>CM051351.1:4227620-4845120 GCA_028015215.1 Gynostemma pentaphyllum | reverse complement strand
TAATATTTTTCAACGATTTTAGGTAACCTTTGATATAAGGGGATACATTTTTCAAAGGGTTTTAATAGTCAAGATACATTTTTCAAAGGTCTTTAAAATTTGTTGATAAACATAATATTTGTCAAATATTAAAATCCTTCGGAAAAAAATGTCAAAATTGCCCAATTTTCTTGTAGTGAAAGAAAAACTCCTATTAATCCCAAGACAATATTACAATCCAAGTGGTTTATATTATGAACCACAGGCACAGAGACAAAGGTCATATGAGTTTATTTACCAAAGGGAAGAGATATCGAATTTTGAGCAATTCATGGTTTCATCATTATTCTCCATTTTTATACTCATTGAATGTTTCCAATTAATAGGTCATTTCTTAAGGAACCATATATCTCTTTCTAAGCCACGTTAATTGTTTTATGCTTATATTGATTGATTCCATTATTTTTTCAGGAAACATAACGATGGCGATTGAGGAATTTGATTCCATGGGATTTCAACCATTAGGAGGATCTGTCTCTGGAAATTTCATTCAACTTCCACACTGCGGTGGCTCTGGTGGTGCTCGTGGCACAGGTACTGCTTTTTTGTCGGATGTTTCTTCGGCTTTTTGTTTTTGCAATTTTTAATAGTATGGAGTTGATTGAGATTGAGGAGATTCGAATTATATGTCTGAGAAATGTTTTGAATAGAGACTTTTGATATCAGACTATCTTATTGTGGTGTTTTTTATTTTTATTTTACATTAAAATGTTAAATTTTATAGTTTGTAGCTTCTATTAGGTGAATGATGGATTGATTAAGTTTGGATTTTGTTAAAATTTTATATCCAATGAGATTTTGTTTTTAGATTATATAAATAGAACTAAACTGTTCAACATAAAGAAGCCGAACCAAATATAAATAATTGTGTGTTTAGATTGATTTGGTTCTTACATTTTTTTTCCTTAACTATTCATAAATACTTGATTCACACCGTAACAAGTTTAACAAAATCTCAAAAAGTAATTTCTAAAAATTGTAGGACTTATTTCAATTTATCTGTAAGTTCAATAAAACACAAATTACAAATATAAATATAAAAAAGTTTATAAAATCTTCTTATAATTATACAAACATAACATATATAATATTAAAGACTCTTCCTATTTTTTTAAGTTTTATTGATATTTAAAAATTCATATATGTCGTATATATAATATATTATGTATTGATTTTGTTCGGTTTGGATCGCTACAGAAACTAAACTGGTAGATAAATGAAGGTTTAAAAACTGAAACTAGGTTTGGTTTGGATTTGTTCACTCTAGCTTCTATTGTGTTCCACTTGTTATTATTAAGAATATATCCCCTGTTTTTAGATATAAGATTATACAAGAGATCTGCTAATGAATTTTTTTTGTGAATTTTTGTAAAAAAAAAAAAAACACTTTTGGTCTCTAAGTTTTCATTTTGTTTATCATATGGTCCCAATGTTTTAAAAAGCGACATTAATTTTAGCCCATGAGTTTTCATTCTGTTTACCATTTGATCATTGCTGTCAAACTTCTGTTAAATGTTTAAAAAAATTATTTCGTGGCATTAAAATAATCATTTTATATAAATTTTATTGCTGACATGACATTTTAAATGAGGTGACATGTTATATATATATTTTAAAGTATTTAAATGAAGTGATTTTTTCCACTAACGTGGTTAGATTTATTTTTATCATAATTTCTTCATTTGAAATCTGATTTGGTTGATTTTGAAATTATCATTTTAAACTTTACGGAATCGTCCCTTCAATATAATCAGTAAAAAAAAAGAGCTACCATCACCAATATCAGTTAATTGCATTTTATCCTATCGTCGTAATTGCATAAATAAACCGTTAAAAACCTAATTTCCCCTTACATAAAAAAAATGACTTTCTTTATCCTTCTTTTCCTCAGTCAATACTAATACACCAATTTTTTAGGTTCACAACAATTGTTCCTTCACTGTCTGGGCCGCTGCAATACCCGGCGGTAGTCGACAGCTCCATCAAAACGACGTTTGGAGATTTAACGTGAATGCCAGCACAGTTATGGGTCGGATTTGGGCTCGAACCAGCTGCAACTTCGATGGTTCAGGCCGCGGTAGATGTCAGACTGGTGACTGTGAAGGCCTCCTCCAATGTCAGGGTTACGGTGATCCACCAAACACCCTGGCCATATACGCGTTCAACCAAGTGAAGAACTTGGATTTCTTCGCCATCTCTCTCGTCGACGGGTTTAACGTTTCGATGGATTTCAAGCCGACTTACAATGGGTGTAGAGGCCCGAGGGCGTGCACGGCCGACATCAACGGGCAGTGTCCGAGTGCATTGAGAGCTCCTGGAGGATGCAACAACCCTTGTACTATTTTCAAAACCAACGAATACTGTTGTAACTCTGGCAGCTGTGGGCAGACCGATTTGTCAAGGTTTTTTAAGGATAGGTGCCCAGATGGATTTAGTTACCCTAAGGATGATGCAACCAGCACATTTTATTGCCCCACTGGAACCGACTATAGGGTTGTTTTTTGCCCTTAATATTATGAAAGGCCACTGATTTCTTTGTTCCATACAAAATTGTAATTTGGCATGAGATTATGCTCACATCAGCCCTAACCTATTTACATTATCTTTGTTTTTTTAAAGGTTAACGCTAAATAAAAAGTCTCGTGGTTTTGGATATTTGTATGAACACTCATGGTATTTAAAAAAGAGAAAATTACATAACGTAGTTTTAAAATTACTAGTTAATTACCACGTGCGATGCACGTAAAGTATTTTAAATATTTTTGTTTTTGTTTTCAAATAAAACAAATATTAACCTAATTGTTAAAAAAATACAATTTTTATGTATGCTTTTTGAAATCAAGAAGAAAAAACTAGGGTTTCTTTTGTATTATAATTGTTCAACGTTTGATCAAAAAACAAGGAATATATATATGACTAGATTTACCAATTATATCCCATAAACTATGCCTATAATATCTCTTATATAAAGTAAGAGATAAGATAAAAGATAATTATATATTTTTCAACACTCCCCCTCAAGTTGGTGCATAGATGTCACACATTGCCAACTTGTCTAAAAACTTTGAGAGCACACGATGTGAAACTCCTTTTGTAAGGATATCAGCTAATTGGTCTTCTGATCGAATCTTTGAAAGCTCAACAACTTTTTCTTCTAACTTTTCTTTAATGAAGAATCTATCTATCTCAACATGCTTTGTACGATCATGTTGTACCGGGTTATGAGCTATATCACATGCAGCTTTGTTATCACAATATAACTGGTTGCTTTGTGAAATAGTCTAGATCTTGTAAGAGAAATTTCAACCATAGTGCTTCACAAATTCCTAAGGCCATTCCTCGATATTCAGCTTCTGCACTAGATCTTGCAACAACGTTCTGTTTCTTACTTCTCCAAGTAACTAAGTTTCCCCCAACAAATGTAAAGTACCTCAAAGTTGAGCGTCTGTCATCAATCGCTCCACTCCAATCAGCATCAGTATACACCTCGATATTTTTTTGTTTGGATTTTTAAAGAATAAAATTCCCTTTCCTGGAGCAAATTTTATATATCTCAAAATGCGCATGATTGCATTCAAATGTTTCTCTCCTGGATTGTGCATGAATTGGCTAACGATACTCAAAGCATAAGCAAGATCTGGTCTCGTGTGGGCTAAGTACATTAGTCTTCCAACGAGTCTTTGGTACCTCCCTTTATCCACTGGTACTTGGTTTGTCTCAATACATAATTTCAAACCTTCTTCCACTGGAGTGTCAACGGGTTGACAAGCTAACATACCAGTTTCATGTAGTAGATCTAAGGCATACTTTCTCTGGGATAAAAATATCCCCCTACTCGATCGAGATAGTTCAATGCCCAGAAAATATTTCAAGTGACCTAAGTCTTTCATTTCAAATTCCTTAGACAAGTACTCCTGCAAGGCCTTCATTTCTTTTGAATCATTACCTGTGACAATCATGTCATCAACATATATAATAAGTGCAGTAATTTTTCCATATTGCTTCTTCAAAAATAATGTATGGTCTGAATTGCTTTGTTTGTAACCAAAGTTTTTCATGGATTTGGTGAATTGTCCAAACCACGCTCTAAGAGACTACTTTAATCCATATAATGATTTCTTCAACCTACACACCTTTTGATTCGCCACTTCTGTTAACATGCACCCAGGTGGGAGATCCATGTAAACTTCTTCTGATAGTTCACCATGTAAGAATGCATTTTTCACATCAAATTGTTGTAATGCCCAATCAAAATTTGCAGCTAAGGACAACAAGACACGAACTGTGTTGATTTTGGCCACAGGTGCAAATGTTTCAGTATAGTCAATTCCATAAGTTTGAGCGTATCCTTTTGCCACCAATCTCGCTTTAAATCGTTCTATCTCACCATTAGCTTTGTACTTCACAGTATATACCCATCGACACCCAATTGTTTTTTTTTTATGGCACTACAACAAATATGGGATACAATAGCCTTAATCTATAGGGTATTTACAAAACGCTATTAAAAAAAGAAAAAAAAATGTTGCTGGCAACTTAAAAACGCTTTTCCACCAATTTTCTTTTGGTCAGTTTTTTCCTTCCCCGACTCTCTCTCGCAGGGACTCGTCTTCTACCTCACGATTAGGGCTCTAAGAAGTTTTTCCTTTCCTCGTCTACTACCTCACTGTTTCTACCTTGAATCGCCAAATCCCCAATTCGATTTGAACGCCCTAACATCGTGGAAGCCATAGAATTTCATATTTGAAGCCCTTAGATTATCTCCATTTCACATTCGGATCAGACGCCATTTTTTCTTGAGTTTTAGATAAAATGCAACACCAGGTGTTATCTATCTCTCTAATAATTCACGGGCTTGATCTCATTTAGTCGGCCCTGTTTCAAAAATTCATTGGTTGATGGTTTTGAAAATTTTCTTATGGTTTTTTTTATCTTGTGGTTTAAATGGAAATGACCTACTTGTGAATTTGATGTCATAGCGATGAGTATGAATTTTTGTCTTTTCTTTTTCCTTCATTTATTGGTCTTATCCTTTTCCATTCGGTGCCAAATGCTATGAAGGATGAATACTCTTCAATTAATTTTTTTTTCTATGTCTCTTTTTCTGTCTCGATTATAGTGTTTCTTTGATGGTATTGTATTTGTAATCTTGTAGATTCTACCTCCTTCCCAGTGTTTAAGTGATTTTATACTTGTTTTTAACTAAGTTATTTTGAAAATTTGACCCAGCTACGATCATTCTTCTTCCCTCAGCTTACCAATTTAGAAGTTGGGAAAGTCTTCACAGACTGCTCATAAATTTTACCCATTTTCACTTTTCTTCTCTCCATTTTCTCTTGAATATCTTGCAGTACTCTAAAATTTAGTCTAAGCAATCTTCAATCTGGTTAATTTTTTCATAATTACCTGTTATTTTAAGATCGAGCAGTTTAATAAGTAAGCACATGTTTTAGATTTTGTTATTATCTTGTTTTTTCTTTTGATGGGTTCTTAGTTTTACTGATTTTTGCTTCAAGCTATTTCAATTATCATATTGAATTTGGATTTTAATTGAGATGCAGCAGTGAGATATAAATCATCTCATTCGGAGGTTTCTGATATTTTGAATGTTTGTTATTATAATGAAATGATTTATGACGATTCTTAAAGGATTAAATCCCAATTTAGAGATTTAATTCTTGGAGTTTTTTTTTTTGTGATAAGTTGACTTTTTTTTTTTGTCTCAGTTTTAAAGAAAATACTGTTCTTGGATTTTTAAAATTTATGTTCTAAGAATTTGTTTCAAATTTTTTAACTAATTTTAATTCTTTTGTTTTCTCTTAGGTACTTTCCAGTGAAATCAATTTTTTTGGATATTGTTGATTCCAATGTTTGAGCTATTTATAGCAGTTTTGTGAGTATTTTGTAAGAACAATTTTGACAGTATCACATTAAATTAATCAGTTTTGATGATTTTTCAATTAGAAACTGGAGCTGGGTATATTGTTTGAAGAAGTATTTTTTTTTTCAAAACTTTTATTGAAAAACACTTCTTCTAATCAAAAGCCCAAATTGATTAAGTTCCAATTGAACTTCTCCCCGGGGGATGGTGTGGAGTCCATCTGTCATCTCCAGTTTGCAGACGACACCCTCATTTTCTCTACGGCCGAGGAAGGAAAGATTGGTAACCTGTTCGCTGTTCTTAATGTGTTTGAAGAGATTTCAGGGCTAAAGTTCAATATGGAAAAAACTATGGTGGCTGGTATCAATATTGATGATGCTTTCGTTAAGTTTGTGGCGGATACTTTTCTTTGCAAGGATACTAAGTTTCCTTTGTCCTACCTCGGACTTCCCTTGGGAGGCAACCCACGCAGCATTGGTTTTTGGGATCCGGTGGTGGAAAAAATCTCCAAAAGGATCGATAGATGGAGGAATGTGTTAATGTCTAAAGGAGGTAGGTTAACTCTCGTGCAAGCTGTTCTTAATAACCTTCCTACCTACTATCTCTCTATTTTCTCTATCCCTGTGGTAGTTGCTAAAAAGGTGGAAAGGCTGCTAAGGGACTTTTTCTGGAAGAGGGTGAAAAAAGACGACGGATCTAACCTTGTCCAGTGGGATAAAGTCTCAAAACCTCTGAATAAAGGCGGTCTGGCTTTTGGTAGTATTATTAAAAGGAACAAATCCCTTCTTCTTAAATGGCTTTGGCGACTGCCTCTGGAAGAAGACTCGTTGTGGGTTGAAGTTATTAGGGCTGGCCATAGGGTGTCTGATAGCGGATGGAGAACCAAGGCTAACCCTCTATGCTCTTATCGAAGCCCGTGGAAGGCTATTGCTAATTTGGATGAGTGTTTACTCTCCATGTCTTCCATTAAACTTGGTAAAGGTACAATGATTAATTTCTGGGCTGATAAATGGCTTAATCAGGATAAACCTCTAAAGGAAATCTTTCCTTCCCTGTTCAGACTGGTTACTGACTCCCAAGCTACAGTCTATGATTGTTGGGATCCTTGTTGTAATGCTTGGAACATCAGGTTTCGTAGAAATCTCAAAGATGGAGAAGGGGATGATTGTGTTTCTTTGTTGGATCTTCTTAATAGCGTCAAACCAGATTCATCCTCGGATTGCAGAGTTTGGAACGGGGGAGGAGACAACTTCACCTGTAAGAATGCTTTTGAAGCCCTTTTCAAGGATTTTTCCTCCCCCCCCACGGATCTAGTTCGGGTAATTTGGAAAGACAAATATCCTAAGAAAGTTAAAGTATTTTTGTGGACCTTCTTTTATGGTGGGCTGAATACAAATGACAAGATCCAAAGAAGGTATCCTTCCATTACTCTAAGTCCGGATAGATGCATCTTATGTAAGAAGAGTAGTGAGAATGTGAAACACCTTTTTTGGGAATGCCCTTTTACCTCCCAGATTTGGTCCAAGCTGCTGGATTTCTTCCCTTTCCATGGCCCCAGTCCTCCTCAAGCTTCCTTCTATCATTTATGGCTTCTTGTGCGGAGTGAAGCTTGATAGAAAGGCTCTTGTGATTTGGCGCAATGCTGTTCGGGCAGTCCTTTGGCTCGTTTGGTGGGAGAGGAATAAAAGGATCTTTCAAGATGATTGCTTGGACCTCAACGACTTGTGGGATTTAGTCGTCAGATTTACTTCGCTTTGGTCCTCAAATTCTATTCTTTTTTGTAATTACCCCCCCTCGATCATTGCCCCTAACTGGAATGTCTTTTTGTAATCCAGGGGGACTTTTGCTCTTGTTTTGTATTTCATTTATCAATGAAATGTCTATTATTTAAAAAAAAGATTAAGTTCCAATTGAACTTTTTCAAAGTCTAGACTTTGTTGCTGTTTATAAAAATTTGGTTGTTCAAAGTTTAATATGCTAGGAAAAAATATCTTTGATGTTAATGTAACTATAATTTTCATTTCTCAATATTAGGTACAAGAGTACTTGAGGATTGCACATAAAAAAAAAGTTTTATATGATGTTTGGTGTTTTCACTTTTACTTCTCCAACTGAGAGAACATGGATATGCTAATTTTACTTTTGCTTATTTTTCTTTAGATTACTTGATGTGTAATTCTTATTTGTCACTTGCTTTAATGTTGTTCAGATATTTTTGATTTGTGCTTAATTAGCAATAGACTTGACTTTCAACATAGGAACATCAGCTATGATAAGGAATCAGGATATGCTTGAGTGGAAGCTAATAAGAATATTGATCAATTTTTAGAAACAAGACTGCTTGGAGAAGATAACTAAATTACATAGTTACATTAATAAGGTAAAATAATTCCTCTAAGTTCCCATCTTGAAGTTTACATTCATTCATTGTAGAATATATATACATCTTATTTGATATAGGAAGCGGCTATCCTTCCCTTTAAATGTACATTTTAATCTTTAACATTGTCATGAATACCTTAACAACTAAGAATTAAATATTTTCTATTTACTTCCAATTCTAGTGCTTTAGATCCAATTCATTTAATAGAAAACCCCAAATTGGCGATCTCCTTCATGGATTTATAAGAACATGGTGAAACCATTCTACTTAGAGTAAGCTTTCTTAGGAATATATCCATGGTGGTTCTGACAACAAAGATAAGTATAGGCCTATGACATCCCATATGGTCACAATACTTTACCTATTTAATTTTGCTGGTTAAGTTAGGGTTTCTTTTTGTTTTCTTTCTTATCTCCCTTATAAGTTTACCGAGTAAGTTTCAAAATGATAAAAATCATTTTTCAAACAAAATTGTGTATATGGAAAGTTAAACGTTATTTAGAAAAAGAAAACATGTGATAGTCTTGAATTTGTAGCATTGATTGTTCTTATTATCTTTGGATTTGTAGAATTGATTGTTCTTATCATCTTGGATTTTTGATGTTAAATGTCACATTGTAGTAATAATTAATTGAACTTCAATTTATGTTTTACATGTGATCTGTAGAAGTTCCAAGGGCAAAGAGCAATTACTGATGTGGAGACAGCACTTCAGCAAATTACATCATTAACTTTGAAGGTTTTGCAAGACTAATTTCTTTCTTTGTAGATACAAGACATTTATTTGCTTTTTAGAAGCCCTGAGGATCATGTTTTACATGTAGTTAAATTTGTTTACTTTAAATTACATAGGCTAATTTGTTAACTCATGCTTCCTATAAATTTTTTTGTTAAATCATGGTGAAACTTGATGCTTAGAGTCATAAATTTTGTTATCTAATATTAGAAATAACTTTAGTTAGATTGTGAAATCTTATTTAACTTGATAGTGCTTTTTTACATTTACAAATCTGAGTATTTTTCTTATGAACTGAGTTACATTTTTTTTAGCATGGTATTTTTCCGTGAATTGTAACAGGGATGGTAAGAAGTGGAATACAAGTAAAGATTGATCTCAAGGTGAACTATCTCTTATCTTCTCAATGATTTTTATTCTTTTATTTTTTATTTTTAAAGATTTTGTGGTTGAATAACATTTTTTATTTTCAATTTTTAATAGGTCATAAAGAAATACTACTTCACTACAATGGATTATGGAGGTTTACAAATAGGAATGGGTTCCCACTTTTGCTTTAGAATTTAGTACTCTTAAACATGTAACAAATGATGAATTGATGAAATCAATACTTTTTGTTATTGTTCAATTTGAATGAGATTCTTAAACTTATTTGAGGTGTAATATTTGAAGGTTGAAGTTACAATATATATTGAAATGTACTTTTTTTTTGTGTTATTATTAGAAGGTTCTTACATTTGATTATTATTGTATTTGATTAAGTTTGTTTACATATATTTTGAATTGATAAACAGGTTTAAGGTAAAATATATTTGTGAAAACAAAACTATTATAAATCATATACAATGTTTTGCAATAGCGTTTTTTAAATCTCATAGTATGTTTAATAAACGCTATTAAGAGTCCTTCGCCGGCCTTTTGAAAAGCCTATAATAAATTTTATAATAGCGTTTGTTAAGGCTATGTTAAATGAAATTATAAGTCATACCATAGCCTTTTTTAGATCTCATAGTAAGTTAAATAATAGCATTTTATAAACGCTATTAAATGTCATTGTATAGCATTTTGAAAAGGCTACAATACGTTTTTATAATAGCATTAACCATAGCATTGAAAAAATGCTATAAAAAGTAAAGGACTTTTAATTGCAGGGGCTGTCACGGCGTTTTGTAAAACGCTATCGTATACCTACGATAGCCTTTTTTCAAGGCTATTGTAAGCCTTTTTTCTTGTAGTGTGGGACGATCAACTAGCTTCCATGTTTGGTTCTTCTGTAAGGAGGTCATCTCCTCATTCATTGCAGCCTTCCATCTTGGATCATTTAAAGCGTCCTGCACACTGTTAGGTATAGATACAGAAGATAATTGATTGACAAATGATTGATTTTCTTTTGACAAGCGATGTGTAGACATATAATGGCTCATTGGATATTTTACTTTACTTGACAAATTAGGCTTATATGTAATTTTTGGGATACCTCTAGTGAGACGTTGCGGTAACTTTATTTTGAGTGACTCAGGAACTGTATTAGGATTTTCCTCAGGAAATGATTGGTTAGGCGTATCGATTGGAAGCTCCATGCTGGATGATACTTGAGATTCTGAGTTTTCTATATGAGATTCCAACTCTGACAATTCCACATTTGATGTATCATCATGTGAATTATTATCACCATCTGGCTCTAACTTTTCATCACCAAGATCAAAATCACCTGCATGTGGATCATATACTTCCACAAAATTGTCCTCATCTTTATGCACAAAAGTCTGAATTTTTTCAACATGTTCCCCCTGGAAGTCAGACTTAGAGAAATACATAGCATCTTCATGAAAGACTACATCCATAGTGATATACAAGCGTTTGGTAGGGGGATGATAACATCTATATCCTTTTTGGTGAAGAGCATATCCAACAAAGACACATTTCAAGGCTCGAGGCATTAACTTACTACGTTGGTATTTGGGAAGATGGACATAGGCAACACATCCAAAGATATGGGTGGTAGATTTGGAACAGTTGGGGCGACAATGGCTTCACTAAGTGTTTGGAATGGAGTTTTGTAGTCTAAGGATCTAGATGGAACACGATTTATGAGGTATGAGGCAGATAGGAGAGCTTCACCCCAATAACATAAGGGCATATTAGCTGCAATTAGGGAAGCACGGACAACCTCCAATAAGTGTCTATTCTTGCGTTCCGCCACACCATTTTGTTGAGGTGTATGTGAACAACTAGTTTGATGAATGGAGCCATGAGAATCCAAAAAATTTTGAAGTTCAGAATTATAATATTCCCCACCATTATCACTTCGCAAAACTTGTATTTTGGCTTTGTATTATGTTTGAATGGTATTATAAAACTTCTGAAACAATAAATTAACTTCTGATTTGGATTTCATCAAACACAACCAAGTCATTCGAGTACAATCATCTATGAAGGTAACAAACCAATATGACCCCCCTAAAGTAGAAACTTTAGATGGTCCCCAAACATCAGAGTGAATAATCATGAAAGGAACTGGACTTTTATTTAAAATTAAAGGAAATGATGTACGATGACTTTTTGCAAGTTCACAAACATCACATTTGAAATAAGAAATGTCTAACTTTATAAATAAACTGGGAAACAACCTCTTTAAATAACTAAATGAGACATGTCCTAAACGTCGATGCCAAAGCCAAATCTCAGCGATCTTCTTCGGTGAACCAGTGCTCTGTATTGCTAAAGCTTGCTCTAATCTGTTGGAAGATGTTGACTCTAAATCCAAGTAATACAAGTTCCCTCTCTTAACACCATAACCAATCGTTTCCCGAGTCTGAATGTCCTTAAAAACACAATAATTAGGCCAAAAAATAACAACACAAGACAGAATAGCAGTTATTTGAGAGACAGATAAAAGGTTATACTCTAAGGAAGGAACAACTAGCACAGAATCAAGATGTAAAGTACTAGTTAGATGTGATGATCCTTCACCAATAATTTGGGTGGTATTACCGTTGGCCGTAGAGACACATTTTTTGGAGGATGGATTAAGACTGGAAACTTGTCCAACATCAAAAGTCATATGGTCAGTAGCACCAGAATCAATTATCCACGCACTATTCAAAACAGGTGTAGAAGTGAGAAAGGTCTTACCTTCAGAATTTGCAGTAGTCACCAAAGCTGAGGATGTAGAAGTCACATCATCTCCACTATTTGATTGAGCAATCGATGCAATAGATGGGAGTTTGGAATTTCGATTCCGTTGTGGATCCCACCATTCAGGATATCCAATAAGTTCAAAACAATGACTTTTTGAATGACCTTTTTTATTGCAATGAGTACATTTGTATGTAGATTTTTCTGAAATATTAGAATTTTTCACATTTGCACCTTTGAATTGTGACGGCGGATTGGGTCGATGACGAGAAATCATAGCGGAAGCTTCAGATGATTTCTCCACGTCGTCACTCAAAGTAATTGACCGGATGGAATCTCGGCGAACTAAGGAATAACATTCTTCAAGACTTGGAAGTGAGTCATGACGCAAAATTTCTCGTCGAAGCTGATCAAAAAACTTATCCAATCCAGCAAGAAATATGTGAACTCTAATGCGCTCAATGGATCTTCGGTATGCTACAACATCATCAGGATCTTTCATGACAACTTTATCACGATGGTCAAGTTCCTAGAAGATTTCAGTTAACTCTCCAAAATATATTGAGAGTGATCTAGCATTTTGTTTGGCAGAGAAGGCTTTTTGATGCAAAGAATAGACTTGCATCTCATCATTACCATCAAAGAAGGCTTTAGAAAGGGCACTCCAAATTTCACGAGCCGTAAGTATGCGAATATAACGTTTCATTATGTCGGGAGACATAGACATCAAAAGCCAGCGTTTTACCTTCTGATTTTCAGCATACCATCTTTCATAGCCCTTGCCTGTCAATTTTGGTGGATCATTTTTGCCTATGATGAAGGATAGTTTTTCCCGTTCAGCAATATGCATCTCCATGAGTTGAGACCATACATCATAATTTGTCTCTGTAAGAAGAATACCTGCATTAAAGACGCCTTCGGTTTGAACAAGAATGGGCAGTGATTTGGTTCCTGGGGATTCAACAAGGTCACTCATATTTCTTGAATAAAGATGCAGAATAGCAGGAACAATTTTTTTTTAAAAAAAAAAATAGGGCAGACGTGAATTCCAAATTGGTTTGGCCACAAAATAATTGTGAAGAAGACGAGAACTTTTGTGGGTTTGATTGATCTGGTGTTTTTTTTTTTTTTTTTTTGGTTTGGTGAAGGATTTTTGGTAAAGAATTTTTGGTTAATTGGTAAAGAATCACAGAACCTTGGTTGGCTCTGATACCATGAAATCAAGAAGAAAAAACTAGGGTTTCTTTTGTATTATAATTGTTCAACGTTTGATCAAAAAACAAGGAATATATATATGACTAGATTTACCAATTATATCCCATAAACTATGCCTATAATATCTCTTATATAAAGTAAAAGATAAGATAAAAGATAATTATATATTTTTCAACACTTTTAACTGATGAAATTTGTTTAATAATGAAAAGGATTAATATTATTAAAATTTAAATATTAATTTAAAAACGTTGAGATTAAATTTTTCAAATTTAAATGTAAACGAAGATAACTTAAAATAATAATGTTCTTCTGAATCTAATTTTAAATAAGTAGGTATATTAATAATATATAGACGGATATAAATTAATGAAGTTGAATATAATATATAGAATTTGAAAAAGTTGTAAGTGCCCTTCTTTCTCAAGTCCATGCTTGTATAAATGATATGCTTCTTAAATTTTAAGAATTGATAAGCGATAAAGTATACAAATATTTCTCGAACATTCTTTCTTATAATATTTAATAATAATAATAATAATAATATAGTAAGTATTTGGTAGAAATTAGAATATATATACACATATATACATATATATAAGCATAATACTAATATTAATAAGATAGGGGTATAAATTTTACTATATTGAAAAATCATCTAAAATGGTCATATTTAAAAAAGAAAGCAAAAGATGAAAATGGTAACATGTTTAATTTCTTCTAAAATGTTTTTTTATACAACCAAACAACATATATAAATAGCAATACAACCAAACAACATATATAAATAGCAAACTACACAATCTGTAATTTTTTTTTATCTTAGAGGGGATTCCCTTTCACTTACTAAATATTTCCTTTGTTTCCTCAATATCTTGGACGATAATGAAGTTTTCGGTTTTGCTTTTAATTTTGAATTGGGTAACAGTAACACCAAATCTCTGGTAGTTTTTTAACGACATATACCTTCATAAATTGTAAAAATTGACCTCCCTACAATATCCATTTCAATGTCAATGAAAATCGTCATTGGATTTATATGAAATGTTCAGATTTAAGATGATATGGGAGATAAGTGATCAAATAGAGAAAATAATTTAAATAAATCTACAAAGACAAGTTTTTACCAACTTGTTTAAGGATATGAGTGATCCAATCCATGTCCTATCAATCAAAATTCCAAAAGCCCATCGCTTCTAACAATAGCAATAGGAATATATATATATATATATATAGTAATGAAAAACTTTCTTACCATAAAATTAGTAGTGGCAATTTGAATATTGAATTTATACGAATTCAACCAATCAATTTAATGCCATCAAGAATATTAAAAAGAACAATAACTAATCAACATTTTATCTTACGTAACCGACAATAGTTATTTAATAAAGAATGCATTTTTTCTTAATAAAAAATTGTAAGTTATGGGAGTTGAACATCTTTTGTTTTATTCATTTAAAATATTCGTGGAAATTTTTTAAAAATTAATTAATAATTGAAATCCATATTTTAATTATGTTATTGAAATATTACATCTATGTAAAATTTTAATTATATATATATATATATATATATATATATATATATATATATATATATATATTTTTTTTTTTTTATTTCTATTATAAATTAATATGTTTACATTGAAACATTTTTAAGATGTTATTAAAAAAATTAAGATTTTCAATGATAAACATTTTTCTTTATCAAATACCACAATATTTTTTTTAATTTTATCAAAATTAATTTTCCCTATTAAGTTATTGATTGAATGAAATTGATTTTACTTAAAAGTAATTAGTATTAATTAACTGATGGGTGTCGAAACCACAAAAAATAAATACTTACTCTCGGGATTTAGAATTTTGTAGTAGTGGTGAGTAAGTTCGATCTCCACAGGGAAAAGGGAATTAAATTAAAGTTAACAAAAAAAGGGGTTTTGAATTGTTGTTTATAAAAATAAAAAGAAAACAAAATTAAAAAGAATAAGAAATCAAATGAGAAAAGCTTCCAACTAAAGGTTAATCTCGGTTATGATTCATTAATTTGATCATCGATTACTAAACATGCATTCCTAAATTCTTCTCTAAATTAGTTGAGAGTTGCCGGAACAACAAGTGCTCTTCCTTAAATTATCGATAGCCAAGATACAATCTAATGACTATTTCCCTAATTAACGGATAACCCTAGAATACGATAATAAGATTTAACCCTTTAACAACATTAAGATGAGAAGAACCCAATTCTAACTAACAAACACAATACGACCGATTCATTTAAGTTAGATCATAAATTCTCATAACATAAATCAAAAAGTGTCCTTAATCAATTTATGCTATCATGCTACTTGTATTAGAACAATTAAACAATTACGGATTTAAAAGATCTAACTAGCAATATGAAAAATTAACAATTGAACATATGACCATTATACACAATAATTAACTAACAATAAAATATGCAAAGAGAAAGCATGAATAAAGAGAAAATAGGAATTAAATTGAAGAACAAAATCTCACAAATTATGAACCAAACCTCGAAAATCTTCTAGTTGGAATAAAGAAACTAGCTAGAAAACATATAAAAAACTATCTAAAACTAATAAGAAAAAAGGGGAAGAAGGGATTCTTAATTTGGGAGTGAATGGGGCTTTAAATAGGCCAAAATATGCTAAAAACAGATAAAATATCAATTAAATCTACTCCAATCTCTTCCAAATCTGCTCCAGCCGCGTAAGAAGGCCGAGCCATACGAGCCGAAGCCACGCCGTCTTTTGCGAGAGAAGCCACGCGCGCGCCGCACCTCGCTGAGCCGAGCCGAGCCGAAACCAAGCCGTTCGCTGAAGATCCCATGCCAAAACACTGAGCGACGCGTCGCTAGTCCCCCGTGCTCGATGACGTCATCGTGACGTCATCGCGCACTAATTCTTCCTTACACTGACGTCATCGGCCGATTTAATTTTTATTTTTTAGTTTTTCTTGTCGCCGCAGCGCCCACTCTCGGGTTTTTGGTCCGGAATTCAATTTTTGGTCTCAGTCGCGGCCGTGGATCCCATCGCCGCGGCGATGGGTCTTTCTCACCACTAAAATGGGCTTAACTTCTTCGTTTTAAGTCCGATTTGAGCGCCGTTTTCGCCTACGTTCATGAAATTCAACGATTAACAATATTATGGATATTTGAATCAATTAAAAATCATATTTTAATTATATTGGAGATAAAACCACTTATAAATAGACATAAATTACGAGTTATCATTAACCTTTCATATTCTCATTGAAATAAGATCTCAAATTATAATTCATATTAAATTCTTGACCCATTAGTTTTCAAAATCAACCGGCAATAAGGAACATGAAAAGAAAGCAATTGATTAGTTTTTTTCGTATTCATTACATTCATTTAAAGAAATAAATAATATTATTTATATAAGTTTTTTTTATTAGTGTAATGGTAATTTTGGTAAATTTAAAATTTGAGATAAGGATGTATTAGTCCAAAAATGATTCTCACTAATCCCCACTTTTAAGATACGAGTTTGTTTCTAAATATTTTTTAAAAATTAATTTGATAAACATAATCTTTACAAAATTTCTTTAAATGTTATAAAAAAAAAAATCCTAAAAACTACAAATTTTTCTAGAAAATGATAAAGGAAAATAATGTGGCAGTAGTTTTTTTTTAATATATATTTTTAAAAAAATAATATTGTAAAATTTATTACTTTGTTTTTAATTAATTGGTAATAAAATGGTTATTAATTATGAGCAATGACACTATTGAAATTAAAATTAATCATAAGGGGCTTAAAGGAAAATCAAAAGTTTTTCCCTTCAAGCCATTTTTTAATATAGTATAGATATAGATTAAGGAAAAAGTAAAGAATAAATTTATTACGACCAGATGGTCCCTAAAATGGTTATCCCTAAAAAACGACTATCTGGTCGCAGTTTGCCTGAGTCCAAAAGTGACCATTTGGTCGCTTATAAAAATGACCAGGTGGTCACTCTTTCATATGACCAACTGGTCACTTGTCTTCAACATAAATTACGACCAGATGGTCACTTTTTAAGCGACTATTTGGTCGTTTTTTCAAAATGTTGACTTTTTTGCGACAAAACTTTCTTGGTCGTATTTTTGTGACTATCCAGTCGCACAAAATTCCAGAACGACCAGCTTTTTTGCCACCACTGTCTTGGTCGCTTTTTTGGTCGCATTCTACAATAAAAACGACCTGTTGGTCCCAAATAGACTTTTTTTTTTGTCTTTAAAGAGAATTAAGATTTGAATATGCTTAAATCAATGAAACATTAAAAATGAAAAAAAAAACATAAAATTATAAGAGAGAAAATCATAAATTAAAAAAAACCTAAACTTTTCAAAATCAATAACCATTTTTTCCGACGAATCTCCAAAAATTTCTTTCAATGTACATTATATTATATATAGTGATACTGTACGCACATACAATATTATATTGTACAATATAATATAATATAATATACTTATTTATAATACGAAAATGATGTAATAAAGTGAAAAATATATATTGTACAATATTACATGAAACATATAATGATTTATCAAAATAAAAGTAAGTAATAATAATAAACACTATACTGTACTTTATAAACATAGAATAAAACTGTACAATATAGTAAATTTTCTCTTTAAAAAATAAGTAATAATAATAAGCATTATACTGTATATTATAAATGTAGAATAAAACATTACAATATAGTAAATATTGTAAAATTTATTATTTGTTTTTAATTAATTGCTAATAAAATGGTTATTAATTATGAGCGATGACATTATAAAAATTAAAATGAATTATAAGGGACTTAAACGGAAATCAATTTTTTTTTTCTTTCAAGCCACTTTTTAATATAGTATAGATATAGATTAAAGATGTAATTTGACCCCTTCTCCTTAATACTTTATTTTTTTAATATAAATTCTTCATTTAAACTCCGAATTTGATGATTCAAACGTTCGAGAATTCTCATTTCAAACCGCATTGATTTCCTTCATTATCAAGCACGACCTCAAAAATTAGTCTTTTTTATTACAAGTTTTGTCGGAGTGGAGAAATAAATACGCCAATCCCCACTTGACTTGTAAGATCAAGACTTCGAGTCAAGCTAGTTATTATATACCATGGTCTGGAAAAATTTATAAGTTAGTTTATAATTTCTATCTGGAATTCATTTAATCTTAGCTACTTCTGTGAACAAAAGTACACCGTGCTAAAAAGTTTGATGAAAGTATATAGTTTAAGATTCAAATTGATAATTTATAGAGAAATATTAGTTAATGACACTTTTTAATAGTTATTGTCAAAAGAGAATATTTTTTTAAAATTTCAAAAATAGCATTTTTTTTTAAGTTTGGATGGGTTCAGTTTGAAGAAAATTTCAAAACTCTTGTTATTATTGATATTATCAATTCATCAAATATTATTTTTGAAAAATCCAAAATTTATAAAAAAAAATTCAGAAAAAAAAAATACTCATCATATTTCAATTAAAATTTTAATTACTTCGACTCAGAAAGAGAGATTTTGAGTCAATCAAAATGTTAAGGCCCTGTTTGGTATGCAATCCAGATTCAGTTTTATGAATCTGGATTGAATGAATAAAATGAATCTGCGTTGTTTTGTGTTTGGTTTACAATCCAGAAAAAAGCAATTTGGATTCAATTTCTTTTTTAGGCTAAAAAATGAATTCAACTAAAACAAGAATCCAAAATATCCAACTCAAAAACTGAAAAACACAGAGATTGACCTCACCCACACAATTTAATCCACGGGTTTCAACACATGAGATAAAAATACGAGTCGGGCCCATTTTGCAGATTTGGGTCGGGTCGGGCCCGTTTTTCGAGGTTGACCCGGTCCGTTCTAGCTTTTATTTATTTAATTAAATTTTTAATTGCATGTTTTTAAGCTGATTTTTAACTTTTTAAACTTAAACTTAATTCTAAAGTGATGGAAAAAAGGTTAATTTATTTTTTCATTATATCCTATTTTTTATTTATACTTTGTTTTTATAATTATATATAAGATTAATTTAAATATAAAAATAAAATAATTTATATATATATATATATTTATATATGTTTTGGAGGTTGTTGCTCACATTTTTCTCTGCTTCTTGTTTACTAATGTATGTAGTACTATTTGAATAACGCTATTGGAGGTTTTCAATGCCCAAATGGTCTCTCCATTCAGTGTGAAAATATTTTTTCAGATTCTCTTTTATTGAGAAATTCTCTCTTTGGTTGCACTAGGTTCTTATGGATTTTAGAATGGATCTCATTGTGTCTTGTATAGTTCTCCTTTTGGAAAAAATTGAGTTGTTTTAATCTAAAGAGTTTATTTGATAGACTTGCAATGCTTCTATTATCTTTATTATAATTTTTTTTAAAAGAAAAATTTATCCTAAGAATGAGAATAGTTATAGTTGATGCGGATAAAAATGTTTCTAATTTATAAGTTATGAATTATTAATTTTTTCAAACTTAAAAATGAATGATTTAAAGTTGGAAGTATTATTTTTATGAGTAGGTCACCCAAAATTTGGATTATGATCTAAACATATTCTGATTCACAATCTGATTTTAAATTTTTTGAGTAACCAACCAAACACATATTTCAAATTTCTGAATCTCAATTATAAATTTTGGATCTGTTACCAAACACAGTTTCAGAACCAACAAATTCACAGAATACAACTCTGAATTCATTAGAATCCACTAAATTCAAATTCTGCTTTTCAGATTGCATACCAAACAGGGCCTAAAAGATTACATCATTTTACTTTCAAAAGTTTATAAATTACTTTTAAATTAGTATTCTCTACTAGCTAGCCTCTATGTAGATCTGCCACTGTTATGCTAAATTAGTATTCCAAAAAGAAAGGAAAAAAGTAAATTGTGACTTTTCTCTTTGACTAAGTTTTTATATTCACGTTCAATTGACACAGAGGCCCTTTTCTTTGAAGTTGATGTCAAGTTCGATTAATCCTAGGCTTGACAGACGTTTCTTCCAACAAGAGAAAGAGGAGATGAGAAAGTAATTTCACCATTGAGTAAGTTAATCGAACAAGAGAAAGATGGAATCGAGTCTTGCAAATGAAAAGGGAGGAAGCAATCTCAGTCTTCAATTTCTTTTCTAAACCAAGAACGAAAAGGGTCCGGTTAAATAATTGATGGGTATAATGGTAATTTTGAATACCCATGTTTATAAAAATAAATAAATATAATAGGTCTGTTAGATCTAACATTTTTATTGGATGGAAATTGGAAGAAAGAAAGTGCAAGGGTGAAAAAAACCAAATTGAAAAAGAGGGGGTGTAAATTAAGAAAGCCTGAAAATGCAGGGTCATTGATGCATTTAACCCTTAATTTTATTATACTATGAAATTAAAATAATTTGTTATTTTATAAAAATGCGAATAACAGATTTAAAAAAAAATCAAAACGGAAAAAAGTATGTTTTTAATATACACTTTAATCAATTATCTTTTATAAATAAATAATAATATACAAATAACAATATTTTATAATAATTATTAATGGAAAATTTGAAATAACATTTAAAGGTAGGGATAATAATAAATGGTAAATTTAAAAATGGGGATAAAAATGGAAGTGGAAAATTCTCCACTCTAAGCACCTTTTAGATTAGTATAGATATGTAATATGTATTTTCTTACTTTATAAATTAGATAAAGAAAACCTTTAATTTTTTATATTTTTAATTTCATATAAATAAACTAGTTCAATATATTTAATATATCTAATTTCAAAATAATATAATTCAATATAATTGTTATTTTTTTTATTATAAACATTATTTCAAATAAAATTTTTCATTTATTATTTTTCATCTATCTATATAATTATTGATAGAAATAGAATGATTTTGAACCTAAAAAATAAAAATAGATTAATACTTACTTAATTTAATTTTCAAAAAATTAAATGCTACTAATGAATATATAGATTTTATTTTCATAGTTATTAATATTATAATCAATAATTATATAATTGCATGTAAGGGTTGTTTTTAGTCGGTGTATGTTAGTTTTGGTTAAAATCAACACTAAACCGATTGAAAATGAAAAAAATAAATAAATTACAAACCTAAAATGAACCGTTTATGTGTCAAAATTGAAATTGACATTTGAACCAATTTTGACACATAAGTAGTTTAAGTTATTGAATTTCAATAGCTTTTAGTTGGCTTCAATTCAATATCTATTGGTTTGGAAATTGTAAGTTGTAGTTTAACTGCGTGCCCCCCTAATCCTGGCTCCGCCACTATATCTGCTGGTGATATTTTCATTATATAATATATAATGCTTATTTTATAATTTGGTTTTGCTGCATGAATTCTACTAACAGTAAAAAAAATGAATTAATTTCTTAATATAAAATTAAGAGATTGATAAAAGTTTAATTTCCTTGTAAATGGACTAATTTTAGAAAAGGAACTAATAAAAAACCCATGAAGTATGAAATTATGAAGGCAGTTGTCAAGGCAACTGCCAAATAGAAGTTTTTGGAACTGCCTCTTGTCAGATATGATCAATTCCCACAGTAAGAGAAAAAGAAAGTAACGTAAAAAGTGAGAAGAGTTTTTTAGAGAAAAAACTCTCTCTGAGATAATGAAAAGATGTATCTCCATCTGTCATAAATTATAGTTCATCATTCTAAATGAAAGGATCTAGGCTGTGAACACATAAAGCCCTTCCGTTTGGTGATTGGCTTTCGACGATCGATACTTCACATATTCGGGTTTCGTGTTTTTCCGCTACGTGTGTAACGTCCCGGTCTTTTAGATAATTATTAACTAGCTAATTTATTTGGTAATATATTAAAATTTTATTAGAGTGTTAAACATCTCAAAATTATTTATTTTGGGTCCATTTACATATTGGTGACTATATATGTAAATTTGCTCATTATATTTTTTTTTAGCTTGCCAAGAGTGTGCAGTTTTGAACATTTAGAATTAAATAATAGACTAGTTGGTGGCCCAATGGTCAAGTTAACACAATGGGTGGGCCTCCAACATCTAAGGTTATGGGTTTCAATTGGTGGAGATTAGGGTTGTCTCTAGATTAATTAAAAAAAAAAAAAGAAACCCTCCTCAACTCCCCTTGTCGTGACCCTCTCTTCTCTTTCCCTTCTTTATTTTTATTTCCCTTCTTCGAAAACGGACCTTGCACGCCGCCGACTCTAGGACAAATGAGATTTGCTTCTCTTGATCTTCTCCTTTTTCTTTTGTGCAAGCTTGTGGATTGGTTGTTTGGTGGGGGAAAGACCATATATCAGGAGAATTGGAGCAAAGAAAGGCAACCGATAAGCTTATAAGAGGGTAAAAAAAAATAAATCACCTCATCTTTATTTATTTTAATTCTTTTCTTCAAGCTTTTACCCTGCTCTCCAATGGTGATTTTTTTTTAGAACATAAATTTCTTCCCTAAACTCTTGAATCCAATTAGTAGTGATGTTTAAGAGAAGTTAATGACGAGTAAGCTACATCCTTGGTGTAGGATTTGTTTTAAAAATATATATATATATATATAGAAAACAAATTTCACCTTATTTTTTTTTTTAAAAAAAAAAGAAAGCCAAACACCCCATATTATTCTTATGGTCTCGGCAAGCTGATGGCTATTCTATTTTTATTTTTTTTAATTTATTTCAACCTCCATTTGAGCAGCTGGTTGGAAGTATTGAAAACCCATTTGGAATGTTCCAAGCCCACGGCCAAAGGGTCACTTTTGGGACATTTGGTTCCTTTAATTTTATTTAAAATATTTTAGTAATTTAATGATTTAAATTATTTTCTATAGTTACTTAGGGGTGTAATTAAAAGTATTTAGTTTTGATTTGAATTTGTAGGTGGTGGATACAATTGAGCTCTTTGGCTAGAATTGAAAATTGGTGGATTTTGGTGAATTGTGTTATTGCAAATTAAAGGTGGGTAATGAATTAGAGTTGAAATGATTCTTTGGGGAAACCCAAAGGATCATTTGAATGGTATAATTATTGATTATGCTTGAATATACATTTACTTTATAAAGTGCCTTTTATGAAAGCATGCTTATTATTTTAAATTGATTTTGATACATGAATTGATTTTAGATGTGATTGATCAATTTATTATACCTTCGTAATGCATTGCATCATGAAAGTATGTAGCTTAGGGTTCCCATGGTGGAAAGAGCATATAATTGTATTTATATGATGATGTGAATTGAATGAGTTGATTAGAGCAATAATACCATTGTTTGTATTGCGTGAATTGTTTGATGAGGTGTGATTGCAAAAGTACCATGTGAGATTGATGAAATCGATGGGTCATTCCCGGAGATACTTGTGTGTGATCCAAGGAGAGCGTGCCTTATGATATTATATGGGAGAGCGTGCCCATGGACAATTACGGGGAGAGCGTATCCTGGATTGATCCTTGAGAGAAGGTTGAGCGTCACACCTTGATACGTGTTAGTTGTTTGATAGGATGTTATGATATGAGCTATATGATTTTGAGAAATGATATAAGATAAATGATTATGAGTTATATGATTTGAGAAATGATGTGAGAAGTGATTGTTATGGGTTTGCAGACTTGAGATGTAAAGTATGTGAATGGCCTCTTGTTGTTGCCCTACTAAGTTGTTTTTAAGTTTAATAATTGTTATTTGAAAAGGGGAAGGGTTGGGAATTCAAATGATGTTTTGGGAAGTATTTAAAGAATCATTTTGATTCTAATTTGTTGCTCACTAGCCATGTGTTGCTAATGGTGCTACACCAAACATTTTCAGGTAATTTTGGAGGTGCTCGAGGCGATTGATCGATATGGAGTCATGGCTTAGAATCTAATTACTATGCATGGAGTCTAGACTTGATTTTTGAGAACTTGACATGTTATTTCCTTTGGTTTGAAAACTTTTATTTGTTTTGCCCTTTTATAACTATTTGAACTTATTTTAGCATTGTGAGTTCCGGAACTCATTATTTCAAATGAATTATGAAAATGATGTTATTTCAATCTCCCGCTGCATATTAGTGATTTTAAATATAAAAAGGGTCGGGTCGTCACAACGTGTCTACAATAGGTTAGTCCCGTAGTTTATGAAACCCTACATTGGTATCAGAGCGTAGGTTTTAAAAGTATCAAATGTTGTTTTTTCTTTAAAATGTTAAAGAATGAAAAGCTTAGGTCTCTAATGGCAACTTTGTGTATAGTTGTTCATTCCTTTTAATTTTTTGTAAATATGTTATACATATTATTTCGAACTGATCTGAAAATTTTCGTAATTTTTGGATGAGTGAATTATGAGAAATAAGATTTTAAAGTCACTGAGCCCATGCAAGCCAACTAGGCCATGAGCCCATCTTTGAAATATATTGATTTTATATAATATATGAATATATATTAATAGTAAATCAAATGGATTTCTAATTTAAATTTTAGATTAATTCGGATTTTTTTTATCCGAATTTTCAAAATTAAAATTTTAAATTCTTAATTAATTCTCGACATTCACATCAATATGATTAAATTTGTTTTATTCATATTTGTTACATAATCATTTGTTGGTTAATTTTTCTATATTTGATACGGAAAATATATCGAGAAATATAAGAATTAGGATGGTATCAAGGATGGAGACTCAAAAGATAATTAAGAGAATAGTAATAGAATTGTATTATTATTATATGAGAATTTTAAATAATGAATATGTTTCATTATTTTCTTATTAATATTAATGAATATGTTTCATTATTATTATTTGTTTTAATAATGATTGAGTTTCATTATTATTTATGTGCAATGTTATAAATTAATAATAATTAATTCATATATACATAGATGATGATTTTGAAACTTAGTGATATTTCGATTCTATGCCATATGAATGGTTATTAATAATTTATTGTTTGTAATTGCAACAAAATAGTGTGTGATGTAAACAATTAATCATGTGCAAATATATGTCTTGTAGAACTTTGTGAGTAAAATGGCTTCTGTATCTAAGAACATAGTAGCTGATTTGAATAAGGGTGAAAAGCTTAATGGGGAAAATTCAGTATGTCCGGGAAGAGTAAGAGGCTCTAGAAGTACTGAATTATGTGTTGACTGAGCCTGAGGAAGGCAATACTGCTCCACACAAAAAGGGACCGTGAGGCTTATGAGGCCTGGAAAAAAACTCATTTATTCGCATTATGTTGCTGAGTAGCATGAAAATGATATCATGCATGAGTTTAAAGACTATGACCTTGCCACGGAGATGTGGGCAACTCTGAAGTCAATGTTTGGTGGAACTTGTGTTACCAAACTGAGACAACTTACTATTAAGTTTGACACTTATAAAAAGCGTCTTAATCATAATATAAGACAACACATGAGGGAAATGTCTAATATGATTACTGAGCTGAACGAAGTTGGTCACGTTCTAACTTATGAGAAACAAGTTCAAGTTGTCATTCGATCTCTTCCTCTTAACTGGGAGCACATGAAGGTGCATCTAACCCATAATGAGGGTATTAAGACTGTAACGACCCGGACTTTTCGGGTATATTTGAAATTTATAGTAATTTCTATTGGAAGTTGATTTGATAAGTTGGTTATTATTTGGTTATGATTTTTGAATTGAGAAATAATGTTTTTTTTTCTTTTAAGAAGGTAGAATAAAACGTAATATTGTTGGATAGGTTGTGAGTGAAACTCATCTTAATTTCTAAATAAGGGAATTTTGGACTTTCCAAAGAGTACAAATTATTACCTTAGAGTTTTGCATTATAAGGTTTCAAATTTACATTTCTTTTGTGATTAAAAGAGAATGGTGGGACCTGTTGTTAAAGAGGAGAGGGAAATTGATTTAAAATAAAATAAAATAAATAAAAGACAAATCTTATCCTTTACCCCAGGGTTTGATTTTGTGGCCAATAGTCATTTGTAACAAAAAAAAAAAAAAGAGAGAGAAAGAAGCTCCTTCTCCTTGTCAGCCGCCGACCACATGGAGCAAAAGCCATGGAAATTTTACATCATTCTTTCTTTCGTGATGAATTGAGTGGTGTGGGTTTTGTTTGTGAATCATTGGGTATTCTTAGATTTATCAAGATAAAGAAACTTCTCTTTCTCTCTCTTATTCCATCTCTCAGCCGGCCATGGGAGCTAACACCAAGGGTCACCATCCTTTATCTTCTTCTTGTTTCTTGCTTAGTTTTGACGGGTTGAGCTTGTGGATTGTTCGGGCAACCACATTTTATTTGCAAAGAAAATAAGCTTGTTCTCTACCATTGTTGTTGAGGGATGAAGGTGAACTTCAAAACCCATTACTTTTCTTCCTTTATTAAGTCCTTAGTTTCTTGTTTTAAAACCTCTATTTTTCATGGATTTATGTTTAAGATTTGAACAAAGTACCCAAAATTCAGCCCCCTTCACCGTTACTGATTTTTTTTTATAATCTCGACTCTTTTCTCTTAAAACCCAAAATTGGTGGAATTTCAAGTTTAGCCGTAACTACTGTTCACAGTGGGTGTTTTTTCGGTGACCGGTACTCCTAAAACCCGATTTTTGGCTTCAAAAGGAATTTCATGGTCGTAGATTCCCCTTTCACTGTACTTGTCAATTTTCCTTTTTGGGTTGTCAATTATCAATATTGTTATATACATACATATATATATATATATATATATACATATAGATATATATATATATATATATACATACATACATATATATATATATATATATATATATACATACATATATATATATATATATATATACATACATATATATATATATATATATATACATACATATATATATATATATATATATATACATACATATATATATAAGGTTTTAAAATTGAATTTAGTTTATATATATGTTTTTGGATTGAATTAAGTTTTATGTTATAATATATTTATATAAAGAAAGAAAAATAAAAATAAAAACATATCCCTGCCATTTGGGCTTGTCCACCGTCAGCTGTACAAAAACCCATGGTTTTGTATACATATGTATGCTAAAGTTTTATATATATGGTTGTCTTTATATATATGTAAACTTTTGTTTTACATTTTGCTTTGATTTGAATTTTATTTTAAGATTATACATATATATTGAAACTATAATATCAGTTTTTGACGTTAAATTTCCCCACTAGAACCCCTCTCTATTTTCTTTAGCCCGAGAGCGTGTCACGTCTTGTTGTAACTTTGTTATTTAATTTAGATGTTAGATTGGGTTTTAAATGTGTTTTAAATTGAATGTATGTAGGTGGTGTTTGAATCATTAAAATCGGATTGTTACTTGACATTGGAACATTGGTGGTTTTGGAATTGGTTTTGAAAGGTGAGTAAAGAGTGGTAGATGAAGGGAAAGTTGGAAATGACCCCAACTCTTTAATTGGTTTATTTGATTGATTTCATGTTTGATATTGTGTTGATGTTTGATATTTATTATGTGTATATTTTAAAGCTCCATGAAACTTCACTCTAGCTAGTTTGTACTTCCATTCTGCTGGGAAGAGCATCTCATCGTTTTTGCTTGCATTTACTTTTTGAAAATAAAGGGTTGTCGTGCCCCCATATGATTACGATTACTTTATCTTCACCGCTATTAATATTAGTGTGTTTGATTGAATTGTATGCTCTTGTTTGTTTATTTTTGTTATGAACTCGAGATGTGAATTGTTAAAGTAATGGTAAATTGAAAGAGGAAATCGGCATGTGTTGCCAATAATGAAATGAGATATGCATGTGTTTGGGAATGTAAGGTTTGTAAATCTTTCTTGTTGCTACGATTATAAAGGCGTAGTTATGGTCCCTTATATAAGTGAGGCGGCGGTTGTGTACCAAAGCTAGGCGGCGGTTGTGTACCAAAGCTAAGTTCACTAGTAAGATCTAAGGCTATCTCAGTCAATGACTTGCTCTATTCTTATTGGACCACTTCATTACTTGTGTAGTTTTGATTGATGGATCCAAGCAAGAATTATTATTGGGCCACGATCTAGGATGTGTTGCTATTTCGATGGACCCAAGCAAGAAAGATTACAAATACTGCATTCCATTTGTTTTGATTGTTTGAAGTTGCTTCAACGGTGAGGTGACATGTTTGTTTAAAGGCTTAAAGAAAAGATAATTAAAAGAAGAAAAGTTAATACGCGTTATATTTTTCCCAAGTAAAGATTGTAGTTGTTTACAAGTTTTCTTTCGTTTAACATTCTTTTTTCACTTAGCGAGTTTAGCTAATGGTGTTTACACCAAAAACATTTCAGGTTTTGAGCAGGGAACCGACCTTGATGATTGATGGCGAGGCGGATGGATGGACTATTACGCTCTTTGGCTTTAGGATTGTCTAGTTGATATTTAGACTATTTGTTTCATTAATTTTCATGGGTATTTGTAAAACTTTATGAGATACATTTGTTAATGGATTTGATGAATGTTTTTATTAAAACTCTATGAATCCCGGGATTCTTTGAAATTAATTTTAATGATGAAATATTTAAAACAGGTCTTCCGCTGCTTTATTTATGCTTTAGCATATTTATTATTGAATTTGGGTCGGGTCGTCACAAAGACTCTTAATAATGTTGCACGTCACCTAGAATTAGAGGAAGATCGCATTAAGGCAATAAGGCTTGAAAATGTTAATGGTGATGTGTATTTGGCCGGTTCTAGCTCCCATGGGAATGAGGGCCACAAGTGTAAACATCAAGAGGGTCGTAAAGGGAAAAATGACAATAAGACAAAAGAAATACAACATGGTCAAAATGATAAAGGAAAAGGTCCCCAATTTCGTCCAAATAAGAACAAAGAGAAGGTTAAGTGCTATAACTGTGAGAAAACGGGTCATTATACTCGTGAGTGTATTGAACTTAAGAAGGTACAAACTTTTGATTCACATAAGATTTGTTCTTTTCGTGAAAGTTATTCTTTTGTTTCCAGCTCTATTTTAATTAACTGATTCTCATCCTTTGTGGACTGTAGACTCAGGAGCCACAGACCACATAGTCAAATTATATGTGGAATTTATTCGAATTCCATAAAGTGCAAGATGGCTATATGTTGGAAACAATACAAATGTATCTGAAAGAGGGATTAGTTCCTGTAAGCTGAACATGCAAAATAAAGTGTACATTGATTTTGCATGATGTGTTATATGCACCTGATATTTGACAGAATTTAGTTTCTGTAATTGTTCATAAAAGACTTGGTTTTACTTTAATTATATTTAGTAGTAAACTATATATTTTAGTTTGAGAACAACGTACAATATGGTTATGGTTATTTAATGAATGGTTTTAATTTTATTAAATGTTATTCATTTGATATCTAATAATTATGCAAGTTTTTTTCCCTTATTTCATCATCTGTTGATATTACTATGTGGCATGTTAGATTGGGTCATATAGGTCAACATAGAATATCTAGACTAACTAAGAAAGTGAAGGCACGATATGGAGGTGAATATTTTATCACCTTTATAAATGATTTCCCACGTTTTGGTCATGTCTATTTGATTTTCTACAAATCTGAAGCATGAGTGTTTTAGAAAATTTGTTACATTAGTGGAAAATCAATTGGATCTAAAGGTTAAGTCTTTAAGGACAGACCTTGGACGTGAATATTTGTCTAATAAGTTTAAACAAATGTGTGAAGAAAAAAGAATACATAGGCAACTAACCATTCCCCGAACCCCACGACAGAATGAGGTTGCTGAAAGGGGAAATAGAACTCTTTTAGAAATGGTTAGGTCAATGATGGCGCAAGCAAAATTGCCAATTACTTTTTTGGGTGATGCCTTATTGACTGCTACTCATATTATTAATCGTGTACCTTCAAAATGTGTTGCTTCTACACCCTATGAGTTATGGACTGGCAGAAAACCAGACCTTAGTGGTTTGAGACCATGGGGATGTGCAGCTTACGTTCATGAGCCGTCACATCAACATGGAAAACTAGGTCCAAGGGGTAAAAAGAGTATTTTCATACGATACTCTGAAACCTCAAAATGGTATGTTTTCATCGGAGAACAAGCAAGTGGGAGTATAACAGAATTCGAATCACGTAACGCTACATTCTTGGAAAATAATTTTCCATCAAGAGGTGAGATTAATCAGGAGACATCTCTTTATGAATTAAATATTCTAAATAGTTTAATTCAATCAAACGAATTGAGCGATACTCCTAATCAGTTATCAACAGTATCTCATCCAAGTGGGAGAAATTTGAACACTCTGTGTGATTCAAAAGAACCACAAATAACCCGTGATTCAGAACCATATATAAGGCGTAGTAATCGTGGTAGAATTCCAAAACGTCATTATGGTGATGAAATTTTCATGATTACGCCTCAAGACGATGAAGAGCCGAATAATGTTCAAGAGGCTCTTCAAAGTTCTAATAAGGATAAATGGATAAATGCAATGGAAGAAGAAATGGAGTCAATGAAGTCAAATAGTGTTTGGGAACTAGTTGATCTTCCTAAAGGACGCAAAGCAATTGGTAGAAATGTATTCTTAAAATCAAACGTAAAGCTGATGGCTCTAATGAAAGATATAAGGTCAGACTTGTTAGCCAAAGGTTACACACAACAAGAAGGAATTGATTATGAACAGACATTCTCTCCTGTTGTGAGGTTTACCTCTATTCGTCTAAAGTTCCAAATATAGGAAACGATCTTTGGGAATCCTCTTTGGACCAAAATGTCAAACGAGGATCGGAACAAATTCTGTCAAAGTTGTCCTCATGATTTGGTACATCCTAAAGTTCCAAATGGAGGAAACACTTATTTGGGAATCCTTTTTGGACCAAAATTTCAAACGAGGATCGGAACCAATCATTTCAAACTTGTCCTAATGATTTGGTCCATCCTAAAGTTCCAAATGGAGGAAACTCTTCTTTGGGAATCCTCTTTGGACACAAATGTCAAACGAGGATCGGAACCAATCAATTCAAATTTGTCCTAATGATTTGGTCCATCCTAAAGTTTCAAATGGAGGAAACGATCTTTGGGAATCCTTTTTGGACCAAAATGTTAAACGAGGATCAGAACCAATCTTGTTAAAGTTGTCCTCATGATTTGGTACATCCTAAAGTTCCAAATGGAGGAAACACTTCTTTGGGAATCCTCTTTGGACCAAAATATCAAACGATGATCGCAACAAATCATTTCAAATTTGCCCTAATGATTTGGTCCATCCTAAAGTTCCAAATGAAGGAAACTCTTCTTTACGAATCCTCTTTGGAACAAAATGTCAAACGAGGATCGGAACCAATCTTTTCAAACTTGTCCTAATGATTTGGTCTAAACAAGCCAATTGGAATGTTGTAAAAGAAATATCCAGGTCCTTATGGGAACCATGGATTATTCATTGTACCCTCTAAGAGTAAAAGATTAAAGAGAATCTATCTCAATCAGTGTGACTTAAGAGGTTCTTAAATCACTTGGGATTCAATGTAAATAAGTCTAACTCTGTGTTAGTAAACTGTGATAGTCATGCTGCTATTACATTTACAAAATGATTCCAAATATCACTCTAAGACAGAGCACATGGATACTAAATACAATTTTATGAGAGATGGAGATAAATCTTTTCATTATCTCAGAGAGAGTTTTTTCTCTAAAAAACTCTTCTCACTTTTTACGTTACTTTCTTTTTCTCTTACTGTGGGAATTGATCATATCTGACAAGATATGGAACTGCCATTTGAACAGTTCCAAAAACTTCTATTTGGCAGTTGCCTTGACAACTGCCTTCATCTCCCACTCGCACAGAATGAACAAAATGTGTCTTCGTAAGAAGGTTTACAAGCAAAATACTTGATTTTAAACTAATTTAAATGAACTCTTCTATGTTCTGATGCTTTTGAATATGAGTTGATATATTTCTGGAACAAGTAGCTTGTGTGATGGAAAAAGAATTGTGTAATGTTGGTAGAATATTTTGCTAACTTTTGCATATATTCCTTCATCAGTACCAAAACCATTATGTTTTCCTTTTTTAGTGTTTTGGGTCAAAATATCTTGCATTTTTCACCTCAAATTTTGTTTGTGATTTAATTCATATAACATTTATAAGGGAATTTCAATTTGAGACTATATGCCATAAGGTTTGCAACCTCGTCAAGTTGCAGCTTCTTTTGATTTCATTGCAATGTCACTTAATGGTAATACTAAAACAGCACTTAATGATAGATTGTGCAATATAGTACATCCATCTACACTTTATACGAGCATTACAATAGTGTCTATTGCCACTTAAACAAATTTTGAACTATAAAAATTGATAGGAATCTTAAAACAAGCACTAAAACAGGGCCATTTTTAACATTCCAAAAATATATTTATTGTTAAACATCCTAAAATACATTCGTTGTCCAACATCTCAAACGTAACAAGAGAATTACAACTAAAATACAAGCACATAGCCATCTTAAATCTTCAATTCTTTCTCTTCTCAAGTTTCATCATCCTATTAAACTCTAATAAGACGTTCATAATATTTCTACTCCTTCAGTTTAGTGTTGGGTTGTACCATTCAAATAATTCACATGATCTCCGCTCTGTATATAACAACATGTGATAACATATTAACAAAATGAAAATTGAAATAAAATTCAGCATCTAAACAGTCTTATAACTTGATTAATAAGTATCTAATTTGTCTTATAATGTGAAGAAAATAAAAAGTGACTGATTCAATAACAAAGAAAATCACCTTAAGGTAATTAATTCCAAGTTTATATAAAAAAAAAATATATTTCAATAGCAATGTAAATCAATTAAATTTAAATAGGACTTACCCCATATGATGAATCTCCCTCTTGTATTATTTTGGTCCATGATGTTTTTAAATAACTTATTTTTCCACATTGACAAAATATTGGTACATCCCAATTTCTATATGTGAGCAAAACCTAGCAAAGATGAGAAGAGAAAAAATGGTTCATATTACGTCAATTTTAAAAAACCCACAAGAATTGACAAAAATCTTAGAAAACCTAACCAAATCGAACCCTAGCTCAATTTTTTTTCCAGAAAATCATCACCTATTGATAGGGGATTTTTGCAATACGTTTATCCTTCATTCACGTTCGGAGATGAACCCAATCGTTTGTTCGGAGATGGCTGTTCGCAGAGGTTATTTGCGGAGAAGAGAGTGCTTGATGGAGAAGAAGAAAACGTAAGATGAGAATATAATTTAATTACCTTGGTAAAAAATATCAAACCTAAAGTCAAGTTGTTGATTGTGGTAAATAGGGTTAAAAGAGAATTTTTTTTATTAACCCTTTTTTAAAATAATATTAAAAAATACCATTCCGTTACATTTGGATGGAATTTTAAACGGAAGTTGAACTTTATAAGGTGTGAGGGTGAAAATTGCTAAATTGATAGTGCAAGGATGTAAACTGATAAATTCCGAAAGTGCAGGGGTCATTGGCGCATTTAACCCTTGATTAAATTATGATGAAGTTTAAGATGAGAATCTCACCAATATCATGAGATTTCAATTGTATCTAAACCTCATGAGATTTCAATTATATCCGAGTTCTCTAATAGATGAAAAACCCTTCAAAATGTATCTCAAACTCACCCTAGTCCCCCAAAGGTTGTGTATGGAAAGAAAAACAAAGTCTTCTATGACGTATAAAGTAGGGAAAAGGGAACTTTCTTGCTTTGCTTCCCCCAAAAGACTCCAATTATTCCAAGGAGACTAAGACAATCTTACAATCCACGTGGTTTATTATCAACCACAGGCACAGACCAAAGGTCGTTTGAGTTTCTTTACCAAAGGGGAGAGGATATTCATGGTTTCATCATTATTCTCCATTTTTTTACTCATTGAATGTTTCCAATTAATAGGTTACCATATATCTCTTTTTAAACCACGTTAGTTGTTTTATGCTATATTGATTGATTCCAATAATTTTTCAGGAAACATAACGATGGCAATTGAGGAATTTGATTCCATGGGATTTCAACCATTAGGAGGATCCGTCTCTGGAAATTTTATTCAACTTCCACAATGCGGTGGCTCTGGTGGTAGTCGCGGCACAGGTACTGGTATTGGTTTATTGGTATTGCTATATCACTTGTTTTTTTTTTAATGGTGTACGGTTGATTGGGATTGAGGGATTCGAACTACATCCTCGAGCTTGTGTCTTTAACCAGAGACTTGTTTTGTTTTTTTTTGTTTTTCCTTTTACATTCAAATATTAAATTTTTTAGCTTGTAGCTTCTATTTTGCTCCACATGTTAAAATCTATAATATATATCCCCCGTTATGAAAATCTTTTGTGAATTTTAGTTTGGTTTCGTTATAATCCTCAGTTGTAAAAATATGTTAATTTAATCCTTCAGTTTTGTTTATTCTGTTTAGGTAAAATGTAATTAAAAAATCCTAGACAAATGGAAACACATTTAGTGGTTAACTTTGTTTTTTCTCGTAACTTATCTTATTGAAATTTAATTTTGATGATTCAAAATAGGGAAAAAAGACATTTTTGGTCTCTCAGTTTTGAGTTTATTGACAATTTGGTCCCTGAGTTTTTAAAACCGACCTTTTTAGTCCTCAGTTTTCGTTTTGTTTATAGACATGATTTATACATATGGTCTCTAAAATATTTTAAAATAAACTTTTAAAAATTCTCATTTTAAGTTTTACAGTTATCATCACCAAAACCATCTTTGCATAAATAAACTTTTAAAAAACCTAATTTCCCCTTACATAAAAGATGTGATTTCTTTTTATCCTTTTTTTTCTCAGTCAATACTAATAAACAAACTTTTGAGGTTCACAACAATTGTCCCTTCACTGTCTGGGCCGCTACAGTACCTGGTGGTGGTCGACAGCTCGATCGAAACGACGTTTGGACATTTAACGTGAATGCCGGCACTACTGGTCGTATTTGGGCTCGAACAGGCTGCAACTTCGATGATTCCGGCCGTGGTCGTTGTCAGACCGGTGACTGCGGAGGCCTCCTCCAATGTCAAGCTTACGGTGCTCCACCAAACACCTTGGCCGAATACGCGTTAAACCAATTCAACAACTTGGATTTCTTCGACATCTCTCTCGTCGACGGGTTTAACGTTGCGATGGATTTCAGTCCGACATCCAATGGGTGTAGAGGCCCTAGGGCGTGCACGGCCGACATCAACGGGCAGTGTCCGAGTCAATTGAGAGCTCCTGGAGGCTGTAACAACCCATGTACCGTCTTCAAAACCGACCAATACTGTTGCAACTCTGGCAGCTGTTTTCCGACCAGTTTCTCAAGGTTTTTTAAGGAGAGGTGTCCAGATGCATACAGTTACCCTAAGGATGATGCCACCAGTACATTTACTTGTCCCGGTGGAACCAATTACAGGGTTGTTTTCTGTCCTTAGACCCGATGTCAATATCGGATGTCGATATCTATATCTATAACTATATTTTCAATACTATGAAGTAATTTTAATAAGTGCCAGAGCCAAAGGGATAAGTTAAGGCTTTGGGAAAAGTATGTGATAAGATATCTACCGGTGATATTTTCATTATATAATATATAATGCTTATTTTATAATTTGGTTTTGCTGCATGAATCCTACTAACAGTAAAAAAAATAAATTAATTTCTTAATATAAAATTAATCGTTAAAAATGGACTAACTTTAGAAAAGGAGCTAATGAAAAACCCATCAAGTATGAAATTATATGAACAAAATGTGTCTGAAGGTTTACCAGCAAAATACTTGTTTTTAAACTAATTTAAATGAACTCTTATATATATTTTATTCGACTCGAACCTTCGACCTCATGAAAAGGGAGCATGTGCCTAACCCTTGAGCTATGCTCGTGTTGACTATTCTTATTGGATTATTAAAATTAGTGAAATCCAGATATTTAATAAATCTGAATGTATTTAATAAATATTAACCAATAAAATTAGAAGATGCTGAAGGTTTTCCAAATTAGTCAAAAGAAAATTTTAAACAAATAAATAGAAATATACCATTGGAAATCATTTTATGCAAGAAAATCTCTATCAAATCAACCAAAATCATTTTATATATGTTGATAAAATCCTAAGGATGATCTCGACCGCTCTATCAACTGTGAGAATCAAAACCAAAAAACCGATTAAACCGCACCGAACCGACGAACCGAACCGAAATTAGCAGTTTCGGTTCGGTTCGGTCTGGCGAACCAAACCGAATATAACATTATATATATATATATATATATTTTTTTTTTTTTTTATTTATTTTTTTTTTTAAAATCCTAAATCTAATGCTAACTCTCACTCTCAGACCCTACATGTCTCCCATTAATTTAATTTCTCTTTCTCTTTCCTAATCTCTCCCTCGTTCTCTTTGTCTCTCTCGTCTCGACGTCTCCCCCTTTCTTGTCCCACGCACCAGAGCAGCCATGGATGAGGCAAAGGTGAGTTTTGGCTTCTTTTTTTTTCCAATTTATTTTCTTTTTTAGTACAGCCAAAGATAGTCATAGCCATAGCCATTGTTTTTGTCAAAAAAAATTCTCCTCAGAGTCTCTCTAAATCAATAATTGCAACTAATCGAAGCCTGAAACCGAACCGAAACCGAAACCAATAGATTTTCGGTTCGGTTTCGGTGCGGTGCGGTTTCATCAAATTTGTCTCCCTCTCTGCGGTTTCGGTTTTGGTCTAAAACCGAAACCGATTTCTCAGCCTAGTATAAAAAACCGAAACCGAAACCGATTCCTCAGCCTAGTATCAAGTCAAACCGGACGATTAGTCGTATTCCAAATTTTCCAAGCAATGTTAGGTCTACAAACATTATCTCTAATTATTTAATTATTTTATATATATTTATTAAACAAAATGTTACATAATTGATATTCACTAATTAATTCTTAAAAATATCGATTATTTTAAATCACAACAAATGACAATTTCTTTATACGATTAATTAATTTATATGTTATTTTCTTTTTAAATTGTATGTAGTTAGTTACTATAATGTAAATTAATAAATATTTTTAAAATGATATTTTTCAGTTTTTTTAAAAGGCCCCTGGAATTTATATATATATTTTTGGTTTGATCTAATCCTATTTGGTTTGGTATTACTTATTTTAATTTTAATGATCGTAGACGTACAAGTAACTCATTATTTTAACCTTTTAGTTAAAAGGTTAAAATAGTGAGTTACTTAAACTTATTATGGACAAGCTGAAGAAAGGAAAACAGAATAATAAAAGAGAAATAAAATGAACAGAGAAAAAAAAGAAAAAAAAACTCTATTTCGGTTTGTCCGTTATCGATGGAAGCTTTAAAAAAAATGAGGACAACATTTTTTTGGGAAATAATAAATAGATTGAGTAAGATAGGTTGAGGGAATTTAAAAGAGGAAAATATCCCTAAAATTAACCAATTTTATTTTGAATTAAATAAAAAAAATCTTAATTAATTAGGAGAGATGATATTGGTGGTAAGAGAGAGAATAAAAGTCCTTGCATTTAAGGAAGACTTAAAAACGTTTGAAGAAAAGAGGAAAGCGATGTGTGCGTAAATTATGTGTTCGTATATTCGAAATTTATTGTAATTTGCCATTAATTTTAAAATTAGGTGCATTAAGTTGGTTTTATCAGTAATTAATTCAATAGTTTATTAGTATAAATATGTTATTATGATGCATCTAAGGTTAAACCAACTGAATACAATATAACCCTAACATTTTTCGCCATTCTTCGGGTTATTTTTAAAATAATTGTAAAAACATATTAGTAAAACATTGTATATTTGAAACATTTTAGGAAACCACGGTAGTATGGTGGCATTCACCTGATTCCTTTCTTCTTTGCCACGTCGGCATACTACTACAGTTTCCTAAAATGTTTTAAATGTACAACATTTTTCTAATTTATGTTAAAAACTATAATGTTTTAAAAATCTTAACTAAAAGTTAACATTATGATTGTATTAAATGTTATAAAAACAAAATGAATTTCTATAAGTTTGCTATCAAATTCATCCTTTGTTGACACATGGATAGGGGTGAAAATGAGTTCAATTCTCATATTACGTGAAATCGAATCGAATTGATCTAATTGAATCATTTAGTTCAATTAAATTGAATAAGATCATCGATTTGAGACTTCTATATTGATTTTATTTATATTATCAGGCATTCTTTATATATTGATTTTATGATTTATACATTTTTGTATTCTTAAATGTATTAATATCAAATTAATGTTTTATTCTCAGAACTCTTATAATTATAAACTATTTTAAAATATAAAAAATACGTTGAACTATCAAATCGAATTGTCAGATAATTTTTAAAATAATTGTAGTTTTTAAACATATTAAAAAAATGTTGTATATTTAAAATATTTTAGGAAACCATGGTAAAGTGTTGATGTGACATTCATCACAATCATGTGGCCATACCTAATCTATTTCTTTTTCACCACATCAACACACTACCATAGTTTCCTAAAATGTTTCAAATATATAATGTTTCACTAATATGTTTTAGAAACTACAATCATTTTTAAAATAACTCGTTCATCTCCCCCCTCCCTTTTCTATAAAATTCACAAAATCTAATAGTTATATAACAATGATATCAAGTCAGATATTTTAATTCAAACCCCTCTATAATTATTTTCTCTTTATTTATTAATAATCCACGTTATTCATATTCTTGTTAATATTTGAACTAGGATGTGTTTTCTTGTGAAGAATTGACCCTCACTCTAAAGAAATCTTGATGAATTCAACTTATCTCATATTTAAATAGTTATATACACGGACATCACTCACAACAAAATTATAAAATTTCATCCATGCATCAGTTTTGTAATTCTATTTTTTTAATTAATATTTTAAAACTTATTTATCGATTATTTCAATGTATAGAATCTAAACCTTTTGAATGAATTCCATTTTTATTCAATCAAGTTTTCCACACATACGTAAACGATATTAATTAGTTAGAAGTATATGACTAGATTCATGTATTGTATGAATTCATCAAACGGGATATGGTTATTCATTAACTTTACTTTACCAAGTTGATGTATTTACTCAACAACTGTACTAAAAGAAATTTATTAAAAAAAAAAAAACTAGAAATATCCTTATCTGAATATTATTTTTTAAAAAATAAAAATAAATAATAGACTTAGAGATTTGTTTCATTTTTTTCTCTCTATTTATTGGTGAATTAATAACTATAAGAAAATGTTATTTACATCACATAAATGAAAACGAAGCACATAAATTAATATAGTTAGATCAATTAATAGAGCCAGATTTTTGTGGATGAAAACAAATAAAATTGAAAGGCCATTTTCTCCTATAAAAAAGGACAATTCAAATACTGATCCTCAACCCATCTTCAATCCAAAATCGCTCTCTTTGTTTTGTTTCCTCTTTAAGATCCATCAATGACATCTCAATATTCCAATATTCCATTAGTGACGTTGATGATAGTTCTCATGTTTACCCCTCAACTCTCTCTTGCTCATGAAGAAACACTCAAACCCACTCCCACTCCCACTCCCACTTTATTTTCTCACCGTTTCCGGGGAAAATTTACAGAGATGTCCATGAAAGAGAAGATCAAGAATAAGATTGACAATGTTTATGGAGGTTCTTTACACAAAGTCCCTACCGGTTCAGACCCAATTCATAATCATTAAGCGGACACATCATACTGTTGAACCCAAATATATATATATATATATGCACACACTATGTTACTAAATAAAATAATGGTTGTTCATCTTATATAGTTTGTGCATCATATGATATATAAATTATAATTATAATTATATATAGAAATATAACTCGTCTCTCTTCCTCTTTTAGATTTAAAATTTTCTTTTATTACATTCTTTTTTTTTAAGTAACTTTATTCTTCATCAATGATTTCTTTATATTTTTTTCATATTCTTAAAAACTTTTTTTCTCAATGATATATGAAATCAATTAGTAATGAGAAGAGTTTACTCGTAAATTTATAGATCTTATTGGATCTCTTCATTTTTACATATCTCCGCAAGATGATGACTCTTTTTAACTCACTATTTTTGGGTCGAATCCTATTTTTAGGCTGGATGCGTGTTTTGTTAGGGGTATAATATCATCTTAATAATCAAAAGTTTTCTTCCTTAAAAATATTTTGAGGTAAATATTTTAAAAGAAGTACTAATTAAGTGTTTCATCTAAAAACACTTGAACAAAGTATTTTAAAGTGAAATACTTAGTTATAAACATTTTTGGAAGAATCACAAATTAAGTATTTTCTCCAAAAACACATTTTAGTATACTCAAGTGTTTTTAGATGAAACACTTAATCAATATTTATTCTTAAAAGATTCACTCAAAACACTTTTAGGGGAGGTTATACCAATCGGACCCTAACACTTTTAAAATCATTACAATTTTTTAGATGGTATTTATAAACTGCTTTTTTTAATCAATTTTTAAATTATTGCTATAATTGGATTTAAGGACTCTTTGTAGTCTTAATTATAAATAGCTTAGAGAAAGAAAATTAGACAGTTAGATGTACGAAGATAATTAGACAGTTAAATGGTTTAGTTCACATTATTGAAGAAATAAAATTAATCAATTAGAATCGTTAGGTAAAAAGCAAAGTACACTAAACCTATGAACACCTCATATACAAAACTATGATTTTTTTCCCTTTTTAATAATACCCTTAAATTTTTAGTGAATTCATAAATTAACCTCAATACCTCAATTCAATAACTAAAAATTAAATATTAATGAAAAAAATATAATTGCTCTAGAGTCTCCCCTTAATTGGAGCCAAATCCTAAAATCTTAGAATAGAAGAGAGAAAATCTACTTTCAACAAATTTTATAAAAAATAATAAAGTCTACATTAGTTTCGCAAATCACTGATTTTACTGATTATAGTATTGATTTGTATATGCGTATGTAATCACTAATTCACTTGATACGTAATCACTAATTTATTAATTCACGTGAGTGAGAATTATTAAAAAATGTCATGAAATAGCATTTCTTATGATAACTTATTATATAATTCATTTTCAGTCACACCAAACATATATTTATTCTTTATAGCTTAATTGATGCAGTAAGATTTTTTGTGGATATGGATGCCAATTTCCAATTTAGGGAAGAAATCCTGGAAGGAAAAAATTATTGGAAGAACGGCCAATTTCCCAATTCCCCATCACAGTCAAAGAACTCATTCCCCAAATGGTATTTATAAACTACGTTTTAATTTAGTTTTAAAATTGTAGTATGCATAAATCTTAATATCTTATCATATCTTAATATATATCTCAAGTGATAATAAGGGAAGAATCTTTCACTATCCTTTTTATCCTTCACAAAATTTTATCCAGTTTTTTCAACAATTTAAATAAATTATTTTATGGACGTTTAAATCAAATCTTAATTCATTTACATTGTATTTGTCTTCTTTTCTCCCGGTTTACATTAAAGATCTATTCAAAGGTCTAATTATAAAATTTAATGAGGTACGTAATTTACCAATTCTGTCACCTTATTTTCTCGGCGGAAAATTTACAGTATTCTCCATGAAAGAGAAGATCAAGATGGAACAAATATGGAAGCTATCTACGTCAAGTCCCAACCGGTCCAAATCCAAAACATCATCAAGCCCCCCCTCCATTTAAATTATAAAAATACATGCAATGCCATGCACATTATGCTACTAATAATCATCTTTTTTAGTTTAGCGTCATAACATTTATAATTATACAGGGATATTAGACGTTATTTTCACTCTTAATTATGGATGCTATACATGTGGCATCGCATAATCAAGAAAGAAAATGTCAGAGGTCCAAATTTAGAGGGTTTTGGTTTGGTCCAAATCCCCAAAACTAATTCTTTCAATTAATAAAAAATCAGACATAGATTTGAAGGACCTTTAATTTAATTTTATTTTTTTGAGAGAAAGGACCTTTAATTTTAAGAAAACGTTTGAATTTCATTATTATTTTTAAATATCACGTTATAAATTTATTTTTTTTATTAACGTTATAAATTAATTAGAAACATTTTTTTTATTAACGTTATAAATTAATTAGAAACATTGACTATTGAGTAAACCTTTGTTTATATTTACTAATATAAATTGTATAAATTAACCTGATGTATTTGATTAAATTCATGCATTGTTTGAATTCAATGAACAATATTTATTGAAATTTACTTTACTTTATCATAATAAGGTTGGAGGTCTTGAGTCTCTTTTTTCTTAACAAGAGATTAATAACTATATCAAATTTTAGGCCTAGATTTATGAAAGATTTAATCCTATCTTCGTATTTTGACCAATTAAACATGTTATATCAGCGTTAAGTCAATAATCTTGTAAGAAATTAACGAACACGTTAAATTAAGAACCAATTAAACTTATTTCTAATAGTTCTTGAAAATCTAGGGACCAAATAGACACGGTATTCAAAACTCATGGACCACTTAGACTCAAATTGAAAACGCATGGACCAAATAGACACAACATCCGAAACTCAGGGACCACTTAGACACAAATTGAAAACGTATGAACAAAATAGACACGACCTCCAAAACTCAGGGGCTAAAAGGGTACTTTACCCAAGAAAAAAAAAGAACTTTTTAATGTAAAATGTTTGCATTTTCTGACTTAAGGAACACCCTTTCATCCTACAATATTCTGTAGCTGATACTTTCACTCTTTTGACATTGGGAAGTGGGAACGACTCTATCTTTGCAAGATCAGCTGAGTGATAAGGAATTGTTATTTAATCAAATGTGTGGTGAATTAACATAGAAACTAATGTCAAGCTGCTGCAAAATTACTGTTACAAGTCAGCAACAAATCTGTTGAAGCTCTAACTGTCTCAGTCAGCTCATGTTAGCATGATTTTTCAGTTACTGTTGAGTGTACCTACCTATGGCTCATTTTAGCACATATATAAAAGCTAGATTTGTATTCTTTATAGGAGGTCTTCATTTTTCATTAACTGATAGCTAGAGAGAGAGAGAGAGAAGGAGCCGTGAGACTTGTAACTGGGAAAGCAACATCAAATGATATACAAGCTTTATCTTTCTTTCTAAATTCAATCCCAGATCTTGAGTTTTGTTCTTCATTCATTGTACAATCTTTGTTGAAGTTTATGAATCGATCTTTACAAATGGTATCAGAGCTGCTGGAGATTTCAACAAGGAGATTACGAGTTTGAAGAAGCCATTGGAGCCGCCATTGAAGAAGCTGTAAGAAGAAGATCTTCCTGTTCCAATTCCAAGAAAAAGGTTCCACAAGTTCTTGCTACTGTTAAGGTTTAGTTCTTTCAAAGAACCAAACAAATTCCAAGATTCATCATGTCAGCCAAATTCGAATTAGAGAAATTTGATGGAAAAGGGGATTTTGGGCTGTGGAGGAAGAAGATCAGGGCATTGCTAGTGCAGCAAAAGGTTGCCAAGATCTTAGATGATCCACCCACTCTTGCTGACACTGTCACTGAAGAAAAGAAGAGTGAAATGAGGGAGTTAGCCTACAGCACAATCTACCTTTACCTTGCTGATAATGTCTTGAGACAGGTTGATGAGGAAGATACAGTAGAGAAGCTTTGGAAGAAGCTGGAATCATTGTATATGACAAGGTCTCTACCAAACAAGATCTATCTTAAGGAGAGATTCTTTGGATTTAGAATGAATCCATCGAAGAGTTTGGAAGAAAATTTGGATGAATTCACAAGAATATGTGTGGATTTAGCCCAAACAGGAGAACAAATGACAGGGGAAAACAAGGCTGTGATTCTGTTGAATTCATTGCCTGACAGCTTCAAAGAGATCAAGGCAGTAATAAAGTATGGCAGAGATACTTTGACCTTGGATCTAGTTCTAGATGCCTTGAAATCAAAGGAATTAGAACTCAAGACAGAGAAGAGGGATGCTGATGTCTTGTTTGTAAAAAGCAAGCCAGATCAGAAGAATGAAAGACAGAAATTTAAAGGAAGAGGCAAGATCAAACCCAAGGTGAAGCATAACAAGTGTTTCTTATGCAATCAAGAAGGTCATTGGAAGAAGAATTGCCCAAAGAATCCATACAAGAATCAATCTAATGACAGGGATGAGAAACAACATGCTGCAAATGTACATGAGGGGTATGAGTTTGCTGAACTTTTGATGATTTCTGAGGATGCCATTACTGATAGATGGGTAATGGACTCAGGATGCTCGTTTCATATCACCTCCAAAAGATCTTATCTTCAAGACTTTCAAGAATTAAAAGGTGGGAAGGTGATCTTGGGAAACAATGTACTTTGTCTTGTAAAAGGAATTGGCAATGTGAAACTCATATTGTCAAATGGAAGCATGAAAGTCCTGACTTCAGTGAGATATGTTCCTGATGTCAAGAGGAATTTAATTTCACTTGGCACCCTTGACAAGGCTGGCTACAGTTTCCATTCGAAAGGAGGAGTCCTAGAAGTGTGCAAAGAATCAGTGCAGTTTTTGAAAGGAGATCTAATGAATGGGTTGTACTATCTCCAAGGTTCTGCTACTCAAGATGAAGTCAATATGGTAGCAGATGAAGACCTGAATGAAAGTGTTCTGTGGCACAGAAGGTTAGCACACATCAGTCAAAAGGGGCTCTTCTCTCTGCACAAACAAGGTTTATTAGGCAAATGCAAGATAGAAGATCTTCCCTTCTGTGAGCATTGTGTCTTAAGCAAAGCAACAAGGGCTAAGTTCAGTAAAGGAAAGCACTGCACACAAGACATTATGGATTACATCCATTCAGATCTATGGGGGCCAGCTAGAGTAACCACCCATGGAGGTGCAAGGTACTTTCTATCCATAATTGATGACTACTCTAGAAAATTATGGGTGTACCTGCTGAAAAGTAAAGATGAAGTGTACAAATACTTCCTAGAATGGAAGGTATTGACTGAAAATCAGAAGGGAAGGAAAGTTAAAGTATTGAGGACTGATAATGGCCTCGAATACTTGAACAAAGAGCTAAATGATCTGTGCAAAACCAGTGGCATAAGAAGACATCTGACTGTGCCTTACACACCACAACAGAATGGCCTTGCTGAGAGATATAATAGGACCATTCTTGAGAGGGTAAGGTGTATGCTTGCTCATGCTAAACTACCAAAAGTGTTCTGGGGTGAAGCTGTGACAACTGCTGCATATGTCTTAAACAGAAGCCCCTCTACTGCCTTAAATTCCAAAACACCTCAGGAAATCTGGAATGGAGAGGCTCCTGATCTGTCAAACCTTAGGGTGTTTGGATGTGCAGCCTATGCACATTCCAAAGATGACAAGTTGGGACCAAGGGCTCACAGATGTATTTTTCTGGGATACCCTGCAGAAACTAAGGGGTATAAATTGTGGTCTATGGAACCAGGACAGAGGAGATGTGTAATCAGTAGAGATGTAACCTTTAATGAAAGGGTAATGCCATGGCAGGAAAAAGAAGCACAATCTAGTGTTCCAGAAGTAGCAAATCAGCAGGATCTTGATATAGAAAAGTCTGCTCCAACTCCTAACATCCAGCCCATCAGTGAAAGAGAAACCACTGAACAGACACAGACTGGTATTGAAGAAGGTCTGGAAGGCTATCAGCTTTCAAGAGACAGGGAGAGGAGAATCATTAGAGCACCATCCAGGTTTGATGAGGTTGATTATGTAGCCTATGCTCTAACATGTGCTGATTTTGACACAGGAGCAGAACCTACTTCTTATGATGATGCCATGAGATCAAGAGATAAAGATCAGTGGCTATTAGCAATGGAACAAGAGCTCAGGTCATTAGAGAAGAATGACACCTGGTACCTAACAGAAAAGCCTGCTGATAAAAGCATAGTTGACTGCAGATGGATCTTCAAATTGAAACCAGGAATTGAAGGAGTTGAGAAGCCAAGGTTCAAAGCAAGACTTGTGGCCAAGGGTTACTCTCAAAAGCATGGCATTGACTATAATGAAGTTTTTTCACCAGTGGTAAGGCATACTTCCATCAGAATTCTACTTGCAATTGTTACTCAATTCAATTTGCATCTAGAACAGATGGATGTAACCACTGCTTTCTTACATGGAGATTTGGAAGAAGAAATTTATATGAGACAGCCACCTGGGTTCATTAAAAGGAAGGAAGATCAGCTAGTGTGTAGATTGAATAAGTCATTATATGGACTTAAACAATCGCCAAGACAGTGGAACAAGAGATTTGACACCTTTATCACCTCAAATCTGTTCCAAAGAAGCAACTATGACCACTGTGTATACATCAAGAAGATCACACCAGCTGTCTATGTACTTCTCTTATTATATGTAGATGATATGCTAATTGCATCTACTGATATGAAGGAGATTAGAAAAGTGAAGAAGCTGCTGAGCACTGAGTTTGAGATGAAAGATCTTGGTGCTGCTAGTAAGATCTTGGGAATGACTATACACAGGAAACCAGATGAGGGGTACCTGACCATTATGCAAAATGATTACCTTGAGAGAGTTGTGAAAAGATTCAAGATGGAATCTGCTAAAGTAGTGAGTGTACCACTAGCAACCCATTTCAAACTATCATCAAGGCAATCACCCTCCACTGAAGCAGAAAAGGCAGAAATGCAGGAAGTACCTTATGCAAGTGCAGTGGGAAGTCTAATGTATGGCATGGTAAGCACTAGACCTGATCTAGCTTATGCCATGAGTGTGATTAGCAGGTATATGAGCAATCCTGGAAGACCACACTGGGAAGCAACAAAATGGATTCTGAGATTTGTGAAGGGCAGCTCACAAAAGGGTTTGTTGTTTTCAAAAGCAAGTGACATAACAGACTACTTGATGGGGTATGTTGACTCAGACTATGCTGCTGACCAAGACAGAAGAAGATCCCTTACAGGCTATGTATTTAGTCTCTTTGGGAACACAGTCAGCTGGAGATCAACATTGCAGACAGTAGTAGCCTTATCTTCAACAGAGGCAGAATACATGGCTTTGAGTGAAGCTGTCAAAGAAGCTATTTGGCTTAAGGGGATTGTCTCAGAAATGTGCAATGGAGAATGCAAAGTGAAGGTGTTCTGTGATAATCAAAGTGCACTAGCTATATCCAAGAATCCAGCCTTCCATGATAGATCAAAACACATTGATGTTAGATTTCATTTTGTAAGAGATGTGATTCAAGAGGGAGCAGTGTCAATCGAGAAGATCTGTACAAGTGAGAATCCTGCTGACATGCTTACTAAAGCATTACCTTATTCTAAGTTTGAACTTTGTTGTTCAAAGCTGAAGATTAGCTAAGAAACAGTCACTGTCAAGACAATGTGTAGAAGATATGAGAATGGCAGCAGATATCTCTACAGGCTCAAGCTTGAAGTTTCAATGTTAAGAGGGTATTTTGTGGTGAATTAACATAGAAACTAATGTCAAGCTGCTGCAAAATTACTGTTACAAGTCAGCAACAAATCTGTTGAAGCTCTAACTGTCTCAGTCAGCTCATGTTAGCATGATTTTTTAGTTACTGTTGAGTGTACCTACCTATGGCTCATTTTAGCACATATATAAAAGCTAGATTTGTATTCTTTATAGGAGGTCTTCATTTTTCATTAACTGATAGCTAGAGAGAGAGAGAGAGAAGGAGCCGTGAGACTTGTAACTGGGAAAGCAACATCAAATGATATACAAGCTTTATCTTTCTTTCTAAATTCAATCCCAGATCTTGAGTTTTGTTCTTCATTCATTGTACAATCTTTGTTGAAGTTTATGAATCGATCTTTACAAAATGCATATTAAATGTGTTTTATTATTTTAATTTGAAATCCAACCGTCCAATGCAAGTTTAATAATAAATTATCCACATAAATACAAATTTGAAGATGGGAATCTTTTAGTCTTTCTTGGTTTTTATTGGGTTGATATGCTCATTTTAATCAACTTAAATTTTAGCACGTGCGCACGTTGATTTTGTTATTATTATTTGACATTATATTTAAATGTTTTTAATAAATATTATTAACTGTAAGAACCTATTTCTTGTAATGATCAATATACAATTCGTTAAACTTGATTTACTTGCGGAAAATGCGAATTGTATATTTAGAGTGTGAGGTTTGTTAAATGACCCACTGTTACAACTACGAAGGGACTGTTGCAACTTTGATCGGAATTAAAAACAGAACTAAATAGCAAATAAAAGATCAAGGGAAGGAGAGACACAGTGAATGATTAACGTGGGAAACTAATCCGTAAAAACCCACGAGGCCACGCCTAGAGAAAAAATCCACTAGAAATTTCAGTATCAATCTTACAAACAATTTAAAGCATAAACAACAAGAACAAGAAAAAACTCCCTTTCTTCTTGACTCGGAAAAGCTCGTTTGTTGATGGCGAAATTCTAGTTGGAATCTGCAAGCTCCCCTTGCAGATTTCTCTTCAAGGAACTCCCTTCCTTGGCTATTGATCAACTGGGTTCTTTCACAGAAGACCCGAACCGAACTCGAAGACGGAAGGTGGGTTTAATAGAATTGAACACTTGCACAAAATAAAGCTTCTCCTTACAGATTAATAGAGACCAACAAGAGATAGAAACAGTGCAATATTATAGATGTATTTCCGTATATCAGACAGCCACATGCAGGGGGTTTATATAGCTTTTTCGATCAAGAAAATCAGCCACACAATAGACTGATACATAGAGGCAGAATGAGTGAAGCTTGGTTGATTTCCTGCAAAAATTCCTTAACCAAAAACTTCCAGAAACAAAGGAGTTAATAGCAAATCAATATTCCAAAAATGAAAATAATTTACCCGTTGAGTCTTGATGGAAGATTTGCTGTTGATTCAAGATCCCCAAATAAAGGAGACGAGATTTAAACTTACCATGGCAGATTTCAGGAGAAGCTTTGTAAGTTATCTCAAAAACTTTAAGGGATTAAATTGCTTCCACGGGGAAAGGGGGAGAGAGAGAGAGAGGGAAAAAAAAACTTTACCATTTGATATTGTTAGGAGAAAGAAAAAGTTTGGTGTCAAACACTAATGATAGAAAAGTAAAGGAGAGGATGAGCTGTCAAAGAATTAAAACAAAAAAATCAACCTTTTCCTACAAAGTTTGACCAAGAAATGAAATTAATATTTATATTCAAAACAAACATTTTGCCAAACCAAAAAGCCAAACATTAAAAGAAAACTTATATTTTTAACATTAACTATCAATGACGAAATTATATAAATAAAAAAAATGTAAAATTCAATTTAATTTATTGGATTTTTTATGAATTGATTAATGTTAGTTTTTATTAATTTAACAATTTAACCATGCCTGAACCTTAAGCGTAATCATTTTTTTCCTCTCTATAATACATTACTCACAAATTTGCTTAAAGCACTAAACAATTCAGTATAAGTAAACTGACCATTAAAAGTCTTATAATAAATAACATTTCAAAATAACTTCATCAATATCACATACATGGTGAATTCTAACCTTCAAAATAACTAAAAATAAATTCATATAATAGTTAAAATTCACAATTATCTCTATTATATAATTATTTTATTTTTTAAGGATTTAACCTTTAGACTTCACAGTTTACTCAACTAATGATGGTGATCCAAAAGTGAGTGATATACAATACTCATGATAGCTTGTTAAGAGTTGCGACCTAATTTAATAAAGTTTATCATTGGATTACTTCACATGTTCATTTTCGGAGTTGAAATAGCTCTACCTCTACCAATTTGATGTTTCACGTTCCAACATTAATTCCATTGAGAATGAAGAGATTTTTTTAAAGGTAAGCCATTTTATAGAAGGTGGATAAATAGATAATAGATGGAAAATAAAATGTAGCATGTTATTTCAATTTGTACTCATCTATGTATAGTGCAATGTTGGAATTATATAAAGCCTGTGTCATTCATTTGTGTAGGTAGATAGAAAGCATAAAAAATGAAAGGAATTGACTAATATTAGCGGGGAAGCTAATAAAGACTTTTAACTTTGTTAGTTGTTTCAATTAATTCACTTATTTAATAATAATTTAAACGTTTGAGAGTCTAATTTTCTTGCCTTCCTTTAACATAAATCAAACATAATTTAAATATTTGAATGTATATTACACTGAAAGATCTTTAAATTAAATAAATTGACACTAAAGATCATCGATGATTTTATTCCATTATATCAAAGATTATTTTATTGGTTCCCTCTCTCAAATTTATTTTCATTGCACATCTTTTTCTTCTAAATTAAATATTAAAATTTGTTTATCCTAATCAAGGCTCTTTCATAGAAGTGGCATATCAATGAGTTCTGAAATCGTGTTATGATCATTTATACTGGAACCGGTATAAAATATATTAATAAAAATATTATCTTAAAGAATGTATAAATGTTAGAATAGCATCCTACTAATTCAAGAATAGTAAGATATTTAGAATACTATGAGAGTAGGAATTATTGGGCATATATCAGAACGTTGTGTGCACCGAATTTGTCGAATCGCAACTTGAACAATGAATCTAGATGAAACAAAAACTGGGATCTAAAATTGAATGAGAGACAGCCAACTCGAAAGAACAAATGAGAGAAAATCAGAGAACAAAATATCATAAAATCTCCTCCCGCCAATAATGAGAAATATAGAATCCATAACCTACACTACATGCACATATTTTAATTGTTATGTAGCAATATAAAAATAAACCCTAAACCCTAAACAAATTAATTTATCGAGTAGAGTTCAATATGAACCTCATTCGAGTGTAAATTTGCATGTAGCAAAGAAGTAAAGATAATTTGATCCTAGAGCTTAACACATATACATCTTGTAAAGAAAAAATAGAATTGTTCTTCGCTGTCAAGAAGCCCTTAATTCTTGTGAAATATAGATAAGAACATCTCAAATTAAAAGGATTGCAATCTGCATCAAAATTTAGAAAAAATAGAATTGTTCTTCGCTGTCGAGAGGCCCTTAATTCTTCTAAAATATAAATAAGAACATCTCAAATTAAAAGGATTGTGATCTGCATCAAAATTTAGATTTCTAATGCTAAGACTTAAGAGACAAAATTACCTACCAACTCACGCCCTTGTAAACATATTTATATCAATTGAATTGACATGGAGAATATGAAAAGGGCACCAAATTAAAATGAAGACTTGCTGTTTTATTTTTTAATTCATAACTTGGTCATAATTAGGAAATAAATGTGTTGGGTAGTAATCTTTCATATTCCTAACGTAAAGTTTTTTTAGTTATATTAAACAGTCTTTGTTTTATTGACAAAAGTAAATGAAGGGTTTTTTTCCTTTTTTTTATAAATTGATATGATATAAAATAAACGGTCTTTGTTATAAAAAAAATGAAGGGTCTTTGTTATAAAAAAAATGAATGGTCTTTGCTATAAAAAAGATGAAGGGTCTTTTAAATCATATACTATGGCTTTAAATAAATAATTTCTTTTTTAATGAACAATATATTTATTAAAGGTAAGCACCAGGACATTAATCATTTAATAGGACTGTGAGAAACAATTTGCTTTATTTCGAAAAAGAGAATTTATGGAGGTTGGTAATTGAAATTGACTGATAATAGCAAACTTTGTAGTTTTAATAATTTAGAGGCTTAAAAAAAATATAATTTGTAAACGACACAATTGCCTTTAAAATTGTTCTCTAAAATAGTCACTTTTAATATAGTAGAGATAGAGATAGAGATATATAACGATAACAAATTTAATTTAAAATAACATACACATATCTTTATCTTAAAAAGACATAACTCATTGGTTTTGACATGTAGTTCCACCTTAAAAAAAGTGGTTTAATCTTCAGCTCAACACTTTATATTAGAAAAAAAAAGTTAATGGTGGATTTCAATACTAAATTAAAAGGAAAAATGACATACTTTATAATTTTTAAAGTTTATCTAGGATTAAAATAGTTTAAAAATTTATTAAAAAAAAATAGTCTAAAAATTATTTTCAAACATCCGGATAACGATTATATAAAAGAATCAAAATTCTAGTATACAATATTTTATTATTTAATATATATATATCAATTTCGCATAATATTTATTTTTAATGATTGCACTATAATATTAGTTTCCAAGTATCTTAAAACGGACAAAAAAAAAACTTACCAAATGAAATATTATTTTATTTAGACAACCGTATTTTCAAATCTATTATATTAATTTGCATGAATTAGTAATTAATAATAAAATGATAGAAAATTAAAGAGAGCTTTAATAATTAATTATTAATGATAGTTAATTAAGAATGGAAAACTTTATAATTTTAAATAATGGCAACCCTTCTAATTTTGATAAATCTTTAAGGGACAAAATAGTCTAAAAATGATTCCAAAACTTCCCCACTTTTAATTTTAATAAAATAATATATTAAAGATTTAATTTTTATTTAATTTAAAAACTAATCAAAACAATGACATCGGTAGATTTCTTACCAAAATCAAATTTGAATATGATCGAATAATATAAATATTTATATAATCCCGATTTCTAATAGAAAAAAAACCTATTACTAAAATATTTGTTAGTACAATTATTAAATCGTTACAAGCAAAAGTGTAAGATCAAAATATTATAAAGACGTACATAGGTTGCAAATGTTTTTTTTTTCGTCATTCTCTATAATTCTTGAATTATGTATAAAAAAAAATAATAATAACTTTTTGATATCACATCACATTACTAGATGAAAAGGACACACGCATTCAAAAAAAAAAAAAAAAAAAAAAAGATGAAAAGGACACACATAAATTTACTCTCTTAATTAAGTTAATTAATGGGACTTAATTTTGTGGAAGTAAGCTGAAAAAAGGTTTAAGAAAAAAATAAATAAATGCATGCATGAAGAAAATAAGTTAGGGAAGATCTACCGTTTCAATAATCAATGCAATCCCCCTATAAAAAAGAGAAGAAGTTCAAATGCTATTTCATCCAAAATCTCTTTCTGTTTTCTCTTAATTAAGATTAAGTTTAAGATCCATCAATGGCATTCAAGTATTCCAACCTTTTGTTTTTCATTGTAGGTCTCATGATGATCATCCAGCTCTCAGTTGCTCGTGAAATACGGAAGCCCGCCGCCATTTCCGCCACCGCCACGTTATTTGCTCAGCGTTTTCCAGGAGAATTTACAGAGGAGCTCCATGAAAGACAGAATAAGAAGGGGAATATTTATGGAGGTTCTCTTCGCACAGTCCCGTCGGGTCCAAACCCACTTCATCATCGTTGACAGTCATTTACTAACTCAAATCCAATAAAAATGGATGTTCTTCTTTCAATCAGACACAGCTTACACATTATATAATTATATAAAATATAATCAAGAGATCTTCAAGTTTAATGTTTTTCTCTCTCTCTCAATATATAAATTATTTGCATGAATTTCTCTTTATATGTATATTCCTGTGTTTAGAATTTTTATGTGTATGTACTTATAATTATGGACGATTTTCCATGTCCACGTAGATTATAAATAAATTAATAATATATATGGATAATAAAAACCCTAAACACGACATTGTAATTATTTTGGATTCTCAATATTTATGTAAATATTTGTTGAAGAAATTCTATCCACGTAGTAATCCCTTTTATAATATATTTTTTTAAACAATAAAAAAAATAATAAGAAAACAATATTTGAGAAATTTCATTAGATGGCAGAATTTTCTATAAATATTTATAAATATAGCATTTTTAAAAAGTATACATGTATGAATCATTAAAATTGGTGTTTACATATGTGTTGAATAAGTGATAATTTATACGGAAATTAGTGATTACTTGCGCGAAATTAGTGACAATTTTGTAATATTTTAGGCATGAATTTGATTTTTTTGCTATTTTTGTAAATAAGTTTTTGGGCTGCTATTTTTATAAATATTGGATTTGATTCTGCTATGTGTAAGAGCCCCAAAATATTTTTTATTTTAAAATTCGGATATAATTGTAAAATAGGGTAAAATACCATTTTGGTCCCGAAACTTTCATTCAGGTTTCATTTTCGTCCCTAAACTCTCAAAAGTTACATTTTTCATCCCTGAATTTCACGATTCATTCCATTTTAGTCCTTCAGGTCTGCGTTTTTCCATCAATGACATTACTGGGAGGTTTATGTGACATATAATTGATGATGTGGTTAAATGACATGAAAAAACGAATATACAATAAGATTTAAGGCTATAATTAAGGAGAAAAAGATGAGATTTGACCTTCCTTTATATTCGTTTTTCTATGGTATTTAATCTCACGATATATTTCTATAATGTCACATCATCAATTACATGCCACATAAGCCCTCAAATAGTGTCCTAGACGGAAAAACAAAATCTGAATGACCAAAACGGAACGAATCGGAAAGTTCATGGATGAAGAATGTAGCTTTTAAAAGTTTAATGACGAAAATGAAATTTGAGTGAAAGTTTAAAGACTAAAATAGTATTTTACCCTTTAAAATATTTTTAAAAAAAAATTATATAGAGAAATATATGTTTGTCATCAAACTTTCTAGTATAAAATAGAAGGTAAACGAACAAAGTTAATCAAACGAGTCCTATATGTTGCTCAAACTCCTATTTTAGTTCCTTCATCTTTCATCCTAACTTTATTGATAAAAACAAATTTTATTTTTGACCTTCTCCCACCATTACTATTCCCCGTCATGAATATCTCCAACTCCAAAAGATTGTAAGGTGCTTTTTATGGAAAAAAGTGAACAACTTTTTATCCTCTCCTAAAACCTTGAGAATTGTTTTTTTTTATATGTGAATGTACATTTTTACTAATTTTATTAAAATACAATTTTGATTTCGAGATTGGACCAAGATTAAATTAAGAGTATATGAAAGGGAACAAACCGATATTTATAGAATTTAAAGCGTTAGGAGAAGTCTTTGAAGAGAAGTAGACAAATTGCAATAGCCATAGTCAATAGACGTGGTAATGACATCGAGGCTGCATGCAATGCAAACAAATTAATTTAAGATTGCATTCAACCTTTTTAACTGTTTCTTAAATTCAACACTTTTCCAATGTATTTCCATGTTTATTTAATTAGGTTTTCACACACATGCATACAGCAATTAGTTGGATGTATTTGATTAAAATTAATACTTGGTAGTTAACTTACTTTATCATATTTTTATTAGGTCAAACATAATAGGGTGGGAGGGATTCACATATCAATTAAGTATATTAAAAATAAACTAATAAAAATATGACATAATATAAAAGTTGTGAAGAATCATTTGTCACATTATAGAAGATGTTACGGTATTGATTAAGTTTCTACTAACTTTTCTACACGTGTTTTTTTTATTAGATAAAATATACTAATGAGTAATAAACATATAAATATTTTAATAAATACATAGATCCAAGTAATATGTTTTATCCAATAAAAATAAAACAGATAGGAAAGTTATAAGAGCTCCTCCTAACATCACTATTCAATTAATGGAGCCAGATTTTGTGGATGAAAAAAAAAATTGAAAAGCCATTTTCTCCTATAAAAAAGGACAATTCAAACACTGATTTCCTCAACCCATCTTCAATCCAAAATCTCTCTCTCTCTCTGTTTCGTCTTTAAGATCCATCAATGGCATCTCAATATTCCAATATTCCATTAGTGATGTTGATGATAGTTCTCATGTTTACCCCTCAACTCTCTCTTGCTCATGAAGAAACACTCAAACCCACTCCCACTTCATTTTCTCACCGTTTCCCGGGAAAATTTACAGAGATCTCCATGAAAGAGGAGATGAAGAAGAAGAAGATTAGCCATTTATATAAAGGTTCTCTACGCATAGTTCCGTCGGGTCCAAACCCACTTCATCATTAAGCGGTCTCACTGTCAAACCCTAAATATATAATTTTATGCAACACACTACGTTACTAAATAAAATAATCGTAGTTAAACTTATGGAAATTGTTCATCATATGATATAAATATCAATTCTAATTATAACTTTATAGATATAATACTCGTCTCTCTCTCTTAGATTATAATTTTCTCTTTCAATACATTTTTTTTAATAATCTTCTCATTATTAAAAAACTCTTTTGAAATGATTACAATTTTTTTTTAACATGGTGCTTACTGCTTATATATTACTTTTTTAATTGGTTTTTTTAGATTATTGCTATTATTGGGTTTAAGGACTCTTATGTAGTCATAATTATAAATACTTGGAGGAAGAAAATTAGACCATTAGATCAAGATGTAAGAAGTTAGAAGAGTAATTTAATTAAAGATTCCAACCAAACCTAACTAATTGGTTATATGTTCAATTCGAATTAATTCTCATTCTTGAAGAAATAAAATTAATTAGTTTTAATGATTAGGTAAAAAAATCAAAGAAAATCATCCTTACGAACTCCCTATATTTAAAATTGTGAAATATGTTTTTGGATAATAGGGTCTATGGCCTTATCCGACCCATCTTATGGGTAAGTCATAATAAAAGACTCTTTCTTTCAGGTATCACATTCTTGAATCTTTTAGATAATAGGGGTCTATGGCCTGATGCCCATCCCGACTTTTTTTTTTAATAGAATTACTCGTTACACCAAACATAAATTTATTTTTAATAGATTTTAAAATAAACATGACTTTACTCTTTAATATTCCGTATTTTACAGTCTTCAAAGTTTGATTAATGCAGTCAAATTTTGAGTTGATAAAATTCAAAAAGGTGTAGAAAAAAAAAACGGAAGAAATAAATTATGGAAGGTCTCTAAATTTTCCAATTCTCCATAGCAATTAATGAATGAAAGCCATTTCCCATATAAAAATGCTAAAAGTAAAAGCTTCACCAATCTTCTTCCAAAATCTCTCTCTCTCTCTCTCTCTCTCTCTCTCTATTTTATTTTCTCTCTTTTAAGAATTAATTAATATAGATCAATCAATGGCTTCTCATAATCTTAAGATTCCATTGAAGCTAAGGATGAAACATCAAAACTTGAAACCAATTCTGGCCAACTTGTTTTCTCGGCGTTTCCTGGGGAAATTTATAGAGACATCCATGAATGATGAAAGAGAAGATGAAGATCAACCATTTATATGGAGATTCTCTTCGTTGTGTTCCATCAGGTCCAAATCCACTACCTAATATGACTCCACCTACACCAAAACTCTAAATATATATATATATATATGCACTTTTACTCAATAATAATCGTGTTCTTTTTTGGGAGTACGCATCATATGTGATATATATCAAATAAATTAATACATTATTTTTTTAAATATTACATTAAATTGGAGGATGAGAGGCTCCATCTTATGAAAAGAAAACATGTGTCTAATCAGTTGAGGTATTGATAATTTAAGATATATTAATTAAAGTTTCATATAATATATAACGTGTGACACATAATTATAAGATTCTTATTACAAAACTGTAAAATATCACTGAATTAATATCATTATTTTATCATATATATCAAAGAATGTCCGTATTATCATTTTTTTTTAAAAAAAAAAAATTTAGGTAGGAAAATATAATAGGCAAGAAAACTTAAATTTTTTGAAGAAGTATTCAATGAGAGGGTGATATTATAAAAAATTACAAAATTTACAAATATAGTATATATATTTCTTTTAAATAATTACAACTTTGACAAAAAATTGTAAAAATATTTAAAAATATATCATTTTTATTGAACATATCAATTAATATCATATTACAGTCAATCAATAGTTATTTCGTAAATTAGTGATTATATATCACTTCAATGTTTCATTTATCATAATCAATAAGTTATATACCTTTTTTGAATGACATGTTTATAAATACTTTTAAAAAAATGATAAATTTTTTAATATCATCAGAAATTCTGGCACCTATGAAAATTTTCCTTTATAATAAGAGAGTTAAAAATCTATTCCTAAACTCAAAACTTCAACCAAATTTCTCTCTAACAATCACAAAAATGGCATCTCAAAATACCAACATTTCCAATCCTCTTCTTTCTCATGATCTCACATCTCTCTATTGCCATTATGAAGCTAAGGCCAAAAAAAAAAACAAACAAACAAACAAAAAACCAATTACCAGTTTCTACAACACATTTTCTCGGCGTTTCTTGGGAAAATTTACTTATCACACAGTTCCAACGGGACCAGACTCAATTCATCATTATTCTTGATGAATGTTGTGTAATTGAATTAATTGTTGCTCTTATATTTTTTCACAGTTTGTGTTATTTATGCCACGCTAATTTAATCAAAAGAAAATCGTTCTAACTCTCATGTGACATTTTTTTCATTTGACATAGGTAGAGGTTCAAACGTCCCACTCTCTCCATCTTTCTCTTCTATGTGTCTAAGTAAGGATATTTAGAAATTTATAATCCGTGACGATTTTTATCTTGTTCTTTGAAAGAAAGGTGATTTTTTTTTTTAAGTAACATTTTTTTTTTTTTTTTCATTGGTCAACTTAGCATAGGAAATCACTAATTGATAAATATTTAGTTATAAACAATTTAAGCCTTAAGGTTAGTTAATATGATAAAATTAATGGACATAATCATTTGTGGTTTTTTCATTGGTCAACTTAGCATAGGAAATCACTAATCGAAAAATTAAATCAATCATCCATTGCACTGTCTATTCCATTTATCAAGAAAAAGTATTAAATAATTACACCAAAATTAGTTACGTAATTTGAAAAATAAATAAATAAAAGTTCCCTCTCCCAGTTTTTATATCAAACTAATTGCTAACATTTGGATATTCAACTGAAATAGAAAAGAAATATTAAAATAGGGGCAAAAAGGGAAATAAAAATTTTCTCCCAGTTTTTATATCAAACTAATTGCTAACATTTGGATATTCAACTGAAATAAAAAAGAAATATTAAAATAGGGGAAAAAGGGAAATAAAAAATTTCCACCTTTAGGCAAAAAGGAAAATCAAAAGTTTCTTCAGATAGATTTTTAATATAATATAGATATAGATAGATAGATGAATTCAAAATTAAACAAATTATCGGGTAGACTGTACAAGTTCCATTCATATGTACAAATTCTATTCACAATGAATACTATATATTTATCATAAACCATGGTGGTTTAACTAATCAGTATGGGTACGAGGAAAAGACTACTTCATTCTCAATTTTTTTTGGTTTGTGTTTATGTGGAAATAGTAGCGAAAGGTTAGCCTTATATTTATTTATTTAACTTTTCGTCCGTTGCAAAATATATTATAGTCTTGTAGAACTTATTTAGAAATGACTAGTCAAATTTTACGTGCAACAGTGAATTTTCAATTTAACTTTTTAAAATCATTGGCAATTAGTATTAAATATTACTCAATACTGAAAAGAAAAAAAAAACAACAAAAAGTTAATATGTTTTTTATAATTATACAAATTATTGGTTTTTTTAACCTACTTTATTGTTTGTTCGAGTTATGTTTTTTATAAAAAAGAAGAATGATAAATTATATGAATTCATGGTTTTTTTTGTGTAAATTAACTTAATTTATAACTCACAATAATTAATACAATATATTAATAGTACATATTTCAATGTTTCACATTAAAGACTTTAAAATGAATTAACGAAATGAAAAGTTTTCTTTTAAAATTGAATACATTCTTTGAACTTTTAAATAATAATTAATAGACATAACTATAATATATATATATAATTAAATAATTATATTTTATGTAATAATATTTAATATTGGAAAATTTATTACATATTAAATTGGGGTTATATCATCCGTGTCGCATGGTTTATATTGTATGTTTTAAATATGTGTTTTTTTTCCTTTCTATTATTAATTTTGTAAGAATTAGTTTATGTTTTAATATGCTTTTTTTCTCAACTAAACATTGGGAACAAAATCGATTTCTTCCATAATACTCTTTCCGACTTAAATTTGTGATGGTGTGAAATTTCTATCATATTCATTGATTTTTTTATTTTTAAAAAAGATAAATTATAATAAATAAAATAAAATTGAAATGTCTTGAAAGTGAATGAGAAAATAAAATTTGAAAATTTTCCTAGCAAAGATTAAGGAACAATATATGAGGTTGTTAAAAAAATTATAAAAATAAAGGTCTAAATGGAAAAAAAAAATCTTATTTTGAAAAAAAAAACGAATACACGATTACAAAGGCACTTATCACATGCCTCATTATTTCACCTTGTTGCACTCACGAAAGCCGACTTGCCATTCTTTCTCTACTCGGTTTAATTTTTTTGTCTTCAATGTAGTCATCTCCTTCATCTCTATTCTCTACCATCTCAATCCATCAGTTTAATTTCCATCCCTTCATTTTTCGGGTCTCTTGTCGGGTAAACTCCTACTGTATAGAACGTTATTGCTAAGGTCAAACAATCAATGGTTCTTGCTGCTTCCAAAGAAATCTTCTTACTCTCCAACTCCATTGTTCCTTCTTTATCTTGTTTATCACTTCCTCTACAAAACAACTTGATTCCTTAATTTACCTCCTCTCTTATTTTCATATTTATAGAGAAAAACACCTATAGATTCATGAATTTGTGATACCAAAAACTTGAATGAAATTAATTAACATTGATAAGATTAATCCTACGTAAATCTAGATACATGGAAAATAGCCCTTATGCACTTCCCAATAAATTGAGTTTACATTAATGAATTAAAATAAATTGATCATTTAATAAAAATCAAATAAGACATTTTAAAATTATATAATATATAATTAAAAATTGAATTTAATAATTAAATAAGGGGCAAAAGGGGAATTCAAAAGTTTCTCCCCTTAAGCCCCTTTTAGAGGTAGTATAGATATAGATTTAGAGGTAGTATAGATAGATAGTACGAATATTAACATTAGGTTTTGTTGTTAGAAATGATCCTCTTTTTTTTTTCCACTTTCCAATAAAATTTAATATTAATGAGTTCCTATTGTGCACTATTTTCACCTAAGTCATTTTCCACTCACAAGAAATGAAGGCACATGAATTTGATCTTTATTAAATCCAAATACTTCTTTTTTTTTTAACAAAATCCAAATACTTCTTGAGTGTACCAATTTAATTTAATTTTTCACATTTAAAAATATTTTTTTTAAAAGATCTATTTTGAATTTAAATTAATGAAAGAATTATTGTATTGAAATTTTAAATAGAAACAAATTAATTTTATTCATTGTTCATTAAAATCATCTAAAAAAAATTACATTATTTTTTATTTATATCTACGAAAGCATGAGTGATTTCAAAATTCTAAAAGAATTTTTATTATTTGTTGAATTGTGTAAAATATTAATTTACTATTATTTTTTTCACTTTAAAAACACGTGCAACCCACGTTTTTTCTTAACCAGTAAACCTAAATATAATCATCTTATTTAAGGGGGGAAAACCACACGCCGGTGGCCCCAAATTATCGGCTTTAAAGGTGGAGCATTGTCCGGCCCGGTTTTAACCGAGTCGTTTCTGACAGCCCACCATTTTCTGTTCAAACCAAAAAAAAAAAAAGACAGCCCACCATTTATATTTTAATTTTGTCAGCCACCATTTTATGAAGAAAAAAATTCTCTGACAAAAAAAACATTTTTGATTGAAAGGATCAAGATCCAAGACAGAGGGTGTGGGGTCAGATCTCTCCCTTCATCTTGAAAAAAATCTCTTCTTTTTCGATCATCTTCAAAAATGCCTACTGGATCTCTTGAAGTTCTTCTTGTTAGTGCCAAAGGCCTTGAAAACACTGATTTTCTCAGTATGTTTCTTGTCATCTTTTTTTTTTTCCCTTTGTTTTTGTGTTTCTTGTGTTTTTTTTATGGAGATTTTTGTGGGTTTTTGTTTGTTTTTTGGGTGTATGAAGAAGATTTAAAGATTTTTATTTTTTATTCTGATGATTCTGTTTGGTGGGTAAGAAAGTGGCAGGAAAGGAATTTTATGAGAGCAAAAAAGGTTTTTTAAAAAAAGGGTCAAATATATGGGTTTAATAGGGTCTTTAGAAACTGAATATGTATAGCAAAAAAAATTAAAATGGGTCAGTTTAGAGGAAATTTATATTGACATACATGTTATATGAGAAGTTTAATTATGAATGTTGTTCTTGAGATTCGTTCATTTGGATGCTAAATTTATATGAATTGTTGTTTACTCAATAAGAAGGGATGCCATTTGAAAATTATATGTTGAGATGATTATTAACCAATTCATTGGGAATGTAATGATGGAGATTGATCGGTCAGTACCTCACTATTGAATAATAAATATATGAGTTTTTAATAAATATATGGATTTCATTGATATGTTTTATCCGATAAAAATAAGACATGTAGGGAAGTCGGGAGAAATTTCTCAGCATTTTCCTAAAAGGCACCCAAAGAAGCCTTTTCCTTTGTTTTTTTGTTTATTGAAAAAGGGGAAGTATTGTGTCATGCTCCATTTTTATAAGGGATGATATGTATTTTCACTATTATTTTCCCCTTTTACTTGTCAATTATGGCACTATTTTGTTTACCAATTTTAAATATATACATTTGATTTTTCTGATTTGAAATGTTCTGTTTATTACTAAGGTTTTCGTTAATGGATTTGAGCAGATGATATGGATCCTTATATTGTTCTCACTTGCCGTACACAAGAGCAGAAAAGCAGTGTTGCATCAGGTTGGTTTAACTTCAATTTCCGGTCTCACATCGAATTCTTGTAATTTTTAGATGTGTTGTTTATTCCTGATATGTTAATTGATATGAAATACAGGAAAGGGATCTGACCCCGAGTGGAATGAGAATTTTGTATTCACCATATCCGATGGTGTTGAAGAGCTCACCATGAAGATATTTGACAGTGATTGTGGCACACAAGACGACTTTGTTGGCGAAGTAACGTAAGGGAAAAACAGATCATGTCTTTTATTTTCTGCTTTTTTAGTATTACATGATCTGCATTATGTGAATATTGTATTGAGCATACGATTAAAGCCGATATTCGTAGCTTAAAATTGAAAATCCAAGTGGGTGCCGTTCGTTAATAGACTCGGATATGGTCCTTCAAATTAGGATTCTTGAATAGAATAGAATCTCCTCTTATCTCCCATGGTGTATATTTGTTTTAATTATCATACTTTGATTCTTTATGGTTTATTGCAGTATTCCATTGGAACCAGTTTTTTTGGAAGGAAGCCTCCCAGCAACATCTTACAATGTGGTCAAGGATCAAGAATACCGTGGAGAAATCCGAGTTGGCCTGACTTTTACCCTCGAGGTAAATTCTCATTCTTTACTTTTGTTTATGTTACAAGACTATCCAAATGTATACAAGTTGGACCTTGGCTATGTAAGAAAGTTTAGTTGCGTTGCACGTAACCCGTGTTAATCGTCTACCTGCAGGAAAGATCGGGACGACATTTTGAAGGGGAAGACGAAAGCTATGGAGGATGGAAAGAGTCGGCATATACAGATTGATTACTTTATATGGTCTGAAAGATTGGTGTTTCATGTATAAGGATTGCTTTGATGGTTGAGTTTGTTGGTATTTTTAATTATGATTGAATGTTTGTAATGAACATGTTGGTTTTTAATAAAGAAAAAAACACATATCATCCACAGCATGAAATTTCATCTGGAAATTCAACAACCCCTAATTAATTTAGCTTTAGTATTCCACTTTAAAGACTTATATTTTGTTGATGTTTTTAAGTAAATTGAGTATATATGTTGTAGATCTCGAATGCTAATTTTTAAATGAGAAGATAAAAACTGATAAGCTTTGATTTGTAATTTAATTAAATCAAACGTGGGAAGCGAGCTTAAAGAAGCAATTAAAGGACGTATCACCATCGCCAACAATGTTTATTACCTCTCCATCTTGCTGCATCAAAAGGACATTTGGAAACAGTAATGGATTTACTTCTGAATTAATAGATTCTGATATTTGTTTTATTTCCAATAAAGATTCATTGAACCTTTCTAATTTTAAACAACAGAATTATTTAAAACCGATTGTTTTCTCGGTTTTTTTAACTAATTGGTTTTTGAAAATTTTCAAAATAATAATTTTAATAAAAAAAAAAAAACAGAAAATGAAATGGTAATTTAATGTGGCCTTAATAATCTTTTTGATGTGCGGATAGTTTAATATTTGGTCAAACCTTCACGTCTCCCACTGATCATCCGAAAAAAATATCAATGGGGAACTCTTGTACTTCTTGTCATTGCAATTTGCCAAGGACTTTGAAAGTAACCTGGCATGGCTTTAATTTATCTTTTATGATCTACTTTATGAGTACTGCATAACCTGCATGATGTGAATGATGAGAAGAAGATTTAAGCGGATATTCGCAGCTATCGAAAGTGAAATAGATAATCAAGGGGGTGTCGTTCGTTAACAGACTCGGGCAGGTATGGTTACTCATCTATAAGAACTGCTTTGATGGTTGAAGTTGTTGGTGTCTGTATTGAACCTGGCAATATATTGTTTTAAGTCGAGAAAAACATATCCTTCACAACATGAAATTTCATTCAGAAACTCAAACGATGCATGAGAAATTTCAATAGTATATCAACAGAACAACATTATGTTTCTTTCTTTCAAGTTGGAAAGTCTCTCCCCCTAAAAACAAAGGAAGAAATCTTTTTACTTCTATGGCAAATGATACAAGTGCATGAGTGGTGACTATTGAATGTTACACACCAGATGCGACCATTTGTTATCATACAGATTGTTAAATAAGGAAAAAAGAGCATCCATCATATGATGTTTTCCAAATTATCTGTGCTAATGTTACAACAAAGCTAGATTTTTATGTCCCTCTAAAACTTTACCTTCCCTTAAAACTTCTGTTCCTATCTAAGCAAGATTGTTGAGAAGTAAATCCACTGCAGCTGGGTAGACTCACATTTCCAGGCAGGAATGGATCTGATGTTAAATGCTGTCCTGACACAGATTTTTCGGGTCCATCGAAATGGGATGATATGTCACTTTGGAAAAAGCTAGGGGATCCAAAATCAGGCAGTGCCGGACTACCGTCCTTTTGGTTGCGAGAGGATTCAAGTCGCTGCTCAAAGAAGCTTTGAATTCCCAAACTATCTTCAATTGGTATTGCTCCTGTAAGAGTCTTGAACGCAAAATCCAAGCATGGGTCAGACCAGGAATCCCCAAATGGAAAGGAAAATGGAGATTCTGATGTCACATGGTCCTTTGCTTGAAGCTTTTGAGGCTGGTCTTCCAGTACCATTTGGTTCTCATGACACTCATTGGTCTTGTTAGATTGTTCAGTATTTAAGTCTGGAGGGGATTGATACACATGCATAGGCTCTCTGAATGGCTCAGTTTCCCAAGATGTTTTAAACTGTTCATTCTTATATGGTGGCTCTCTATGCATTCCACTGTTTGCCAGATTAAGAGTCAGAACAGCATTATTTGAATATAGATTAGCTTGTTCACATGACATCACATCTGCTGCTAGTTGAGGTTTGAGGCTATTAATACTTGGAGAACGACGTTTTAAAGTGGGCTCTTTCTTGTTCTTGAATTTTTTGTTCACCTGGATTTTCTTTCCAATGCAACTGTCAGATCCTTTTTTCACCAAGCTCTTTCCTTGCAAGGAATCAACAGTGGGAATAGAAATTGGGCTATTGATAGTTGTAGCACTCTCCACAGGAAATGCACCTGTAAGCGTCTTGATTGCAAATTCCAAGCACGGGTCTGACCAAAACTCAGGAATTGGAATGCAGAGCTGTCCATCTGACTTTCCATCATCCATTTTTTTAGTTTGTACTCTCTGTTTCTGCTCTTTTGGGGTATCTATGCTGCATTCAAGAGGGGCTTTCCTCTTATTGGAGGGGTCTCCACGCAAGGGAATGTCTGTGAAATTGGATACGTTGTCATCGGTATCTTTTACTAGCCTTACATCGAGCTGCTGACATACTCTATCTGCATTAGCATTCAGAGATAGACCAGCATCTGGACTAAATCCAGTAGAGCAATTTATATTCAAAACTTGAGGTGGAACTTCTCTTTTCTCTGCATAAGGCACCAACTCTGGTTCAAGTCCAGCAAGCCGTTTTGAAGACCTCCGAGGCAAGTTGATATCTTTCTTCTTGACCTTCCTCAACTTTCTCTCACAATCTTTAATGTCACCTCTTTCCATCATATGATCAATCATGGTATTCTCTTGTTGCAACTTTGATACGGTAGTTGAAAGTGGGGAATTATCAGCAGATACCATTTCAATTTTATTGCTTTCTGGATTTTCAGTTTTTGGCATTGCCTTCTCTTGGAGCGACACAGATGAAGAAGTTAAAACCTGGCCATTATCAGGGGATCCTATTTTCATTTTATTGCTTTCTGGAGTTTCTGCTTTAGGCAATTCCTTATCTTGGTGCGACGCAGATGCAGAAGTTGAAACTGGGCCATTATCAGAATATACTTTTTCAATGTTATTGTTGCTTTCTGAATTTTTAGCTTTTGGCAACGCCTTCTTTGGGAGTGACATAGATGCAGAAGTTGAAACTGGGCCATTATCAGGAGATACATTATCAGTTTTATTACTTTCTGAAACTTCATCTTTTAGTAATTCTCCCATCTGATTGTTTTTCTCATTGGTTTCCAAAGAATCTCTGACCACATCCTGTGACAAAACAATATTTTGGACAGTCTCAGCTGGAGGGACAAAAGCATCATTCAATTCAGTCGATGCATTCCCACATTGCCTCATATGTGGAAGTTGGTCTCCTGGAAGTTCTAAATTACTCCCTTCAGACATTTCCTTACCTGCAACATTTATTACACATTAAACAGATGAGACATAATATGCTAAAAGTTGACTTCCTAGCGTGATTGGGTAGAATTCAAGTATGCTGGTTAATCAATAGAAGACACAAATGCTAGCCGCTGTACCTGCAAAATTTTGTGGTCTTGTTGCTGAATGTTCTAGTTTCTGTTCTTCAGCTGTAGAAGCTCTCTAAGACAGGAACAGGCAACAAGATAAAATTTAAAAACCACCCTCAATAGACACCACTGAAGGTAAGCTAAAAATAGACTGAAGCAATGTTTCTAAAATAACCTGTGATAATTTGAGCTCATTATGCTATCAATCGTTTCGTTAACGGGCTTATAGGGCTTACAATTGAGTTTTTAGTTTCCAAAAAAATTACGGCATGCCTGCTAACATTGTATCTACAGATGAATGTGATATAAAGTTTGATCATGAAAAGATAAACAGCAAAAATGTAAACTATACTAATTACTATAAACATTTTGCATTTCTTGCCTTCACAGATAATTCCCAGAGCAACTCACTATTTTAAACTCCGTTTAACATTTTTATATATATTTACAGCAGAAAACATCATTTAATTTTTGTATATATGACAGACATATAAGACTAGACCTAAAGAAAGAGACAACAGAAAATATATATAATTGTGCAAGGAGTGACAGACTATCCTACTATAAGATCAAAAAGAAACATATTGACTGTGTAAAGTCAGTAAGACACAAATTTAGAACCAAAGTGGATGTAACAGGGATACTATCAGAGCATTTCTACAAGAGATTAACAAGGCAGACTTACTGAAATTTTGTCATTAGCCAACTCTAGATCATCATCGCCTCCTTCCTTTGGTTTAAATGCATGTCTACTGATCTCTCCAGTCTCAAGATAACGTAAAACATCCTTTTTGGAGCGGAATACAAATCCAGTTTTGGGATCTATGTAAAACTGTAGAAGTAGGTAACAATATCAGTGTTGGATATAACTCCAAGAGGAACCATGCACAGAAGTTTGCAAGTGACAACACGGTCAAATCATGATTGGAACAGTAAGAAGACAGTGGATGCATTACCTTCATTCTATTTTTTATTTATTTTATGTGTGCATGTGTGCATTTGCTTATAGTTATAAATTTATTTTGGTAGAGAGGGTGTAAGATCATTGGAACCCATATAAAGAAAGATATGAATAAGAAGTTCATACGGGGTCTTTCCTGATGCCATCTGCTCTCTTTTTTATCTTGATTTCCTTTATCCATCCAGGTGGCAAGTCTTCATCCTTGTAATGCTCTATAACAACCTAAAGTACATATGAATTATAAATGTCAGCTCCATATCTGAATACGAAAATAGTATAAGCATATCATAAGTCAGTGCAGGGATCAAGTATTTCTATGCAAGTTGATTGTTAGAATCTCTTGACTTGACTCCTCCTTACTTACTGAGACAGTTTAGTTCTGGTCTGTCTGGCAAAGAATGAATTTCACATGAAGTTAAAAATTTCATGAATTCCATCATATAAGTCCAAATCTTTTATAAGCTCCATAATGTGATTATTTCTATTTTCCGAGCTTTCCCCATAACATCTTTTTGTGGTTTCTATTTAGTTCTGTGAAAGGATTAAAAGAAAAATACACTAGAATAACATAATATTGTTGCCCATATTCAATGGCATTAATGATTCTAAAACATTCAACCTTTTTGTTTCAACCATGTAAACAAGGGAGCAAGTGTATTGGAAACCACACACTGGGTAGCAGAAAAAAGTCGTGGTTTCTTAGGATGAACAAGTTGTTTCAAGTTTTCTGACTAATTCCAATCATACATTGACACCCAGGTTCATCAGGTAGTATGTACTATTCACACTGAAAAAGATATTATCTGTCTCATACATTCCTGAACTATGACTTTCTTTAAGAGTCCAGCATATCTCAATATTAATTTTCCTTCACTACCCACTATATGTATCTTCTAGTTATTTTCATAACTAAAAGTTGTGAGAAAGGGAAGAGGATTATGGGGAAATTGATTAAAAAATGATGCAAAAAGATCTATAAGGAAACAAACTTGGCCTCTAGAACTTGTCTTGTTGCTTGTTCTCCTCTCTTTCAATGTGCACAGTTTCTTCTTCAAAGTTCTGAGATATCGAAATACCTCAGGCTTAGAATAAAATCTGTTGCCTGTCACTGGATCAACATACAACTGCAACAAACAAGTAGTATGTAAGAACTCAATGAAGAATGCACTTAGCTTTAATCATCTTCCACTTCAAAATGTTGACATCGATGACATCTGTGGTTATCATTTAAATTGGTCAAAAAGAGTATTTATGTTATCTTGCAGTTGCATGTAATAAAACTTAAAATAAAATGTGATCTCTGTTTTAGAGTAAATTTACAAAAAAAAAATGTTCTTGAGTAATTAAAAGATATGAAACAACCAACATGGGAAGGAATGTGCTGTTTTTGTCGTTTTCTGTTTGCTTTTTGCTTTTGTTTTCATGTTAGGAGTCGTTATCTTGTGCAAGATGAGTTTTGATCCACAAAATTACATCCTTCTAATGCATTAATGGAACAATTTCCTAATTACATGCACCATTTTATCAATATCATGACAACTGGACCATACTTAGGTGCATAATTAGCAGGATGGGCATTTCTAGAATACAACCATCTTAAAAGTGTACCATTAGGACAGAATCGGAAAGCTAAAAATTAAAAATACAATGTAAAAAATAACAAGATATAACACCTTATAAACACTTCCAACATGTGAGCCACTCATTCGCGTTCTCATCTCCACTTTCCAACCATCAGGCAACCATTCAGGATGTTCATTTTCTTGCACTGCAACCTGAAACAGTGAATATAAAACCAACTTAAAGAAACTGAAACACATTGACGATGAAGAAAGCATTTGAGTGTCAAACTCACTTGCACGGGACTATTTGATGTCTGAGTTTTGGCACGCCTTGAAGCTGGTAGAGATTTTTTATTTTCCATGCTTTTAATATAGCCAATAACATCATCCTTACTGAGGAAACTTTTCCCGCTCTCCAAGTTTGTATAGAACTACACAATGCCAAATAAAGTCTGAAAACGCGAGAAGTAACCAGAACTTTAAATGCAAATAAAATTGTTGCAGTACAGTAAGGATCTGCTAGTGCTAACAGAACTAGAAAAGTGCAGTATAAGACATCGTTACAGCAAAAAATGAGTAATTTCCCACTTCCTTCTTCAGCCTAAATTTATCAACACAGGCAAAATGGACATGAATTTATATTAGAATGAGCAACTTATCAGAAAAAATCTATACCATATCCATATGTCACAATCCAATATTGAATGCAGGCTTAAGGTCTACAATTTTCAGAGAAATATTACAAAACAGGGAAAATATGCGTGAATTTATGTTAGTTAGTCTGAGTAGCTCCTCAGACAAAATGCATTCCAAATTATAATCATCCTTCCACAACAGAAATTGACACAGATGAAAACAATGTTGCTTATGAGTTACAACATCATGAAATCCATTTTATATAACTACAACTCTGGCTCGGGAAACAAACCAACCATGTATTGGCCTAGTGGTCAAAGGGCATCAAGCCTTGACATCATCATCTCGTAAGATTAATCAAGGTGCGTAAGCTGTGACCCGACACTCACAGTATCAAAAACAGAACAATTTTAGAAACAGAACATTCAAACACCAAAGAAATAAAAAAGAACCAGACACTTTCATAAGAAATCCTAAAATTGGTCAAACAACCTTTATCCCAAGTGAAACACAAACATAATTTTTATTTTTTTTTGGGGATAGGAAAACACAAACATAATTCAGAGCACCATATCCAAGATGCAATCACAACATGAACCAAACATAACCCTAAAAATCTAATAATATCATCATTTTGATCAATACAGGTATATCATCCAGCTCCAACCTAAAAAGCTACAATCTTAAAAAAAAAAAAAAACCAATTACCAATTTAATAACCAAAAACTTAAAAATAAAAATTACCCTAATTTTACGACCAGTCTTCTGAACTTTAAACTGAATAGTCCAGCCGGAAGGAAGCCAGTCCGGCGAACCCTTAGCCACCATCTTCCGACAAAAGATCAGCTATAAAATCACAGAAATTAAAGATCTCCTTTTTTTTCCCCTCAAAATCGAAATTGAATTAGGTCAATGAAAGAGAAGAAGGAAAGAAAGAATATTGAGTGAGTTAGGTCTGTAAGTGGGTTGTGAAAGTTGAAGACTTAGCTCGAACATTGGGGGTTCTTCTCTTTCTCTCTCTCTCTCTTCGGTTTCTCTCTCTAAAATGTTTTGTAATTTAGCCTTAGTTATTTATATATTTTTCAATTTGGGAGAACAGTTTGACCATTGAATTTTGTGGAATCGAGCTCTTTCTTCCATGACTCCATTTTCTACCGTTGGTTAAGATTTACTTCTTGTCTGGTTTCTCTTTCTCTCTATACCCGATTCGATGGATACTTGCCATAAATTCACTATTTTATCTACATTTTCCCTTGCTATTCTTCCCCTCTCTCATTCTTCAATTCCATCTTTTATCTAAAAATTAGTTATAATTTTCCCTGATGTTATATTTTATAATCGTAATACCTAACTAGTTGAATTATATCGATAAAAGTATTGAGGAGATAAGATGGAATACCAATATTCTGATTTCAATAGACTATTAGAAAATGTTTCTTTATCCCTCTATTATATACTTTATGTAAATTGAAATAGGTTTAATTAGTTATATATTGTATTTCTTCCGTCTTTTACATCTAACAACGGTAGATTTAATTTACATTGAGGGATTGTGATCATAGTTTTTTCCTTTTTAATCAATTAAATGAATTTCCACTTCTTTAATAAGAATTTGTAATTTATTACCGTTCACTCGTTTCTAGGATATTACATACTATATTTTACACTAAATTTGTTATTTAATATACAGCTCAATTATGAATTTGAAGGTCTTATCCTTATTACTTTTATTAAAAAATACATTTGGAAAAATTATAGATTTTGATTTTGATTTTTTTTTAATCAAACTCATTAAGATTTAAAATTGATAAATTGAGTTATCAATTAACAATAGGGGTGAAAGTAGTTAATTTTCTTTAAAATTTTAGAAAATAAGTTGGCAGTTTTATTTTATGAAATATTTATTAATTAATTGTATACGTGGTATTTTATTAAAAAAAAAAAAGCAATTACACAGATCCCATGTTTTCATTATAAAAAAAAGCAACAATTACGAAGTAGTATATTTTATATATATATATATAATATTTTGTTTCAGTTTAATTACATCTATTAAAAAAATGAATGGAACATCCCTCCCACCACCCATAAAATAAAGTAGCTTTATCGAATATCGGTGGATTTCTTTATTTGATTTTACATGTGTGCAGATTTTCATGAGGAGCTCCTTTAGATTAATGAAATCAAAAGTAAAACTCGTTTATAAATAAATGTCTTTTTCTCACAAATAATATTTCTAAGGATTACATTATAACAAAGTTCTTTTCTTTTTAAAAAATACTACATGATAAATTATTGAGTGGAAGAAACATAACCAGATTATTTTAATAAATTATATGAATATGAACCGTGAAAAAACCAGATATTAACTTAAAAAGCGGAGTTCTCAAGAAATAGCCAAAAAAAAAATGAAATAATATTTTTTCCTCCCTTATTTGAAGTAAATATGAAGCTCAGTTCATACATCTGTGTCACTTTCTAAAATTTTAATAATATTAACTATTTTAAAAACAACTATTTGAAAAGTATCATGTAATAAATTTTATCTAAAAAGTACAAAAATAATATTCTTATCTGAAAACGTGTTTAAAAATTAGAAAGTTATTTGAAGTCTTATTTCAAATAAAAAAAATAACCTCAATAATATTTATCTTGGTGTTATAAATATTTAATTATAATATTGATGGTGAGAATGCTCTATTTAAGATTTTAAGAAAATGACATACTTAACTATTACACTGTAAAAATACGATTGAATTTATAAATAATTTCTCATGATTGACATTAATTAAAATTCTGATTGATATTAAACTAGCGTTTATATAAGTCATCGATAATTAAAAAAAAATCGTTTATCTAATTACCTATAAAAAAACTAGTAAAAAAAATGATTAAAAATGAATTTATTTGAAGAGAGAGAGGAAAAAAAGAAAAACCTCCCAACATACTTAAAAAAATAGGCCCATGTTTCTTCATTCAAGCCCATAAGAAATATGGAATGGTGACATCGCCACTGCCACTATCATCTTCTTGCATTTAGAAGCTGCTTCCATTCTCTAATTTTTTTTCAATTTTTTTTTCACAATGAGAATATTTAAAAGGGAAATTGCCTAGAATGACACTATTATTAGGGTTAATGTCTTAAATAGCTTAAGTTTTCTAAAATTCCTCAAATAACATTTTTTTTAAAATCCCCAAATCTCTCTCAGCTAATGGTTCTTCGTGAGCGTTAATGGTGCTTCGTTAATGCCGTTCTATTCCTCTTTCTCAGCTGCTTTTCATCTCTCTCATCTTCTCCCAACTGTGTTAATTGCGTTCTCGTCCTCTTAATTTCTCATCTGATTATCATCTATCTTCCATATCTATCAGCTGCGTTAATTGGTATCTTTTCCTGAAATCTCTCAGCTGCTTTTCGTTTATCTTCTTCATATCTATCAGCTGCGTTAATGTCATTGCATTTATGTTTTCTTTTCGTTTTGATTTTTGTTTATCTCCCCATCTCTATCATCTGTTTGTTTTGATTATCTTGATTTGATCTTAGTATTGCTATTTGTTCCTCGTTTTGCTTTCATTTGTTCTGTTCTTTTTATTTTGATTTTCATCATTCAATTTGCGTTAATGTCATTGCATTTATGTTTTCTTTTCGTTTTGATTTTTGTTTATCTCCCCATCTCTATCATCTGTTTGTTTTGATTATCTTGATTTGATCTTAGTATTGCTATTTGTTCCTCGTTTTGCTTTCATTTGTTCTGTTCTTTTTATTTTGATTTTCATCATTCAATTTGCGTTAAGTTCTTCATCCATCCAGTGCGTTAATGGCGTTTTCCTTTATGTTTGATTTTTGTTATCTCGCCACATCTATCAGTTGTTTGTTTTGATTTTTTTATTTTCATCATCCATTTTTCTCGCTTGTTGTTTTGTTAAGCTAGAAAACTTAGAAGTAATGTTTTTTGTTGACTCTGGAAACAACCATGTTTTTGTTGTTTTTAAGTTTGCTTTGTTGTATTTGTTTATAATTTATCATCTTATATTCACTAAGTTATTGATTAATCATTTTTTGCATTTGATGTATGGTTTGTTTGTCCGCTTTTTTTGTTTTTTTTGTCTTTTTTTCTTTTTGATTTTGTTTTGTTGTCTTTTTGCCTCTGTTGTATTAATTGATAAATTATACCCTAATAATCACTAAGTTTTTTTTTTTTTTTAATTTCACGTAAAGCATGGTTCATCTTGTTCGTTGTTGTTTATCATCATGGAATGTGGGATGATCACAAAAATTATGTAGGATTTAAGATGGATGCTCTTACGGTGACGATTCATTTGACTTTCTTAGTTTGGTGAATGCCTTATTGGTCATCTTCATTTGTCTAGTACTTTTGGTCAAATTAACTTGTTTGCCAATCTAGAAACTTCTAGTGGTTTGTGCAAACTTGTTCCTTTGCTAGATGACAAAGATGTGACATGGTTTTTTGCAATTCTTAAGAGTGGGACTTTTGATAGGTGTCCTATTATTGTTGACCAACCTATTCCTTTGACATCATCCGATCAAACTGAGGCATCCTTGAGTAGTTCTGTTGGTTCCTTTTCTATGCCATGTCTTGATGTCTGCCTCCAGGTTTTGAGTATATAGATTATGTTGATATCAATAGTATGCCCGCTTCGTTTACCATTCGGGAGCGTATGGCATTTCCTAATAAAAATGAGGTTAAGAAAGGTTTACAGGTAGTTAGTATAAGAGGAAACTTTCGGTTTAGTACCTTGCGATCCAATGCCGATCATATTGTTGTATCATCTTGTCAACCTAATTGTTCTTGGTTTGTTCGTGCTTCAATGTATAAGAATTCTAGTATTTGGGTTGTTAGGAAAGTTGTGAAAACACATTCCTGTCCAGTAAATGTTACACACAATAGTCATAGACAAGCCTCTTCTTTCCTTGTTAGTGAATGTGTAAAACACAATTTAACTTTATATGGTGATGAAGCAATTACTCCAAAAATGATTGTCAAGTACATGCGTGATAAATTTGGAGTGTGTATTAGTTACAAGACTGCTTGGCGTGGCAAGGAGTTAGCAAAGGATGGTATAATGGGTTGTCCAGCTGACTCTTATGCATTTATTCCTTTGTTTTCAGCTGGTCTTTGTTCTAGCAATCCAGGTACATTAGTAATATTTTAGTGATTTTTAGGGTTTATTTTAGTGATTTTCATTTTTTCCCCTGTTACATTTCAGTAACATTTTTTTCATTTTATTATGTATTTCAGGTTCTGTAACAGCTCTTGTTCTTGATGAAAACCAAAGATTCAAATACTTCTTCTTTGCGGTTCACGCCTCTATTTGTGGGTGGAAGTATTGTCGGCCAATTATTTCTGTTGATGGAACATTTTTAAATAATAAATTTGCTGGTACGCTTCTTACAGCTGCAACCTTGGATGGTAATAATCAGATTTTTCCTCTTGCATTTGGCATTGTTGATTCTGAAAATGATGCCTCTTGGGAATGGTTCTTTTTGAACCTTAGGCTTTCATTTGGTTGTCGCGATGATTTGGTTATTGTTTCGATAGAAACATTAGCATAGCGAATGGTATTTCTAGTGTTTTTCCTGAAGTGGATCATGGTATTTGCATGCATCATTTACTCGGCAATCAGGTTGCGTTTTAAATACTTTCATTTTGATTGTTACTACTACCTTTGTGCCAAGGCATATACATTGGATGATTTTGAGAAGTTTATGTCAAAGATAGATTCCACAGTTCCTGGGTTTCGCTCATATCTAGAGGAGGTTGGTTTTCATAGATGGGCTCAATCTTATTTTAAAAGAAGGAGGTATTTCATGTTGACAAATAATTGTTCCGGAGAGTTTAAATTCCCGATTGAAGAAACCTAGAGGATTGCCAGTTTCTAACATATGTGAGTCTATTCGGCAATTGCTTCAAGATTGGTTTTATGATCGGAGGATTGCTTCACAATCTTTTACTTCTAGTCTGACTGTTTTTCTTTGAATCATTTGTTAATGAACAAATTGAGCTTGGGCGTTCAATGATTGTAAGTTCTTGTTTAGGTTTCTCGTATTACTTTTTTTCAAATTTTTTGTTTTATGTTTACTGTATTAATTTTTGTTGAATTCATTGTAGGTCATTCCTTCCAACTCTGAAGAGTTTCAAGTATTTGATTCTTCTGTACAATATATTGTTAACCTTTCTACATGGAGCTGTTCATGCAAACTATGGGATATTGTGGCCATTCCATGTTCTCATGCATGTCTTCGCTATTTCAAAGTCTTTGCAAACATGTCCATAACTTTACTTCTTTATACTATAGTACATCATTTCTTGTATCTTCTTATATCGAGGTAGTCCACCCCATACCTTCATCATCATATTCATCTCTTGAAGTTCCAATTGACCGTGTCTTACCACCTACTGTTAGGCGTCCAGCTGGTCGTCCAAAGAAAAACCGAATTGCGTCATCTTCTGAATTGAAACATCATGTAAAGTGCGGTCGCTGTGGAAAGTATGGTCATAATATTAGGACTTGCAAGGACCCGTTGCCTTGATGTAATTAACATTTTTTCATCAATACTTGTTATTTTTTGTTACTTCATTTCCATGTACTCTGTTACCGATATTATATTCAATATAATCAAAAACCTTTCTTTGGATTGTGTCATCTTACTTTTTTTATTCACTTTTATTTTTCACCTTTGGTTTTTTTCCCTGAAACTAATGGGATAATATAGTGAATTATAGGGTATAATTTAGTGATTTTCATAAAATGAATAGAATTTAGAATGAATCATGAATTATTTTGGAGGAAAGCACTTCTCTATCATTTCTTAGGGAAGTTTATGAATATACATCATAGTTAGTTGAGATTGTTGTGTTCAAACTCATTTTTAAATCGACTAGTAAACTCTCTTTTTTTCACTTGAAACTAATGGGATAATATAGTGAATTATAGGGTATAATTTAGTGATTTTTATAAAATGAAGAGAATTTTAGGATGAATCATTAGTATGTCATGAATTATTTTGGAAGAAACCACTTCTCTATCATTCCTTAGGGAAATTTATGAATATACATCATAGTTAATTGAGATTGTTGTGTTCAAACTCATTTTTAACTTAGTTAGTAAGCTCTATTTTTTTTCACTGAAACTAATGGGATAATATAGTGATTTATAGGGTATAATTTAGTGATTTTCATAAAACGAAGAGAATTTTAGGATGAATCATCGGTATGTCATGAATTATTTTGGAAGAAACCACTTCTCTATCATTTCTTAGGGAAATTTATGAATATACATCATAGTTATTTGAGATTGTTGTGTTCAAACCGATTTTTAAATTAGTTAGTAAGCTCTCTTTCTTTTCTTTACTGAATCTAATGGGATAATATAGTGAATTATAGGGTATAATTTAGTGATTTTCATAAAATGAAGAGAATTTTAGGATGAATAAACCTTTTATATTCTGCTTTCCCTGTCTTCTCGTTCAAACAAATAACATCTCATAAAAAAACACAGAGGTTAACATTCTCAAAAGTTAACATTCTCAAAAAAACAGTATTCAAAATTAGTTCAAATTATTCAAAGTGAACACATTTCATTGTGTATTATCCGGCGATTGATGATGATCTTGAAGCTTGGTGGTGTCCATTCATCATTCTTGCTTCCTTCAAAGTTCCTCTTAGTGACATTCACATTTTCTTCCGATCCAAAGTTGGTAGTGTATGGTGAACCATATACCTTTGAAGGTTTGTGTGTTCTTTTTTCCTTCATCCCCTCAAGCACTTCTGCTGCTTGTTCCATAACATGCCCCTTCTTCAATTGTTCCATAACATCTTTTTTAGGCTGTTTTCCATCCTGTTTCACAATACAAATTATATATTTAAATATATAAATTTTAATAGACAAGATACATTTAAAAATAAACTATCACCTTTGTCAGCAGCTCATCCATTTTCAAACTTCCAGCTTCTTCATTTCCTTCAATTTCTTGCCTCTGTATGTTTAATTCAACTACTTTAAAATTCAAGGAAACTAGAGAAGGGATTTTTATATGGAGACTGTTATTTTTTCTTACCTCAAACACATGGTCATAATCATCTCTTTTGTTCATGTCTTTTTCTCCATCTTTGCTTGCTTGTCCTTCATTAGTATTTCCCTGTAATTCAATCATCATAACCTTTTTCAATTTGTGGTAAGTTACAGCAGACTTTTTCACATTCTAATTTTGGTTCTATACGATCAGTCTTATCAAGAAACAATTAGCATACAACTAAACATTTAAACAATTGAAAATTAAACAAAGCCACTAAACATGTATTTTTACCCGATTTAGCGATTGCAATTTTGTTCTTTTTCAAATTCTATTCCTTTCTCAATCTCGATTCTTTTTCTCTTTGAACATCATTTTCATTCATTGTATGCTTTACCAAAAATTAAACATTGAAGAAAACATAAAACATAATAAATTAGTGAATATTAGGAGATAACATAATAAATTAGTGAATAGTAGGGGATAACTTAATGAATATTTTCAACATAAACTAAAGTGATTCAACATTAGCACAATGAAGTCATAAAATAAATCTTGAAATTATTTTAGTTTTTATTACCTCAATAACAATCCCCTCGTCATTTTTTTTTTTGCAATATCATCCTCTTTGTATCCACTTGTACCATCAACATTCTTTGATTTCTGAAAAAAACATATTAGAGTAATATTATTAGATTCTTCTTTACTTCATTGAATTCTATACTAAAGTGGCGGTGTGTGCTTACGTTTTTGTTTTTTAATTTATTCCTCACTACAAGAAATAACTCTACATACTTTTATTTATCATTTTTTAGTAACTGTATACCTTATAAACTTCATCAAAGTTAGTTTCTCTCCCTTCTCCATTGATGTTATTATTCGCTCTCCTTTTTTTTAATGAATTCTGTAGATGAAAAAAAGATACTTAACATGTTGTTTATTTTTATTAGGAATGTATAATTTAACTTAACAAGAGTAGAATTTTCACTTACTATATAATCAGCCAAAATGTTGTCACAATGGGTGATGAAGTCCTCATCAATCTCTTGACTGCTTAAAGCTTCAATCTCTTTTCCTTTTCCCCCTTCATCTGTCTTTTTTCCTTCCTCAATTGATTTATATATTTTTTCCAACAAAACAGTTTGTTCTCTTTGAGTTTTTTTCATTTCTCTCATCTCAGTTTTCACCTTCTTCATTTTCTTAAACAATTTTTCAATCAAGAATTGATTCATTTCTCCTCCTTCTTCCTTGTCATCAAACATGTTATGAAATTCTTCTTCATTTCTATCCATCTGCCTTTTTGTACTTCTTCTTATAAAGAACAGCATGTATTCTTCCTCCAACTCTTTTTCTTCTCGGCTCAAGACTCCTCACTGGAACCCGCAAACGGTGATTTTTTTTAAAAAATGGCTTGTAAATAATGAATAGAAAAGAACTATTTAAATTTAATTTTCAGTGTTTTCAATACTTACGATGGCTTGTTGAATATTTGTTGATCCATTGTATTCTTCTCTAACTTCTTGGCAAGAATGTCCCAATTTAGCATTCTTGGCAATTTGCCTCCAAGAGCCTTAGCAAGCATGCTTTTTTCATTTGACAAGTCAGGAACGTCTCAAATGCCCATATAAGGATGGCATATGGAAATCCTTGGAGTCTAATGCCATCCCTACCAGGTTTATCTAAGGCGTGAAAGAACGAATCAATAGTTAGTTTGAAAGATGCTCTACCCCATGGGTACCGTCAAACTCATCCTCATTATCAACTAACTTCACATTTAACAAATCCACCTTGTTGTTTTCTTGTTTCGACAATATGAATTGTTCTAAGAGGAAAAGTTTTGCCATTCTTACATTTGTTTTCATCCCCCTATCTCCCATGGCATTGAAAGAGGTTTCTACATCCCTCTTCAAAATCGTGGTCTTGCCATTGAAAATTGTCGACCAAATTTCAGTATTTTCTAGGTCGTTCTCATCTATAAGGGGGTACTCATGACAAAGAAGGCCGGTAATCAAGGCGAAGTCCCTCATTCCAAATCTCGCTACCTTCCCCTTAACATTGAACCACAACTCATCACTTGTAGCTCTTTCACATTGCTTTCTAATGAAATAAAGCAGGATTTGCTGGGGTATGTTATGAATTTCTAGGTCAAAGAATTGTCCAAATTGAGACATTTTTAGATTTTGTAGTTCTTCACTACTCATCTTGGCTTTAATGTCATCAATGGTTTTAATCTTAAAAGGCGAATTAATCTTATGATTAAGGTTCCATCTTTTTTTTCAACCAAGATACGAGGAACCTGCACCATATACAAGATGTAAACAATTTAAAGAAAATCATATATATAGTCACACTATTTTTTTTTTTTTTTCCTTTTAATTTTCTATTTAAATAAACAATTTAACTACTCACCCTTGATGCGACATTTTGATTCTTTTTCCTGGAGATGATACATTCACCTAGGTTTTTAATATCAATAACAAATTAATTAAATTGAAAACTAAACTATTCAATTTGTGAAATTCACTATTTTAGTGACTTATAGTTAATAACTTAGTGAATTCTATTCCATTCTACGACTTCAATTCTACGGTTTCAATGTAAACTAAACTATTCAATTTGTGTAATTCACTATTTTAGTGACTTATAGTTAATAACTTAGTGAATTCTATTCCATTCTACAGTTTCAATTCTACAGTTCAATGTAAACTATTCAATTTGTGTAATTCACTATTTTAGTGACTTATAGTTAATAACTTAGTGAATAATAAACTAGATTCTCTCTAAAATTTGTTTGTTCACTAACCTTTTGACCTGAGCCTTTTTCTTGACTTCCCTTCTCTTGTGGGCCTTTTTCTTTACTGTTCAGAACCTATTTAATATGGATTGAAAATAAAATGCAAAATGAAATAAGTTAAAAGTATTGATAATATGAAATTTCTAATTACCTAATTTAGTGACTTACAGTTAATAATTTAGTGAATAATAAAAAATTTCTAAATATTGTTTTTGTTCACTAACCTTTTCACTTGAACCTTTTTCCTGGCCTCCCTTTTCTTGTGGAGCTTTTTCGTTACTGTTGAAAACCTATTAAATATGGGTTGAAAATTAAATGCAAAATGAAAATATTTGTGAATTGCAAATAAAATGTTATGTAGTAATTGCAAATAAGTTAACGATCATTCTATTCCATTATACATTTTGAATTTAACTTATTCAATAATTTTTTAATTCACTAATTTAGTGACTTACGATTAATAACTTAGTGAATAATAAAATATCTCTAAATATTATTCGTTCACTAACCTTTTGACCTCCTTTTTCCTTGCCTTCCTTCTCTTGTGGAGCTTTTTTCTTATTGTTCAAAACCTATTAAATATGGAATGAAATAAGTTAAATAATTTTGATAAGGAGGTCAAAAGGTTCAAAACCTATTATTATGGTAAATATAGTGAAGTGTAAATAAAATGTCATGTAGTAATAGATCATTCTATTCCATTATACGATTTCAATCTAACTTATTCAATAACCTTATAATTCACTATTTTTAGTGACTAACAGTTAATAACTTTGTGAATAATAAACTATAAGGTTATTATAGTTTATTATAATACTGTTCAAAACTAATGATTCAATCAAACTTATTCAATAATTTTGTAATTCAAACTTATTCAATAATTTTGTAATTCACTAATTTAGTGACATATGGTTAATAACTTAGTGATTATTGATTGTTCACTAAATTTTTTGTAATTCACTAATTTAGTGACATATGGTTAATAACTTAGTGATTATTAAATTGTTCACTAAATTTTTTGTAATTCACTAATTTAGTGATATATGGTTAATAACTTAGTGATTATTGATTGTTCACTAACCTTTTTGTTAATATTTTTGAATTGTAAATAAAATGTTATGTATAAAAGTTAATCTATTCCATTATACGGTTTCAATCTAACTTTTTCAATAACTTTGTAAACAAGATATTGATTGTTAATAATAAACAAGATATCTCTAAATATTGATTGTTCACTTACCTTTTTCCCTGAGCCCTTTTCTTGATCCCCCTTCTCTTGTGGAGCTTTTTCTTTATTGTTCAAAACCTAATAAGTATGGATTGAAAATTAATGCAAAATAAAATAAGTTACAAAACTCATGACACAACAAAAAGAAATGATACGAAGCTTATAATATGACAAGAGACCAAAGTAAAATACTATTTTTGGTTATTTCTCTTTGCTCGAGAAAAAGAAAAAACATTCCCATTAGAAAAACATAAAGGCATGCAGCAGTTGAATTGAGATTCAAATGTCTTAGATAACTCACTAATAATCCAAAGTATATTTCACTACTTTGCTATATTTAAAATCATTTTTAAACTATATTACAAGTCTAACGATAAACAATCCAGCTTCTAAAGGTAATAAGTCTAGTTTTTATAAACATGAATCATGATGGATTTCATCTCATCATGGACAAGTACCAATTCACTGCTATATACTTTTATTAATCATAATCCCAATGTTATTCACTAATTTAGCCTATATTATTCAATCTTTGAAATTCACTAAATTAGTGAATTCAGGTTAATAATATATTGAATTATACAACAAATATCATTTGTTTTCAGTAACCTGTTGCTCTGAGTCTTTTTCTTTGTCTGTCTTCTCTTGTTAAGCTTTTTCTTTATTGTTCAAAACCTATTAAACATGGATTGAAAAGAAAATGCAAAACGAAATAAGTTAATAAAAATATAATTGTTCATACAAAGATTTTAAAATAATAAGCATGAGATAAAAACATTTTATTATTATACTAACCTTTTTTCCCCTTTCTACTTTTGCCTTTTTATTCTTTTGCACATTTTGTCCTTCTTCTTCTTGTTCTAATACCGTTTCCTTCCTTTTTAATAACAAAGCTTTTTCTTTCGGCTTCTTCCTTGATTGTATTTCTTGTTTCTCCTTTCCCTTTTTCTGTTAACAAAAGTCTTTTAGTTTTGTTTAATGAATGATTTTTCTTTTATTATATATTACCTACAATTCTTACCTTTTTCCCAGTGTCTTCCTCTTCATCGTCTTCCTCTTCATCGTTAGATTCTTCTTCAGCAACTTCTTGTTCAGCAACTTCTTGTTCAGCAACTTCTTGTTCAGCAACTTCTTGTTCAGCAACTTCTTGTTGATCTCTTTGGACAGGTTTCATTCTTCCCTTTCCCTTTCCTTTTTTTCCATCGTCCTCCTTTTCACCATCACTCTGTTCTTCAACAACTTCATGCTCATCCTCATCTTGTAGAGATTCATTCTCCATATCCTGCATTTAGTGAATTAATTATAAACAAAATAACCATCATTAGAAACTTCAAATATTTTTGTCATTTATATTAAACATGTTAATTAAATTCATTTGAAAACTAGTTTGAGGTATAGTTTTACTCACTGACTCACTATCAAAACCACTTTCATAGTCAGACAAATTTATAGGCCCCGTGTCTTTTGTTTTTCGTTGATTGTAGTTGTAATTTTTTCTCCATACATTTCCGTCACTTCTTCGTTCTCCTAATTGACTACTGAAAGTTAAAGTATATTAGACTTTACATAATGTAAAAAAAAACAAAAATCAATTCAAAAAAGTAAAAACTAGTAGATTTAAAAACACAAGGCTACTTAATTATTGAATATGTTTAAAAACTCATGGTTAGTTAGATTTATGTTTCACAAAGTTTTCCATTATTCATAACAAATTTAAAACACACAAAACCAAAATTAAAATGCATAGTTAAATTCCTAAGTTTCTTTAACTTAAAAACAATCAAAACATAGTTTAAATTTGGAAAGTTTAAAAGCTGTTAGATTAAAAACAAGTTTCACACACCTGGCCATTTTTAATTATTGAATATGTTTATAACTCATTAACTTAGTGAATTACCAGTTAATAACTTATTGAATATTGTAATTACGCATTTATGTTTCATAAAGTCTGTCAAATTTTGTAAACTACTCTCAATCTTTAATATACATAGTTAAATCTAAAAGAAACCTGAACTTAAATTCACTTTTACTTAGTTTAAAGTTTGAAAGACTTTAAACTAGTAAATTAAAACAAGTTCCACACACATGGCCATTTAATCATTTGAATATGTTTATAACTCATTAATTTAGTGAATTAAGGTTAATAACTTATTGAATTTTTGTACTTACAGATTCATGTTTCAAAAAGTTTTCAAGTATATCTATTCCAGTTCAATCTTTACCACAAATAAATCGAACTTAAAATGTACTTCAGCCTTATAAACACTTAAACATAGTATATACATCATGAACAGTAAATTATTCAATTTCAGAAATTATATAAAATCATCTGCTGAAGGAAAAACAATTTAGTGAATACAAAAACAAACATGCACAGGATTAAATATAGTTTATACATCATGAGCAGTAAATTATTGAATCAATTTCAGAAATTATAAAAATCATCTGGTTGAGGGAAAAACAATTTAGTGAATACAAAACAAACATACACAGGATCATTTAGTGAATACATATCAGAAATTAGAGTTTGAGAGTAGCAGGATGAAACAAGACAAACAATACCTTCTTATTTGATTTCTTCTTCGTATTTTCAACCTTCTTCTTTGTATTTTCAACCTTCTTCTTCGTATTTTCAACCTTCTTCTTCAATATCTCCTTTCCTTGTTTGCGATTTTCATTCTCATCGTCATTGTCCGAAGTATTTGCTAAACTCTTTTTCAGATTTAGCGTTTTCATCGTCTGAGCAGAAATCTGTTGATATCACTTTGAATGTAGGATCGTAGGTGGAAGTTGAGAGCTGATTTGAGAGATTTTGATGAGCTAGGTTTTTGTTAGCGATTTTTGCGAGATGAGAACGATTTCGAAGGAAGATCGTGGGGAAGTTGAGAGTTGAGTGAGGGATTTGATGAGAGAAATTGAAAGGCGAGGAACGATTTCGACTTTTATGAACGATTTCAGATTTTTGTGAGCGAAATTTGCGCGATTATGAATGATTTTCGAAGCAAGCAGATCGTGGGAAGTTATGAGCTGAGAGAATTGTTTGAGCTGAGAGAATTGGGGTTCGTGGGGTGAAGAGAGAAGATTTGAACATTTTGAAAGTTGAGAGTGATGGTGAAAAGGAGGAATTTCTAAAAACGGGCTTTTATTTTGGGCTTTATATATTGGGCTAAAAAAATGTCATTTTAGGAATTTCTAAAATGGGCTGCTATTTAGGGAATTAGTTTAATTTTTAGTGTTATATGAGTCCAAGCCCCTATTTAAAACTCAAAAACTGGTTGAATTTTTATTTTATTAAATAATTTTATATAATTTTTGGTAAAATGATAAAAATTCATCAAGTATTTTTTTTATAAACAAATAACAAAATAAAAGGTTAATATATAGTTTAGGTCTCTAAGCTTTACAATTATATTTACCTTGGTTACTTGACTTTTAAATATTTTATTTTAGTTATTTGAATTTTAAATATTGTTCTTTATAGTAAAACTTGAGTTAAATTTTGATTTAAAAAACTGACATTATCTATTTTGGTTTTAATTAAATCTATATTGGTAATAGAAACATGAAATCCTTTGTTCATGATAAAATGTGCCATGATATTTTTTTTCTTCGATTTTCAGTTCAAATTCCAATGAAAACAACAATTGAAACATATTAAAAATACAGAGCGAGATAAAAATTTACAAGGTTTAAAACTAACCAATTTTAAAATTATAATTTTATTGTCAATGATCACATAAATAAATAAAAATAAGAAACCATTATTTGTTTGGCTATCCATTGTTAAATTGGTTATTATATTTAGTTGCATTTTACCTATTAATTGAATTTAATTATTAGGTAGTTATTATATTTGATATTGATATTTACTATTGTATATATAAAGTGAGATAAGTGAGTCAGGTACTGAATTCATTATCATCATGTGATGTGAGGATGAAAGCGTGTATTGGACTTCTTGGTGAGAGTTTTCTTTTCATGGTAATGTATTCTCATAGATGTCATTTTAATCAAACTAAAACTCTAGTAGATTGGCTGGTCAATCCGACATGCGATCTTTTATGATCGGAACGAAACTAATATATTTCCTGGTGTTAATCCCTTTCCCCTTGACGATTTCAGTAGTAAAAAATCACAACAATTGGTATCGTTGCATTTTTATGAATTGGTTTTTGCTTTTAGAATTTAGATAAAATTAAAAAAGCTTTATAGAGGAAAAAGTAAATAAAAAAAAATGAACAAAACCAATTTTACTTTTAAAAATAAGAAATAGTTATCAAATGGATTTGTATGCTACGTTTGCAAATTATCTGTGACCGCAACTAGGAATATAGAATTATAATAAAGTCAGGAATTGGTCGGCATCGGCCTTTGCACTTAATTTAATTTAATTTAATCTGTCAAAGAACTTAGCAACTACTTTCGTCGTCACAAGTAAATAAATGCTAGGTCAGTCGGTGGTTAATTTAATTCGATTACTTCTCGTTTAATTCCCATGTTTATTCTAAGTTGACTTAAACAAGGGTGAACCATTTTCAAAAATGGGTTTTAGTCTATAAATTTTGCATCACATTTTCTTTCAATTCATCATGTTATCTTTTAATTTAAAATTCATATGATACTATTTTAATTTACAATAATAAATAGATAAGTTAGATTTATAGTTAAATAAGGTAATGTAAACTATATTTAAATAAGGAAGTAAAATCAAGTCCAAATATTTAACATAATTAGATGAAAGTTTAGGGTTAGGGTTTGAAAATTGAAAGTATGAAGTTTGGAGGGATAAATAATGGATCTCATTATCTTCTCACAATATATTTATCTTATATTTACTATAAATTAGTATATTTAATTCAATAAAAATGAGATACGTACATTTAACGCCTTGGGATTAGTGAATAAAATTGATAATAAAAAAAATTATTCCAACCAACTTTTGGTTCCTATTATACATTCAACCTAGCATTACATAATAGTCAATGGTCAACATTCTATTCTGCTATCATCATAGCCAAAATTTAACGAAAACATCGTAGAGCTAATATAATTAATAACCATTGAAGAGTAAGTATTGATCTTAATATATAAAAATTCTATAATTTCTTAATTAAAAAAAAAAAAAGAAAATCAATCAAATTTCCATAAAAAAAAAACTAATGATATCGTTTCTCTCTTTGATTACAATAATTAAATAATACTACAAAGTTTCTAAATCTATTTAAAAGAAAAAAATTTACCATTGTATAGAGACTTCAAAAGGTTTTTTTTGTTTGATCAGTTATGTAATGGGTTTGGACCCGCCGGAACTTTCCTTAGAGAAACTCCATAGTTTCGAGCTTTTTCTTCATCTTCCATGGATTCCGTCTCTGTAAATTTCCCGGGAAAATTTTGCTGAGAAAACTCGAAGTTGGAAGTGGTGGTGCTTGGGAAATGGCGAGAAGAAGTGGAGAGACGAGGCATGATGAGGATGAGAATTATGAAGAAAAAGAAGAGAGAGAAAGACTGAAAGTTGTGATTTTGAGAGGCCATATGAGAGAGAGAGAGAGACAGAGAGATTTTGTTTGTGGGAATCAAGAGTTTTATGATAAAGTGTGCGTTTTTATTATTGGAAAAGTGGAAAGTTTGTGGCTAAATTATATGGACCCAAAATCACTTTCATATGTCTAAAATGAAGAAATTGCCTTTTAATTTACGCCTAACAAATCAACATTATTGCCCACCAAACCATACTTATTACTAAGAATTCCGGGGTTTAAAATATTAATTACCACCTCCTTCCGTCTTATTTATTTCCATATGTGTTGTATTTTTATTGATTTATTTATATTATAATTAATAAATATATGAGTCTCTAATATATTTGATCCAATGGAGATGTGACTCGTATGAAATTAAACTTATAGGTGAAGAGGTAAGTATTATTCGTTTTAATCCTTAATCTGTAGTAGTTTTAATTTAATCTTTCAATTTACAAATATTGTTTTAGTCAAACAAATTTTAATAAGTTTTTTACTCAGATATGGTTGTTAAAGTCAGACTTAATGGATTTTGTTTTATTGTACATATGAACTTTTGTATTTTAATCAACAAAATACAATTGAACGATCAAATTTTTGTAGTTTTAGTTTTGATTTCCAGTTATAAAAATTAAGTTTGTTCATCATTATTTATATCTCAACAAATTTATTTTTTTAATCAAGTTTCGAAAACTAATCTTTATTTTGAAAATTGGCTAAAAAAAAGATTCAAAATAAACTTAATTTTAAAAACTTGTTTTTAACAAAAGTCAAGATAGATTATTATCAAATTAACATTAAATTTTCAAAACATATATTTCTCTTGTTAAAAAAAAAAGGGAAGAATGTAGCATGAAAAATATAAGAAAGAGGACGAAATAAACAGTAATTTGTCAGGTAGCACGTTGTGGACGCGCTTAAATAACGGAAAAGAAGGAAGGTTAGTATGGTCTTTTCACAAAACATCAGGTTGTTTGGGTTGAAAAAATCACTTTCTAAGAATATAATGGGCGTTGACTAGTTTAAAAATTGGATCTATTTTCCCATTTTTGGTTTAATTTTTCAATTTTATTAATCATATGAGTTTGGTTAGTTGGCAAAAGGATGGACACGTGTTTTTAATTGTGGTACTTTGTTCCTAACATATGCCACCTCTATCCCACGTGCTGCCCCCCAAAAATCAAAATCATTTAAAATAAAAATAAAAATACAAGGTTGAACTTGAAACTTGTTTATTAATATTTTTTACAGTTAGATTATATCTTGAATGTTGATTCATTATTTTACCATTTATATCAATTAGTTAGTTTGGATGTTTTTAAAAGTTTGAATTTAGTCTATATATTTAAGTTAAATCTCCTCGATAATCATTGAGAGATTGAGAAATTAATTTTGATAAAATTTTTGATATTAATAAAAAAATAATTTATTAAAAAAATATATTAGTGATAAAGATAAAAAAAATACTAATAAGAAATTCTAGAATCTAAATAATATTTTTGATAAAATTAATATTATTAGCGATGAGAACTATTGTTAAGATTTAACTCAAATATAAGGATTAAATAGAAATTTTAAGAAGTATAAGGATCAGATTAATACAAGTGATATGACATTGTAAAATGAAATTTTTTTTTAAGGAATAAATTGACATAACTGATAAATTTTATAGCCCAAATATTTTTTTTTAATTTTAAAATATGTGTATTTTTCTCGTTAAAAAATAATAATTTTATTGGACACGGTTGAGTTGAGTGACCTCGAAGGTAGGAAACATTTTCATGTTCGTAATGATGCCTCTATTCCTATTTCACATAGAGAGAGATTGTGTCAATTCCAAATAAGGGCAAATCTTAGGAGAAAAATAATCAAATCTTTTACTTTACACACAATTTTTGACTTATGTTTGTAATCAAATTAATATTAAATTACCATGATAATAAATAAGTAATAGAAATGGGGAAAATAAAATATAGGGACATGAGAATGTCAGTTCCTCTATAAATTTCTAATATCACAAGGATGTTTCAATTTTAGAATCATTTTTAATAATAGGATATTATTATGAATATAGATGAGAATGAAAGAAAACTACTCTCATTATTATTTAATAAATATGATTGTGAAAGAAATTGAAAAAAAATATTTTTTAATATTATTAGTGAAAAAGACCTTTTCTTTTAATATTAATATACTCATTAAATTACTTCTTTCATTTTATATGTAGTATATGTTTATTAGCATTATATTTTTTTATTAAAATTAACACCATTCATTAAAGTAAGGATTATGAGTAAGATTTAATTAAATTATATAAATTAAAATAAATCTTTTAAATATATAAAGACCCGTTAACATATGTGGTCGAGTAAAAATTGAAAAACATAATTTAACCCCACACACACATATATATATATATATATATATAACTGCTCTACACTATTTCTAATGATATTATATATGAATCCATGGAAATTTTTTTCCTTCCTAATAAACATTGTATTAATCAAACAAATATTATAAATTTGATAAGTATAATAGTTATCACGTAGAGAATGTGAACATAGTAATATCAAGAAAATTATTATTATGTAATTAAATTAACTTTCAATACATTTACTTTGGAATTATAAATATTAAATATACCTATCATTTTTTGTATGTATCAGTAATTAACAATAATTAATATTGACAACTATTAATCACTACTCCACACAATTTTTTTTTTTTATATTTACAAATATTATTTTTTAAATATATCATCCAATAAAATTTCCTATTATTTTAATTGATATTGTTTAATTTTATTATCCCAAAAGTCAAAGAATGACATGAGCTATATATCGAAATGATAATGGGTTTAGCTTTGTTTATTACTTCATAGTTCATACACATAAATTTAGGTAGAATTAGTTGGTTAAATGTGTCATATGTAATATATAATAAAGTGGAAAGTCAATTATAATAATTATGTAATATGGGGCAGTTTTCTTTGAATTCTTCATTGGGGAAACCATTATATAAATGTAGGTAATGGGCTACTTTCAATGACAACAAAACAAAGGCTAAATGCCAATTTGCAATATTAATTTAAAGAGTCCTTGATGGGTTTTCCATTGGGGCCTTAAGGATTTAATTATAATGCATTAAAAATAATGGACCCCGAATTTGAATTGATTATGATGAGTTTCTTATACAATATAGATATAAAAAAAAAGTCATTATATTCAAAAAAAAAACAAAAAAAAAAGTCATTAATTTAATTACTCACGTCTCCTTCAAAATGATAAAGAAATCAATTTTCTACGTACATTTTTAGGGGTATTAGTAATATTATATTTAATAAAATATAACAGATAGGATTAAAAAAGACTTTGCCCTTTGTCACACGCTTTAGTATAGATATGATAATGATATGATGTGTATTTATTGAATAAGCTATGGAAGAAAAGAATAAGGGAAAGCCACATCTTTCTTTCTTTGATTTATTTTAGGTCTATAAAGATCTAAAAGTCATAGTCTTTTGTATGTAAATAAGAAAAAATCAATCTGAATATAGTTAAAATGATTAGACACTTATTCTATTTGTTTGATATTGAAGATTCAAATCTCTCCTCTTATTTTTTTATTTGATGTAATATTGAAAAAAATACAAACAAATAAATTCATATTATAATTGAAAAGGAAACCAAAGGAATCAAAGGAAAGGACTTTAGGATCAAAATATTAAGGGATTAATACGTCACAATCATTTTCAATTTGCTGTAACCACGTCATTTAAGTTGAATTTAGTAACGATTTGCCTGCCGGCTTGAATGGTAATCAATCAGTTTTCATACTATTAAATGCCTTGGAATGCAAAAGAAAACTACCGTTTTGGGATGTTGGAAGGAGGAATGGACTTGATAGGTAACTTAAATTGGTTTTAATCCATATGAATTGGTTTACTAATCAAATGGATTAATTAGATAAAATTTTGAGAAGTTTGATAGGAGAAGTTAGGATTATAAAGTTCAAGTTTATTTAATACATAATTGGATGTGTTGGGGTATGAGTTTTAAAAACTTAGTTTATGTAGCCCGTATTTATTAGACGAGTTTGAATATAGTTAATTATTTTAGGAAGGTCTAATAAACTCTCACTTTTTATTGTTTAAAATCTATAGGTTGAAAAAAAATCAAATTCGAGATGATTAAACCTACCTAATACATATGGGTTAGACTATTGAAGTCTACCCGCCACACCCTACCACTTCTACCAGATATCTTCTTAATTCTAGGGTTTTTTTTTTTTTTGAGATTACATCAAAGTGGGGGATGGGGGACTCGAACCTTCGACCTCAAAGGGAAGAGAGTATATGCCAAACCAATTAAACTATTTACAATATTATCCTATGAATTATTTCATGATAAATATTATAGAATTAGAAAGTCATCTCTTGATATTCATTAAAGTGAACGAAATCTGATGAAGACACTCACAATTGTAAAAAAATATAAAAATGAAGCGGCTATTTTTGACATTGAATACTACTTGATTACTTGTACGAGTAGATGGGTTGTTTAGTTTGTGTGAAATTCTCGAGACGTGCCTTTTTGTTGGGTAGATTTCTTGTTTAACCATCAAGAAATGAATTTTTGAATACTTAAGGATAAGAATGATAATAGAAATCATAGTTAATTAATTACAATGATATGAAAGATCTAACTTGCTTATGAGTTCAATGAAGGTAAAGGTGACCCATTGAGATACATAAAGAAAGAGGAATTTTTAACATATTTTTTTTTATAAGTAAGAACTTACCTTCGATTTGGGTTGTATATTGTTTTTGTTTGTAATCACCATACTTGAATTTAAAATTTAAACTTACCGTCTATGATGTATAATATCGTGTATAAATTCTACATTAGTTCACTTGGGTCGTTTCCTCACTTAAAACTATTGAATTTAAAATATAAATAATTGCTTATTTATTTATTATTAAAACTACATATCCAACAATTTTGAGTAAAGAAACCTGAGTTTGACAACTACATTTAATAATTTTTCATTTTAAGTCAACAAACTCACATACGAAGCAATGGAAAGGTTGTTGCAAGTGATATCTCCTTTAGTTTACTCCACTAATAAGTGGAGACAGATCGTCAACATTCTCATATGGTCTTATGCTCAATAAACTCTATTGAAACTATGAAACCTATAATGAACAGAAGAATATGGAGGGTGAAAAATTGTTAATGAATAATATTCATAAAAAACATTTAACTTTTATATGTTAAGCATCGATTCATTAAAATTATATTTTGTTTCTATTTTAAAAATGAAAATTTTAATTATAAACTAAAAAACATTGGTTTATATTTTGTTTTCTCTATTTTTAAAGAATAATATTATTGGATAGTTATAAAAATATTGGTTATTTTTTAAAAATATTTTATCCGCCCCTAATTACTCAAAAAAAGGAATAGAAAAAATCTCTCCAAAAATGGCGAAAATGTCATTATTGTGTTTTTCATTTAAAAAATGAAAAGGGTAACATGCACAATGAGAGCAATACACATATGGAAACAATGACATTAAATTATAGTAAATATTTACAACATTGAAGAGTTCTATCATATTACTGATAATTTACATTACAATTGCAACTGAGACTTCTAAAAGGGAATAGAACAAAAACTACCCTATAAATTTTCAGCAGCTATTTAAATAAAATGGAAAAAATGCTTTTTAAAAAGAAAGACAAGGTAAAATAATAATACTTCAAACAAGAGAATGATTTAGATAAACACACCTGCCATGTTTGGATCTGAGCCTTTTCCATCCTGGTCTTGGATCTTGAAGTTGAACTCATGCTTGGAGGATGTGAACAAACTTGTTTTTTGGGCGTAAAAAATTCTTGCTCCCTTGTGATAATAACATACCAATCACTAATCAGTAAGATATATCAATACCCCTAACAACAGCTACTTTCGAATTCTTATGCCTGGTATGTCTTTCAAACCCATCTTTAGGGCCGTTTTCCTGAAGAGAGCAGGTGGTTTTTCCAGACCGATCGACTCAGAAAATTCTTTGGCAAGCTCTACGAGAGTACTTTTCTCCCTGCCAATTTCCCTTATTGAATTGTAATAACCTAGCCATGCATGATATGCGCCTTCTTTGATAGCGGTATCAATCTTTGTCATTGAATTCTCTATCTGCAACGACACATTTAAATCATCTACTGAATAACAATCATGCACAAGCTTGTGTGGCACAAGCTTGGCCAAATGATGGATATCTTAGATTTAAGATAATAATAATGCGAGTTAGTTTTCTCTTTATATTTTCCTCCTCCGAATCTCTAAGACTTGAAAATCTTCATCAATCTCTCTAAAGACTATGAATTTCAGTAACTGATTTAAAAAACAACAAAATATATCAATCGTGTTAAACACAAACCTTCAGCTTCATATCTAAATCCAAGTGGGGCAGAGCACTTCTTTCAAGAGGCAGATCTTTTAACTCCTCCAGGAAATATTCCTCCCATGGTGCAATCAACAAGATACCTTGACCTTCTTTGCCTTCACGCCCTGTTCTTCCAAGGCGGTGTATATACTGCTCCCTATCAGTTGGTATGCCCACCTGTATAGTTCCCAGAAAGATGAAAGTTTAAATAACTTTTTCTGCAGTTATGAAAAAATTACATGTGACAAGTGACTTGTTTGTAGGAACTAATCCTGACTGTTGAATACAGTCTGAGAAGAGTTAATTGTCAGCACAACACAACGGTGTTGATAGATCAACATATGATATACTTATTATAGTTTAATCAAAAAGTTCACACCCGTTACCAGTTGTGCACATTTAATGAAAAAATGTTCACTTAAAATATCTTACTATATTGTTGACAGCGAAATTAAAAAATCATAGGAGAAATAGATACTCAGTATTCGAAGAAGCAAGGGTATAAAAAAGCTACAAGTAGCATCTCAAATGACTCTCATCAGGAACCATTTTTTATTTTTGGCTTTTGATAAGAAATAGATACTCAGTATTCGAAGATTATTTTTGGCTTACGATAAGAAATAGATACTCAGTATTCGAAGAAGCAAGAGTATAAAAAAGTGGGTGATGAGAAATCAACATATTAACAAAAAAAAAAAACTACAAAAGGGAGAAACAGAGGACCTCCCAAATTGTCAAAGGAGTAACAAGAACCTCTCCAATTGACTTGAATATATCAAAGGAAAAATAATTTTTTTTAAAAAAAAAAAAAAACTAGAGAGCATACACCATGGAGGAACCCAAAAGATAATTCAATCAAAAGTCTCTTGTAATGTGGGGAGGAAGGACTAACGTCAATGACCAGTAAAGAAACGATATCATGAAATTACACAAGGATGACCTTCTGCCAAGGAAAAATACCTTAAAGACGATAATTAAGAGCTAATGCTTCAATAGAACAAACCCTAATAATTAACAGCTAATGCTCAGGGGAAAAGTTAGTTTAAAAAAATCCAGCCCAAGACACCAAATGGTTCATATGGACTTCAAGGTAAAGGCAATGTTTGACTAATTAATAAACCCAATAACTAATTCAAAGTCATGGAAAATCATTCATGATTGAATGAGCAAGGAAACCAAAATTATTTATTGTCGAAGCTTCATCTTACCTGTATGACCAAAGTTACATCGGGATAATTCATACCACGAGCTGAAACATCAGATGTCACAAGAATAAGCCGTCTTGACTGTTTGAATTCATCGGAGACACGAGTTCGATAAAGTTGAGGCTTTCTGGAATGTATCTCTCTGACATTCATTTTCATTTCCCGGAAAAGCAGATGCAAGAGTGATGTTACCATCCCTGTTGTACAGAAAACTATAACCTGAGTGAAAATAAGAAGTCAGTTTACGTGCAGTTGAGAAAAAGCATGTCAGTGTCACAAGATGAGATAGTGAAGGAGAAGAAAAAACAAAATCAATTAATAAACCTTGTAATCAGGAGTGCTCGAGATATGTTGCTTCAAGAGATGGCATACAATGTGAAAATGAGACACATGTGGTGCTATAAGACATGACTGCTTGATCTGCATTTAGAAAGCTATCATTAATTAGCATTCTTATTAGCATTGGTTAAACAACAATGGATGATTGGGATTCTGGAAGCAGGGTTAATTTTTTTGTTTAAAAAAAAAGGCAGTTAAAAACTTGTAAAAGATAAATGCCTCTCTGCTCCCTAAATCCAGAAGAGGTTATAGAAACGGCTTTCCAATTGATGTCGACAAAAAAAGGAGAGAAATCACAAAACAATTACTCTACAAGAAAGCAATTGAACGAAGCCTTGACCCCCCATTACTCCAAATAGAGAGCTTTGAGAGGGTGGCGAACAAGGCAGAAGGGTGATGATATCCTTTAAGATGATGGGAAAATCCAAACACCGGCTGAAGCTGTTTGGAACTTCCTACCAGACTGCCCTAGAGAAAGGAAGTTTCTGAACATGTCAACTTGAAGTACCTGAGCAGGAGTCTCCACACAACCAAAACCCACAGTATCAACAAAAACATGTTCCCTTTTCAAAACCAGCTGAGATATTCGACGAACCTGCAAGTTTATAATCACGAACAAAATTCACAGAGACTTATTAAATAGAGAAAACAACTTCCTTTCTAATGCAAATGAAAGAGAAAAAATGACCTCACCTCCTTCGGAATGGTCGCAGAAAACAAAAGCGACTGCCTTTGGCGGGGCAAACAGTCAACAATTTTCTCAATGTCTTTTCGAAATCCCAAGTCCAATAAGAGGTCAGCTTCATCAAGTACAAGCATTTTCAACCCCATCAGTCGCACAGACAAGCCTGATTTATTCTCAACATGGTCCAGCAATCTACCAGGAGTTGCAACTATTATCTGCAAAAGACCATGAAATGAGATGAAAAACAATGATTACTGAATAGTATGCAAAGATTGTACCGTAAAAAAAACGTTGTTTTCTAGTGTCAATTACAGGAAATTTTTTTACAAAAAAGCACATATATAAACAGGCATAACATAAGAGTAGAACCTGGCTGGGACCTGATTCTAGCCGTTTCTGATCATCTTTAAATCGAGTGCCTCCAACTAAGGTTTGCACTCCTATGCCATCATGGTACTTCAGCATAACAGTTGCTTCTGCAACGATTTGACTAGCAAGTTCCCTGGTGGGGCAGAGGATCAGAACAAAGATAGGAAGCACCCTTTGAATACTGCTGCTACATGTAGCCTTCAGAACTGCTTCAATGGCAGGAAGCTGTTTATGTTTAATAATAAAGTTGAAACAGGAAAACCTGATACACAAAAAATAAGTTTTAAGAAGAAAAGATGACTAGTCGTGTACCAGAAAAGCAGCACTCTTTCCACTGCCAGTTTTTGACTTGACCAAAGTGTCCTTGCCTGAAACCATTAAAATCATGATCATTGTCCTTCAATGATAAATAAGCTACAGCAGGTATTCATATTATACTCTGCTTTCTGGACAAGTCAGAGTTCGGTGGATGATGCTAGAATTGTTAGGTGGATGGCTATTTTTTATATTTTTTTGGTATTTTTGGAAATTTAAAATTAGTTATAAATGCTTATCCACTTTTGGAGAGTATCCGGAAGATTGATTGACAATTTATTTAATCCTTCAGTTCTAACAGATTATCTGGAAGATCACCAGTGTCACATCTTCAGATATATAATCAATAAAATAAGGGTATCTCAAAGATTCTAATAACTTTTTTTTTAATTAAGTTCTACTTTTCAAATAACGTACTAGTCCCTACACAATATGAATAAGTCAGCAGAAAGACTATCATGGTAAGCCCATAATGAGAAAGCTTGTGGATGAACATATGGGCAAAAATATTATTGGAACTTTTCCCAGAACTTCGAACAGATGCATTGAGTAGACAATTAAACAAAATCAGTGATAATAAATAAATTTGACAGATGGATTTCATACCCTCAAGGCAAAAAGTTAGAGTAGCCTCTTGTACTCTAGTCATTTGAACATATCCAGCAGAAGAAAGTGCTTTGACTGTCAATGGAGATATGCCACACTCATCAAATCTGATCAATCAAGAAACAAGAAATCAATCATCTATGAGCATTTTATTGACAAAAACTCAAATCACAAGAATGTGGGGAACTGTACCTTTTCTGAGTGAGAATTGTCTCCTCGCTCTTCGCACCTTCCTTTTCAGCTGCATTCTTCTTGCTTAATTCATGTCTAAGCAACTCGACTTGCTCACAAAAATCACTTTCCTCGTCATATGCTTTTGGAGGCACCCTCCTCCTCTTCATATCGAACTTCCCCAATGAAGCACTACTCCCGGTTCTCCTCAAGTCCCTCCAACTTCTCGATCCCTTATCCGCATTATCCAATTTTCCATCGCTTTCAAAAGCACCTACAGACTCTCCTTCCGAATCATCATCACTTGACGAACTCCCTTTTCTCCAAAATTTCATTTTCCTCGGTGCTACAGCCTTCCCTCCATTGCTAAGACTATTAACATTTCTCAATTTCACATTTTGATCAGGGCTACATTCTAACTTACGCTCAAAGGATTTCACTGAACCAACACCCGAGCTATAACCTGACGAACTCTCATCTTTACGAACCCTCCTCTGACTTTGCACTGAATATCTCCTAGTCTTCACATAATTAGCACTCACATTTCCAAAATCCATACTACTATAATCCCCAGATACACTGCATTTCTCAGATACCAATTTCTTCAAATCAATAGGTGACAAAACAGATCCATTACGACCATTCACCGCAATCCTCCCCGATCCTCCATCCAATCGCGGCCTCGACACCGGAGTTTTCACCGGACCATCAGCTTCATTCCACAAATCAATAGCCCCTTCTTTCATGAACCTATTAGCTAAGGCTTTAATATGGTCGCTAGGGCTCATTGGGGAATAATTCGAAGAAGGGTCTGAATCAGCGGCGGTGTTAGATACTCCAGCAATCTTGGAGCGTATTTCGGAACGAATTCGAGCTTGGTAAAGCTGCTTCTCCTGATCAAGAAGTCTTTTTTCCTTTTCTTTGGCTCTTTTCTCATGCATTCGTTTCCATTGCCATTTGTTAAGGCCACCGGGGAAAGTTCGAGGACCGCCGCCCATTGGCCGGGAAAATATGAGCTTACAGAGGAGGCTTGACAAAGTCCGGTGACGCTCTAGAAGAACTGACGAGGGCATAGTTCCGATTCCGACCGGTGGGGGGGTTAGGGTTTAAGGATGAAGGAGATGAAGATGATGAACGATCAGGAGAGGGTTTAAGGGGTTGCGGCCAAATGGGCTATAGAGGAAATGACATGATTTGGATTACAACATCTATATGGGCCTGGGCCTGGGCTGGGTCAACTTTGAGTAATTTTCATAACTTACCCTTTTATAATGTAAGTTATCAAAATACCCTAATTACATTAGACTTTTCAAAACTACCATAAAATTAATAAGTGGCTACATTGTTTGGTGAGATACTACAACAAACTATGTAAAAACTATCAATTAAGGGTAGAAAATAAACTAATTTTTTTTATTAGGGTAGTTTTGAAAACCACACTTAATTAAAGGGTATTTATGATAAAATTTCATCAAGTTTATTGAAAAATTATTATATCTATCTCTATGTATGCTTTTCAAAACTACCCAATTAAAGATTTAATTTCCTTTTTATCCTTAATTGATAGTTTTTTTCATACATTGTAATAGAGTTGTTATCGAAGTTTGGATAATTATGAAATTTTTTATAATATGAGGTATTTTTAATGACTTCAATTTCTAAAAAGGTAGTTATGAAGATTTCTCAAATTTATCACCCACCTTGCTCTCACTCTAGCTCGACCTATATATCTTGCCATTTATAACAAGATAAGCTTACGAACATTTTAGAGGATATAAGGTAAATGCAGAAAGGGAAAAAAAATAGTGGGAAATGCTTTCTCATCTATCATGATTCATATAATGAATTTATTTGTAGGGTTGAGAAGGTGAAAATGACATAAGATATTAAAGTCTGTATTTATTATACTAAAATATTTTTAACATGAAATGATAAAAAAAAAAAAAAAAAACCTCATGGATTATGTAACACATCTCTATGTGTTTATTGAAACCCTTTAATAATTATTTTTATTAGATGAAATTAATTCATACTATAGGATAGTATAATTGAAGTTTTTATGGTGAACCGTTATAATGTACTATAGACTATAGTATTAAATTAATTAAATATAAAGATTTTGTAAATTTTTTTTTTTTTAGATATTACATAGAGTGGAACTCGAAGAAATGCTGGATTTATCTTTGGACGTCTACTGCCACGTATTTTATCTGTCTTGCTTTAATTTTCTCTTGGAAGATAAAACACAAACAGCCGAATTTCATCATCGTCTCTCAGCTTCTCCCCACTCCTACACTTTCAGAAACTCCATAGCCATAGCTTCAATTCAACCACATAAAGCTCTAAATTCAAGCTTCAAGCTTGAGTCATACAGAAATCTTCTATCTGGGAAGCATTTAGTTGAACTGAATGACAGTGAAACACTGTCAAGCTATTAGAATTCCTTGGCCAAAAAAATGGACGGTCTTGCTCTAACGGCCTCTTCCTTCTTTATCCGCATTGATTTATTGAGACCCAGAAGAGGGATTGTTAGAAATCTATCTTTTCATAAGAAACCCAGAAAATTTTCAGTATTTGCTTCTAAAGAAGAGGCTGAGTTTGATAAATGGGACCATATGGAGCTCAAATTTGGCCGCTTGATTGGAGAAGACCCTCAATTAACCCTAGCTAAGGTCTCTCTTTCTATCTCTCCCATTGGAATTATCATTATTAGTCAAGGATTTTTGGTTAAAAAAATTATCAAGAATGTTTTTTTTTTTTTGAACCATTACATTAAATTTGGGAGGGGTGACTCGAACCTTCGACATTATAGAAAGGAGTAGTGATGTCAAACCGTTGAGTTTTGATAAAGTTGACATCTGCTGTACTCTTTTAAGCATCTATGAATGGATGGAATGTTGATAACTTTACTTATGTCTCGTTGTTTTATTTTACGTGGTTGGGATGAACTGAGGTTGTTTCTAGGAATTTAAGGATAATCCGGTAAAATAGATTTAACTTAGAAGCAATTATTTTAATGAAGGCAGAAAAGATAACTAACTACTTTCTCTCTAAGTAATCACATTAAAATATGAAATTTTAGTTTGATATGAATGTATCAAAAGTAGTGGGTGCAGTTCAATCCTATTTTGACCGTGTTTTTAGTTACGGGTCTGAAAAATTGATTTCATACCTGTATGATTTGTTTTAGTTTATGGTGGTGAGTTCTTACTATTCTATTTAAATGTCTCTGTGTATTGATCATTCAGATAATGAGTAGAAAAATGAATCCTGATGCTTCTTATCTCGAAGTTGAAAAATCATTTTACCAGAAAAAAAAAGGTAAACCTAATGAGGTAGAGGAACCGTCTCTTGACGCGTTGAGGAAAGGACTCTCATCTGGTTCTTTAGATGGTCTGAATTTGGTTAGACCTCAGTTAAAGAAAGAAAACAAGTTGAAGGCTGGCAACAGGCCACCTGAACTAGACTTGAAGAAACCAAGCCGACCAGATGCAAAGGCAGCTGTTAGTTCTAAAGGTAGTGTTCCTAATGTTATTTTGAGAAAACCAACTGTGTACAGTGAGGATGATGTGGAAGATAAGCCTTCAAGGTTAAGAATGCAGCCAAATTTATCATTAAAAATGAGTAATGGATCCACGAAGGAGAAATACAGTGATATGACATTGTTGAGGAAGCCTGAACAAGTGACTTCAAATGAAAATATTGATGAGAAGGAAAAGCCTACTGGTGTCGGGGATGTTGATATTGTCGAAGATACTGAGTCTTGTGCTAGTAAGGGATTGACAAGTGACAAAGTTGGTGATTTTACTCTTTCTAAGAAGCCAGAAACAGGTGACAGAATAAGGATTGAAAATACTCGTCAAAATCTTGAGCGTCCAGAATGTGTTACTGTTGACGATGAAGGATTACAGCCGCAAAAGCCAAGTTACATTGGTTATAGTGAGGTCACAGCAGCTCCAGTAGAACCATTTAATGATATATTGGATTCAATAGTTAAATTGTCCAACAAAGCTACACTATTGGGGAAACCAGAAAGGTAGTAGTTTTAGTTTTATGATCTATGATGTGTGTTAAATCACCTATAAACCCAGAAGTTTAAGCTGGCTAAGGAAAATTAAATAATTTATATATTCTCAACACTCCCTTCCACGTGTGGACTCAGATATTTACATGAGACCCAAACACGTGGAACATTTTAGAAATGGGAAGGAAATGTCATCACTAGGGTTCGAACTCAGGAACTCTGGTTCTAATACTATCTTAAATCACCAATAGACCCAGAAGCTTAAACCATGGGCTAAGGCAAATTTAATTTTTTATACATTCTCAACAATTTCTATTTCTTTCTTGACCGCATTAGTTTGATTGACTGGTACTTTCATATAGATTAGACCATTCTTTAAATGATACATCATCAAATATCAATAGAGAAGATGCAGTTGTTGCCACCCCTGAAACTTACGCCAGTGCTATTGAGACAGAGAATTTCTCTGCTATACCAGCTTTGGAGGTCAGAACATGCATATTGTAGTTTACATAGCTTATTTATTTCAATCTCTGCTGTGTAAATCCTTGGTGCTTAATATTTTTTGTAGGAACAGGAACACGCTGACTGGACCAAAGCAGAAAAGATTGCTCTGATGGGAGATAGAGCTGAAGTAGAAATAATTAGCTCGAGTACCCGAGGTTTTGTTGTAAGTATATTGTGGTCAGTAGATCCACTTTCTCCTCCTTGCATTGAAGATAACATTTTTTTTGGTGTTGCTTTTTCTTAACTTGATTCGTAAAGGTATCATTTGGATCCCTAGTAGGATTTATTCCATATCGTAATCTTGCAACCAAGTGGAAGTTCTTAGCTTTTGAGTCATGGCTTAGACAGAAAGGTTTAGATCCATCAACATACAAGCAAAACTTGGGGACTATTGAAAGTAGTGACGGTGGAAACCAGAATTTGGTCAGTACTAGGCCGGATCCAGAAATCGATGTTAAAAATGAGGGTGAACTTACACCTGATATGAAACTCAAAGATCTTCTTCTGATTTATGACCAAGAGAAAATCAAATTTTTGTCATCATTTGTTGGCCAGGTACAAGCCTCCACTAGTTTCAGAAAACACAGTTGTTCATGTTAGTGAACTGATGAAATGTATTGCTTGCAGAAAATCAAAGTAAATGTTGTGTTGGCTAACAGAAAATCACGGAAGCTTATATTTTCCATTAGACCAAAAGAAAGAGAGGATCTGGTTGAGAAAAAGAGAAGTTTAATGGTTAGCTACTTCATCCTGTCATAGCGTTTCTTGGATGCTGTGCTAGGTTCAATCTTTTTCACTCATTTCCATCATTGATAATTTTTTTTTATCTGGCTTTAAAACTGCTGAAGAAGAGGTCGTGCAAGAAACAGCAGTGTAAATTATGTATTATTCAATGACTATTCATTATTTTTTTTGTTTTTAGCAGTGTTATGCAAGGTTCAATCTTTTTAACTCTCATTGCTGCCATTTATAGAGCACGGCCCTCTCGTAGCTTCATCATTGATGAAATTTTTTATTTTCTATTAAAAATCAAAAGTTTTTGGTGCTTTTATTTGGAGAGAATTCCCACACTTGTTTAATTGCTTTCCAGGCCAAGCTGCAAGAAGGAGATATCGTCAAATGTTGCATCATGAAGATTGCTTATTTTGGTATCTTTGTCGAGGTACATAAAAGATTTTTCTGCCAACTCTTTTTTTTCTTCTAGCTGTATGGTTTATATCAGCATAGTGTGGTGCATACTTTGACATATATAATTTAGGTTTAAACAAATTTTTATACTTGTACTTTATCCCTTATAATTTGGTCGTGTATTCTTTAGTCATGATCTAGTTCCTTTACTTTTAAAAATGTAACAATTAAGTCCTTGACATAAAAAATCAATTATAATCGGATCATATAAATGATTAGATAGTTTTTTTTGTTATACTAATGAATGAGTAGATAATTAGACCACATTAACTAATGGTTGGCTTGTTGATTGGATGGAAATGAACATTCTTTGGTTTGAAATTGCTTGCTCTTACATAGACACCTTTACTTGAATTAACAGTTATAGTTGTCTTCTAAAATTTTGAGATTTTTTCCTTAACCTTGTGGATATATAGGTTGAAGGAGTGCCTGCTTTGATTCATCAGTCAGAGGTGTCCTGGGATGCCACATTAAATCCTGCCTCATACTATAAAATTGGTCAGGTATGCTTTTTTCCATTTAATCAATAAATAATTTACACAACACAATATTGAAAATTGTTAAGATTAATCTCACTAAGAGACCATTTAATAAAGCACACACAATTAGGACGCAACTATGAAATGACCGCACCCTCTCAACTCACTCACGGTTCAAATACTTCTGCAATATAAAGAATAGTTAATTTCATGTAACATTATTGTGGTGGTAAGTTCAAGATCCTACCCTCTCAAGTGTTCAAGAGAATAGGTAACTCTCCCAGCCTCAGCTTACCCAATTCCTTCTTGCCCTCTACTTCTCTACTATTACCTATTAATTATTCATTCTCTCCGTTTTCCGACTTCTTATCTAAACTCTGAAAAATTGTAATTCTCTCTCTCTCTCACACACACACACACATTTTACAGACATATGTGAAACAGACTGGAGGCCTAATAATATCATGGCTTTGGATAAAGTAGTGAATTCGTTGCGTTGTATTAATGAGAATCTGTTGTAAATGTAGATGCCTTATTTTCCTTGTGTAAAGTGAAAATTATTGCATTGTACTTTTAGAATTTTTCTTGGCCTCTTTGAATTTTTCTATCCTCTAACATTTCAACGTTATTTTGTTGACCCTCTATCAACTCAAATATCAATTTAGTAATAATAATATTCAGTTAACATGCATGTTATCTCCCGTGGAAAAAGGAATTCCTCTTCTGCAAAATTAGGAAGGGGGCATTGAACAGTAAACCAACTCAAAAAATTTATATAAGAGTATATATTATATGTGTAAGGTATCAGGTTGCAGTTCTCCAATGAAAAGGAGAGGCTTCTTTTTAAAAAAAATCTAAGCTTATTTTGGTCTTTCTATCTGATCTATTCTTGGGGGGGAAATATACCTTTGTAGGTCATCGAGGCAAAAGTTCACCAGTTGGATTTTTCACTTGAACGCATATTTTTATCGCTGAAGCAGATTACGGTAAGATCTACCCATAAATTACAAAGGTTTTTATATAGTTTTAGCAACTATTCTGAGTAGAAACCGTTTTTTCTCATGCAGCCAGATCCACTAACTGAAGCCTTGGAATCTGTGATTGGTGATCATGATCCCATGAATGAGAGATTAGAATCAGCAGAATTAGATACGGAGGTGATTGTTTTCACTTACTAGTAGGCATCATTAATTCACTGGATGTGGTTAGTGATCATTTCATAACTTATCGTTAGACAACTATGAATGTCTGTATGCCAATGTTTTGATGTTGTTTATTATATATGCGGGAAGAATTTGAGGAAAAGTATAAAAACAAATATATCTTAATATCTTACTTTCTTGCTGGTGTGTGAAGAATGCCGACGCCAGAAAACAAGTATCAAAGCACCAGTGAGCAAGTTTTGCGTGTTCTCGACTATTTATCAAGAGACCATGAGTTCCAATTTCCTTTAAGAATCTGGAATGTTGAAAAATCGTTCCACGAACCTTTGACCTCTTAGAAAATACATTTTGCCTTAAAGCTTTTGGTCATTGACATTGGTCATTAAGAGGATTGACATTCTGATAATATGCATGAATTAACTGTTGATTTTTATTTTGGACAGTGGGCTGATGTAGAATCTCTTATCAAAGAATTGCAAAAAATTGAAGGTATTCAGGCTGTATCCAAAGGGCGCTTTTTCTTGAGCCCAGGTTTAGCTCCAACCTTTCAGGTAAAAAAAACAACTTTGTGTGGCTCCATAGGGATGAAACATGAAACTGAGCGATTGTTACATTTTATGACTCCATGATTTAGGTTTATATGGCTTCCATGTATGAAAATCAGTACAAATTACTCGCTCGATCCGGAAACAAAGTGCAAGAGGTAAATATTCAGAAATCTTATCATTTCGCCAGTGTCAAAATATTACTAAAATCCTTGTCAGATCATCCTTCTAGTAGGCTAAAGCTCTTTTCTATCTATGTAGGAATTTTTTTTAGTAGTTGGAGATATTTCTTCATTCTCAATGCTAACCATTCAATGACAGTGTTTAGCATTTCAGAAGCTCGTGTTTCAGCTAGGAAACATGGACACTTCATTTTGAGTAGATTGTCCGTATTGGCCACGGACATGCTCCAGCCATGTGATTTGGAGTGTCCGGTTTTTTTAATTATTATTTAAAACTTCGGATATGTTGGGGACACGTGAGAGACACACTCAGGACACTTTAAGTTACGTTTTGTAGGGAAAAATAAGATTTTTTTAAGGATGATTTTTTCATCAATACTACGGATGTTTACATGAAGAAAGATAAAACAAAAATGTAAATGAATAAAAAAAACATGAAAACCTATAGAAACTAAACTATGAAAGAAAATTAAAATATTTTATTTAATAATACTTAATGAAGTGGTGTGAGAAAATGTGAGTGCACATGTATGTCCCGCTACAATTTATTATGTTTGATAGCATTAATATGAGTAAAAGAATATAGAAATAATTACTGAAAGTGTCCTGCTGTGTCCGTGTCCTAACTTATTGGAAAATGACGTGTTTCCGTGTCCGTGCTTCTTAGCCTTTCAGCATGAATGAATACAGTCATTCCTCTCTTGTATCATTCTGTTCAACAAAAATTCTCAACCCTAGTTTTCAGTGTTGTCTTTTTTCTAAAATAATAGTCTTAAAAGAAGAAACACTTCATAACTTAGACCTGGTTAAGTTTTATTTTTATATCTAATTAAGAATGGGAAATGAATCTGGACATGGACAATAATCCATATCAACATATTATAATGTGCAGGTAATGGTTCAGACATCTTTGGATAAAGAAGCAATGAAATCTGCTATTTTGATCTGCACCAACAAAGTAGAGTAGTAGTTTCTGAAGCTTCTTATACTTTTCTTGAAAATGAAATCTTCATTTTGAAAGCCAACATTATATTTAATTTTACTGATTAAAGGATTAGGAAATAGTTCTGTTCCATTTTTAGTGAGAAGCCTATGTAATTTCTTTAACCATGATGGATATGGAAGTTCAACAACTTTTTTTCTTTTTCTTTTTTAGCTCATTCTTTTTTATTATGAGTTGTTATTTGATTAGGGAAACTCGTTTATACTTTTGATAACTTATAAACGTGAAAATGGTTTAAAACTTTTCAATTATCGTACAATATTTTTTTTTTATATAAAAAATTATAGGATTAAAATATAAATATTTGAAAATTGGGAATTAAAATAGAATAAACATAAAATATTCAATTTTGTTTAAAACAAGATAATTAACTACTTAAGTACTAACCGGTCATGATGAGTTTATTCTCATTTGTCTATCTGTTATTTTTTCTTGAATAAAATATATTATTGCGATCTGTATTTTTATTATAAAACTCATATATTTATGATCTATTAATATGTTTAATCTAATACGACAGTGACGCGTAATAAACTGAGAATAAGCTTCTGGGTGATGAAAATGAAATAAATGGCGTAGTTTTAGAGCAAAGCAAGATTTAAGAAAAAGAACAACAAAAGAAAAGGCAAAAAATTGAGACCGGGTGGGGATAAAAGATGAATTAAAGTAATTAAAAAAAAGAGGGGAAAAAAGAAAAAAAAGAAAGATATGGGTCCATCTCCTTTCCATCGTGGACAGTTTCTTTCTTAGAGCGACAGGGCAAGATTTGATTTTTCTCAAATTTGAAGACATTAATTACGGCTTTTTATCTTTTTGATGGGTGTCTTTATGTCTTGTCGTGTTGTACCATGTCTGCTGATAAACATCAGGATTCATTCATCAACCCCATGTGTATCTTCATTATCCCCATCTCACTCCAGCCCAGCTCACCGTTTGGCTCAGGGTTAAAACGGATTTATTAAGTCTGAATTTATTAAATTTGAGATTATCGTATTTGAATTATATAGAATAATAAATTTATTAGGTATGAATTAGTGTAAATATGTTAAAAATAAGAATTATATAGAATAATAAATTTATTAGGTATGAATTAGTGTAAATATATTAAAAATGATGAGATTAGATAACTCACTTTCGAGATTGAAACATCAAGAGACAAACACGTGTTAGACTTGTATGCATGGTTGAGATTCGCAATCCATCTTTTGAATATTATTGAAAAAAATCCATTTTTTTAAATTAATAATAAGATTTTAATCTAAATCATGATTAAGAATTTTAATTTTCTTTAAGAGAATTAAGAATTTTCAGTTGGAATGGCCTAGTCTAACCTCCCACTATAAAGTTTGAAATATTTTTAAAATATATAATACTGATAAAAAAAAAAAAAAAAGTCGAAGGTGCCACTTCCATAACTAAGCTCGGAAGGAATTCTACTCTACCCTTTTCATATTTCTCACTCAACTTCAGTACCCATAATTTATTTTACTTCTCTTTCTTTCTTCCTTGCCGCAACATTTTGGATATAGAGAGAGAATAAAGGGAACTGAAGCAAAATGGGAATGGGAACCAGCACTTTTATTATCAGATGTATCAACTTTCTAACCATGGTATATGCTTAATTCCTCCGGATTTCTCCTTCTTACTGTTTTTTCCTTTCAAATTTGAGATTTTTATGTAACTTTATTTTTTAATATTCTATTTTCCTCATTGGATTTTGATGTATCGCCCCTGTTGAATGTTTTTTGTAAATGGGGCCTGTTCAGTTTTTTGAAATTTCTTTTATGTTTTGATAAATTTCACCATTTTTGTCTTTTGTTTATTAAGGTGGAGCTGCTTGTTTTGTTGTCTTTTTCATTGTTTTGAATAGTGGTTTAACATTATTGTTCCTTAAGTTATTTTTTGAAATACATATTGATAAGCTTTTCCTTTTGATGATGAATAAAATCAACATTCTTTTTTGCTTAGCTGTGGAGGTGATGAATCCGAATTAGACGAAAGAAATGAAAATGGAATTTGTCGTTCTTTTAAGCAGAATTGTATTTATCAAAAAATTTATCAAGATTTCTTGATATTTACTGGCTTCCATCTCAAAAGAAATTGACAATGAGAAGAGTAGCCCGAGGTCTTATAAAAATTGATGGGTCTCTTCATCTTTCCGATGTGGGATCCTTAAAAAGATTAAGATCAGGGAGGATGGGTCATTCTTCGTCCACAAGCTCAACGGCAAAGAGCACTTATGAAAATGTTCTTCATTTGACATGAATAGAGAAAGGGGATTAGTTACAAAAAATTTTAGCTAGATAACTCCATGTTGAAGCTAGAAACATATTACTTCAAGAACTTCCTTCACATGCCTGCTCTTACATGAAAAATGTAAGATTTAAATGATGAAGTCATGTGAGGATGAAATTTGTTGAAGCACCATTTAAAACACTGGTCAATTAAATATAGTAACATTCTGGGCCTCTTGAATTATTGATCTTTAAATCGAATCACTCTGTATCTTCATTTTACAGCTTCTAGCCTTACTTGTAATAATATTTGGGATATGGATGGGCACTCATCATGATGGTTGTCGAAAGTCTCTCACTCTCCCTGTTTTGGGACTTGGTGGATTTATCTTTGTAGTGTAAGTTTTTCGATATTACTGTGATAATGATGCCTTGGTTTAAATGTAAACTTCTTCACTTACTCGTTATTATTGTTATTTTTCTTTTTGATCCAGGTCCGTTGTTGGTTTCTTGGGTGCTCTTAAGAACAATTCCATATTGCTGTGGATTGTATCCTTTTAAATGAAAACTTATCTTATTGGTTGACATTAATTCTCTCTCATTTTTCTTGACCTTGACCTTTTGCTCCTAGTATCTGATTATGTTGTGCATTACTTTGGTGGGGATTCTGGTGTTTACAGTGTTGGCGTAAGTACATGTTTTTTTGAAGTAATTTCATAACCGAACCCATGATTGTGACTCGTTATATGCTTCCTATTATTTTTCATTTTCCTTTGTTTTCTCAACACGTCTATATATGTGCCATGAGGTAAAATTCACGACTTGTTCTTTAGTGTTACTGTTCTTGAGGTCTTGCTAAATAAGACTTTTGAAGGACATCCCAGGGCTTCTCAATATTCTTATGTATTATTGCAATTGTGTAGCTGTGGAAAACTAGTCCATCCACAATTATCTGCATAACTTTTAAATATATTTTCACGGTGGTAGTATTACTGCTTTTGTAAACCGATTATTGCTTAGACAAGCAATAGCCTAATATACGACATGACACTGTTTGACACACCGCAGAAAATTAAAGAGAAAAAGTACTCAACTAACTCCTTGTATGAGGTGGTAAGAAATATGAAGTTAGAAATTCATGACATACCTAATGAAATTGCATGTAGTTAGTCTTAGTGAATGGGTGAAATAAGACTCGTGAGAAAATGTTTCCTCGTGTTCTACTCTTCTTTAACGGAATATTAGGGCTAGTTTCCATAGTGATATACTGTTTATTCGGAATCTTAGGTATGTAGGCCTAGCCAATAGTTCACATGATTATAATGCAAGTGAAGTGATGACCAAACAAGCTACTAATGTTCTCATCTTATAGTACTTCTCAATTTGCATAGTTTTAATCACAGCAGCTCAAATGTTTTGAATATAGTGATAATTTTAAACTGTAGTTTGGACCTTGTTTGTGTCAATTTTCAAGCTTTATGGAAGATAAAGAGGAGGTTTGGCATGTCATGTTATTGAATTGTATTTATGTCTCTTTGTGAATTGAATTGTGTTGTGCTGGCTTCGTAGTTGGTATGCAATTTCTATTATCATTCTCATCTTTGGTTCAAAGTAATTATTTGAATTTCTTTCAGGTTTATCGTTACAAATAATGGATCTGGACATTATGTTTCTGGTTTGAGGTGAGGATACTATAAGTATAAAGAATATCTTAAAAAGGTTAAATTTCTTATTAACCTTTTGTGTCTAGTGGTGATTTAACATGATGGTATTTGAGTAAAAGTTATGGGTTCGAACTCGAATTATATTATTCTCCTATTATGTATTCATAGTTTACATGTTGGTCCTTTGTTAGTATTTGAGCTTACGTGTGAGGAGTATTGGGTATGACTTTAAAAGGATTGAATTTGCTTTAGTTTAACTTAAGTTTTTGAGTCTAGTGGTGATTTAATATATATATTTAATTCATCCACGATGATTTTGCTTTTGGTAGCCAAAAGTAGCTTGTACAACTTATAATTTTAGTTGGACTTAGTCAAGAAGAGGAGATTTTGGGAATAAGTAAAAGCACCTGTCGAGTAATCTAGTAATTTTTTTTTCCCAGTTATGACTGAATTGAGAGAAGCGAAATTATTAGTTTTTTTTTTTATAACAAGAATAACTGCTTCGATAATTCTCAAAGTTGGGTTCTGATTGCATTGGTAAATTTGCATTTCTATGATGAACTGATTTTCTTTCTTTCTTTTCCATGGTGAGGTACAAGGAGTATCAACTACAAGACTACAGTTCCTGGTTTTTGAAACAGGTGAGAACCTTTTTGCTTTTGACTACGAGAGTGAGATTATTTTATGGCTGCCAACCTTGGCTCTCGTGTTTCAGCTTAATAACACCGATAACTGGAGTAATTTGAAAAGCTGTCTTGTCAAATCTGATGACTGCAATGACCTTTCTAAAAAATACAAGGTCCTCATTTCAAACTTGATCAAAAGACTTTTGATTTTTCAACTTCATCTTTCCCTTTCCCTTTCCCTTTTTTTTTCTTTTTCATTTTGTTTCTTAATAATTTCAGAACCTCAAGCAGTACAAGTTGGCAAAGCTGACGCCAATTGAGGCGGGTTGTTGCAGACCACCTTCTGAGTAGGTGTAACTTTCAAATTTTTAGGTTTCACATATTTTCTTTAAAATTTCCAGTCATTTCCATTCTATTTTTCTTCCATGCTTGTAAGTTGTAACAGCGAGAAAGAAAATAAACAAATTGAATCTTTATCATGATTTCAATTTTCCAAAGCCATAGATTTGTTTTATTTTTTGCCATCTTTTAATCAAGACAATTACTATTTATGAGTGTGAATGCAACTTTGTTTCAGACGATACTTCAAAAATGGTGAAATCTCAACACTGATGCTATCTTTTTGGTGTTCTGATACAATTGACAGATGTGGTTATCCTGCTATCAATGCATCATACTATGACTTGAGTTTTCATCCAACCAATTCAAACCATGATTGCAAACTATACAAAAATTCCCGGGCTGTCAAGTGTTATGATTGCGATTCGTGCAAGTATGTGTTATGTAACCTTACTCTTCCATTATTCTGATCTCTGCCTTCTCCTGGGAGGTCATCATGATTATCTTATTATTGTTCATTCATTCAGGGCTGGAGTTGCACAGTACATGAAAACTGAATGGCGATTGGTTGCAATCTTCAATATCATTCTATTTGTCGTATTGGTAATTATTTTAATATTGAGAGACACACCTTTTGGCATTCTTCAGATAAATGATGAACATGAAACAACCTATTTAGAAGTTTGTGAAAGTTTTGACTGCTATTAAATGATGCTAGCTACCCAATCAACATATGTTCCTTGGGTTTTTTTTTCCTCACTTCTCTTTGTACTTTCAAATATATTCATTCATTTCTCACTTCATCTTGCTTTTCAGCTCATCATCTACTTAGTCGGATGCTGTGCTAGACGAAATGCAGCAAGGAATCGTTCAAAAGGTTAACAGGACAATGGTGGTGCTCGGGCATCCTGCTGAAACATCGAAACAGACTGTAGTTCTTGACGTTTTTCTTGTCACGTGTAAGCGAGATAGCATTAGAAAAGTAAGTTTTTAGCAAAACAATGAAAGCTTGTCAATTAGGCCCTAGTGTCTTCCTTGTGGTATATATGTAATGTAACCAAGTTGATATGTAAAAAGTTTGTTATTTACCTAGTACAGTGACATGAGATTAATTTTGGTAGCAAACCGTGTTTCGACCATTAAACGTTTTTTTTATACACAAAATGCTAAATTAATTCTCGATTGCGAATGCTATACCGCTCATGTTCATATTGTTGTATGTTCTGCATTATGCATTGGACCATACAACTAAACATTGCTAAATTAATTCTCGATTGCGAATGCTATACCGCTCATGTTCATATTGTTGTATGTTCTGCATTATGCATTGGACCATACAACTAAACATTTGCTATCCATCTACTCATCATATCATTGTTAGCATGAACACAATCTTGTCCCCAAAAAAACTGCAGACAAATCGAGATGAATGCGATACGGTAGGAACAAGGAAGAAATTCATTGGCAGCCATAGCCATGAAGAGTACCAAATAGGAACTCAATCAATGCATAGAACAAAAGAAAGACACTATCTCTATACATAACAAAGAACACTTAAAAGATCAACTCCAGTTACACTGCATAAAAAAAACCAAACCAAGCAAGAAACAAAGAAGAAGAAAAGAGCAAAATGAGAAATGAAACTTTTTTTTTCACCCACTGAAGCATTTAAATAGATTTTTTGGAGTGAAGCCAGAAGAACGTAATTTGGCAGCTGTCTCTTCCACTTTCAGATAATGTTCTCTTCTTTTTGCCTCAATGTTTGCTTTCTTTTCTTCCACTTGCTTCTTAACTTCAACGATTCTGTGCTTCATTTGCTCAGCATATTCTGCTTTCTTCTTCTCCAATTTTTCCTACATTTTCATAAACCAAGTGATTTAAAACTTAGATTAAACAAGCAATGTCCGCCTTCTGCCAAACGAGATGTATTGAACTCATAAGATACTTTTTATGATTGTCATGCTTCCGGTTCAACAAGTTGATAACTAGAGTCATTCTTTGATAGAGGATCACTACGAGTCAAACTCGATAGAATTCAATCAATCATTTTCTCTGTTGTTACTTTCATTATAGAAACTGATGAATAATCTCATAATTCTAATTCAAGGCAGAAAAAAAATAAAGGAAAGTAATAGTATAGAAAGTAAATTACCTCAATCTTAATTATATCTGATTCTATTGATATTTTTTTGTTATTCTCCCAAGAGTCGATAGAAGAAAGCTTTTTGTATGCCCTGTTCAAAGTTTTCAACATGTTAGATTAAAAAAAAAAACAAAATCTAAAAACTAATCGTTTTTACTAACAATTTATTTGTTTACTAATTTACTTTTTGATAACATTTTTAAAACCCCAATCAAACTTAATCAATTAAAAAAATTATTATCAAACGAGACCTTGAAAATCCACTCGAAAAAAAAAAAAAAGCAAAGTACTTTGAAAAAAAGAGTAGAGATTTGCTCTTACTTGTTCTCTGCTTTAATCTTCTCACTTTCCTCCCAAGCTTTGATTAAGGCCAACTTTTTCTCCAATTCAATAAGAGCTAATGCAGCATCTGAGAAAACAAAGATTGAAAAAAAATTGTTTTTATTTTTTTCATTTGTATTCAAATCAAAGATACATATTTTTTTATTTAAAAAATCAGGTAATTTTACCTCTGTCCATTGAAGCATCAGCATATTTATCAGCAAAAGAATGTGAAATCTCTGCCATTTTTTTTTTTAATTTGTAATTGTTAGACAAGAAAAGCAAATGATTTATAAGAGAAATAAAAAAGGACAAAAGCAAAAACTGTTAATTTGTTTAGAGTTTGGTAAAGGATGTTAATTCTTTTAGTTTTTTGGACAGTTGAAGAAAATTTCCAAATTAGACCAATGAATGATGGGAAAACTAATAAATTGACATTGTTTTATTTCCAAATAATTTTCTAGGAAACTGAAATGTTTTAATTAAAACAATTATCATGGTTAGACAGTTGGATTATTAAGATTGCCAATAATGCATAAATTTGAGCATTTCGAAAAAAATAAATAATAATCAACAATATTTTGGTTAAACTAAACCATTTTCAGACCTGAAAAATGTGTTTGGTAGATTTAACTTTTGAAATTAGATTTCTGAACAAAAAAAAAGCAGAAAATAGAAACAAGTTATCATGTAGTTTTTTGTTATTTTCTAAATTTATTGGCTGTTTAATTAAGTATCAATTAAATAAAAAAGATTTTAAATTAAATAAACAATAAATTCGGGAAAATAAACGTGAAAATGTTTTCTTTTTAATAGAATGATAACCCCGCTATTCTATTTCTATTTTGGTTTGTAAACTTTCGCATTAATTCCATTTTAATTTTTCACTATCAACTATTTTGATTTTTAAATTAAACATAAAAAATTGTGTTGCTTTCATTATATATTTTTTTAAATACATTTAGTAAAATCTAACTAAACATAATTGCCTTTTAAAGCTACATGTACCCGTTCTCTTCTAGTATAGTTTAAAATAAAAATAATTGAAAAAATTAAGGACTTTTTTCTTTTTTTAGGAAGAGAAGTGAGAAACATATTTAATGATGTATTGAATGTTCAAATTTAAATTAAAATTTTTAAAATATTTTTTTAAATGAAATATTTTAAATTATTATATCATTTTAATTCTATTTGATATTTATTACAAATTTTATAATTAAAAAACTGGTAACCATAAAAAAAAAAAAAAAAAAAAAAAAAAAAAAAAAAAAAGGAGGAGAGAGAGAATCATATAATATTTTTTTAATTTAGCACAGTATTAAAGTACTTGTTTTTTAAAGACTAAAATAAGATTTAAATATACACAAACACGGGGATGGTAAAGAAGGGGATAAAGCTGCGACTGTGATTTGTGAATCAGAAAAAAAGCTGAGTTACTGATGCAACAACAGAACACTGCATTCAAAACCTTTTTTTTTTACCCCTTTTTAGCTAGAGAACTGTTAAAATAATTCAATTAATTTATGTGTTTCCCAGAAAAAGATAAAAAAAAAAACAGAAATTTACAAACCCGTAGTAAATTAATATTCATTATAGTTTAATAAAAACATCATTGTTAATATATATATAATAGAGTGAATATAAGAGTTTAAAAAAAAGATATCTTTAATCACTATAAGACTGGTTGGTGATAAAACTAGATTATCCCTCCGATATAATTTTTTATACTCATATTTTTCATAAATTTCACTAATATCATGTCAAGTATATTTATTATCAATAATAATAAAATAATAGGGTCCACCACTTAAATAACTTTCATATGGTTAAATATTAAAGGAAGAAGTATTTACAATAAAAATACATGAAATTTCTTATACTACGATAAAGGTGCTGATTCTAATCTCGCATCTCCTAATTAACAACGACTTAATTTTTTTTTTTGAAAAAATCCATTTAAAAAACATTAAGCTTTAACCAAAAGAAAAATTAAATCTAAATTGGAAAACAAATTATGGGGGGGGAAATTTCATAAACAAGTTTAAAAAAAAATTGAGATAGTTTTGCTGGAAAGGAAAGAAAACAGGCAGAAAGAGAAAGAGAAAGAGAGACTGACCCTGAGAAAAAGCAGAAGGAGTGTTCTGGGAAAGGTGTTGATCTTGTTTGGAGTGAGGCTCCTCCTCCTCACCACCACCCATCACGTAATCCTTTAACTTAGCCACTTTTCTTTTTTCTTTCTTCTTTCTTTTTCAGTTGAAGAAAATAAAGAAGAGAGCCCTCACTTCAGTTTAAGATGCTGCCTTCTCTTTTTTCCTTCTTTCTTTTTTACAGAAGTTGGTGAGTGTGAGTGAGAGAGAGAGAGGGAGAGGGTGGTTATGCTTATGGTTGGGTTTTGGATTTGTTGGATATATTCACAAACTTGTGGGTTTTTTAGGACCTAACCTAGGGGAGTTGGGTCCTCACAAAAAAAAAAAAAGTGTAAAAGGTAGAAATGTTTAGTGTTTGCCTGTTTTAGTTTGGTTGAGGGAAATGAGTGTGATACCTGAGTTTGTGACGTATGAAAATGAAAATGAATGGTGAAAATTATGTCAGTCATGGGAATAAGAAATTTGAAAAATAAATGAGAAACGAATAATGAGAATCGGTTTTTGAAACCCTTCTCATTCACTTTCCCCTAATAAAATACCCATAAATTTTATTTTTTCGACAGGCAGGGAAGTAAATTTTGTCTTAATTTTAATACTTTATTTTGTGGTAAACGAGTTAGAAAATTTGGCCAAATTAAATAAATAAATAAAAAGCAATAACAATAACTTCATAAATAGGCAAAAAGTCAATAAATTTATTAAAAATAATAATAAAAAATAATTCAATAATTTATTGAACTACTATTTGAATAATTTTAAAAATATTATAACATTTCAATAATTAGTATACATAAATATGCTTTGACAATTTCTATAAAAAAAAACATCTTCTATCTAAGAATAAACAATGACAGATAAATAGTCATGTTTTGTCATCTCATATTATTTTCTGGAAAATGCTCAAGGCATATGAGAAAAGGCTATTTGGACAAAATTTGAAAAGAAAAAAAGAGAAAATTGTAAAATGTATCCATGTGGCCTTTTCTTATAGGCTTTAAAGTAGCAGCCAAGTTATTTTCTTATGATTTTTAATGACCTTTCAGAAGAAGAAATCCCTTTTATCATTTTAAGCAACCAAGTTATTTCCTTATTTTCTTATGATTTTTAATGACCTTTCAGAAGAAGAAATATCTTTTAACATTTTAAGCAACCAAGTTATTTCCTTATTTTCTTATGATTTTTAATGACCTTTCAGAAGAAGAAATCCCCTTTATCATTTCAAGTATATAGAAATGAAATATAATAATATTATGAATTTATAAGGCCTATATCTATTTTTTAATATTATAAGTATGCATTTGATATGTTGATGGAGAGTTCAATTTGTTGATCTCTCAAAAGCTTATTGCATGGATGAGTTTTAATATATTTGAAGGTAACTGTTAAATCAGCCATAGATTTAAAAACTTAAATTTATCAGTTAGGATAAATTTAAGGGTAAAATGTAAATAACACCCTTATGGTTTGGTTAAAATCATGAAAAGTCCATGTAGTTTAAAAATGGCAAATCACACCTCATACTTCCAAATTATATCAATATGACCCCTCCCATTTAATGGTGTAAATTTTCTTTTAGTCATAACTTTTTCGTTTGAATTTTGATTTTGATGATTCAAGATGTTTTGAAATCCTCATTCCGGGCTCTACTTTATGGTCACTTGAAAACTTCTAAATCATCAGTAAACATCGGGGTTAATTACTGTAATCATATCAAATATTTTGACGATAATAAAACTCTGTTATTTATTGAAAAATTTGAATGTTTGAGATAACCATGATGTATAGCCCGAAAAGAGAATTCCAAAACATCTTGAATCATCAAAATCGGAGTTCAAACGAAAAAGTTATGGCTAAAAAAAAATTTACACCATTGAAGGGGAGGGGTCATATTGATATAATTTGGAAGTACGGGGGTGTTATTTTCCATTTTTAAACTACAATGACTTTGCATGAATTTGACCGAAACCACAAGTGTGTTATTTGCAGTTTACCCTAAATTTAATCATTTATATATTCTTAATACTCTCTCACGTATGGTTTTAGATATTTATATAAGGCCCAAATCACATGAATTTTTTAATAAATGAGGAGGAAATATCATTACCAAAGTTCGAATTCAAGACATCTAACTCTGATACCATGTCAACCACCAAGAGAGACTCATAAACTTTACTAAGATAAATAATTTAATCATTTATATATTCTCAACACTTTTAATCTTATAGGATATTTAATGAATGGGTTTAAATGAATTTTGAGTGTTTTATATTATCATTCATAGCATTAATCTGAATGAGTTTTGAACGAATTTTGAGGTAAGTGTTTAGAGTAAACCACTTCTAACCTTGTTCTAAAAGTCAAAATTTATTGTATTTATTACAATTGAGGAGAACAGAAGAGTAGCTTTGAGAATTAGACTATATGATTTTCAAGGTCACATCAATTGGGTAATGAATGACAAATAGATTTCTTTTGATATAGATGAGTTTTAGTTATAAATAAAATGGGTAACATTTTTTTTTAATTGTGGGCAATGACAATTCAATTGGTAGCACGTGGTGAGCACATGTGTGTAAATCACGTGGTCCTTGGGCACATAGATTGATGGTCACATATGCAATGCTAAAATCAAGTTTTTGTTTCGTTGTTTGGATTAATTGCTTGTGTTGCCTCAAGGCCAAGATATGTGAGTGATGGCTACTCTATAACCCTCTTTCAGTCATAGATTTAAGGTCTTAAGAGCACCAACTTTCGGTACAATTGTCAATTTGAGTTTTTTTTCTAGTATTTTATGGTTTTGTAAAACAAGTAATTAACATTTTTCCATTATTATAATAAAGTTTATTTTATAATTAAAGTTATTGATCATTATATTTATTTTAATCAATAAAAAAATTATATTTTAAGTAAATTTCACGAACCACTCTTTAATTCAGGGATTGTTGTTATTAAACTCTGGACTTTTTAATTTAAATTTTTTTATCCCACTCTTTAATTCAGGGATTGTTGTTATTAAACTCTGGACTTTTTAATTTAATTTTTTTTATGCCGACTTATATAATTGATAAAGTGGGTCCCTTCTATCGAAAATATTAAGGAATGTGTGAGTATAGGCAAATGTGGCTACATGATTTGATAAATATTGATTATATATTATATATAGTGAAAGAAAATAGAATTTCACGTTTCAACATCAATAATATTCAATCTATAAAAATTCAATGGTCATTAAATGCTTTCTATAAAAGTTTAGAACTTGGCCTACAATAAATTACTAATGCTTTTAAATTTAAAGAAGAAAAAAATTCATTGGCATTGAATTTCATTTATTTTCTTGAATGTGGTTAAGTCCTACGTTAAAGGTGTGGTTTTTTTAAATTTAATATCACCATTATTTAACATTATTTTTTTATAGTTGTACGCATTATATGGGGGTTGATATCAAATTTTTAGGTTATATAATGTTCGTATAGGGTGCACAATTATACAACATTACATTTTTTTTTAAGAACAAAGCTAAAGAAACTAACAAGAAGGATAGCAAGAAAAATAAATCAGATTCTCTCGAAGCCAACGAGGGGATGCCCACTCCAACAGGATTTCATTGCAAGAAAATGAGTAAACTCTTAAGAATCATGGGTTTCTCTCAAAATCAATTGGTAATAAGAAGAATGACTCTTATACTTTATAAATATTATAGTGTTCATTCATCTTTCTGATATGAGATCGTTAATATGTCGCTCAAGATGATGCATTTTTTAGGCTCGCCAATTCCTGGGCTGGATCACAATTTTGAACCGGTAACTCGTTTGAGCTAATTAGACTTTGATACCATCTTAAAAATTATGGGCTTCTATCTCAAAACTAATTGATAATGAGAGTCGAGGAATGATCCTTAGACGTCATTTCATCTTTCCGATGTGAGATGTTTAAAATACCCCTTGGCCTTCAAGATGGCGTCCAACTATCGTAGGATCTCGTATACTAATTGATTACAGTTGCCCTTTAACATGATATAATGTTATATTATACAATTTTAAGAGATTACTTTATTATTTTTTCATCCATATTTCTTATAAGATTTTTTTTTTAAAATAATATAATGTTATATTATACAATTTTACGACATTATGTTTGTTAATGAGATGAATGAAACCGGAAAGGAGAGAGAAGATAAAAGACAAAAATTGAAAAATATTTTTGCGGAAACAAAGAAAAATTGGTAGTTATAGAATTGAGCCAGTTTAAAAATAGAATCAATAAAATAGAAATTATTCCTTAGGATTTTTCTCAATATAATATTTTTAAAAAATATTTATTAATATAATAGATTTTTTAACGTGTCAATTAGTGATATTAAATCAATAATCATTAAGTGAAGTAATTATAAGTAAAAAACAATGAATTATTGATTGACATATTAAATTTTGGGGCTTTTGCACATATAGCTAAAAAAAGTCCAATATTTACAAAAATAACAGCCCAAAAAGTTATTTGTAAAAATAGCAAAAAACTAAAATTCAGGTCTAAAATATTACAAAATTGTCACTAGTTCGCTTAAGTAATCACTGATTTCCGCATAAGTAATCACTGATACCTCACATAGATAATCACTGATTTTACTGATTCACAATATAAAATGATATTTCGTAATCATTGATTACCTGATAAGTTATCATTGATTACCCCCAAGTTATCACTGATATTTTTTATTCAATTGAATGAGAGTTTTTAAAAAACTGCTATATTTGTAAATACTTTTAAAACGGCTAGATTTATAATTATTGAAGAAAATTCTGCTACCCAATGGTATTTCCCTTAAATTTTGTTATTTAAAAATATATTTACCCATTAATATTTTCATTATTCATTAAGCGTGTGCCTTAAAAAAAAGGAAAAATAAAAACGGAAGAGAAATAAATTTCAACACCCCTATAAAGATTTGAAACGGGAAAGTCCAAAAATTAATTAGATCTATTACATTAATGTATAGTACTATAGGATAGGGTATAACTAATGGTTAAAAAAATTAAAATTTGTATGCCTTAAAGCAAAACGGTATACATTTTAAATCCACTAGAAGAATTTAAATGAAATATAGTTTAGGTCATGTATGTATTTGTTTTTAAAAAATAATAAGCCTGTTTACAGCTCATTTCTTTAATATTATGTAATCTATTTTAAAAAATGCTTTAAAATCATAATCAAAATTTTAAAAATTAAAAAATAGAATCTGTTTGATATCAATTTTTATTTTTGTTATGTAATCTACTTTTTAAACAATATTTTTGTAACCTATGCCAAAATTTAAAAATGAATAAAAAAAACATAGTTTCATTTTTGTTTTTTGAAATTTGGACATTTTTTGGGGTTGATAAGTAATTATTATTTTTATATATTCATGACTGTTCTGGTCAGTTTGTGTACACCTCAATTAATCTCTAACAGTTTTTTTTAGTACACTAGTTTTTTTAAAGATACTATTTTTTTTCTTCGAAAATCGCAAATTTATTAATGGTGAATTAAATGCTCAATAATATTAAAGAAATTATCTCAAATAATATATTTCTGCATACTTATTATTGAAATATTAATGAAATAACATTTTAAATACATTTGAAAAATTAATGAAATAACAATTCAATAATATATTAAACTAGTTTAATAATTTATTGAAATAATTTGTTATTTATCAATGACTTTATTAGTTTTTTTTTTACTTTTTTTAATTAAATAATTTATTGAACAGAATGGATATATATGTTTCATCTTTTATTTTTTTCTTGAGATAGATTTAATATAATAGGTGATGGGTAAGGGGGATAAATGAAATATCTAATTCAGTCTAAATGTCAGTTGAGGTTAATCTAGTGGGAAAAATGGTCCCATCCATAGAGTTTTGGGTGATTTGTTAGCTACTCCTTATGGAGTAGATATTCCTACTCTCCCATTCACAGACATAAAAATATTTTAAAAAATAGGACAATGAAAAAATGAAAAAATAATTACAATTAAATATGTGGGCAAATTACAACCATGAAATGTACGGAAGAAGTAGCTTAATTTTATCCTTAAATCTTCTTCTTCAACTCTTTTCTTGTTCTTTTATCTTTCCCCATCTCTTATTTTCCATCATTTTCTGTTGAATCTTCAACCATTTCTTCTCAATAGTTGAGTCTTCTTTCTTCCTCCCTCCATTATCAGATCACCTCATAAATTGGCCTCGTGAATTCGTTGTTGCTATGCCCTCCAACTCCAAAAATCTACTAAACCCTAAAAAATCACTAGCTAAAAATCCTATAAAAGAATTATTTGTAGGGTTTAGGATTTTTTTAAAGGTTATTTTAGTATATTTCAAAAAAAAAATATATTGTACTAAGAAAATATGTTATAGATTAGTTGAGGTGCGCATAATCTGGCCCGAATATTCATGGATATACATATATAAATTGCTTATCAACCCCAAAGAGAAGAGATCTAAATTTCAAAAAACAAAAATTAGTTTTTGAAAATGACTTTCCTTATTCATTTTTAAATTTTGGTTTAAGTTTAAAAAAAATTGTATAAAAAGTGGATTACATAACAAAAACACAAACAAATTCTTTTTTTTTAATTAATTTTTTTAGTATCTTTTAAAAAAAATATTGTACTAAACAAAAAATTGTTATCAAACAGATTTTATTTTATTGAACATTTCAATCAGTGATATACCATTTATCACAGTTAATCAATAATTATTAAATTCAGTGATTACATTATTTCACATATATTTTGTTTGCAAAAAATAATATATTTATAAATATTTTTTCAAGTCCACTTGATAGACGACACATAGGCTTTAAAGCCCATTTATACACATGATATTGCTAATACTCTCACTTGGGCCAGTAGCTTATTTTCATCAACAGGCCTACAGAACATATTTTTTATTTCATAATGGGCCATTCTGTAAAGCAAAATCCATATTTTTTTTATTTCAAATTTATACATTTTAATTTCAGGTTATTATAATAGGACATTTATTTCAAATATGTTATCCATAGTCCAGACATGCGTATCTTGATTCGACCTTTCTCTAATAGATTCTTAATACCTGATCAAAAAAAAAAAAAAATCTTAATATGATCCGTGTATGATTAATGTCTGTCACGGTCCACGGACCGATTTATTTAATTTTAAATAAATAACAAATTTCGAGGAGAGTATTTGTTTTATTTTCAAAAATTAACGTGAATATACATGAAATACCTCTTAAATATAAATTTTATCACACTTTAAAAAAAGGAATTACTCAGTAGCAGAAAAAATATATATAGTTACTCGTAACACAATTTTTTAAAATTTACTAAAATAACATATCGTTTTTATTCCGCTAAATTATTGAACTAGTTCAATAAAGAATGTACTATTTACTTTAATTTTTATTATTTTAACTTTTTTTATTGAATAATTGTCATTTAAATAAGTTTTTAAGACACTAAAACTCTAATTTTATTACAAGTTAATTATTTTTAATTTAATTAGGCAATTCATTTCTTAGTTCACTAATTTATTGCTGCTTTGAGTTCAAAACACTAGTGAAAAAAAATCATCTGTTTAAATGGATAATTAAAATTAGTGACATAAATGGAAATACATATCTAAAATCTATCATTTAAAATAAATTCTATCTAAAAACAAATAAATTGAAGAATAGTGAGACCCTCAATCTCGTTTTTCAAATTAGTATTATAAGTGTTAATATAATATTTTTCTACACAAATGATTCCTGAATCCAACTCGATTTTTTTAACTATGGGTAAACTACTCTATTTTAAAAAAAAAACAAGCAACAACAATGGCATGGAATGAGGACAATCTCAGCTTGTTTAACCAAAAACATGGGACATTGGCCCACGGTATCCCTCTTTTTTAATTTTCCCCCAACTAAAAAATATTTCTATTTCTATAAATAAGAGGTCGTAAATCTCACTTTCTATCCCACTCTAATTTTTACACATTTCTCTCTTTTATTTTGCTTTGGTAATATCAACACCTAATTATAATTATATTATATATTCATGGACGTGTTTATTTCTGAAGAATATGTGATACGACGTCGGATCGAGAAAACAGCCGCCGCCGGAAATAACGAAAAATTGTCGGAGATGGGGATTGGGAAGCGATCCGTTGAGAAAAATGAGAAGAAATCAGGCGCCAAAACCGGGTTTTGGTTACATAATAATGAAGTTTTTCCCTCCGCCGATAACGTCGTTTTCAGTTGCTTCTCGCCTTGAAAATTACACAAACCACGTGTCATTATTTCAAGTTTTTTTTTTTTAAATCATCTTCCAAGTTCCAACCATTAGAGAGTTAACTGAAAAATTAAGACTTTTTTTTATACGTAATTATCAGATTAGATTAACTAAAAGTTTAAAACATAAATTCCTTTTGTAGTACCATTGCGATTTTATTTTTTTTCAATTTTGATGCAGTGCATTTATTAATTTTGGTTATTATATATGTAATATCTGTAATTTGGCTATTTCTTGATTGTAAGAATTATTATTATTAATTATATTAATTTTAATTAAAAAACATAATCCAGATCACAAATCAATTTGTTGTCTAAATCAACACTAATTTACAAAAGAGATTAATATCACTAGTATCCTGATTAATTCACCTAATTTCAAATATGCTGGTTGTTATGATTCTATTTCACTTTTACTTCATCTGTTTACCGTTTTAACCTTTTGGGATTTGCTTTGTTGTTTTTTACGTTTTAATTTTTCCCTGTAATTCCGTAATTCATGGGATTTGCTTCCAGCATGATATCAATCTGTTTTTATTGATTTCATTTATTATATCAGTTACTATATTTAAATTATGAAATGTCCAATATTTCTGAGATTCCATACAACGCAATCTAGAAGTTTCCCTTTGCAAAAAAAAATCTAGAAGTTTTTAATTTCATCTTCTTCTTCCACGATCTCTTTTTTTTTTCTTCTTCTACGATTTATTTTCAGTTTCTTCTTTTACGATTTCATTTCTTTATTCTTCTTCGATTTCATTACCTTGTCCTTCCATTCCGATATGAGTTCTAAATATATTGATCTGTTATATGAGGGTTTTTGGGATGAATCCAATAATTATGAGAATTATGAATTGAAGACAATGTTTTTGTTGAAGGGTTTGTTAAGAAGAGGTGTTTATGTATCCACCATCTCTCCTCTTCCTACGCTAGTCTATTACCACGATCGGGTCCAACGAGATCCTGCTCTTTTGAGAATGAATTAGAGAGGATAGCCATGGATATCGGAAAAAAGTGAGATACAGAATCGAGGTCCAAGATTAGAAGGTGATTTAAGGATGTAGACAAAGAAATCGACGAAGGTGATCGTTGTTGTGGCTCGTGTTGCTGTACAATCGAGAAAGAAAGCAGCAACAAAGGTACTTTTAAGTAAATGTTTATTTTTGTTCAACATTTATTTTTATTTTCTATTTATATATCTCTGAATGAATTTTTTTTCTATTTTGTTTTTACTTTTTATCTCTGTATTTTGTAGGAGGACGAATAGGCAGGACATTCGAATTTTCCTAAATAAATGTTTACTAAAAGTAAACTGATTATAAAAATTGACCTTTTCAATTCTCGTTGAACTCGCTTTCTATGTATTTTGTAGATAAGTTACTTTTAGTAAAATGTTTATTTTTATTCAATGTTTATTTTAAAAGCCTTTCTACATATGTTTTCAAAACTGTTTCATCAATTTTTATGTCCGGTGTCCATTTTAAGTGCACATTAATAAACAGTTTACTTTTTATCTCTGTATTTTTTTAGATGACGAACAAGAAACTCGCTTTGTATGTATTTTGTAGATAGGTTACTTTTATTAAAATGTTTATTTTTATTCAATGTTTATTTTAAAAGCCTATTTACATATGTTTTCAAAACTGTTTCATCAGTTTTTGTGTCAGGTATCAATTTTAAGTGCACATTAATAAACTGTTTACTTTTTATCTCTGTATTTTTTAGGATGACGAACAAGAAAGACATTCGATTTTTCCTTAAAGAAGAAGTCAGAAGGTTGAAGAACAAATTAGAAGTTAGAAGATTTTTTATTTTATTTTTGTTATAGTTTTTATTTTTATTTAGATTTGATTTTTCCATTAATTTTGTAAAATTTAAGAGATTTTATAACTTTCCTTAAATTTTACACAAATTAAGAAGAAATTAAATCAGGGGCATGTTTGTCCTTTCACAATGTAATTTAATTTGACCGGTGGCGATTTTGGGTACTTTTGATATTTAATAAAAACATCCGGTATATTTGATATATCCATTATTTTTTTGGTTATTAGTGAAATTCACCCTTTACAAAATAATATTTACAAAAATGATAATTCTACTTTCTAGGAATGTAAATTTAAAAAAATAGTAAAAATTTCCAATATTTTTCATAAATAGAACTTTCAATGAAAATAAAAGTTTTAAAACCAATAAAAATTAACAAAACTAAACAAAATTACTGGATTTTATTCTAAAACATCACGATAAGAAAAATAAAATAAAAAAGAATAATAATATTGATCATTTAATTAAAAAAAATCATTAAATTGATGAAAGAAAAAAAGTTATATATTTTAAATTAAATCAATTTTTTACGTAACTTTTATTTTTATTTAATGTGTTGTCAAATGATTTACTCACACGCGACACAACTAATGAACGTAGCTCACTATTTTTAATCTCTCTTGCTAATTAGGAATCTAAAACAGGTTGTAAATAAATTAATCACAATATAGGGACACGCAAATAATTTCTCATGAAATGTAAGAAAAAGAGTCTTTTTTTTTTCTCTTTTTTTATCATAGTGATTGAATTTGATTTTAAAATTCAACTTTTAAGAAAATTGAACGAAGTGTCTGAATTGTCTATTTTAAAACCATAAAATATACTGGAAGCTGGAAGTATCATTAAAAAGTTGAATAATTATAATAAGTGTAAAATCACATAAATTTACTTTAGAAAAAGAAAAGAAAAAAAATCAAGTTGATCGAGATAGGGTTCAAAATCACTTTATGACTTCGAGATATTAGACATCATCTATTCTATAAATCTAAATCTAAATCTAAATCTAAATCTATACTGTTTTTTATAATCTATAATCTTGTACCAAGAGACACACAATCTTAAAGCAACATTTATTTTACCATCATCTCCCATTTGATCTCTTTTCTTACCAATCATATCATTACATGCATTTAATTCACATTAATGATTTAATCCATGTATTAAATTCTAATATAGGTAGAGTAGCTTTTTTATGTTTAATTTAAAAAATAACAAATATTTTGAAATATTTTTAAAATGACATTTTTCAGATTGAGATTCTACTAATATTACTTGATAAAAACTACTTTATACATTAAATTAAAAAATTATAGTTCAATATTACACATTATTCAATAAAAATGACATTTTAATGACTTGAACTAATTATTTGATAAAAACTATTAGAAATAAAAATTTAAGAGTCATTAAATTATATGGAATTAATAAAAATATTTAAATGGTAAATAAACGAGTGTTTTTTTAATTAATAAATCCGGGTTGATTCAGTTACACTCAAACTAATTTTAGAAGAACTCCAAACCAACCCAACCTAACCCAATCCGAAAAAGTTTATAATCCTGAATTGGGTTGGGTTGGGTTGAATATTTATGGGATAAATGCAAAATACACCCTGCACTTTGGGTTATTGTTAAATCATATCATTGCACTTTTTGTTTGTTTTAAAATACCCTGCACTTTAGTAAAATTACAAATCACATCCTTCAATCGATTAATTTTAATAAAATTGAGATACAATTATATTCTACGAATATCATGTATTCTAATTTCATGAAAAAATAACAAAAAAAATGTGTAAGATGTGTTCTTATGTTAATAAGATGTAAAATCTATGAATCACACTCAAATGTTTAAAATTTTAATGGTTTTAGAACACAAAGTATGCATATAATATAGATGTGTCTGAATTTCGTTATAACTAATCGATAGAAGGGTGTGATTTGTAATTTTCCTAAAATGCAGGAGTATTTTAAAATAAAAAAAATAATGTAAGGGTATGATTTAACAATAACTCAAAATACAGAGGTATATTTTATATTTATCCCTAAATTTATGTAGTCATCCGGTTTTTTAACACCCCTCTGAACTAGAGTTTTCAAGCATCCAAACTTCAAAAAGCTTCTTTTGTAATTGATTAGAAACACTGCTTTTTTTATTTTTCCTTTTAAATGAAAAAGGCCTAACAATATTCATAACCCAATAACTTTCAAAAGATTGGTCCGTGAGATCTCTCCCTTTTCCAATGCCTAATAATTGGGCTTTAGTTTTCTAATTCTTAATTGGACCTCAATACACCTGATCAATGGACTGCTTGCATATTAGCATGCATTGACGTTTATAAAATTGAAAAGAAAAAAAATAAATAGATTTTAAACCTTAAATTATAAGTATTATCCATTTTAATCTTAAACTATATAAGTAGTTACAGATTTAATCTTTTATTAACGTATTATTAACATCTCTATAATTATTCAAATTCCATTATTTAATATATTATAAAATAAATCTGATGAGACTAGACCAAATATCATTCTTATTGACCTCGGGTTGTTATGATTTGTTGTTACCCACTCTATAAACAACATAAAAAAAACTGAGAACTATTTTTCATAACTGAAGGTTAAAATTGATAAGATCAAATTATAATTTCTAAATTGATAATATAGTGCATTGGAAATTGAATTTTCTTATAATAATAATAAATGACAATTTTCCATAAGTACCCTAAATGTGAAGTCATTATCTCTAAATTTTTTTTTTTTAATGAAGTCATTATATTATCCATCCCATGCATATAATCAATTTAAAACTACCCTAATTCAAACAAAGGGCAGGTGTGTGATAAACAACCCATTGCATCAACCATCTGGAATCTGAGCAGAAGACGTGTGGAAAATAATAAAAATGCATCTTTCAACTAAAAAGGCAGGAAAAAAAACCCTTCCATTTGTGTCAAAATTGATAAAAGCTTTAAAAAATAATAATTACATATCACATCTAGTTGATTTTTTTTATCTGTGTTTCATAGTTTTGTAGTTTAGAATTATTTTAAACGATTCAATTTGATTTGTGAAATTACAAATCACATTATCATACAAATTAGTTTTAATGGAACTCAAACGTGATGATTTTATATGTATCATGTCTTTTAATTTTTATAAAAATAACAGATTTTTTTTTTATAAATGAGTATGATCGGTATATTTTGCATTTTATTAACCGTCTGACTTATTGTATAAATCATACCAATTTATGAAAAGAAAAAATTGTTATTTTTTATAAAGTTAGAACACGTGTTAGATGTAGAATAAATACTTGTCAAAATTTGTTAAAATTAACCTACAGAAATATGTGATTTTCAACCCCATAAACCACAAAAATGCTTAAAAACATTATAAAATCACATAAACGTGAGTTACAAATTAAATAAACTATGTGATTTATAATTATCCCTAAAAAAAAATATTCTTAATAAATTTTTGGGTAGTTGTAAATATAGCATAACTTAAAAAATGTTTATAAAAATAATAGATTTTTTCTGTGTGAATAAGTGATTAATAATAATCAATACTAATTGTCTCAAATAATTAACGTTGATCACTGTTAATCATCATCAATTCACATATTTTTTTTTTATCTATAAATAATTTTTAAATATCACACACTAAAATTTCTCTAATTTTTTCAATAGTAAATGGAGGTAGTGCTCCCACAGGAACAAGCAAGAAATCTTTGAGAAAGCCAAATCGTGTGGTGAAGCCATTTTTGGCAGCTTTGTAAATATTGCCAAATGCTTATGAAAAATGGGGTCCGACCGCCCTTTCATCACCACGTGAACACTTTTCTTGTGTGTTTGTCTCCACTATTTGCTTCATAATTTACACTCTCTCTTTCCAATTTTAATGATTCATAGGTTGAATTCAACTATTTTCTCTTTAAATGAAGATATTAGTTTAATGATTATTTGGGTCTGACTATACTATTATTCTTTCATAGGCAAAGGAGAAGACTCGAACATTTTGATTTTTTTTTAATTTAAAGATGAGAGACTCGAACTTTCGATCTTATATGATAAAATACTAGTATCTAATCAGTTGAACAAGGTTTAGGTTGATTATTATATTTTCATATTTTGATCTATTTTATTATTAAAAAAATAAAATAAAAATGAAGCTAAAGTTTTTTTTTTTTTTTTGAGATGTAAAATCAAATAGGGGAGGGGAGACTCGAACCTTCGATCTTGAGGGAAGGGAGCAAGTGTCTGACCACTTAAACTATATTCTGATTGGAGTATACTAATAATGAACTAAAAAATTTGATTGAGTATTAATTAATTTTCAAATCCATTTTTGATTAATTGAGCAATAAATTCTCTCTATAAGTTTTAAGAGGGGTGTACTTTAGAGGTACAAAATTAATAAATTTCTTTTTTCATGTAAAATTCAAATAATTGATGTGGGTTAAGGGAAATGCATGTGATTTGGATGTGGATTAGTTTTGAGACAAAAGATTCAAGAATCATTGGTGGAAAATGGAGAAAAAAAAGTCTATCCTTTTGTGATCTTTTTAATTGCAGAAGCTACCATAATAATCATGAATATGGTACAAATGAACTTTTTTTTAATCTCAATTTGTCTCATTACTCAAAAAGATAAAATGGAAAATAAAATCAAAGTTAACAATATCTACATGACAAAAGCAAATGAAAATCTATGTCATTTTACAGTATCAATATTTTAAAAAATAAATATTTTCTAATTATGATTTAATTGGTAAAATCAAATTTCATGAACTAAGGTTTGATTTCTCCAAATTTATTCCAAAATATATAAATGGTATAATTTATCATAATACTTTAGTTGTTCATGAGTTAAAAATGGTCAATTAGAATTTAGTCGATTAATAAAGTATTTATATTTTTTTTTCTATCACATATTATATAAGTAACCATTAGACTTAAGTTTAAAAGAGTAAGGTTATTTGAATAATTACATTTTCAATATAATCTTAATATTTTATGTATTAGCTCAAATATTATTGAGACACTAAACATGTGATCTATGAATATATGAAGAGAAAATAATGATGAAAAAATTTGAACTTAGATCCTTATCTATCAAATCTAAAAATTTAAACGGTTGACCATCTTTTTCAATATTTTTGAGTTTGTAGTTCACAGATAAAATAGAAAAGAAAAAAAATAGAAGAATAATATTCAACCTAAGAATGAGTTGAGAGAAAACTTACATTAAAAAAACCAAAAGATATTACTTGTATCACCTAACCATCGGTAAAAATAAATAATTAATTAAAACATATTAAAAAAAATAGAAACAGAAATGTCTTGCATTATGCCATATCAAATGTCCCATTGAAACTATAAAACTATTTACTCCAACACAATAAATTCATTTGATAGTATTTATTCCATATGTTTCACTGCATTGCATTAATATATCATTATTATTTTTAATTTTGAGACTTGAAGGTTTAAATGAATCATTTTATAAAAAAAATATATATATATATAACTTAGATTTTCTTACAAGTAGTCTGTCTGTGGGAGGGAAATCATGATGGATAATAATTAAAAAGGGACCCTCTCACATATGTGTTTGTGAAGAAATTGTAGAGACAACAATAGGAGGATGACCATGATTTCATGTCCATCACAAGCATCAAAAACAGCCTTTTGGCCCAACATTTTTCTTTACTCATCAAAGTGGAAGAAGCCTGTCTCCAACTAGTACTATATAAATATATACATACGGTCATCATTTTCATTACCGAAGTTTATTATTGAAATTGATATCTCATTTTCACACATCGATTCTCATTTTTTACAATCCAAACACATGCAACGTATTTTCAATTTACCTCATTCTCAATCAACTTATTATAAAACATCACAATTTCAGAGTACACATTCTCATTCTCATGTATCAAACGACCCCAATCTCTCAAACTACCAACAAAGTGATCAAATTGTAAAGTGAATAAATTTAAAAATCTCATCCATCAAATACATCAAGGGTGAGTTTCAAATCCTCTCATTTTCTCAGATCTAAAATCATTAGTATATGCACTATAAAAAAATGACTAAAAAATTTATGTAAAAAAGAGTATAATTTCCATTGGGTACTTTAATAACACAATGATATCTGTCCAATTTATTAAATAAAAAATAAATAAAGAGAGAATCATGATTGAGATTATATTGCAATTCTTAAAATTTTGAGTGTGGAGAGAAAGAGAGAGGTACTAAGCAATCAATTGAGGCATTGAAGTAAATGAATTCACATGAATCAACATTCATGAAAAATGGAAGAAAGTAACAAACAAGTTTTTCTTTAAATGTAACAAAAGGAACATATTCATTAATACCAATGGTAGAGCATGTGGTCCAAAGTGCTTTTAATATATTATATCAATACATGTACACACTAATAAATTGGCATCATATATAATATATGGTCCCTTTTGCATTAATTAATCCATAGGAAAAAAATCTGTTTGTTTTTTTTTTCCCATGAAAAAAGTAACTTTTTTATCATTATTAAATTACGTCATTTATTTTTGAATACCCTGTTTTATTTTTCATTTCCATTAATTATTTTTCTAATCTAGCGAAATAAAACTTCTCTAGTATTTTTTTTTCATTTCTCCATTACAAAAATTGAATTTAAAAAAAAAACACACATACATAATATTAATATACATTTCTTAAATTTGAAAAAGCAACAAATATTATCACTAAAATCCTCATTTTCAAAAAGTTTACACTAAAAATCAAAAGATGTCTGAGAATATTTCTGAAAAAAAAAACTGTTTTTTTAAGTTAAAAGTTATTATACACCTATTTACAAACTCATGATTTTGAAACAAACATCAATTTTATCTTGATGAGAGGAGATCGGGTAAAATTTTTAAATTACACGTTAGAAAATTGTCTAATTAAGGGCCTGCTTGGTATGCAATCCAGATTCAGTTTTATGAATCTGGATTGAATGAATAAAAGGAATGTGCTTTGTTTTGTGTTTGGTTTACAATCCAGAAAAAAGGAATTTGGATTCAATTTTTTTTTTAGGCTAAAAAATGAATTCAACTAAAACAAGAATCCAAAAATGAATGATTTATCCTAAGAATGAGAATAGTTATAGTTGATGCGGATAAAGATATTTCTAATTTATAAGTTATGAATTATTAGTTTTTTCAAACTTAAAAATGAATGATTTAAAGTTGGAAATATTATTTTCACACTGTTCTGATTCACAATCTGATTTTAAATTTTTTGAGTAACCAACCAAACACATATTTTAAATTTCTGAATCTCAATTATAAATTCTGAATCTGTTACCAAACACAGTTTCAGAACCAACAAATTCACAGAATACAACTCTGAATTCATTAGAATCCACTGTTTTGAAAGATCCATTTTATTTTCATGTTTTCATTATTGTTATATATAGCAATTATTCTTACGTAATTATTAAGTCTTTTTTTTTGAGAAATAGTATATTTTAATATAAATATGTGATAATTTTAAATTTATTATATATAATAAAAAATAAATAAAAATAATGCATATTTTTCTAACAGTTTTTAAATTAAATAATTAAATATTTTTCATTAAATTGACGAGGGTTAAAAAGTATAGTTTGAAAATTCTAAATCTTTTTACTATTTTTAATTTAACTATTTAAAAAATGTCATTTTTAAAAATTCTCCTCTGAAAAACATGTCATATGTGGATAAAAAAACTAAAAGAAGTATGAGAAAAATAACTTATAAAAACAATTACTTAAATATGTTATAAGTTATTTTTTTTTTCAAAAAAATATGTTTAGAACATTGTAAACACTCTCTAAATAATTATGGCTCCCAAGGAATCACAAAGTAAAATTTGTTATTATTTTGTTTTTTTAATAAACAGTAATTAAGATTAACACCGTAAACAAGCTCTAAATAGTTTATTATTTTATTTTTTAATAGACAAGTAATTAAGATTTGATTTTGTTTAATATTTGTGACATAAATAAGAAAAAACAATATATATCGAATCCGTGAATGGTGTTGTGTATGTTGACGTGGATCCCCGACCGACAAAACTGGAAGGTCCGAAGGTCACGTGGACTTCTCCTTCACGCTCCCCTCATGAACCCTTTTTTAAGTCAATTTTGGTGCTGTTTCTTTCATTCACCAATATCTTTTTCTTATTTAAAATATCTCCCCTAAACCTTCTATTTTATTATATTTTACCCAATATGGAATTATATAGTTGTAGAGTATTTTTTTTTTAAAATATTATATTTATATTTATATTTATTTGAAGGAGTGAAGATTCTAATTTTAATAACACTTACACCTATTCAGTTGAGTTATGTTCAAAATTGATATATGATTTAGTTATTTTATTCATTTCTTAAATATTAATAGTAATAATAATTTATTTTATTATTATTGTTATGGTTGAAATTATATCAGTACAAGTGGAATTTCTAAACTTGTTCAAAGAATGCACAATCGGCATGTCTACGTCACCTGAAAAGATAAAGCTACGTCACCTAGGAGGCTACGTCTACGTCATCTAATAAGGCTACGTCTACGTCGTCTAGAAGGCTACGTCTATATCGCCTAGGAAGGTACGTCTACCTAGTCCCGAGAGTTTACGTCTACGTCATCTAATAAGACTACGTATCAAAGACCAAGAAATTACATTATATTGATATCCAATCAAACGATGACACATGGCATGACCAACAAGTGACACGTCGTTGGGAAGCAACACGTGGCCCAATCCTGATGCGACACGTGGCACGATGATGTCATCAACCTCCTCTCATATAAATAGGGGAAGAAATTCATTCATTAGGTAACTAATTTCTACTACTATTCTCTCTGGCACACTAGCTCTACTTGCTCTGATTTTAGCATCGGAGGGTGTTAGGCCGGCACCACACCAGTGCTCTTTTCCTTTCCTGTGCAGGTACCTACGTAGCACGCCGTCGAAACAGTGCACTACCTCCAACTCGTCCCATAAATTAAGTTCGTTGCCTACGTGGAAGATATCCATTTTTACGCAACAACAATTATCATTATCATTATTTTGATAATTAGGTTTAGATATTATTTTGAGTAATGAATTTTGTGATGACTCTATTCTAGTTCCTCAACTTTCATGTTTAGTATATTTCAATTTTTGTAATTTTTTAATATTATGTTTTACTCTTTGAATATTATAAAAAGATACTTTAATTCTTGTAATAATTTTTAATAAAGCATTTAATAATAATATGGATCTCTTTGAAAATTGACACTCAATCCACTACATATAGCTTTAAAAAAAAACAAAATTCAAAGATTAAAAAATACTTATAAGTTTAGGGAGAAATATGGAAAAAAATGGATGTTAAAATAGGAATTAGATATTATTAATAATTATAATTATTGATATACCATTAACAAAAGTTAAGAAATTTGTCTAACCATGACAACTCAACTAACAAAAATTCAAATAAATTTATAGTACCCATTCTTAAGGTTTAGATCTCTCCTCCATAATTATATCATCTTATAAAAATACTTATTTATAGAGAAAAAAATTTAATAATTATTGAAATAACTTATTTGGATATAAAAATTACTCAAATATCATTTAAAAATTTACTCAAATATGTTGAGAATCTATAAATGATTCAATTTGTCTTAACTCATTAGTTTAAATTTTTGGGTTTATTGGTGATTTAACATGATATCAAAGCATGAGGTGTTTAGTTATAACTCCTATATAATGACATTTAATCCATCATTTATTAAAATTTCACATGATTAAGTTTTATGTGAATATACAAATATGAGAGTGAATTTTCCAAAGAAAAGCGAAGCATGTGAAATTGAAGAAATAATATCTTCTATGTATTTGGCCGTATCTAGTTGTTATGGCTTATTTATGTGGATGACTATTGGAACCATGTTAAAATTTGGCTCCCAATTCATGAATACTGAATAGTCTCATCTTCATTGACTGACCAATCTTGTTTTATCAAATAAAAAAACAAGAAAAAAAAACATTTATTTATTTATTATATAGTATGCAAAGTAAGTACCAGCATATATAGAATTGAGACAAGACATGTTAGTCAACAATGAAAAAACTCGACCATTATGTTGACATATTATATACTAAAAACCTAATTAGATGTCAATATATGCTAATAAAATATTCGATATAAGTCTTTAATTTCTTTCAAATAGTAAATGATGATTTCTTAACTAACTAAAATAAACTATACATCTATAATCGATGTTTCAATCTAAATAAATATAAGATGGGTACCACCAAGATTTTACGTGATATGAAAAATAGTAAAATATATGATATGAGGTCATCATCAACCCGATTGGAGTTATCAGACTAGAGAGATATAATCATATATGAAAAGACAACTGATTAAGAAATTCCACGAATGAATTTGGCTAAAGATGATAATTTTTAGGAAATAACTCTATTTTCAAGGAATGATTAAGGTATTCATTTTATTTTTTTAAAAAGTCTTACTAAACCTAATTTCTCGAGTGGTTCGACAGAAAAGCTAGGAGAAAATTATGATATTTGATTTCACCTTATCTAGGTGAAATCGTATTATATAGGCTTTTCAGAAGAAGAAAAAAAGTTGAAATTGTATACTGTTTATATGATTTTGTGGAATTTCTACCAAAAAAATCATTTACCATATTTTTTTCAATATTTTGTATATTATGATGTTTTTCGGATTATTTTTAAAATATATAAAATTAATTTTAAAAAAATCAGTAAAGGAGCCAGATATACATATTTTTTTCTGTTTTTTAAATACAATTGAATTAAAATTGTAAATTTTATCATTCGTAAATGTGACTATTAAGGTAAAATTCATAGATGGTCGGAACACAGAAGAATTGCACGTGTCAAAATCGTCATTTTCAAAAAATTAATTAAAATATTTAAAAAAGGCAACTGACCGTTGGAATTCGGTCCATTACATTTACGTCCCTTCAGTCATTGTCCCATCCCATCCCATTGGCGCCCCCTCTCACTCTCTCTGTAACCAAATCCATCGCTTAATTAATAAATGGAATATGACTAAACTACCCCTCACTCATCCCATATTTTTGGAGGTTTTAAGATTTCAATAATAATAAGGATTAAAAAAAAAAGATTTCAATAATAAAAGTACACGATTTATTTAGAAAAAAAAAATTTCATTTTTGGTTCTCAAATTTTAAGGAGTCGTTATATACGAGCGAACAAGCTTGAAAAATAAAAATAAAAATGAGATATATGAGATTATGATGTTTATGAGTAGAATTTCTGATTTTTTGTAAACTATGATTAGATTTTATTTAAGTGTATAAAATCTATATGAAGTATAAATTAAATTGAATTTACCAATAATCCTTTTAATTAAAAAGAACCTTACTTCATGATACATTTAAAATTAAACTAAATAACTAATTGTTTTGTCAATTATTTTTTAGTCCGCTTAAGATGTCAATTACAGATGGTACTTTGGTTTTGTAATTCCTTGACATATGATTTCTAGGTTTTATTCAATCACATCCCTATATAATTTAAAATATATATTTATAATTATGTGAAACTAAAATTATACAATTAGATCTCTTCCACTTAATATTGTTAGTTTTTTAATGCCCGACCCTGCTATTTTAATAGTTCTCTCTTCTCTCATTCATCTCACTATGTTAAATTTCAATAACATTCGAATGAAAACTCTTAAAGGAAAGCAAATAAATCGAATAACGAACCTCAAAATCACAACTAAAAATCTACAAACCTACAATCGACATGTATGGCATGCAAAAGACGGTATTGAACCATCAGAGGGAGAGAAGGACAAAAAAGAAAAGAGAAGATAAGGGTAGGAGGGTGTAATGAACCAAAAAGAAAAGGGAGGGAGGGAGAGAGAACTAGGAAAAAAAAGTGGGAAAAGATATTAAAAAATTAACGATGGTAGGTCTAATTGAATAATTTCATAATAATATAGATAAAAATATGTATTTTTAGATGATAGTATTTACACAATACTTAAATAACAATTGTGCAATTTGCATTTTACATTATTAAAAAAAAGGTAACACTTGCATCCAAACTAATTTAGAGGAACTCCTACATCTTTTCATTTTTATTAAATATTATCATATTTAATAAATATGTGGGTCCTACTAATTTTTATAATTCAATTTGAGTAAAACATATATCTAAATTAGTTTTGGATGCAAATATTTTCCATTAAAAAATCAATACTAATATTTTTTTTAGAGATATTACATCAATTAGGATAGGGGGACTTGAACTTTCGACCTCATAGAAAAAAGAGTAGATGCTCAACCACTTGAGATATGCTCGTAATGGCAAAAATCAACACTTTAGAAGTGAAATATCTAATTCAATAATTTCTATATATATATATATATATTTGAAAGAAATGGTCAAAAGATGCATGAAAAAGCCGAAAGTTAAGAAGAAATATATGCTCGGTGTGGGACCTTTCTGGAAAAATAAGCTTTGATAAGGATGGGGACTACCATATCATTTAAAAGAATCCTATGATAATTCGGTCAATTTAAGATTTTAATTTGTTAATTATAATATCAATAGCTGCTAAAGAAAATGAAAAGAGAGAAGTAAAGACTGCCTTTTATTTTTGCAAAAAATGAAAGAGAAGAAAATAAAATAAAAGATTGCATTGCCTTTTATTAAATAGATAAATTGATTTGGATGACATCATTTTGCTAAAACAAGTATTGATTGAAATGGTACCTAACACGAGCACGACTCGAGTGGTAAGGTACCTGTTCCATTCCCATAAGATCGAAAGTTCGAGCCTCTCCTACTTCAATTTGATGTAATATCTAAAAAAAGAAAGAAAAATAAATGGTACCAACCAACTTAACGGTTGTATAAGGCAAGAATTTATAGTTAGGAAATTGAGATTGAGTTTGAATATCTATTTTTTTAAAGTATCAGGATATCAATATTATTATGCTCAATATATAAATGTTCTTTCTAATAAATAAACTTACCATAAAAAGTCTTAAAATAAACTTTCCATAAAAGAACTAACCAGAGTGACACATGTAAGTTATAATTAGTTCAACATAAGACGATTGTATTTTATCTAATAAATTAGAGGACCCAACCTAAACGTAGCTCAATTGATTAAGTTCTGTATTACTTTTCATTCCATTAGGTTAAAGGTTTGAGTTCCCTCTCTAAACTTTATATTATTTATTAAATTTTATATAATATAATAAACAAGAGGTTTGTAATCAAATCTCCACGTTTATACAGAGAAATTTATCTATATAAAAAAAGTTGGATGACATGTGAATAAATTGCTAATTTAGACTATTGCATTGCACCAAACCAAAATCTGCAAGAAAAGAATATATAAAAAAAGAGTGCAAGGGCATATCTGTCAAATCACAAAATATTTCTTTTATGTTGTTTCTTTGACCTACCTATACAAACCAAACCCATTAAATATAAAACTATATAAATATTATATTTTTTTAATGGATATAATAAATCTTATAAATATAAATACTCTTTTTTATTTTTCAACTTTTACAGTAAAAAATTAAAAATTATAAAATATTTTTTTTTTTTGACATGCAGAAGCTTCTCCTTTTTCTTCTTCTCCTTCTCCTTCTTCATTTTTCTATCCATTTGATTTGATTTCCCAGAAACCAAAGAGAAGAGTTAGAAATAGAAAATCTATCAGATCTGCCATTTCCATTTCTTCTTAGCTTTTCAATCTTTTCTTCTCACATTTTCCATCTTCTCTGTTGACTCTTATTACTCATTCCCTGTCACAGCAATGAACTATCCTTCCGAGCTTCATTTCTTGATCTAAACCGCTCGCCGCTCGCCGGCGAAGGTTTTCGCCGGAGATAGGAGAGGATGTTCATGCCGGCTAGATGGAGGAGCGAGAAGAATAAGGTTAAGGCGGAATTTAAGTTGCAATTTCATGTTACTCAGGTAAGTTTTTAAATTTCAGTTTTCTTGTTTTTTTTTGGGAGATTGATCTTGATTTTGAATGATTTTAATTGCTTTTCTGTTGGAATTTGGAACACTGATTAGAAGTTAATTGAGTTGTTAATATTCACTGATTGGAGCTGAAAAATTAGTGAAAGTGATGGAATTGAGACTTTTATGGTGATTTGATTATTACAATATGATATTGATTATATACATTTCTTAGCTATAAACCTCTTTTTTTGAGTTTTATTGATTGGAAACAGAGAGAGAGTTTTAATGGAATTTAATTGCTTGGACTGGTAATTGAGATTGGAAATGTAATTTTAGGTTTCACAGTCAGTTGTGGATGGATTGACATTATCTGTTATTCCGGGAGATGTGGGAAAACCATCTGCTAGATTGGATAAAGCTACAGTTCGTGAAGGAATCTGTAAATGGGAAAATCCTGTTTTTGAAACAGTTAAATTCGTGCGAGATGGAAAAACTGGGAAAATCAATGAGAAAATCTATTATTTCCTTATCTCAACGGTATGAATGCTCTGAATTTTGGTGAATTTTGCAGTCAATTTTTGATTTCCATATGTAGTTTAATTTGTGTATTCATGTAGGGACGGGCGAAATCTAAAGGTTTTGGGGAAGTTTCCATCAACTTTGCAGATTATGCCGAAGCAACTAAATCTTCTTCTGTCTCTCTTCCTTTAAGGAATTCAAATTCTGATGCAGTTTTGCACGTGAGTATTCCCATTTTTACATGTGTGTGAATTTGTCATGCTTAATGAGGAGAATAGTCTTTGAATTTGAATATCAAAAGCTCAGTTGAGTACTGGAATTTTAAAATTCAGTGTAATTAATTAAGCTTTGTGCTTTTGTTTTCATATAGATTTTGATACAACGGCTCCAGGCTAATATCGAGCTGAGGTGTGAATTTATGGTTTAAGTTTATACATTTCTTAGTCTCTTTAGATGTAAAGAGGCTGCTTTGCTATTTGCTATATATATGGTAGTGTTTTGCTTTGGTCCTGATTGAAAATTTTTACAGAGAGGTGGAAGATTTGGATGATGCCAGAGTTGGATCCCAGGGAACGAACTTGAAAACCTACTTGAGCAATAGTGATATAGATGAAAGCACTATAAGTAATTGTAATGAAGTAAGGATCCATCTCCAACTAGCATAAAACGTATCATGACCAGTTTTTTCAGCTTCAACTTGCTGGTTACAGTCTTAAAAAATTTACCATTTAGAATAAATAACTGAGTTAGTTTCTTCATTGTTGTTGTTGACGTTGCTGGATTTTTTTTTTCCTTGGTGTAAATAGGATAAGCAAAATAGCAAAAGCCCTCATGATATTGAGCTAAATGGTGTCTGTAGAGCATCAAGTGGATCTGATATTACATTGTCGAGTTCCGAGAGCAGCTCTGGGCTTGATACCCCAAGAGAATTTGCAGCAAGAAATATTAACCATCTTGAACCTGTTTCACTTTCATCACTTCCTCACAAGACGGTGACATTTCTTTCAACAGCAACTGATAAAGAAAATCAGAGATCACAATCAGTCTGGTCCCTTGGTTCTGACCATGGAGTAAGCATAGATGATTCATCAGATGACATGCTTCATAGAGAAAGGACTGAAAAAGCTACAGATATTGAGATTGAAAAGCTCAAGTCTGAGCTTGTTGGTTTTGCCAGGCAAGCAGAAGTGTCAGAATTGGAATTACAAACACTTCGAAAGCAGATTGTGAAGGAGAGCAAAAAGGGTCAGGATCTCTCAAGAGAAATTATCGTCTTGAAAGAGGAGAGAGATTCATTCCGGGAAGAATGCGAGAAACTCAAGGCATTTCAGATACGCATAGAAGCTACAAACTCCAAAAACGAGTTGCTGTTGCAGGATGGGAGTATGGAGGCTCTACTGGATGAAATGAGGAAAGAACTAAATTATGAGAAGGAATTAAATGTCAATCTTCGATTACAACTCCAGAAGACCCAGGAATCTAAAAGTGAGTTGATTCTTGCCATGCGAGACTTAGAGGAAATGCTCGAGCATAAAAAAGGTGAAATAGTCAATTTTTGTGACAAATCAAGATTTTCTGAAAATGCTAAAGAGTTGTATAATACAATCTCAAAATTTGACTCTGAGGATGATGAGGAGCAAAAAGCATTGGAAAAGCTTGTTAAGCAGCATAGTGATGCAAATGAAACATACCTTCTGGAACAAAAGGTTATTGACCTATATAGTGAAGTAGAATTCTATAAGAGAGAAAAGGATGAGCTGGAAATGCATATGGAACAACTTGCACTTGACTATGAAATACTGAAACAGGAAAACCATGACATGTCATATAAACTGGAGCAATGCGAACTGGAAGAGAAACTGAACATGAGAGAAGAATGCACGCCCTCTGCTACCATAGAGGAGCTGGAAGCCCACATTGAAGGCTTGGATAGGGAACTTAAACAGCGTTCCCAAGACTTTTCTGATTCTTTGGTCACGATAAAAGAACTTGAAGCTCACATCCAGGTTTTGGAAGAAGAACTTGAGCAGCAAGCTGAAGGATTTGAAGACGATCTTGAAGTTATAACACGTGCCAAAATTGAGCAGGAGCAGAGAGCCATCCTAGCAGAGGAGACCCTGAGAAAGACAAGGTGGAAAAATGCTAACACAGCTGAGAGACTTCAAGAAGAATTCAAAAGGCTTTCCTGGCAGATGGCTTCAACATTTGGTGCAAATGAGAAGGTGGCTGCAAGAGCACTCGCAGAATTCAATGAGCTGCGACTGCAGAAAAGTCAATTAGATGAAAAGCTTGAGCAAGCTAGTAAGGAGCTTGGGTCTGTGAAGGAGAACTATGAGTTAAAGCTTTGTGAACTCTCGAACATGGTAGACTTGAAAACAAGTCAGATCGAACAATTGTTTTTAGAACTTCATACAAAATCCAAGCAACTTAAACAGCAGGAGCTTCAGAAGGAGGTTTTTGATTCTCTCTCCGGGGAGATTTTATTGCTCAAGTATGAGATTGGAAGGCTCACAACAGAGAACAGATCACTTAAAGAAAGTGAGAGGTTGATTCAGAACAGATACATAGAAAGGAATGAGCTCGTGACAACAATTGTATTGATTAGGAAAGAAGGTGAGCAGTTTAAAAAAGAGTTAAGTAGAATAAGACAACTGAAGGATGAACAAGAGATATCGATTGGATGTCTAAAAACAGAGTTGGAATTGCTCAAAGCCCAATGCAGCAACTTGAAGAATTCTTTGATCGAAGATGAAACAGATAATGAAAAAGTTAGCAATCAAGTCTTTCAACTAGATGATGACCAAAAGAAGGTGGAAAAATTCAATGGTATCAATAGGCTCGAGTGTAGTGAGGTACACACATCAGCCTGTGATGGAATTGAAGCTTCTACAGAGAGCAATAACTCCACAACTATGGAAAGTAGCCCTGCCGAAGTCACAGCTCTAACGGAGAGACTAGAGTTTCTTGAGGTATCCTTGAAATCCCTATTTTCATTAAAGAGTAACCTAATCTAATGATGGTGTATCAAAATGAAGAAATGCATGGCTTCGTATGTTACCATGCCAGGCATCAATTTTTTTGTTAAGATTTTTTTTTTTTGGTAAATGGATGATTTTTTTGTTGTCTGAATATGTGCATTCTATTTTCTATTCCAGAGACTCCTCAGTTTGAAGGAAAACGCCATAGAAACTCTGGCGAGTACAACCTCAGAAAAGGAGATGAATTTTCAGCACAGAATTGAAGAGTTAGAGAGCAGATTGGAGGAAGTTGATCCTGCTAACACATTCCAAGAGGTAGGAAATATGCATTATTTTAAACCATGCAGATTCCTACCCCAATTGTCGTGTAACACGTTAAAATATCGGCATATAATCTCAAATGATTGCTTGTTTATGTAGAATTAAATCGATTTAAAGGCTATGTATTGATTTGTTTTGAAGTTACATTAATTCATATATCAGATTATATGAATGTGTCAGTGATTGACTCGGGTGCAGGTAAATAGACGTAGAAGTGACATCGTTATGGAGGACGGCTGTGTGCCTAAGGAGACTAAAATTCCATTGTTGTACCAAAGCCAAAAGACAACCTCATCATCATCTGAAGAAAATGGGACTGCAGCATCAGTTGGGAGGTACCAGATTAAAATCAGACAAAAATCTCTCTCTTAAATTTTGCCTCGTTACCAGATTGAGTGAAACAAACGATTATTCCCTCACCCTTTTCTTTAACCCACTCTCGACAGGAATGATGAACTTCCAGCAGTGGGTTACAAAGACAACAACTGCGACAATTATTTAACAGAATTAGCAACATTGATGGAGAGAAACAAATCAATGGAAAGTGAACTGAAGGAAATGCAAGAGAGATATTCAGAGATAAGTCTCAAATTTGCAGAGGTAGAAGGTGAAAGACAAAAGCTAGTAATGACTTTGCGTAGCCTTAAGAATTCCAAGAAGATTTAATCATTAATTATTTTGTAGCATTTACATAGAAAAAGTATATACTTCATGTCAGAGTCAGAGTCAGAGTGAATAAATAAATAATTTGTTTGTAAATTATATACCCCCCCACCCCCCAAAAAAAAAATGAAGAGAGGAAAAAGAAAAGCCAGATGCTATTACCTGGCATTCTCTGTCCTATTTAGTCAATTTTAAGATATATATATTTTAATGTCCAATATTCTTTTCTTAATATATTTTAATATTCTGTAATCATTTTCAGAGCTTGTCATGAAATACACGAGGTTTTTTTTTTGGCTTTTATTATTCCACAGTCAACACTTTGTGGTTGGGACAGAGAGGAGGAGGGGGATTTTTTATTTTTTATTTTTGGCAGAAATATATCAAAATACAGTGTAATACAAAACCTCTGTAAAAGATTTAAGAGGATACAAGTATCACAAAAGAATTGTATTACAAACATTTCAATGAGTATTCTAATTCTCATGAAAGAATTTAAGAGGGGAAAAAAGAAAGTCTTGATTTAAAAAAAAAAACAAAAATTGGTAAAAAAGTTGGCCGTTTGAGTCGACTTTGCTAACTGCAAGAAGGAAGAACAACATGATGTAGCCGACACAATGTGGCTCTCTCATTTATGCGTCCTCATTAAATAATTTCTCGAAGAACAGGCATATCAGTCTCTCTAGCATGAACTATTTGGTAACAAGTGAATCACATTCTATGTTGAACCATTTGGTAAACAGTGACAAGAGCCATAATAAGAGAATGATCTAAATGAGTCTTTACCATAACCAAACTCAATACATCTTCTCCCAATTCAACTCCTAAAGATGATTCCTTTCTCTTTACCTGCACAAAAACCGAAATGCCAATTACTTCTGTCCCGTTTGATAATCTTTTCATTTCATTTTTTTAAAATTGTTTAAAAACCAAGACTTGTAAAATTTGAAAACCAAGTTTGAGAAGGCATTTTACCTCTGCAACAAGTCCTCCTTGGCTATCTACTATTCTGAATGGTGTTTTTCCCCAATACCCTTGTAATTTATAGCACAGACTTCCTTGAGATTCATCTTTACATAATAATTTCACATCACAGCTTAACTTCTTGCTGAAAAATCTGTCAACTTTTTTCACTTTAAATAATGGTCTTCTTTCTTCATTCTTATATCCCTCCCAATAACATAGACACCAAAATCTCTGCAAAAGGAAAACAAAAAGGAACAATAAGACCAGATCATGGTTCAAATTTATCAAAATCAGTTATTAATAACTGCATATGGATAATGAAACTGCAAAAAACAGTTTTGAAAAACTGAATAAAAAATCCATCGATCTCTCAATCACTCGATACATTCTTCAAAACAAAAGAAAATCTTAGGCCGTGGACTTTTTAAGTAAATCCATTCGCAATTCACTTTATACCATCATTGTTTACGCAATCGAGTTTCGTGTTTCATTCTGCCACGCTTCAAGAGGTTAGTATCTCTTATTCGAAACCGAACAATTAATCTAACAAAAATGAATGTAAAGAAAAAAAAAACACACCCACTTTTCGGCGTATCGTAAAGAGAAGATTGCCAGTGAGATCCATAAGAAAGACTTGATGGCTTGTCTTGTGTTCATAGTTATCAATACGGTAAAGAATGTGACCATTACCATTGAAAACAGTGAGTCCATTTCCATGCATGATAAGAGATTTCATCCATATAGTGAAAGTTTCTGTTGCTTTCATGCAAACTTCCAATATTCAATAACCAAAGAGAATGGTAATTAATTTAATTTTATAGAGAGAAATTCAAAATTTGGTTTTTCTTTCTTTCTTTCCTATCTCTCAGGAACTTTATGGGGCTCCATTATCTTTGTTTTGTAACTGTGTCTGAATTTTGAATACTAAAATAAGATTTGTTTTAAAAGTCCAAGGAAAAAAAAAAAAAAAAACTCAATATTAGACTTTGTTTGGAAAGAAATTAATAACCATGCATGACGATATATATGGAAGTTTTGTTTAATGGGATTTTGATTTCAGACTTGAGAGGTTTTTTTTTAATTAAAAATATATGGGTTTGTTTGACTGTTTTTTTAAAAAACAATTTTTGTTTAGTGTGTGGTAATGATTTTGGTTTTAAATTTTTTATAATGGTTAAGAATTGAATGCACATCATATGGGATGGACACAATCGAGTGGTTTTGATAGTGACCTCCTACGTTCTGGTCACTTCAAAATTTCAAAATCGTCAATAAATAAAAGAGTTTATTATCATCAAAATATGAGATATGATTGAAGCCATTAACCCCTTTGTTTACCAATGATTTAGAAGTTTTCAAACCCGAAATAAGGATTCCAAAACATCTTGAATCATCCAAATCAGAGTTCAAATAGATAAGATATGGCTAAAAGAAAATTTACAATATAGATGAGACTCAAGAGAGATATCGTATTGGCATAATTTAGGACTACATGGTATGATTTGCCGTTTTTAAACTACATAGACTGTTATGGATTTGATCGAAATCACAAGATGTTATTTACAATTTATCTTTTTTAAATAACTTAGAAAGTTAATTTTAAACTTTGTGGTTCAAATAAAAGAAAAAATCAAACTGGGTTATTATTATTATAATTATTAAAAAAAATTGATTTAAATTTCAAGAGTTTATAAAAATATGGGACACGACAGTAAGATAAAAAAAAATTGTCAATGGAAAAACTATTGAAACTAATTAAGTAATTAACAAATGGGCCCTTAATTTTTTGTTTTGACTAGGAATTTGAATTTTTTGGGTATTACAAAGATAAGAAATGGTTAATAGATAAGTTTAACTAAAAAAAAAAAATAGACCTACATTTTTTATTTCTTAAAAAATATAAAAGGATAACTTCCCCCGTTTTTTCCTTTTTAAAATCAAAGTTGATAATTAGGATAGGGAGTGTTATCATGAATTGGACTTTAAATTGTCTTTGATATTTAATTAATATTATAAACTTCGTGAATTTTGTATTTTGATTCATATGGAAAGCCTTGTCCGTACGTATGACTTGTTTGACTTTAAGTCGGTTGGAATGATTACCCATTTAAGATTAATCGTTACCTTTCACTTTGAGGGGGAAGAAATTGATGATTTTTATCATAATTATTTTTAGTAAAATGAAAATTATAATATTTTATTGGTAAATCACAGTCAATGTCTAATGATACTTCTTTCTATTCTAATTTTAAAATTAAAAAAAATTGATTTGCTTTTATTAAAAAATAACACATTTTGTTTTCATTAAATTAATGAATTTGTTTTCCTTTAAAAAATTACTGTAGGATGTTGAATCTTATTATTTTTTTTATATTGTATATTGTGATTAAAATTCACTAATTTTTTAAGTTTAACTAGTTTTATCATTTTGATTCATTCATTGTGAACTCTTTATTATCTAAATGTATTTTAATAATATGTGTTATTGTTAAAAATTCTGAAATAAATTTACTATCTCTAAATTTATTATTTAAAAAAAAGTTATTTTCTTTCTAAATATCCCTATTTTACTCGTATTAAAAAAAAAACTTCTTGTTTATTTGGGAGAATTTTGACAACGTTTTTTTTTTTAAAAAAAAGAAAAGAAAATTAAAACCTTAATGTAAAAATATTTTAAGAAAAATATAATAACCCAAGTCTATAATAATTTTGACATTTATAATTCACTCGATAGTTACTTCTAAAGTTAATTAAAAAAAAACTCCATTTTAAATCATTCTCAAACATAATAATAAAAAAGAGGATGGACTAATAATAAGACTCATGTGGTTATGGTGATCATATATAAGAACACCCCCTTAATTATAGTTAAAAATGGCAAAACCACACTTGCTTAGTTTCAGATTTATACCAATGACACCCATTTTTTTACTTCTTTTTTTCTCTTCTTCAGGCCCAAGAAATATTTTCAGGGGCAAGCGAAATTATATAAAATCATTTGAAATGATATTATAGGGGTAAAATAGATAAAATATACTAAAAAAAATCAAAATTTCACCTTAAAATTATCAGTTTTTTTTCTTCTAAATTCTCCCACCCTAAGAGTGCATCTACCCTCTCTTGAAAAGAGAAGAAATAATAAGATGTGTACCAAGATGTTAAATATTTTACGTACGTGTGATTTATCACTTTTTTAACTACATAAAATGTTCGTGCATATGACAAAAACCACAACTATCTTATTTGCATTTTACGTTAAAAATCTCTCAAACACAACTTACGTTTTATCGTTTAATATTGATTTTTTTTTCTTTTTCAAAAGAACATTGAAATTTATATTGATTAATACAAGTAAATATAAAAGAAATTACGGTGATTCTAATATTTTAGATCCGTCCAACACTTGACTTCTCTAAATTTGTTTTTACGTCTTTTTCCATCTACGTGTAGAACTTTTATCAAGTTCATGCATTCAACGATATTCAAAAACTCTTTTTTTAACTTTATTTAGTACTTTTAATTCAACAATGCACTTGGAAATATTTGAAGTTTTCACAAAACTTTAATACTTGGCCAAATAAAACAATTGTGTACGATCCATATTTAGTGTTCCCACTTCAATAGAATATCGACCTTCGAATATTAAAAAAAAATTACTTTTTCTCAAGTCCCATAGCTAATTAGATCATCAAGTTAGAAAAAAAATAACAACAAATTACTAAACAAGAAAAGTAAAATTGACAATTGCAGTTTGTTTAGACTAAAACAAGAAAACTTATCACGCATGCATGTAGTTTTGCATTTATTAGAAAAAATATTTTTTATCCCAAGACTCTCCTTTTTTAGAGAAATTATTGATGGAAGTTGTCTCATTGAGGCTGTCTCTTACACGTGTGACACGTGACATTTTCCGTTTTATATAATCAATAAAATTGAGGGAAGTTAATATTTAAAAAAGATTTTTATTTTTAAAACACCACGTGTCACATATGTAAGAGAAAACCCCTTTTACTATATTTTCATCCATAGGTTCTTAAAAAACCACTTAGGATTTCTTTGCTTTTGCTTTAATAAATGGTTCTAATATTATTCACAGACTTTATTTTTGACAATATTGTTCATCTATATCATTTAATATAATATCATGTTAGAAATAAATTTTGGTGGACAAAATTTTATAGAAACATTAAGACAATATTTCTTTAGTCAATAAAACATCAAATAATTAAAAAAAAAATTATTGAATAAAATAATAGATTATAATTATTCATTTTGTGGGTTAAGGCAAGCCTTAGCAGGGAAGGATCTACAGTAGGACCAGGGGGGCACGTACCCCCCCTCGATTTATAGATAAATTAAAAATATATTAATTTAAATTACAAAAGTTTGTGCTTTTTTTTTATAATGAAATATAATAATAAGTTGCTAAATTTTTCAGAGCATACAAGTTGGTTTGGTGGCTGTAGTCACTCTTTCCCCAATCACGCAACCCAAGTTCGAATCCCAGCGTTTGCCTTCTTTCAAATTTATCTGAATGTTTTTAAATTTCTATCCTTACGCCATTCATTATCTATTTATTTTATATATATAAATAGGGTAAAATGCAAATAAGACCCCTGTGGTCTTTTCAAAATGCATGAACACCCATCTTATGGAAATGGCAAATGCACTGTGGTTCCATTTTTTCAATCGGCCATAATTCCTTAATGTCAATAATTTTGTTTTAGCCAAACTTCTTCGTTTGAACTCCGATTTGGACGATTCAAGATGTTTTGGAATCCTCATTTTAGGCTCTACATAAATGTCACTTGAAACTTTGAAATCATTAATAAATAAAAGATTTTATTAACATCGAAACACTAAGTATGATTGACATCGTTAACTCTTTTGGTTATTGATAATTTCAAATTTTCGAAACAACGATTATGTAAAGCCGAAATGAAGATTCCAAAACATCTTGAATCATCCAAATCGGAGTTCAAACGAAGAAGTTATGGCTAAAAGAAAATTATTGACATTGAAGGGAGGTCCGATTGAAAAAAATTGGAACCACAGGGGTGCGATTTGCCATTTTCAAAGTACAGGGGGTGCTCATGCATTTTCAAAAGACCACAGGGGTCTTATTTGCATTTTACCCATATAAATATATATATTTTTTAAATCATATATTTTTTATATTTTAATATCATATAAATAAAATAGTTCAATATATTTATCAGATCTACTTTCAAATTTTACACAAAATATAAACTATATCTAGATTTATTTTTATTTTTAATATGTTATAAATATCATTTTCAATAAAAACTATCTATCTTATCTATATATAATTACTAATATGAAGTGATTTTTTAACATTAAAAACTAAATATTTTAAAATTTACTTGACTTAATTTTAACCAAATTAAATAACAATGATGAATATATAGATTTTATTTTTATAGTTATTAATATTATAATAAACTATTCTATATTTGTATGTATTGTGTGTTACGGGGTTATTTTTAGTTCGGTTTATGTCAGTTTTAAACAAAATCATCACTAAAACGATTTAAAAGAAAAAAAATTACAAATTGAAAATGAATCGCCTATGTGCCGAATCGATTTTGAACACATAGGCGGTTTAAGGTATTGATTTCTATAGGTTATAGTCGATTTCGATTCAATTTCTATCAATTTGACAATTTTTATAAGTTGAAGCTCTATTCTGTACCCCTCTAAACTTAAATCCTGGATCCGTCACTGAGCCTTAGGACACTGTCCTAAGAGAAGATGTTAACAACAAACAGAGAAAACAGTACCAACTTAATTAAAAAAACAACACCTAGGAAACTAGGAATAAAAGAAATATGTTTCACCATGTTTTTGAACTTTTTGGAAATGGCTCAATTTTGATAATTGAGGAGCTTCTAATTCCAACGTAACTCTATATTGTATAACCATTTTAAAAATTGTCAGTATAATGCATAGACACAATTAATAAACGTGCCCTTAAAAAATTCATAGACTTAGGGAATTTGGGGCATTGCAAATCTAGCAATTTTTTATAGTAATATTTATAAAAATAGAAACTCTAAAAATATTTGTACATATAGTAAATTTTGATGAGATGAATCAGTGATAAACATTGAATTACATATTTTTGCATACTGATATATATATTAATGGTTAATAACTTATAAACATAGTAAAATTTACTATATTTACAAATAATTTTTAGAATTTCTATTTATATAAATATGGCATCAAAATCTGCTACCCAAATGAAATTTCCTTACAATTTATTATCACGTTGAATTCATGTGTAATATGTAATTAATCGAAATTATATATTGAATATTTGTTTGGAGCATTGACTTGGGATTTTGGATCTGTCATTCGTTGTGATTTCTTTTATTAAAAAAATTTGGAAAAAGATCCGTTGACATCAGGATTTGACACCCCAAAAATAATTTGATTAATTTTATATAGGTTAAATGTATGATTCGATTTTTAAGTAATGTGTTATCTCAAAAAAAAAAAAAAAAAAATAGTGTATATCATGTTTCAATTTAATTTTTAATGTTTGAAGTTTAATTATTTTTCAATTAGATTTTTGTCCAATTACGTTATTAAAAGTTTGTAACTATAGTTGTGATGATGTGGCATCTAAAAAAATTATTACTTCGACAGTGACTGATAAAAAAAAACTTTACAAAATGAAATTCGAAACTTTGAAAATAATATGGAATAAATTAGAAATATGATATATGCTTTAGGTTCAAATGTTATATTTTGAAATTAGACCATAAAAAACTAACGTGGAGATGAGAATTATATCTCTAATATCAATGGAGCGGAAGGAGTGAGATCGGAGAAAAACTCTCAATCCTGAACTAGGGGTTATGAGGTTGAAGTTTGACTAGAATGCATTCAAGATTTGGTAGTTTTTCTTCTTGGGATAATTTTTCAAATAAATTTTTTATAGGTCAAATTATAACACTTTATAAATTCTAGGGGACTAATTACTCAAAATGAAAGTTTGAGGGTTTAATTATTATCACTTTTATAATTCAGGTGATTTATACAATTTTATTAAATTTAAAGGTATGGATCAATAAAAATATTTTATGACGGGATAAAATAGAATATTTAAAATTTGGAAAACTAAATTAAAATAATTTATAATTCAGAGATGAAAATAGGATTTAAATCTTTGGCTTGATGGATTTAAAAACGGAAAGACAAGATAACATCATGCACCAAAGTCGTAGATTAAAAAAAATTGTTAAATAATTTGTAAATAGATTGCAAAAACAAGAAAGAAAACACACGAACCAAAACAAGATAATGAGTAGAAAAATTAATTATATATTGTTACTATGAAAATGAGTTTTTATAATGAAATATCACCAATTGAAATATAATATAGTTGGTTTATAATCTTTCTTAGATAAGGATCACTTGATTTATATTAATCCCATCCCTTTAGTCATATGAAACAAGATAACATCATGTTCATGTACTCCGGGAAACAAAAAAGATAATTACATCATATGCTTTGTCCTTTTTTCTAGGTCTCTCGTCTTTTTGTTTTTGTGATTTTTTTTTAGTGATATATTAAAAATGACATTTCTCACCCACTCATCTCATACCGAGATCTCAAATTAAGATTGAGAATTTTCATTTTTCAAATATTTTAAAATGTTTACTATTTTTGAAAATATCATTCTTAAAATTTTATTTAAAAAGAAAAACTCTCTTTTAATTTCCCCTCTGTAATATTTTTATTGCATCCGAGCGTTTAATTTCCATAGTATATATTATGTAAAAAAAAATAGTCCATCAATTTTTTTCATTAAGAAATATATAATTTATTTTTTAATACTTAATAATAATATAAATGACTAAATTAAAACTTTTCATATGTCCGAATTAAATTAAAAACAGTGACAAACGTCTTAGTAAAAAAGAATATTTTGACCTAAAAAAAGAGAACAACCCGTAATTAATGAACGAACAGCAATTTTTATATTCCTTTCCTTTATACTTTTACATAAACTATATACCCAAAAAAAAAAAAAAAAAATCTGTAAAGCTATATTTCTATACCACCATCCTTCTGCAGGCTGCTACTAACAGCACTTTACAGAATGATTTAAAAAAAATTACAAAAAAAAAAAAAAGTAATAAAAATTTTACATTTGGCGACGAATTAATCCATAAACAATGACGAAAGCCATGACGAGAGAATGTTCAATCTGGGAATTCAATTCCAAACTCAATACATCATCTCCCAAAAGCACTCCATTTGAACATATTTTTCTTTTTGCCTGCAAAATTATTCCAACCCTAAGATTGTTAGATCCTATTCAATTGTGTTTGGCATGAGGGAAAATGAATGGGAAAGTGTGAGAAAATTATACCAACCTCAGCAATTATATCTCCATTGATGTTGATTATTCTGAATGCTAATTTTCCATCCATCTTTTGCAATGAATATCTCTCAAAACCAACTTTGATTTCACAAAATGAACCATCTCTTCTTGATGTTTTGTAGAGTTTCTTTACTTGAAAACTTGCTTTTTTACTTCTTTCTGATTCTATCCATTTGTATCCATTCCATCCACCAATAATTGATAGTTTCTGCAAAAACCCAATTGAGTAAATTGATTATTTAATTTGAAAATTGAATGGAGAAAAAAAAAATCAATTTTAACCCAATAGATTAGTTTCAAAAGACCCGGATTTCGTTTTCAAAAACAGTTTTATTTTGTTTCATCGGAAACATGAACTGTTTCCGATTCGAAATCATAAATTTATTAATAGTGACTCAAAAGAAAATAAAAAATCGAACAATCGAAAAACGATTCTCAAAAATGGTTTGGAAAACGAAAAAAACCGGAATTTTAAGGTACCTTTTTCTTAATAGTGAAGAGAACTTTGCCTCTAAGATCCATGAGAAAAACTTCATGGCTGCATTTTTTGTCATAGTTATCAACTCTATAAACAATATCTCCATTGGAATCAAACACAGTGCAACCATTAGTATGGTATATCAGAGATTTCATCCAAATAGTAAATCTTTCTCTTTCAGAAGAAATCGAGGACGACGAAGAAGAAGAAGAAGACTGAGATAGAGCTTGAGGATATATTTTTGCCATTGAAAGGAGAAAAATAGGTCTCCAAGGAATTAATACAATTTATGTGAGTTTCGTTTGGTTGCTTTGATTCAAATTCATATGGGAAAATTATGAAGGGAGTGGTTTTGGGGTTTGGGTGATTTATATAATATGAAAGAGAAATGAGAAAGTTATAGGAACCAATATAATTTGAATAAAGAATAATTACGAGAAGATAACAATATATAATAAATTATGGATCATAATCCTTTCTTAATATATGAAGAAAAATAGTCCAAGTTTCTCTGTGTTTTCCACTCGGTTTTGGGTCACATCGATTGGCACTATAGTTATGTCCTTTGACACATTTTTTTTTTCCTATTAGCCACTATAGTTTATAGATTATAAAAAAAAGGAAATTTCATTGGTAATCACATTTTAAAGGGGGTAATTATATAAATAACATATTTTTATATATTAATTACTGAAATGTTAGAACTTTTCAAAAATTATTAAAATATTATAATTATAGTTCAATAATTTAATAAATTATAATTCAATAATTTATTGAACTAAAAAAAGTAAAAAGCCTAACAAATTCATTGAAAATAATAATGAAAGATAATCAAATTGCTCGATAAATTATTGAACTTGCACTTAAAAAAGTAAAAAAACATACAAAATCATTAAATACTCATGAAAAATAGTTCAATAATTTAAATGAATTATAATTATACTATTTGAGTAATTTTCAAAAAATTCTAACATTTTAATAATTAGTATTTAGAATTATATTGTTTGAGACAAATTCTATATTTTAAGAGTATTTATAAATTTAGGGAAAAAACATTTAATCGATTATTAATTGTAATCACTTCAAGTGATTATCACTAATCATAATAAATAATTCGTTCACATGCTAAAAGTATGCTATAGTAATCACAGACATTTTTGAGTAAAATGTTCAAAAAAAGCAGTTGTCACATATTTAAGGTATTATATCAAACAGTGGCGGAGCCACTATAGGACCAGAAGGTGCACGTGCCTCCACCCTCCATTTTTTTTTCTTTTTAATATTCTTTTGATATATATATATATATATATATATATATATATATGTATTGATAATACATTATTTTATAATAAATTTAGAAAACTCATTATAATTTGTAAAAAGAAAAAAAAAACAAATTTATCATATTTTTAGATTAAATCCTTATTTCTTAATTAAAAATTTTATCATATAAATAATTTTAAATTTTCTCGTCAATATTTTTTCTTAATTTTAAGATTAAAAAATATGGTTTCAACAATAAACACTTTATTACATTTTTAATTGTTTATTTTTATCTATAATTTAGAAATATTTTCTCAAGTTTTAGATTAGATTAAAACTTTTTAGCATTTTCTTTAATATTTTCATTGAAATTAAATTTACATTGTTTATAATTAATAAAATGAAATAATTAGAATATATAATTTTAACTTATAATTCAAGAAGAAGAAAAATTTATCATTTAAATTAGTGTTCGGTGCCCCCTCTGAGATGAAATCCTAGCTCCACCACTGTTTAGGGAGGATCTTGACATCAAACTTTTGTATCTTTCTATTATAGAATCGTCCTTGCGAGTACCCAACTGTTATGGAACAGAGAATCTTTAGGGGTCGTTTGGATCCTAGTTTTGGACGAGGGGTTTGGGCTTACTCAAACTTAATTTACTAAATTTTAGATCTCATTTGTATAACTTCAGATGGTTTGTTTTCTTAACCTATCACGTTCATTTTCATAATTCAAATGATATTAACTTGAAACATAAAATCTCATTGTTTTATACAATCCAAAAACATGTTACACAAATTACAAACTCAAACTTTTGATGCTGAAACTGGACAAATACAGACTTATAAAATCAGTCAAAATCATGAGCCATTAGTTTGTTTGGAAATAATTATTTAGGAAGAGCGAGGACCCCCATCTCCAAAAAAAATTTATATCATACTAATTACTTTTTAAATATACTATCGATTAAAATTTATGTTTGTTTATTATAGAAAATATTGTAACAAAAAGCCCATCATTCGGGGTTTTCTAAGGAAGGTAGAGAGATTAGGTCAATGAGAGAGAAATGAAAGTTTTTTTTACCTAATATAATTGAAACAGCCATAAGCATGTATTAGTCATTTTTGACTTTAGCCAACCAGGTTTCAAATTTTCTCTACGTGATTTTGAGTTTTCCTAGTGTTAATAACGGTGGCTGCGTTTGAATTCTCATAATTTTTTTTAAGTCTACTTTATGTATTTATAATTAGAGAAATTAATTGTATGTAGAACTTCATAAATTTTAATTATTAGTATATATAATGCATATCATTTGAGGAGGAGAATTAGTAATAAATTATTTCATTAATGCTTTACAATGCAATGTGGATAGATATATGACTATGAAATTAAACTATTTACGTAAGAAGTTAAAAAAAATATCTAAATAGAGATGACGAATCAAAGTTTGCTCCAAACAATTTTAGTAAATTCTAAGTTTCAAGAGAAGAAATTCTGTCTGTCCCTTTAAAAAATCTTCATTCTATAAAGGATGCACTGCATCAAGACTTTAAAGAGACAAAAATATATTTTTAGTAATCGCGGATAATATTTAAAAGATTAAAATTTTATGCTTTTAAATATATTGATGATTTAATATGGTATCAAAATAAAAGCTATTGGGTTTGAACGCTTGTAATATCATTGACTCTTTATTTATAATTGAAAATATTTAAATCTACACGTGAGGGGCAATGAGAGTATATAAAAGATTAAATTTATCTTTACCAGATAATTTAAACTTTTGAATTTATGTTTATTTAATATAGGAAACATACATATGTGTGAAGTGTGTGTTTTTCTTTTATAATTTTTATTTTTACACTAAATTTTTTGAGTCTGTCGAATAACAGTTGATATAATCACTATGTGTCCGTAGCTCTTGGTTATGAACTTAAGAGAAAGTGAAGAGTTTATTCAAAGTGGGTTAATCCAATTAATCTTGTTTGTGTTGGGTTTTTGGTAAGTATATGAAAGAAATTGTTAAACCCAAACTTGCTCAATAAGTTTGATTGGTGACCAAGGTTTAATTGTGTTGTGGTAATAGAATTTGTTTTGTGGACAATGATGAATTATATGACCATTAGATTTTACTTGGTGACCAAGACTATTTTGTATTATAAATAGAGGTAAGCTTTTGTTGGCAAATGTATCCCAAAAATAATGAGAGTGTATTTGTATTGGGTTAGGGGAGAGAATTTTTTGTGATTGTAACAATTTTTCACATAGTAAACTTCTTTTGGTAGGCCGTGTTTTTCTCCGATTTTGGAGTTTTCATGTTAAATTCTTGTGTTGTTTGATTGTGTTTATTTTTTTATTTTTCTCGATTATTTCTCTTTATTCTTAGGGGTGAATGTGGGAAAGTTTTTTTTTCCAACAATATATATTAAATCACCGACACAATTAAAATTATGTTTTGACTTCATGTCAATCAGAAACCGTCTACTAAGAGTTGATTTCTTGGCCACCTCAATAAAACTACTATAGTTTTTGAAATACTTTCAAAATTACTAAAATTAAAAAAAATATACATAAAATATTAATTAAAAAAAATACCATTTGTTCGAGCCTTATCTTCGAAGTCATCACTTACGAATATGATTAATAATTGGGGAACATAATTTAATGAAATGACAAGTCAAAATTTGATCAAGGTCTTAGTCTCCCGCAAACATTTGGAAGGGTAGTGGTTGCTAAATCCAATTAAACTCCCTCATTACCCAATCAAAAAGTAATAGAATAAAAACAAGATAAAGGTGGCTTGACAATGACATGTAATAAAAGTAGGGTTAATTAAAATATTAATTAGTTTAAATTAAATTAATCTCCACTTTTCTTCATGGATACCCTTTATATTATCTCTAATTAATGGCTTCTAATGCCATGGCCTAACAATGTGGGTGTGTAATTAAGTAACCTTATCATGGTCCAATTCCATTTGTTAATGGCTAAACTGTGGTTTAATTAATTAAAAAGAAAACCCCACCATATTAAATGTGCCTTCTATATGTGCTTTTTTTTTCATAAATTAATAGATAATAGTAAAATTTTAAACCCCTTGAGTTATGGATTCTAAGCTGTTTTGTCCATTTGTGAACTCTAAAGTTTTAAAATAAGCCAAGGAAAAGTTAGTTTTTTTTTTATTTTATAAATCTTAAATTTGGCCATTAGGCACCTGTTCTCTTAACTTTTCTCTAACCTTCAAAATAAAGCTAACTTCTAAGGTAAAGAATGGATCAAATACTTACCCTAAAACCTTAGCGATGTGTTTAGATCACAGGTTTAGAGAGTATTGATTTGTATAGTTTGAAAATGTGAAGCCTGAGTTTGTATAATATATATCTATTGTATAAGTTTATACATAGTAAAAACCTGTATTTATCATAAAAAATAAAAAATTATCATACGGCAATAAATCTATTTGTTTAAAAAAATAAAAGGATATGTATTTTACCACTACTAATTTATATCCATAAAAAATCCACTATTAAAAAACCCAAAAAAGAATTAAATTATATATAGTAGTTATATCCAAGGGATTAAAAATTAAAACCAAGGTTTAGTGCTATTGCAGCCACACATGGCCTAGGTGCCTATAGTTGACCTGTCTGTAGGGACAACAAAAACATATTGAGACAGCTTATTCTTAATGATTTTTTTTTTAAAGCAATTCTTTTGGCACATTTTTTTCCCCTACATTTTTACATTTTGGCGATTTATCAATTAGTTTTTTTAGCCTCACTTTCGTTGCTGTTTCTGTTATTTGCGTGTGAGATGATATCACACTTTTTTTCCACACATTAAAGGGTTTTTTTTTTTAAAAAATCTAATAAATATTGGTTTTAAAATTATTCTTAATTTTAGGGTAAGTTTATAAATTGACTTTTAGAGTGTCGAAATTCTTATAAAAATGTCTCTTGAAGATATGGTTTATCTCGATACTGAGTAAAATTTGTACTTCATTATATAATAGGTCTATTGAGCTTATTTTTCTCTTCTACAAATGTTATAAATAATTATAAATTATTTTATTGAATGAAAAAGATTGTCCCTAGTAATTTTTTGTCTTAATTTTACTATCAACGAAGAATTTTTTTTCTCTTTCTATTTTTAAATAATTAACCTCAACCATCCAAGCCAGGGATGAGTTCATAATTTAGTTAGAGTGATTTAGGTTGAGGAAAACAAGTTCATGATTGTTCACACAAAGAAATTTCTAAGTAAAAAAATTAAATGCGGAATAAATATAATTTATATTTGATGAATTGAATGTTACAATCTCTAATGAATTTATCCTTTGATTCTTTCTCTAAAATATAAACTTCGATGCGAGGGCCGGTTGAGGTATTTCTCGGATCGTTGGACTGAATCTTCGACTTTTGAGCTTGTGAAGAGTCAATCGATTTGTTGCGGTCTTGAAGCTTGAACACTAAAGTCTTTAGAACTTGCGAGAATTTAGTCTTCAATAGTTTGTCTTCAAGGTGGTTTTCATGAGAAGCTTTAAAGTTTTCGAAGGAAGTCGTCAACGTTTAGGGTCTTCGATCTTCGAGATCTCCGGTTTTCAAGAAGTCTTCAAAGAGTCTTTGGTTTTCGAAGAGTATTTGGTCTTGAAAAAGTCTTTAGTCTTTAAGAAGTCTTCGATCTTCAAGGCTTCGTTTTTTAAAGTCTTCAATCTCGATCCCGAGGTCTTCGTTCTTTAAAATCTTCAATCTCGATCTCGAAGTGATCTTCGATCTTCAAAGAATATTTGGTCTTTGGGAAGTCTTCGATCTTGAGTCTTTGATCGTCGAACTCTTTAATCTTGATCTTCTCCGTTCTTCTTGAGGTCTTTGATCTTCAAAGTCTTGGTCTTTTCTCTGAATCTTCTCAGTTGTCGACCTCTTCAAATGATGAATGGCCTACTCTATTTATAAGGTTTTTATGGGCTTTGGTGGATATGGGCTATTTGATTTGGCCCCAATCGCCACGCCAGATATTTTCATTGGACTAATTTATGTCATCCAATGGCCAAGAAAAAGACATGTGGCATCATTTGATTTGCCAATTTAATGTCTTTTAATTTAATTTAAAGACACGTGTCAATTTATGATTGGTCTTTGTTTAATGACATGTAATTTTGTCATTGGCTTGAATAATTTATAATTTGACAAATTTTCTCCTTCTACAATGATGATTTTGGTTTGTATCCAAATTTTGCTCAACCTCTAGAATATTCTCACATTGATGATATTATATATTTTTGGTATAAATTTTTTTTGCTATAATTTGTAATTTATTCATAAACACATAACCTTTCCTTACTATACACGGGTACGCCGTACGCATATAAATAAACGACAATAGATAAAATAAAACCCTATTAAGAATATAAACGTTTACACGTATAAATGCATATGCTATTGTAGAAGTTATACATTTCATTCTTTTGGGGGCATAAAAATGACCCTACAATGATTTCTAAGGACACAAATGTCGTTTTATCTCCCAACTTATGTGGTCGCATATGCTCACCATGTTTTGTTATTATGATTATGTCTTCCATTAATTTTGAAAATAAAAATAAAAACAACTAATTCTTTTAAAAGGTATATTTATATCTAAATGTTTAATTTGAAAGTTTTATGAGACAAATATTCCTCTATTAAAAAATCAGGGATGTCACATGCTTCTTTCCCAAGTTAATTAATTAGAGATGGAGCACATGGCAAAAGACATCTATATTATATATATGTGTGTGATTTTTTAATTAATTATATAAAATGAATAATTTTTAAAATTATAATGGTATTACATTATCGTGAATATATCTTACATTTATCTCAATTTTAAAAGTGAAATTGATGAATCTGATGAGAATGTCCAACTAAGTGATAATAGATAAAATTTTCACCCAAAAAAAGTCAACGAAATATTTATTTTTTCAAATAACATAAATTAATTTTGATATTTAAAAGAAGAGGAAAAATATCATTATGTTGACAATGCATTTATATGATTCTTAATGATATTATGATAATATAGACAGCGTACACAAAATTATGTTATCGGATTTCTTTCTCATTTCTGATCAAGCATCCGCACCGTGCAACCTCGTGTTTGCCAAGTTGGCGCCAATGGTATATTCCATTAAACATAATTTTTAGTTTAGTTCCGATTAATTTCGATGAAGAAAAAAATTAATATTATTTTGCATATTTGGTCTATATCCACGGATTCCAATTTTACGACACAATACATAAGCAATAAAATTAAATATAGATTGTGCAAAAACTTAAATTTTGAATTTCAATATTGCAATGTTTGATGTAGTGACCTAAGACAGTAAGACATAAGTAAAGAAACAGTGACAACAAAAATGATTAATGTGAGAAACCTCCGACTGGTAAAAACTCACGAGGCCTAGCTCAGTAAAAATCCACTAAAATCGTTAGTCGTTCAATGTAAGAATTTAAAGCAAAGTAAAAGCACAAATGAAAAAACTCCTTTTTCTTTGTCTTGATTGGTCCTTGCAATAACGCTTTATTCGGTGGATTCGATCACAAGCTCCCTGTGAAGTCGGATTCAAAAGACTCCATCTCTTGAACGCTAATACAACAAGCTCCCCTGGTTGAAATTAAAATGCCAATCAAACTCCCTTTTATGTATATTGGCGCTCTGGTGATCTCTTCCCCAAGAATCACCAACTTAAAATTTGATATAAAAATAGCATAAACTCACAAAAAATTGTCTACAGAATAACTCTCTCAAGAGATAAAACAAATATAGTTTATACAGTTAAACTTTGAATCAATTGCAATGGAAGAGATACTCTCTCAAGAGCAACTGAAGGCTCATTATATCATGAAAAACTAGTCTTCCTTCAAGAAAGAAAAAGCAAATTTCGTAAATAAAATTTCATTGATTGCCAATTAAAATCCAGCCACAAATCACATAGGGGGCGTTTGGAGTGCTGGAATCGGAATTGAATGCCTGGGAATTAGATGTCTGGGAATAAGTAGTATGGAATAAAATGGATGGGAATTTGATGCACGTGTTTGGAGTGTACTGGAATGGGATTCACATGTCTGGGAATATGATGCCTCTGTTTGGAGTGTGCTGGAATTTGGTTTGTGGGAATATGATTATTGTTTTTGTAGGAAGGAATATGATTTGTTATTTTATTTAATTATTATATAAAATTTAATTAAAAAAATTGAAAAAATTAATTAATAATATTAAAATTAATTAAATTAAAATTATCAACTATATTTATTTATAAGTTTGAATTTTTTAATTTCCTTTTAAATATTATTTCATTAAATAAAATTCGACTATAAACCCGATTAGCTATCTGAACAAAAATTCGACTTCAAGCAAAGCTAATTGAAACTAAAAAGCGCACAAATTAGAACACCAATCTACAACCATTTACCAATTGGGAATAAAAAGCCAATTGCCAACAGTAAATTAATGATTGTCAATTGGGAAAAAAAATATATAAGTTTTAGAGAGAGAAAGAGATAGTCAAAGATGAAATAAGATGAAGCACAGGACTGCTGTGGCAATTGTCAATTGGGAATAAAAAGTCAATTGCCAACAGTAAATTAATGATGGGAATAAAATGTCAAAGACCAACAGTAAAATGAGTTGAACCAAACGTTGGAATGAGCTTTAAAAGCCCATTCTCATACTCAATACCTGCACTCCAAACACCCATAAAGACATAAGCCCACATTGGAAGGAAGATCACAAGTGAACCAAAAATATTTCACTCGCCCAAGTTGTCAAAAATATTAAATCAAATTTGAATAATTTTAACAATAAGTAATATATGCAGCCAATTACAAGCAAAAAATTACCTAAACAACTTTACATTAATTGAAACTTACCAAAAAATAACCAATCAAATCGGCCGACTCAAATCAAATCCCAACCAAATTTTAAAATTGAATATATCAAATAATCAAAATCTCAAATTATAAGTTTTTATCAAATTAAATGCTAGAAAAAAAAAATCCATTGAGAAATTTCCAACCTATTCTTAAAAAAAAAAAAAAACTCAAATATCAGCCACGACATCATCACTAACAATAATATATCTTATTTAGAACAAATTATGGGATAATATTAAATTTCTAATCCCTATCATCTATTATCTATGATTAATTAAAGAAATGAGGAGAAAATTATAAAAGGAAAATGTGAAAAAGTGATCACTAAGAGCGTGGTAATCAAAGTTTTTGAATATGATTAAGTAGTGGGGATGCTGACATGTGCTCCCCACTTACCCATTCTTAGCCATGAGATTGCTGAATCAGCACCAACATCTTTATAATGTGGCAATTTCCATATTATAAAATATAATGGGAATTAGGTGAATTATTTTATTCTCTTATAAAACTAAAGAAATATTAAAAGAAGAATACTACCTTAGAGGAGATTTAGACAAGATAAAAGAAAAGAGATAACTAAGTGAGAGATAGATAATTGCTCTTTGAAGTTTTTCTCAAACAAAACTATTTATAGCAATTTACAAATTACAAACTTCCCACATATTCAATACAAAGAGTTACTAAATATTTATGGTTGTAGGAGTTGAGAATGGTGGCATCCATAACTCTATTTTCGTTCAATTCTTAACATATTCATTTTTTTTCCTATCTTTTATCTCTTCTTTTTTTTTAAGAAAAAAAAACTGGGTCAATTACTAATTACCAAGACAACACTTACTGGTCAGTGGTTGAGTTTTTGCAAATCACTTGGAAAAGAATACAATAGGAAAAAAATTGACAAGTCAAAAAAGTTTTTGAAATCATTTGAGGTTAATATACATACCAGGGTTGAGTTAAAAATTAACTAAAATATCATATTGTTGTTGTGTAAAAATGGATGAAGAAGAAGAGAAGTGAGCCAAGAACCGAAGCTTGAGGCGACCTGCACAGAAAACAACTAAGCATCGGTGTGGTGCCGGCCTATCCACTCTGATGCCTAAGTTAGACCATAGGTAGTGCCAAGTAAAGTAGAAGAAGAGATAGCGTAACGTACTTCAACAGTGGGTCTCCTCCAGTATTTATAAGAGAGGTCTAATGATGACCCTACTACGTAAATGTCAGGTGTAGACTGTGGGCCATGTATCGGCCCTCAGTTGGTTGCAATTGCTAGGGGCGGCTCCGCCTGTCATGTCCAAGAGCGAGCCTGTTACCTTAGTGGTGAAATGATACCACACTAGGTGGGCTCATGCCTTGGTTGGCCTATGAGCCCCTCTTTACCAATTTTTTATTTGGGTGGTCACCTGCTCTACTGAGTCTAGGTGAGTTGGTCTTTTAGGGATGAACACACTCATTGCTAAGTTTCACGTGCTCATTCTACTAAGTTTGTCGTCTCGGTACTCGGTCATCTTCCTGAGGCTGAGCTCTCTCAAGGTGGTCTTCCAAAGGTGAGCACACCCGCCCTTAGTAGGTCTGGTGTGCCCATCCGGCCTACTCCACAAGTGACATGGACGTCTTTGATCATCCCACGTGGTCCTCCAAAGGGGTGTCATGTTGTCATATAATTGTTTGAAAATCCACCCACATAACACAGATACTTGAAAAAATAACTAAAATTGACGGTTGAAAAATAATTAAGATACTTAAAAAATTATTATCGTCGTGAATATATATTAAATAAAATATTTAAAAAATCAATCTTCTAAATGTATCTCAACTTAAAAATAAAGTTATTACGATTGTAGCAGCCAAAAAAATTTATCGAGGGTACAAAATCTAATATCATTTCAAGCAAAAGCTCATCTTTAATCTCGTAATATAATTTTATGGTTTCCATATACATGTAATCAGCGGTAGATCAAGAATTTTTTTTAAAGCAGCAAAAACTATATAAAGTTATTTTTAAAAAATTAAGTGGATAAAGTTGTTAAATTACATTAAAAATTCAAATTTTAAAAAATTTCACATTTTGATGTGAAGTTTTTGGATCATTAACAAAAAATCAGTTTATTTTTTTATAATAATATTTTCTATGATTAAAAAATTACAATATCAACTAAACTTAATGGAAATCTTGCTAAACTTTGAAAATTCATTAACATTTGTCGACAAAATAAAAAATTAATAGCATTATAAAATGCTATTGATTTTTTAAGCAATTTCTTTGAACTGGATGTCTTATTTAAAATTGAAATTTTATCATAAATGCCCTTTATTTAAGGGTGGTTTTCAAAACTACCCTAATAAAAAAATTAGTTTCTTTTTTACCCTTAATTGATAGTTATTACATAGTTGGTTGTAAGATTTCACCAATCAATTATAGCCACTTGTTAGTTTTAGGGTAGTTTTGAAAAGTCTCATGATATTAGGGTATTTTTGATAACTTAAACTATAAAAGGGGTAGTTATGAAAATTACCCTTTAAAATTCGAAACAATATTGTAAGCAATTTCTTTGAACTGGATCATGGCTCTCCAATGAAAATTGGGCCCAGCCTCACGAAACAAATGAACCGGCCCTTTTTTTTTTAAGGAAAATGAACCGGCCTTTAAATTCTTAAAATTTTAAGAAAATTGTAATGAATATCTTTTTCAATATGGTAAGAATATTCTTTTTTATAGGTATTTAAAAAAAATCCTTTAAAAAAAACTATATAAATTGTCAAACAAATATCATTGAGAAGAAATTTTATAATTCAATCACTTCTATAAGTTAATGATGTATTTATCATTCTTAATTTAGTCCCTTAATAACCATTTATGTAACGAGGAGCGGATCTACATAGGGACCGGGGGCACGTGCCCCCTCTCAATTTTTAGAAATAAATAAATATATATTGTTTAAATTAAAATTAATTTTGCCCCCTCAATGTATAGTTATATACATAAATGAGTTATCATCTACAACATCACAACTCTGTAGTGTGTTGGCGAAGATGTTGCCATTATCCCTGAAGTATAAAGTTCGAATGCTAGAACGCTTTTAAGATTTTTAATTTTTGTGGACTTTTTAAAAGTTATATATAATCTTAATTTTTGTGGACTTTTTAAAAGTTATATATATATATATATATATATATATTTGTTTACTTTAAATTAGATAATAAAAAAACTCTTTAATTTTTTATATTTTAATTTCATTTAAATAAAATAGTTAAATATACTTAATATCTCTAATTTCAAGTTTCTGATATTATAATATAATTAAATATATTTTTATATTATAAATATTGTTTCTAATAATTTTTTTCATTATTTATTTTTCATCTATCTATATAATAATGGATAGAAATAAAATTATTTTGAACATAAAAAATAAAAATAGATTAAAATTTATTAATATTTACTGAACTTAATTTAAAAAAGATTAAATACCACTAATTAATATATGGATTTTATTTTCATAGTCATTAATATTATAATCAATAATTATATAATTGCATGTTAGAGATGCTTTTTAGTTTGGTTTATGTCAGTTTTGTTAAAATTGATACTAAACCGATTAAAAGTGGGAAAAAAATTACAAATCGTAAATTCGTTTAGGCACATTAGCAGTTTAAATTATTGAATTTCAATAGGTTTTAGTCGACTTCGACTCAAGTTCTATTGGTTTTGGAATTTTGCACCCTTAACCCTTAATTGTGTGCCCCCTCGAGTTCAATCTTGACTGCTGTATGTAACCCACCCTTTATTTTCGACAATTTTATAATTTTTTTCAAGTCAAAATATTTTTGTAAGATAAAATCGTTTACACAGTAGATAATTTCATCGTCAATATTCCAGGTCAAGTTGAAATTACACTAAAATCATCTAGCCTGACCTAATAAAATCGTGGTTTAAATGATTTTGTGTCCACCTAAGGCTCATACTTTTCGAAATATTTCTCAAATAACTTTTTTTTTAATATTTTGAAATATATGTTGTGGGGAGAAATTGGATTACACGTGGAATTTTATAACTTGACAAAATTTGTCTATGTCACCGTCGGCCGTAGTAGTGGCAAGGGCACTGGTCTACCGTGGTACTTAGGCACTGCTCCAAAGACCTTACCCTGGTCTAAAGACCTAGTCCAAAGCACTTGTCTGAAGCACTTGTTCAAGCACCTGGTCCAAAGCACCTCGTCTGACCGTGATACCTAGGCATAAAGTCCATGCACCTGAAAAGACCTGGCTATGCAGTCTCCAACACAAACCTACATATCTAAACCGATTACAAGTGTCCAATCAGAAAATGACATGTGGCGTAACTCGAAAGCGACACGTAATTGAGAAGCAACATGTGGCCCAATCCTGACGTGACACGTGGCACGATGATGTCATCAATATATTTTTCTATAAATAGGAGAAGAAACTCATTCATTAGGTAACCAATTCTACTACTACTCTCTGCTACACTACCTGCTTTGCTTCCGACTTTTAAGACGTGGAGAGTGTTAGTCGACATCATCACACCAGGTCTTTTTTCCTTTCCTGTGCAAAGATTTACGAAGACGCCGTCAAAGCAACGCATTACCTCCGACTCGTCCCATAAATTAAGTTCGTTGCTTACGTGGAAGCTCTCCATTTTTACGCAACAACAATATACAATATTAAAAAATAAAAAACCCCTTAAGTTGACTATAAGCCTTTAATTTTCAAATTTGGGTGCGTGCGACGAATACAAATGATTGCTGTTTTGATTTTTTGACTCACTAACAAGTTTTTACTTTCTCGACATGTTGTTTTCTTCCTTCTCATCGAACAATGACAATAATAAAGAATTAAATAAATATAGATCATTAAATTACTTTTATTTTACTATTTAATCAATAAATTTTCAAATCACTAACATGAATCAACTAAACCAAAATTTAATAACATTATGTTATATAAATTTCCAACCTGAATAATTAGGTTGAATTCAAAAGGCTTTTTTAATTAATCTAAAGAATCCAACATCTGAGAAGTCCTAACTGCCAACTCCTTGTACGTGAGTTTTAATATTGTTCTTTAAAAAATAAATATCCATATATATATATATATATATTATCAAAAAAATGATAAAAATTTAACTATTATTTTAAAATAACTTTATCTATATCTCTGATTATGAATATCCTATCGATTTATACTAATCTTACAATATAATAAAAAAATCAATAACACTTCACTTCAGGAAACTCATAAGATAATAAAACCATCCGTCGAGAAAAATATTTTTTTAACTCAAAAGCTTATAGAAAACCTCTTTAACTTCGGGACTAATCCATAATTGGTTTTAAAATAACTTTTTAAACTGATGGGTTCATTAAAACACAAGTCAATGGGGGTAGAAATAGAATGCATAGAAGAAAAAGAACTTTGCATCCACTTTATTTATTACCAAGAATGGATTTGATTTTTTGTGGCAATAGATTGAAATTGGAGGAAGCACCATATTGACATTGACTAGCCTTCCCAATGAGAAAGAAATATCAAAAAATCAAAATAATTTTTGTGATGTCTTGATTGAACACTCCAATTATACACATACCTACCTTAGTTCTTAGCTAGAAACACCACACAAAATTTCATCCAAATTTTCTTCATTATATCATGCAGAGATTTTCAACTTCAATTCTTCGACGATCTGTTTTTCTTTCCAAAGATCTCTCACCAAAAACCACTTGGATTCCTCCACCAATTATCAGAAAACGCTCCGTCGTAATCCCCGCCGCCATCCTCCTCATCGCCGCCGTTGTCCTCATTTCTTCAACTCGGTTTCAACCCGTAAGCTAGTTTCCGAAACCGCTAATCTTCATAGCAATTTTCTTGATAGTATGTCCATTTTTTTTTTAAATATTTAAAAGGAAAAAAAAATTTAACTCGTGATCTTATAAATCTTATTATCTTTTTTAATAATTTTTTTATGTAAGATTCTTAACATGCTATACAAGTCAAGATAATTAACTGAATGTTCGTTTGAGTTTATTAAATGAACTTTAACACTATCTTAATATTAATAGATTTAATCAAGAAACCAATTAAAAATAAAAACACCTTTAAAAATGAAAATAATTATTTCTAATATATTTATTTTTTAACAGATTTTCCCTTCCACCAACTTTCCCGGGAATCAAACGGAAACAACCATCTCCAAAGGCAAACACCATAAAAAACCTCAATTCTTCCAATACCCACTAAACTGCCCGACCAAAAACCAAACCCAAATCACCACCTGTCGGAAAAACTACCCGACATCAATCGAACCCGAAAACAACCCGACAACAAAACCCGTTTGCCCGGATTACTTCCGGTGGATCCACGAGGATTTACGGCCATGGAAAGCCACCGGAATCACGAGAAAAATGGTGGAAAGAGCCAATAAGACGGCACATTTCCGGTTGGTGATTGTTAAGGGAAAATTATATGTGGAAAATTACAAGAAATCGATTCAAACAAGAGATGTTTTTACGATTTGGGGAATTTTACAGCTATTAAGAAGGTATCCTGGGAAAATACCGGATTTGGAACTGATGTTTGACTGTGATGACTTACCGGTGATTAAATCACGGGATTATCAGAATCTGAATAAGACAGTAGCGCCGCCGCCCTTGTTCCGGTATTGCGGGGATAGATGGACGGTGGATATTGTTTTTCCTGATTGGTCATTCTGGGGATGGTAAGTCGTTGACTGGTAATATTTTATATTTTTATTTTTAAAATCAATATTTTGTTTTTTTTTTTAAATATTTAAGGGATTTTTTTAAAAAAGGAGATGTGATTTTTTTCTAATAATAACAATAATAAAATAGGTTGTTTTGAAAAAAAAAATACTAAGGAAATATTAAAATTAAAAAAATTGAACTTTTTATTCTAAAAAAACATATAGTTTTTTTTATATATAAAATATTTATATTGATGAGTGTTATTAAAACAGTTTTTTACTTTTAGAAATTAGAACAATTTTTTAATGTAAAAAATTATTTGATAGAATAATTTTAAAATAAAAAAGTACAAGCAGTATTATTATTTGTTGTATTTTACTATAAAAAAAATTAATCTGTTTTTCAAGTAGTTTGAATAGATAGTATCATTGAACACTTAGAATACGGGTTATATATTTTTAAGTTAATTATTATTTTTTTTTTATTAAATTTCTATGTTAGAGAAATAAAAAGTCACTTTTTGAGAACCCTTTCGAACAATTTTTTTAAAAATCATTTTAAAAGTTGTTTTTCATTTTTATTTGAAAAGTTAACTTTTTATAAACAATTTTAAATTAATGAGTGAATTAAGAATAAAAAGAAGTTTTGGAATAAGTGCTGAGTGCATGTGTGGTTTCTTATAATGGTCCCGCTTGTCCACATAGGAACAAAACCCAGTGGGAAAACTGTGAACTATGGGACCCACTATTCATTATAGGACCCGGCACCGCCACGCCTTACAGCTGGCTTTTCCCTTCCGTGGTCTTCCTATCTCTCCGAGAAGATCGGAGCCTTATAAAATAGCTTTAAAAAAAACTTATTTTATTGCGAATACGAGCCTATCTCAACTGGTTCGAGTCCCCTCCCTCACTTTGATATAATAATATAAAAAAATCTTATTTTATTTCGTATTTGTTCTATTTTAGGGATATTTTTTTTTACTAAAGAATTATGGGATATTTGACTCACGACATTTAAAATCAATATTTTACATATTCCAAACGTAGTTTTAACAACTCCCTACTTAATAAGTTTGTCTGACTCTGAACTCACGAATCAAATGCTAGTGTTTTAATTTAAAATTTTCATTTATTTCTCAAATTTTTTATCACATCCTATTTCAATTCTTCCCTCCATTAAAAAAAACAACTTATGTGACACAATATTTGAATAAATATTACTCCAGAGAAAGATGATTTGTAGTTGAATTGTAGAATGTGACTTCTATTTAAATTAAAAGAAATATTCAAATAAAAATGCGAGGATAATTATGTTTATTCGATTTGAAAGAGAGAAAAAATGGTAGAGCTACTAAAAATTGAAGATAATATCATCTACTCACAAATATATAAAATAGAATATTATGTAGATTTAGTGAAAAATATTTAAGTCCAAAGTTTTGGGGATTAGAATATGTTGTAAATGTTAGTTTAAATGATAAAAAAGAAGTATTAAATTTGATTTTGGAAAAGGGTGTGTAATTGGTATTTGAATGGTAGGGCAGAGATAAACATAAGGCCATGGGAGAAGTTAATGAAGGAAATGAAAGAGGGGAATGAGAGGAAGAAATGGATGGAAAGAGAAGCATTTGCTTATTGGAAAGGAAATCCATATGTGGCTGATGCAAGACAAGACCTTCTCAAATGCAATGTCTCCTCTCAACATGACTGGAATGCCCGTCTCTTCATCCAGGTTATTCATTTCTTATCAATTTCAAGTTTTCATTATTAAATGATCCAATGATATTTTTTATAAGCATTAACTTTAGGGGAGTGAACACTGATGTCTAACTATTTGTGATATGTTAAAGACAGGGGCGGATCCACTAAGGGGGGTGGGGGGCAGTTGCCCCCTCTAAATTTTTTGATTTTTTTAATGTAAAAATGAAAAAATATAAGTAAAAATTTGACTGTTTAATGTATTTTATATATTTTGCACCCCCAAATTTTTAGATAATAATTTTATACAATTTTTGCCCCCTCCAAAAGAAATTCCTGGATCCACCCCTGGTTGAAGATTGATCATTTTTTTCAATTAGTGACCAATCATTTTTTTCCGGTTGATAATCCTAGTTTGGTCTTTAAATTAATTAATTATTTATTTATTATTACTATTGTAAGAATTGAAATAATTAAGCAATAATTATAAGTTATTTTATTTGGTAATCAATGTATTCAAGACATGAGTATTTGCAGGATTGGATTCTTGAGTCTCAACGAGGTTACAAGCAATCAGATTTGGCAAGCCAATGCACCCATAGGTAATTAATCGACCACATATTTGAATCTTCATATTCTTATGTTTGTTGAAATAAAACTTAGAATTATATAGACACCAATCAATATGGAAAAAAAAAACAATAGACATAAATGTGAAACTTGTATAATTTTCAATATTTGAGAATTGAATCCTATTATAAATTAGATAGCATTTCATATCGTTAATTCAAATCATCCCGATTAAACTTGCATGCATTAATAAAATTATTAATATTATTTTCTTCAATAAATAATTATTGTCTTCCATCTTCAAACCAATTAGTAATGATATGAATAGCTCATGATCTAATATAGGTGGTTAGGTTTCATTCATCTTTTCGATATGAGATTTTTAATATGTCCTTTAAGATGGTGTTTCTTTTTAGTTCCATTCTAAGGTCGGATCTCGTTCTTGGACCTGATACACGTTTGAACTTGTTGAGGTCTAATATTATTTTAATAATTATAAGTTTAATCTCAAAACCAACTTTATAATGAGAGGACTAGTTTCATGATCTTATAAACAAAAGGTGAGGGATAATTAGTAAAAATTGAAATATATATATATATAAAAAAAAATCCTACCATGTTTTTATTAGTTATGGGTTCTTCTTCTAAAAAAATATGAATTGATCTTCTCTTAATGGATTGGGGATGAAAATAGGTACAAGATCTACATAGAAGGATATGCATGGTCAGTGAGTGAAAAATACATACTGGCATGTGATTCAGTGACATTGCTAGTAAAACCCAAATACTATGATTTCTTCACCAGATACTTGCAGCCAGTTCACCATTACTGGCCTATTAGAGATTATGATAAATGCAAATCCATCAAATTTGCTGTCCATTGGGGCAACTCTCACAAACAAAAGGTTCTTTATTAATCAACCCTCCACCCTTTCCCTCTAGTTTTCTTATGATTCTAAGTTCATTATATGATGAAATTACATTTAGTTTTTTTTTTAATTCGATCATTCGTTTAAAGAAGAAATCATTTGATTAATTTACCAATCGTACCATCATGTTTTAAAAGCGGTTTTAAATACTATTCATGTAACCTATGTTTAGATGTGCATGAGTATGATTTTCATAATCTTAAATTTATGTAGTTTGTATTTGTTCATTAGATTTTAGTTCGGATTGTATATGTTGTTGAACTCTATTTATTGTTTAAACCTATAAGTTTTAAAAGTAAAGTATGAAATTATTAAACTCAACTAACAAATATGAGTTAGACGTATATAAATCTCAACTCACGTCTTCAACCAAACACCTCACATGGGTTTGTAAAATCCAATCATACCCTTAGGCTAAATATTTTGATTACTTTTAATAGATTTAGAACATGTAATTTATTCTACGTGTCATGTGATTTTAACTTTATAATAAATCATGATATTACCGAAAACCCATTATAACTTCTCTTAAACAAGTCGAGATAAAAGAAATGAAAAAAAAAACAGAGAAAAAACCTCTAAATAAGAGGTAAAAATCAACTAAATATTTCAATCGATTTTCAATTGAAAAACATATCTTATATACCCTATGGAAATGAGAATGTTGAAATTTGAATCCATGACCTCTTACTCTAATAAATCACCAATATATCCAAAAGTTTATTACCCAAGATAAATTTTATATTTTTATATTCTCAACCTCCACTAAACAAAAGTGCTTGAAAATTTTCCATTTCCAATTCCATATAGGCACAAGCAATAGGGAAGGCAGCAAGTGAATTCATTCAAGAAGAGCTAAAGATGGATAATGTGTATGATTACATGTTTCATCTCTTGAATGAATATTCAAAGCTCATGAGATTTAAACCCAAAATACCAAAAGGAGCAGAAGAAGTTTGCTCAGAAATCATGGCTTGCCCAAGAGAAGGATTGGAGAAGAAATTCATGGCCGAGTCTTTGGTAAAAACACCATCTCTAACCAATCCATGCTCTATCCCACCACCCTTTGAGGGTATCTCTCTTCATAAGCTTTATAGAAGAAATGGCAATTTAATTAAACAAGTTGAAAAGTGGGAAGATAAGTATTGGGAAAATCAAGTTCAATCAAGCAACTTCTGACATTTTCATTTGAATTTCTTCATGTTATAGGTAACGTTTCGTTTGATTCTTAATTATAAATTTAGTCTTATGGTTGGGATCTGTGTCCATTAATCATTATATTTTAAAAAGTTTTAATTTAATCCCTATAATTTAGGTTTGTGTCAAATTAGTCCCTAGATAAATTTAAAACTTCCAATTAAGTCCCTCTAGTTTGATAAAAGTTCATTAAACATCATATCATTTCCACAAGTTACCATATCACTTATATGCAGCTGCTTTTTTTTAATATGGCTACCATATAAGCAATTTGTATTAACTTCTTGTAATGGTAGAGACATTTTATGAATTTTTATTCCATTGGAACTAAATTGAAAATTTTAAAACCAAATTTTTTTTATTGACCTAGACCTCACCACATGAATAAATTTTTAATTAAACCAATTTAGTATTTAAATCATAAATAAGAAATCTTATTATACTATGTGTCATGATATATGACATATCCTAGTTAAAATTAAAATTTTTAAAAGAAAATTAAATGATTAACGTATTAAAAAAAAAAGGGAGAGTCCAATGGGCCATGCGAAGTTGGATCCAATTAACCATTGGATTGACTGTAGGGCTTAGGCCCATTGGCCTAAATTTTGGAACATACATCTTCCTTTATATAGTTATAAGTGGCATTTTCAGGTTCACAAAAAAATTTGAAGGAAATAGTAAAAGGTTTAAGTTGATGTAAAAATAGTTCATAATATATTTAGCTCTAGTAGATAATTAATTTTTTTTAATGAATATTAAAAAGACTAACATTTTTATTACCATATGTATATGCCTTTAGAATTATCCTTATGTGAAAGTAAATTAAATTATATTCCTAAAATCTCCAAATTTAATGAAGATTCAAAACTTCAAAATTAATAGAGTCTATAATGGAATATAATACTTAAGGGAGTTAGGGAATCAGAAAATTAAATGACTTTAGATCTAAAAAGGACAAAGTTTGGAGGATGTATATCATATAAAAGACAGAAAATTAAAGTAGAAATTTATTGCACAAAAAGGACATCAGAAAAATGTCTCTATAATTAGTGGTCCTACTCCTTGCTTCAAATTTTCTTTCAGCCCTAAAATAAAGTATATTCAGAAATTAACACATTCATAGGGGAAAACAGTAGAAGAAGTGAACACTTACATTTAACAATATTTTTGTATTGGTGCTAGGGTTAAGACTTGAGAGTGCCCTATGAGAAATGTATTTTCCGTCTCCTTATCCGTCCTTAAAATTGTACAGGATAAAATATTTCTCATGAATCTTGTATTTTCCGTCTCCTTATCCGTCCTTAAAATTGAACAGGATAAAATATTTCTCATGAATCTTGAATTACCTATCCCCATTAAGATGGATCCTCATGAGTTTTTTCCCTACAGAAAATTTTAATACCCATAACTAGTGTTAATATTTTTTTTGTATTTGTGAAGTAAACTAATTTTAATATAATACTCTTTTAAGCTTTCAATTTATTTTATACGGTGATTATATGTTTTTTATTAAAAAAAAAACACTATTATTCAATTCTTCACATATCCATAAACTTTTCCTTTTGTCATCTTAAAAAAAAAAAAACCTGAAAAAAGGAAGAAAACAACAGGAAGCTTCTTCTTTCTCTCTTTTATTAATTAATTGAAATTCCAATATTTCTTTAATTTTACCTAATTAAAAAACAATGTATTAGTTAAGACTACTTGCATAAAATATAATTCCAATTCTTTCTCTCACTCAGAGAGAGATTAGGTTTAGAATGACCAAACCATAGACTTTTTTACGTAAATGTCATGCATGGGAATATTAATTAAATTTTATGCACAACAACCTGTAAATTAAATTAAATTAATCATTATTGATTCTATATATCTTTAGAATATTACTTCCCATGTGCAATATAATGCATACGCGTTTTTCGACTTTTTTTTTGTTTTTTGTTTCTAATTTCCCATGATTGCCTTTTCATTTGATTTAAATGGACAAAATAAAATAAAAAAATTTCATTTTTATTTTTTTAATATTTATTGTAATCTAAATAATGTGCAAAATAGATAAAAGTTTCATTGATAAAAATAAAATTTTTAAAAACAACAAACAAAAATGAAACTCTTATCAAACCAACTAATTAAAAAAACACAATATAATTTAATACTTTAACTCAACTTGAAAAAAGTTATACTTTGTCAATGAAGTGGGAACCAAAGTAAGAAAATGAATGCCATATGGAGGCAATTTGAAATAGGTAATTATAAAATTATTGTACTATTTTTATTCCTTTTTCTAGTTGTTTATTTGATGAGGGAAAAAAAATATTAAGAAGTTTGAAGTCGGCACAAGGAAATTTATTCCTAAATCCTAATTACTCGTGAATCCATTTTTAATCAGCAAAATTTATCTAAACTTATTCCTAAGGCCACTCTTGAACTTTCTTCTAAGACTTTTTTTTTTTTTTCCTTTTTGTCATTGTTGGAACTTGGGGCGGAAAGATAAAATTATGTAGGATTATTTTATTGCAAAAAATATATAATAATTCTATATATGTTTTTTTGGCAAAAGTAATTCTATATATGTTGTGAGTTGGGAGATGAGTTTTTAAATATATCAAAACTTTTGTTAAATCATTTTAGACTAAAATGATTTTTAAAATTTGGAGACTAAAATATTTGAAAGTTTAGTAACTAAAATATAATATACATAGAAGTACAAGGACCAAAATATGATTTAAATTTAAATTTTATATGATTATTTATGTTTAACTTACATATAGATTATAAAAATGTGACATAGTGAGTGATTGACTATTGTGGACATTAAACCTCAATAACTCACTAATTTTTTTTTTCAAAAAATAATCTATCATATATTCTCATGGTCAATCACTAAGTAATGTGTCACATCAAATATTATGGATCAAAATTGAACTTAATGAAAATAAGAGGAATTAGATTAGAAATTGAAGCGAATATAGAGATCAAATTTTAAAAATTTGAAGTAATTAGAACTAAATTAAAAATCATTTAAGATTAAATTAAAACTTTTCAAACATTGATGATTAGATTAAAAAATTTGTTCAGACATTAAGTACCAACTAAAAAATTAAACCATGATTCTTTAAATGAATTGAGGTGATGTTTGCAAAATCAACATCATGAAGCCGCTCCTATCAATTTTTATTTGTTGAAGAAAAATGTTTTTCTATTTATTAAACAGTTTTGAAATATCGCGATAAATTTAAGAGAAACGTAAAGGTACATGATAAGATAGCGGTCACGAGTCATGATTGACGGAAGGGGACTACTGATGACGTGGCCAAAATAGAAATGATTAAGGAGACTGGGTCCCATATTTTGGGAAACTTTTTTTTTAATACAAAATATATATATAGATATAATTGTTTTAATGGAAATTTCATTGGGTAGTTTTATATCCTAAAATGTAGATACATATATTTTAAAAAATATAAAAGTAAGTATAAATATAAACAAAATTGTAAATATATTATTTTTAAGGGTAAATTATCATTTTCGTCCCTGAACTTTACATCTGGTTTCATTTTCGTCCCTGAACTTTCAAAAAAGTTCAAATTCGTCCCTGAACTTTTCAAATCGTGTCATTTTCGTCCTTCCGTTTGTTTTTCCGTCCAAGACATTAACGGAGGCTGATGTGGTAGGCTGACGTGGTATGTTTTATCAATATTTTAATATTAATATTAATATTAATTTATTATATTTTAAATGTTTATGTGTCAATCTTTTTAATCTCTCTCTTCCATTCTCTCACCTCCCCTATTTCTCTCTCCTCCATCATCCTCTTCTCTACACTTTCTCCACCATCCATTCTTTTACCACCATGAATATTTTTCCAGATTTCTCAAGCTTTATCAAAACCCTCTCTCAAACCCATAATTCAAAAGTATCATTGAAATACATAAAAAGAGTTCCGTTACAAATGGCTATGAGTTCTTAAAAAATCCATTAAAAATCCTCATATTTTCTCCCTTAAAATTTCTAGATCTATATCTGGGATTATGATAAATTAGTGTTTTTTTTAATTGTTGATTTTGATATTTAAAACAACAATAAAAATCATAAAAGTTGGAAAATGGATTATTATATTTCTTCACTTTTGTTTTTATACCAAATTTTCTGGGTTTGTGATGGTGAGGATGGCGCTGATGAACATGACGGTGAGGCAGACAACAAGGAAGAAGAAAGAATTAGGGGAAAGAAGATAAGTAAGGGAATAAACTAATTTGAGGATGAGAAAAAGGAATAAATCCTTGTCGGAATTGGAATCGAATCAGCACCATGGAATCCTTTACAACAACTCCTTCTCCTTCCCTAAATCCCTTACAGAAAACTCGAAACCCATAACAATGGCGGCCATGGAATTAAAGCAATGAAACGAATTAAAAATTTGAACCGAATTTGTACAAACCCAGATCTACGAAAACGAAATTCCTTATCTACGAAATTAAAAATCCCAGATCTGCAAGAACCCATTTACGAAAACCCAAACCTGCAAAAATCAACCCAGATCTATGGAATGAAAAGAAGAAGCACAAATATGTGAAATCCAATATATGAAAATCTAGATCTAAAAAACCCACATGTGGAAACTTTGATATATGAAAACCTAGATCTACAAAAGGGAAAAGGAAGAACAAGATGAGAACTGGAAGATGAGGAGATGAGAAGAAGAATTGAAAACAAATGGAAAGAAATAGAAGGAGAAGAAAAAGATGGGGGGAAGTAGCAGAGAGTTTGATTGAAGGTGAGAGAAGAAGTTGGGGTTTGCAGGAAGTTGCGGCAGCTGCTTCAGTTGAAGAATTAAGAGAGGAAGAGATTAAGTTAGGGTTTGCTTTGAGGGGAGATTAAGAGAGGAGAAATATGATAATTATTAAAAGAATAAAAAATGCCACATCATTTAAAATTTATCAAGTCATTCTGCCACGTCATTTAATAAATGCCACGTCAGCTTCTGTTAGTGTCTCAGGCGGAAAAACGGACGGAAGGACGAAAATGAAACGATTTGGAAAGTTCAGGGACGAAATTGATCATTTTTAAAAGTTCAGGGACGAAAACAAAACCGGAGTGAAAGTTCAGGGACCAAAATGGTATTTTACCCCATTTTTAAATTTCATTAACCCTTTTAGTTTTATTGTGGATTGTATTAGTTCGCGTGATGGTTATTTTTTTTAAGATCAATAAAATAGAGGAGGACGATTCAAATATTAGATCTTATCACTACAAAAAATCTGGGAAAAGGCGGCGAAATTCAAATCGCCGGCATTATTTATTGAGAAAGGAAAGGGAGGCGAAATTCGTCGACCTTTCCTAAGCCAATGCCGGCGAAATTACATTTCGCTTTCCTCATATGATGTGTATAATTTTGATAAGAAAAAAATGTGATTAAAAAATACTTGTTTAATTATATAATTAATAATAAGAAATCATCTTAAATGGTATAAACATACTAAATACTAAAATGTTAAAATAATTTAAAAATTATTCAAATAGCAGCCTATAATTAATTAACTAGTTAAAATATTTTATTATTTTTTAGTGAATTTATTAGTTTTTTCTAATAATTTTAAAATATTAGATGCATATATATGTTATTTTATTAATTATCCCTCCGATAAAATAACAGCTCATAAAATAAATTATGACTTTCCTTTAGAAAATAAACTTTTTGAACATACGAGTCATTGAAAAAGGCAACTTTGGAAAATTATATAACCACTTAAAAAAAAAGAGACTAAAAAACTTAGTTTGATTAGAACAACTATTTGATTTTATAAAAAATCTATACCAATCAAATGAAATAAGAATAAAAATCCATGTGAAGAAAAAATGGAATAGTTACTTTTTGATAAAACTCAATTAGCATATTGAGCTAATTATCAAAATGGAAGTGGCAAAAAGGAGAATTTTCATCTTTTGAAATAACCAATGTTTGGAAATTTCTGTACGGCATCCTACTTTATAAGCAATGAGATGCCATAATTTGGGTGGGTGGCATCATTCATTTCTTTCTTTCATGAGAAAACTCTCTTGTGATATGCTCAATTTTCAAGAAAAAATGTTCCCTCGTGTTGGAAAAGAATCGGAGTTTTTTTTTCAGCACCCCCTCTCATTAATATATCATATCTTTAATAAATAAATAGTTGGATATCTCAATGCACCTCTTAATTTCTATCACTACTATTTGATAAATAAATTAAAGGAGTTTCAAGCCCCTAAAGTATTTTTTCTCTTTTTTATATAGTTGTCATATGACACGTGCAAGGCACGTGAAATACCGGTTATCAATTAAAAAAATTATTGAATAATATAATTCGTGATATTTTTTATCTAGACATATTCTTATAGATAAAATTGAAATTAAAACATTTCTATATAAGTTGTTTAGTTTGTTATCAGAAAAATATATACATGAATTCAAAGTTTATATGGTTGTATAAAAAAAATTATCTTACAAATCTCAAATTTTAAATTAAAAATACCGAGAATTAAGTTCTAAACATCAAATTGATTGTATATGGATACTCTTTATATTTGACAAAAAATTCATTGTTTTTTTACAAATTAATTGAATGTATAATTAAGTAAAAAAAATGTACGGATTAAATAAAATTATACAAATGGAATATAAAAAAAGTAAGAGTAAATGGGAATTCATGTGTACATGGTGTACATATCATTAATTTTTTTTATTTATTGAACCTTAAAGAAATATCATATCAAGTGGGATAATGTAAGAAATTATTGTGACCGGATTAATATATTATTAGGCCTTTAATAATTAATTAATTAAAAATGTGTCTATCGACTCAAAATGGAAAAGACATATTTAAAAAAAAAACTAAATTAGAAATTACAACAAACATTTAAAATAAAAATATATTTAACCTAAATTATAATCTACCTCTTCTTCGTGCTTCAAACTCCTCCAATGTAAACCACCATTTTCATCTTCTTCTATTCTCTACAAGGCAAGGCAAGGCAAGTCATCCTCTAGAAAATCTTGTCTAAAACACATAAGAGTGGACCTCCCCACTTCTTAAACGGTCTATAATTTATATTAAAAAAAAATAATCATTTCTTGCAAATTATCAAGAGAATTAGTTGCTTATCAACGATCTTTATGCCTAAAACTTTTATCTTTCTTCGCCCGTAACTAATTTATCGTTGTTAAATATCGTAGAAAATTCTGCTAGCAATAATTTTTTTTTAATAAGAATTCTATTGGGCAATTTTTAATTTTTTTTTTTAAAGGCGCCATTTAACATTATTATTGATGATATATTGTATTAAATAAAATTCAATCTAATGATATCTTCTAATACTTTCTTCTTCACTATCTCACAAAGACATTAGTCACAAAGAAAGTGAAAGGTTTTGCATTGTGAGTCAATTCTTTTTACCCTCTAATCTTTTATCAATATTATAAACTTTAACTAAATCTTTAGGCTCTCTCTGATTATGATTTTGTTTTAAACTTGTTTTCAAACCTTTTTTTTCCCTTCACCCTTTTAAAACGCTTTAAAAAACTTTACTTAAAACTCAAAATATGTTTTTAATAATCACCTTTTTTAGTTTTTAAAATTAATTAATGATTAAAAAATCTAAAAAATAGATTATGAAACAAAAAACGCTAATAATTTTTTTTATTGTTTAAAAATAGAAAACTAAAAATAAAATTATATGAGTTTTTTTTGTGGTCAATATTATATTTTAAAAAGTATTTATGAATACAATCAAATTTTTTAACATGTCAATTCATGATTCCAATAAATCAATGGTCAATTATCATTTATTACGGTGGTCAATTAATCACTAATTAACTCGTTAAAAATCTTTATATTTATAAATACTTTAAAAAAAATTCCTGCTAAATTTTTTCAAATTCCGAACTTAAAAAAAAAAAAAATTACTCTTTATAACAAATAATTATAATTAAAAAAAAAAAGTTCCTAAAATAAAACTACCAATTCCTAATGCTTAAAATATGAGTAAACAAAACATTCTCTGTTCTCATCTATCTGTCACTCACATTTTGCTTTCTTTTCTTTTCTTTATTTCTTTTTCTTTATCCATTTTCCTTTCCTTTCTTTTTCTCCATACAAAACAAGAGTCTTTTTCTGTTTCTCTTTTTTGAATCCAAAGCTTCTTCTTCATCTCTTGGGGTCCTCTCAAGTTCCCTTTTTTCTCTCGAATTTCCTTTCTTCCATTCTTGGGTTTCTTGCTAATTCTTTCTATTTGAATCAAATGACACTGTTTTTTATTAAATATTTTTTGATACAATCTTAGTTCATTTCCTTTCTGTTCTCTATCCCATAATGAAACCCAGTTTAAAGTAGATTCTTTTACTCCATTTTTGTCTCTTTTCATATCTTCTACTTACTGGGTTTTCATTTTTCTCTCTCTTTGCTATTTTTCTCTTTCTGGGTTTCTTTAATTCTTTCTTTTCTGAATGTGGGTTTTTCTTGGTTTTTGATTTTCTTGTGGAAATTGGGAGATAATGAAATTTTTAGCTTCATTCTTGCTTCTTTCTTCAATTGTGGGAGTTCTGTTTAGGACTTGTGATTCTTTTTCTTCTAATGAAGGTATGCATTTTTCTCTCTTTCTCAGATCTTGATTCCTCATATACATCTTCAAACTAAAGTTAATAAAATGTTAAGCTTTGTTCAATATTAAAACTTTTTGAACTTTAAACTTAAGTGGGATTTCTTGATTTCAAAATTTTGGAACTAGAAAATTCTTTTTCTTGCTAACTTTAGAATGTATTGAGTGAACTGATTCTAGTGAAGCCAGTTTATAGTTTAATTCTTTTCAAATTAAGAATTTATGTAAAACTATGTCATGGTAATTGTTGGAATTAGTTTTAGATCTTCTAAGTGTTGAAGTACTAAGCTTATAATTCAAATAATTTCTTTCTGACGGAGCATTCTTACTCTTGCTCAGTGACAGTTCTTATGGCCTTCAAATTTGGAATATTTGAAGATCCACAACGATTCTTTTCCAACTGGAATAGTCATGATGTAAATCCTTGTGTCTGGTCTGGCATTTCTTGTTCTCCGGCTCGAGACCATGTTATAAAAATGTAAGACATGACTTGTTTTCTATTGAAAATTTCCATTTGTTGACAAGTAATATTTGAACTTGTATTTGATTGGAGCTTTGCTTTTGCAGTAATATTTCACATGCTTCCATAAGGGGATTTCTTCCTCCAGATTTGGGACAACTTAGCTTCTTGCAAGAACTGTATGTTGTTTTTCCTCATATAAAATATTGCTTTGTTTTAAGTTGTTGTTGTTTTTTTTTTTTTGCTTTTTTGCTATTAACTATTTAAGTATAAGTTTTATGCCAAATGGGTGTAGAATTTTGCATGGAAATAAGCTGCTTGGTACTCTACCCAAGGAGTTAGGCGACTTAAATTACCTCAGAGTCTTGGATTTGGGAATGAATCAACTCACAGGTCCAATTCCTCCCGAGTTTGGAAATTTAACCAATATTATGAAAATGTAAGGGGGCTGTTTTTTCCCAGACATTTGCTTTGCTTTTTCGATAACTTCTTGTAATTTTATGGTTTTTTTGCTATTTGTGGCAGAAACCTTCAGTTTAATGGGTTGACTGGTAAGCTGCCTTCAGAGCTTGGAAATTTGAGATACCTTGAGGAACTAAGGCTGGACAGAAATAAGCTTGAAGGAACTGTTCCTGCTGTTGGCTATTCAGATATTACATCTAGCATGCGTGGAATGTAAGTGAATGATGTTGCATCAGAGAATTAGACTAAAGTCGCAGTGTTTAGTCTTCTTTTCTATACACCTGAGAGTGTTACTAGCTAGGTATTTTAGTGTATGGTTTCATGGTCATTGTATGATTCGACTGTTTTAATGGGTGGAGTTTATGGAAAATAATTGATCAATGTAAAACATAACAAGTTACCGGTCAAAAATCTAATAGGTTAAAAACTTTCTTATGTGGTGTTTTCTTTGAATTTTTCGATTGTATGTAGCAATATTCCTATGTTTTGGTCAAGCTGCTAAATGTCAGAGTTTAGTGTTTCCAAACTTTCCACACCCTCCTTCCAGTTATTTTGTCTTATATTTTTCTGATGTTTCAGGCTAGTACCTAACACGAACATATCCGGATTCTGTCGCTCATCACAGCTTAAATTTGCTGATTTTTCATTTAACTTCTTTGTTGGGAGCATACCTAAATGCTTGGAGTATCTTCCAAGGTATCTTCTGGGTTTTTTTTCGTATTCTAGATTTGATCAGTTTTGTTCCTCTTTTAATATACTTTCTGCAGGTCAAGTTTTCGAGGAAATTGCCTCCAAAATAATAATCCAAAACAGCGTCCTCTTGTGCAATGTGGTGCGTATTCCTTGTAATTATGTAGTTGCATTTCACTGGAGGGAAATGTATATCAGGTCGAAAAAGTTAGAATAAGACAAAAATAGTATTAGAAAATATTGTACCTGTACCGTATACAATTAGAATTTCTTAGATTGTTTATATAACTGATTCTGACTTCAATTCTTCAGCTAAGAGCCATCCAGGAAGTAACCCACAGAACCAACCTGTCAATAATATATCCAAGCATCATCAAGAAACAACAAAACCTATCTGGCTTTTGGCCCTTGAAATCGTGACAGGAACTTTGGCGGGGTCCCTTTTCCTAGTTGCTATTCTTACTGCACTTCAGAAATACAATCGAAAATCCTCTATCATATTGCCCTGGAAGCACACTGGAAGCAGGAAGTACAATTCACCAGTATATGTAGGTTGGTTCCTTTAGTCTATTCCTAACCATACTTAAATGCGATCAAAAGTTTGTCTTTTTTGAAAGAAAGAAAAAAAAAATCAATATTTTTGTTGTTTCTGCACAGATCCTGAGATTTTAAAGGACGTCACGAGATTTAGCAGACAAGAGCTTGAACTAGCTTGTGAAGACTTTAGCAACATAATTGGTTCTTGTCCAGACAGTTTAGTATATAAGGGAACCATGAAAGCTGGACCTGAGATTGCTGTTATCTCAATGAGCATGAAAGAAGAGCAATGGACTGGCTACCTTGAACTCTATTTTCAGAGAGAGGTACTGTTTTATATCAATGACACTCAGAGATTTGGCACCAAACAGCATCTTAACCATCAAACACTTGGAAAATGGGAGTTGTCTTCTTTAAAAACTGAACTTATTTCATTTCAAATAACCATTTAGGCGGCAGATTTGGCACGAATCAATCACGAGAATACAGGAAAATTACTTGGCTATTGCAGAGAGAGCACTCCATTTACAAGGATGCTGGTTTTTGAATATGCATCAAATGGCACATTATATGAGCACCTCCATTGTAAGCCAACATTATATTCTTTCCCTCCTTGCTTTTCTTTAAAAGATCTTTTCTTATTTTTAAGTGATTTACCAATGCCTGCAGACGGAGAAGCGTGTCAGCTATCTTGGACAAGGCGCATGAAGATTATTTTAGGCATTGCTCGTGGACTCAAGTATCTTCATACTGAACTTCAGCCACCATTTACCATTTCTGAGTTGAATTCTAATGCTGTTTACCTTACTGATGATTTTTCTCCCAAGGTAGTATCATAGCCTTCTTTATGTTTCCCACAATGAACAGAAAAAAGCCAATAGTAAATAATAGGTAATAAATGGAAAATTATTTAAGATACTTCTAGTTCTGGAGAACATAGAGAGAGATTCAAAGAATTTACAACTGTGAACTGCTAAACGTTTTTTCAACCTTTGGTGGTAAATCCTTTGTTTTCTATTCCTTTGTATTGTGGGCAGTATTTCCCTTTTCATGCAAGTTTAATGTCAAATTAAGCCCTCCATAATTTGGGTTTGAAAAGTATGTTGATCCAAAGATTCGTTCTGAATTTCAGCTGGTAGACTTTGAAAGCTGGAAGACGATCATTTCAAGGTCAGAAAAGAACTCTGGCGCTATAGGCAGCCAAGGCGCAATCTGTGTTCTTCCAAATTCTCTAGAAGCACGCCATCTCGACGTGCAAGGTAACATCTACGGTTTCGGTGTCCTGTTACTTGAAATAATCAGCGGGCGGCCTCCATACTGCAAGGACAAAGGGAACTTGTTAGATTGGGTAAGAAACTAAATCCTAGTCCAAAACTAATGAAGGAGGTGCAAACTTACCAACATTTGAAACTAAAACATGTATGATGATAATGATGCACAGGCCAAGGACTACATTGAAATGCCAGAAGTAATGTCATATGTGGTGGATCCTGAATTGAAGCATTTTAGATATGAAGATCTTGAAGTAATATGTGAAGTGGTAAACCGCTGCATCCATCAACCGGCTAAACCGCTTTCCATGAAGGAATTATGCAACATGTTAGAGACTAGAATTGATACCTCTGTTGCCATTGAGTTTAAGGCATCTTCTTTGGCTTGGGCAGAGCTTGCACTCTCATAGTAGAGAAAGAAGACAAAATGTGACATATACTGATGAATGATTTGATACTCTCTTTTTTTCTCCTTTTTCCTTGTCCCTTTCATTGTTCTGTTTACTAGTTTCAATTTTCCATATTTTTTGTACATGTTTAATCCTAGAGTAAGTGTATAATTCCTAGCATCAAAAATTATGCTAATACTGTTTTAGGTTTGATTTAGAGTGCCATTTAGTCACAAAGCAACAATGATGTTGAACAAATTTGTTCCCTCCTATCTCTGTTTTACTCTTTCTTTCTTCTTTTTTTTTTTTTTTTTGAGATATTACAAATTTACATCAAATTGGGGAGGGGGCTTGAACCTTTGAGTTTCTAAAAGGGAAATCGAACTGATAAGCTATGTACGACCTATTTTTTGTTTCACTTGTTTTTTACATTTCAGCTATAATATATATATTTTCATAAGGGTAAATGGGAAAACTATTTTTTGAGAAGGTTCAAATTCTATTATTTCAGAAAGAAATAAAAGCATACGATCAGTTTTTATTCTATAATACAGATGTTTTTAGAAACACCAAATAGGTTTACAAAAAACAAATAATCGGTAAAAAGAAAGTTTAGAGAAAATAAGAGGAAGTTAAAAAAGCCAGGTAATAAGAAGGGTATTTGGTTTACAAATATAGGAATAGCATACAAAAGAATAAGGCATGCACAATATATTTGGATCAGATTTATTAAATATGATTTAGGATTTTATTAAAAAAAATCTTATTAAATGAATAATAATTTATCTAAAAAACCATGTCACAATCACAATAAGTTGAAAATTAACTATTTCAATAGTCATAATTAAAATAGTGAATTAAGTTTTTTTTTTATCAATACTGTAACTGGGTTTAGGATACCAAGTGTCATGGATGTAAGACTCCTGACATCTAATTCAAATCAAACCTTATAACACCCCTTGGTTAAGATATTTCCTTGAAATGTCATTTGAGAAATATAACAATTATCACCAGATCAAAACATTCTTCTAAGTTTCTAACGTGCCCAGTTTACGATATTAAAAAAAAAAAAAACAAAGAAATTTAGGACAAAATTGCACTCATATAAGAGCTGAACTTAACTTACACATTAACGAAAATAATGAGTAATAAAAATTATGTCCATAAAGTTTAGTTTATTTATTCTTAGATCGAGAGTAGTGGTTGTCATTGGGATTTCTCTTCCCACTAAAAACTGCCAAGGCCTGCTTAACTCGAGGCTGCAAAGGAGCTCTTTTACCAGCATGGTGGCTGAAGATATCATCTGTGCTGAATAACTCATCACCCTGTTAATGGAAAATGAAGATAATATATGGTCATGAAGGTGAAAAACTTAAAGTAAATCCAAAAACAAAAGACATGTAAATAGAAATAAGGGAGGCAATTTTGATTCCATATTACCTCTTTGTACACTTTCTTCTTGGTTTTGGGATGAAGAAACTTCTTTGGAAGTTGATCTTCACGTAAAACGAGATTTTTGGTGACGGCATTCCTTCCACTTCGCGGTAGAGGAAGCGAAAACTGCACATGAAACGACAATGTCAATTTGAAGATGAGAACCATAAGAGTAGTAGAAAATGCATGAACTTAGCAGTTAGCACTGTTGGAGATGGATGCAACTACATATACTCAATTTTGTAATGCCAGAAGTAATAAATAAAACTTAGGTAATGAGAGATATTCTGGACACATCAATTAGATATACTCACTTTTGTGCCCCGCAGAGATATTCTTGGCTTTCGGGACGCCAAAACAACTCCATTCTCTCCAACTGTAACAGCTACCTTGCGTAAAGTTCCACCATTTCCACACTTCGGACAGAAAATCCTTCCAATTTCAGCAGTAACAGTGTAGCAGGCATGGCATTTCAAAATCCACCTGAATGACAAATAGAAAATATTTTAATACCTAGCAAGATGATTTATTCAAATAAACTACTCAACCAATATATAATACAATTACACTCGCTCAATACATGCAGTACATCATTATACAATCTTAAGCCTCGTGTAAGAAAAAATTTTCATTGATACATACATCATACTGGAAAAAACTCAGCATACAGATTTTTTCTAAAAAATTGATAAAACATAGCCCTACAATAATATCTTAATCATTGATCTTAGAATTCATGGAGAAGACGCTACGTGCATAAGTTAGTATTTTACTCACTTTATTCCTATTTCATGATTTTTGCTAACTCACATCTTGAATAAGTTAGCTTTTAAAATACATATTAATCTTCCAACTGCAGGCATTTGCTACCACCACCTACTATGGAAAGGATGTATCTTCCCCTTATGAAGGAGAGGAACTGTCTCTTCCTTTCATATAGAAATAGAGGCGCTGATAGGGTGAGGTAGCCAAAATAGAAGAATTTATTTATTATGGTGAGTTATATCCATGACACTGATTTTACTCCCTCTCATTAAAACTATGCATACAAAAATTATGAATGAGTGAGCCACAAAATGACAAACGTACCATAATTTGAGAGAGGGAATAAATTGAGGAGCAATTATTAAAAAGTCAAGTTTTTTTTCATAAGAAACAGTAATTTCATTTAAAAAAAGATTGAAATACAAAATTCAAGTTGATTTTCTATATAATTAATAATTGATAGTATAACCAAAAATTGATGGGCACAAAGCATCACCCACAAGCTACAGAATAAACATACCTATGTAGTTGGCGGATCTGCATTCCTCCAGGAGCTAATAAACGTAGACCCATTTGCAATAGAACATTCTGCATCGCAAAGTCACCAGTTACACAAGCTACGCTGGATTCAGACAAGGATCTCAGCATCCAACTCTGCTCACTGTCATCATCATCAACGAAAGATGTGTCTACACTTTCATTAGTAAGGCTTGAGTTTTCTAACTGTTCCACCTCATATATTGTTGTATCACCCTCAACGGCCATGGAAAAATTGTGATTGGAGATAACATCCTCCACCTTACTCTCGTCAGACTTTTCCCTTGTGGAAATGTCAAGCCCTTCCACATGAAGAGCATTTAACGAATCTTCTTCCAGCCTCATCTGCTTCAAAATATCAGAGAGGTTTTCATCATTGCTTGTTCCTTCAGCTATCTGACTGTCAGCTATCCCATTTCCAGTATTAGACAATTCAGAGATCTGATCCTGTGATTGATCTAATCGAGTAGTTTCCTCTTGAATGTCACTATCCGTGCTTCTCTCAACATCTCTCTGACCATCCTTTTCAGCTAATGACTCATAATATTCACGTTTAGCTTTTCTCTTGAAATATCTTCTCTGAGTACTTCTACTGACAGCAGGTGTCCAATCGCCAGCATTATCATCATATTGTCCTTGAGATGCATCAATTCCATCAGCCACCATCTTCTTCCCTTCAACATCAATTTCTTTTTTTACAGGAGGATACATCCTTGATCTTATTGAATTGCTGCCAGTTTCATCATGATGAACCAAGTTATTCTCAATCTTATGCTCTAGTGAACCGTTCTCAGATTGGCTATCTGAAGGGATAATGTTCAAGTTCAAATCTTGCAAAGGAAGGATCCTTGAAGTGGAGTTCGATGGATCATTATCATTTTGTTCTAAAGCTTCCCATTCTTCCAAATTAGGAACATTTGAGCCCCACCCAGGCATGTCTTTCTCAGGTAATCTTTTCACATTGACCATATGAATAGGGGGAGGACAATCACGGAGATGCTTAGTTCCATGAATCTGAGCCTCCAAGGTGTGAGTGAGGGCAATGAGCTTAAGATCAACATCTGAAAGTGTCTGTAAATCACCAGTCGCCTTTGCAAACTTGATTACTATAAAGTCAATATAAAATGCATGAGCACATATTGTGACAAGATATGCACAAAATAATTGTAACAATAACAGGTCAATTGATCTGTCAATCAATGGGAAACAAAATCCACGACTTTTAGCAAGTGCATGCTTTGATTTATTTCAAAGAAGGCCTGTGTTACAAGAATGGCTGAAAAATAATCTATCAGGTTCTCATTTTATTGATCTTTTAAATTATGGTGTGCTACAGCCATGATTAAATTAAAAAACTACACACCAATGACTAAAAAAATAAGAAATTGTCTACACACCTAACAACAAAAAAGTTTTTTTTTCTTCTAAAATATCGAAAACTTACAATTTAAAAGCAAACCAACATAGCCATATGTTCAATTTTCAAACTATAGTGGTCACCTAACCAAAAATACTATCCTTCAAAGTCTCCCGGTGTAAATGTTGTAGTGTCAGGTGATTATCCTATGACATTAGTCAAGGTCCATGTAAACTAACCTGGACACTCACAGTCACAGTTATTTTTGGAAGGAAAAAAAAAAGCTTCACAATGTGACTAAAGTGGTTTTTCCACATGAACACAAAGCAAGGAGTAACATTTCAATTTCAACATTGAAATCACATGGAAAATCCCTGAATAGCCTCAAATTTAGGAAAAACCAGAAACACCATTACATACATACAGCCTAAAACTTACACAAAATCGTTCATTATAAACATTTAATAAAAATAACAACAACAAAAAAAACTAAATAAACTGAAGGTTAAGAAAATAAAAGGGTAGATAATCAAGAAACTGAAAAATCAGAATACATAATAAAAATTGTACCTTTAGAGAGAGATTCAGGGGATGGATCCATAGATTCGAGGGAGAAAGGAAAGAAAGCAAGCCTATGGCGAGAAACAGGATCGCGAACCTCATCCAAAACCTCAGGAACAGAAACAAACTTATCAGCACAGGAAGAAAGCTTCTCTCCATCTTGAATAATGGCATTAGCATCAACAACGGCGATGGCTACGCCTTTACTGGATTTGAAGCTGTCTGTGAAAATTTGAACAGTTGAGGAAGAAGAAGAAGAGGTTGTTTGAAGAATAGGGTTTGAAGATGGTTGGGATTTCACGATATGGCTCCATGAAGAAGTTGCAGCAGTAATGGCTTCCATTGTTGAGAGGAAGAAGAAGGAGCAGGGTAGAAGTTTGATAATTGATATAGTGATATGGAAGCGTAAAACCCTAGAGATCAGAAACGACGTCGTGTTTTTGTTTGATATTAAAAAGAGCTTAAAAAAGAAAAATTAATAAACTCAAAACAATTTGAAAAAAATATCTTTTTAGTCAGTTAATTTTAGATTTCAATCGACTTAGGTCATGTTTACTTAGAGGGAATGAGAATGAAGGAATGAGAATAGGGTTATTTTATTCTCATGGTTCTTGTTTACCTAAAAACTTGGAATGGAAATGGGAGTGTAGACCCACACAATTTGGCAATCTCATTCCCAATTTTCAAACAATTTCATTCCCTCAAACAACTTCATCAATCTCATTCTTTATTTTGTGGGTCCAACCAACTTTTATATTTTATTAATTTTCTTTTCTCTCTACTTTTTGTGGGACCCCACGAAATAATACTTAATTCTCATTCCAAGACTCTAGTGAACAACATCAATGGTAATTCTTTCTCATTCTCATTCCCGCTAAGTAAATGATGCCTTAATCCTTAAACTATGATCTTTTGGTTATTAGAATGAGGGAGATGGTCTCTCTTTTTTCCTCTTTCTTATCCTTCTTACTTATGTAATTTTTTTATTAAGTAAAAAATGATTTAAAATTGTTTTCAAAAACTTAATAATTGAGTGGACATTAATAAAGAACAAAACTTGGCTGCATAAAAAATGTGACAAGTGTGCAGATCTTTTTTTCTCTTTTAGTGCACACTTGTCACATTTTTTATGTTTCTAAGCATCCTTGACTGCTTATTTTTAAGTAGCCAAGTTTTGTTCTATAATAAAAACTCAAAGATCAGTCATAAACACCAAAAATCAGTGACTAAAGGTATTTCTCCAGCACCATTGTTTTTAATTAAGCTTATTTTATTAGTAATTTATTTTTTTCATTTTAAAATCTTATCGAAATTAAGTATAAAAAACATTTTTAATTAATTTTTACAACTTAACTACGAAATCTCAATAAAAACCAGGTTATAAAATAAATAAATCAATAGTGATTTTTAAAACCATAACCCTAAATTTAAATTAATATCAAACTGAACTTTATTAAATATTTTTAAAAAGATTTGTGTGTATTATTCTACCATAAATGATTCCTAATATTTTTAAATTAAATTGTGTAATTGGTTTTTGTGTTTTATCAATTATGTCAATTTTATCTTCATACATTAAATTTTTTCATGTTAGCTCACATATTTTGTCAATCGGGTCACATTAACAAATTGATCCTTGTTTTATTTTTATTTTTAAATATACATTTTTTCAAACCTCGGTTTGAGCCTTATACTTATAAAACTTTTATTTTAATCTATATATTTTAAGTTAATTGATAGTCTCCTATAGTCATCGGTAAGTAGTGTTACTTTTGACAAAATTTGGCGTCAATACAATTATTGAATATAGATCGGTCTTTCATTAAAATTTAACTAAAGTATAGAGAATAGAATAAAGCTTTTAAAAATACAAGAACTAAGAGCTAGTACAGGTTACAATTTATATGAATCAAACAAGCAAATGGTAATATAACCTATTTTAACAATCTATTCTTCAAATATTGATATTTTTGTTTGGTCTCGTTTTTTTTTTTTTTTCAATTTGTAAAAATCAAGTTTGTTCACCAACAATACATTCATCCTATTATTAACTTTTTTTTTTTAAACTTATTTTTCATTTTTACGAAAATTGAAAACAAAAACAATTTTGAACACATCTTTTACAACCTTTTTGTTTTTTACCATAGTAATTTAGTAAAAACATGTTTAAAAAAAATTAAGTTGTTTTTCTTCCCAGATTTATAAATCTGTGAATAGCGACTCAAATACTAAATAACCTTTAATTTTCAATTGACTAAAAATTGATCTTTTCAAATAAAATATTAAAAAAAAAACACCTCTAAAGAGTTGCAGCCAAACAAAACCTTTCTCCATAAAGTTCAAGTCATTTTAAGTGCATATTGTTGTATTGTATGTCAATACTGAAATATTAAAGGCAGCAATATAAGGATTTCAAGTTTGATGGAATAAAAAAGATGATGAAAATTTTCCATCTTGGAAAAAATAATATCTTGCTTGAGTTCTTGTCAACCATGTTACAGAGAGAATAATACTTAACATCACAAAGCAAGCATTGATCCTAAAGAATGGATAGGGATGGCTCTTAATTAATTGCAAAGAAGAAATTAAAGTTTCATTTTTGGTATGAACTCCATAGCATGCCAAGGTCAAGATTACCTCCAGAAAGTATAATCCCAATGCGGTCGCAATCCTTCCATGAAGGATTTTGCTTGAATCTATCAGAGAAAACAGCAGCAAGGCCAATTGCCCCACTAGGCTCCACAACTACCTTGAGTATTTCATAACAAAGTCTCATGGCTTTGATTATCTCCTTGTCCTCCACGGTTATTATATCGTCAACCATATCTCGTATTACGGGCCTAAATAGGAATTCAAGTTAAGAATGACCTTTTTAAGGCTCAATATTGGCACTCAGCACCAAATTGCAAAATGGATGAATATATAAAAAGCTTTTTGATTTGCATTGTCAATCAGTGATAAAAAAAAAAAGGTCATTTACTTAAATACTTGTAAAAATGGTTATTCTCTTACTATACACTTCAAAAATGTCTCCCCGTTTTAATTTCCCTTAAAGTTGAATCATATGTCAAGAAAGTTGTTGGAAGTAGAGAACGTTATAATATTGCATCTATAATGAAAATTATATACAAAAAACAAGTTTTTAGGTAAATGAAAAGTTTTCAGGATAACCATAATTAACTAACAGGAAATTATATTACCAGGTAAGATCACCGAGAAAAGCTCGAAGACCGTCAGCTATAGTATTGGTCTCTGCCAATGTTACTATCTTACCAGCTGCTTTTGACATGGCTGCATCATTAGCTCCCTTAGGTTCTGCACCAAAAATCCGGATGGCGGGATTGATGGACTTTGCAGCCACTGAAATTCCTGATATTAAACCTCCACCTACATTTTCAGGGTCGAGTTTCAGCAAGAAACTAGTCCCACTGTATTATCAACTCAACATGCTGCACAAAATATATGATTTGAAGGTAGAAAAAAAGATCGGATCAAACAAACCACTTATGGGAACAATTAAAGTGTCTATTTGTGGCACTTGTTCCAGAAGCTCCAATGAGATAGTACCCTGCCCACTGCAAGAACAATTCAATGACTTATCCAAAACACTAGGATGGATGTTGTTTATAAAAGCAACTTTCTGCTTTTTAGAGTAAACTGTGAATTCGTGTTTGAATGACTGTTTTTAAAGCTATTTTCTCTTGTTTTCTTTTAGTTATTTATATTACCTACTTTCTATAGTTTTTTTTTATCCCAAAATCTAGGGATTCCAAGTACACAAATATGTAGATATTAAAAAAATTTCTAAAAAATGTTTTGAAAACAAAAGCGCTTTTAAAAGTTGTAGTAAACAGGATCCTAGCTTCTTGTTATGAAACATGTCAAATGTCCATTTTTCTTTTTCCTCTTTGCAAGGTACCGTGAAAAGTTTATCTTGCAGCAATTCAAACATATCAAATACTTTTAACTCTACTATCACTATTTCATTTGGTGAAGTATTTACTTAATCATACTTCTCACCTTCTCCAGGGTATCATTGGAAAGCAAGTTGAACAAAAAAAAGATATCATTTTACCTCATTATGCGCCCATCATTATAAGGGTGTATAAGAACTGCACCAGTTTCTTGCATAACCTTTGCGGCAACAGTTTCCCTCGACTGCACTGTGGCCTCACTCCATATAATCTGACCACCATAACGCACGACATTTTCAACTTTACATTTCGGAGCATTTTCTGGTATAACTACATAAGCGGGGATTCCTCGAAGTTTTGCAGCCAAAGACAAAGCTGCAGCATGGTTACCACTAATTTGGAAGAGCTTTATCAGTTGAATATTCTTTGAAAAAAATAAAAGAAAGTGTATTGTTCAGTCCAGAGTAGACCTGCTGTGTGTCACGACCCCTTTAGCAGCCTGACTGTCATCCAGTGAATATACAGCATTGCAGGCTCCTCTGAATTTAAAAGCTCCACTGATCACGCACATGAGAAAGCACATAGATGTTATAAATATAATTCCCTTGGAAACCATTGATTTTCTTCTCTTACATACTATATCCTTCCAAACTTATTTGAAAAATGTGGAGCTAATTCAAATCTGAATAGAAAATCAGGCAGTTCTACAGGCATGACAAGCTGATACAACTTTTGACATTTTTTTAATAGAATGTTGTTCCTTGATAATGTCTAAACTTATCCTTGTTTTCACAAATTTTTTAAAAAATTTTAAAAATAATAATCCTAAACCATTTTTGGAAAATAAAATCCCAATGCACAAAATAATTTGCTCATGGCACCTTAGCAAAAAGCTCTTTGCATGAAGAGTTAATCATATAAACTTCTTAAAAATCAAACTCATGTTATAAAGATCAATTAATAATTTAACAGGGATTATTTTAAAATAAAACAACTAAAATTGATCGTTTCTACAAAAGATGGATTCATATATCTTATTTGATATCATCAATAGATTGTTTTTAAGTTAGACAAAGCATACCAACTTTTCTAATAAGTCTTTGCTAAAAATAAAGTTTTAAAATTTAGCATTGCCAAGTTCACAGAACACAAATTTTAATCATTCACGATTGATTAAGATACTCACCCCTTTTGGAAACATTCACACTTAAAAAAAAGTTGTTTTCCAGAGGCAGCATTAATAGATTCAGAGGACAAAACGGGGGTTTGATGGATGAAAGGTTGGATCCGTAGCCGTGCTTCTTTTATGGAGAAAATATCAGCAGCGTATTCTTTCTTCTTCTTTTGGATCTCCACATTCATTTTACCACCTACATAAAAGCAGTAGTGAGGGGTGAAAAGATGATGAACATGTCATCTACTCACAAATAAATGAAAAACAGTGACGCGTGTATTACCGCCGATTAAAAAAATAGACAGAGATATAACATGAGAGACTGGAACAGAATGTTTTGTAAAATTTGGGGATTAAAACGGAATTTTTGAAAACCCGAGAACTAAAATGGGGAAAATGCCAAATTTTGTGACCAAAAAATAAAATTCAATTAAAACTGCAAGTCACCTAAAGCATTTGCATCCATGAAGAAAACTCAAAAGGGTATAGAGAGCCATCCCCATTCAAGTTCATTCTTTTCCATAAAACTCAAATCAACAAACTTTAAATTCTATCAATTAGCTCAAATGGTTTGACATTACTCCCTTCTCATAAGATTGAATATTTGAGTCTCTCCTAACCAATATGGGTTGGCCTAGCAATCAAGGGGTTGCTTTCCAACCTTGAGGTCACGAGTTCAAAGCACGTTAGCCACCTACTTAGGATATTATTCTACGAGTTTACCGACGCTAAGTGTTGTAGGGTCGTGTGGTTGTCTGTGAGATTAGTCGAGATGCGCGTACAAGGTATCAAAAAAATTAAAAAAAATTGAGTCTCCCCTCCCCCGATTTAATATAATATCAAAAAAAAAAATCTACATCCATAAAAATATGGCATTTATCCCAATGCAAATGCACAAAACTCACAAAGCAAGGCAAGTAAACTAACCCCATCATGATTAAGAAGCCATCCTACTGAAGTTTTAAACACCAAAGACAAAATTTTAATCTTATATCTTTCAAATTGAAACAAAATAAAAAATTGGGCTTGTTTATCAAATGAATCCCATTTCTGCTCAAGGTTTTGGGAATAAATCCATGAAAAATCAGCATGAATCAGAGAGATAAAAAAGCTAAAATCCAGAGCCCATGTTCAAAATTCATGAAATAAAAGGTATGGAAAGAATCAGAACGTGAAATTGGAGAACTTACTATAATAGGGAAGTAGTAAAAAATGGTTTTCCTTCCCGTCTTCTCCTTCAAGGCTTCACTCACTCACTGACTTCTTTGTTCGTTTCCCTTCCCCCACTGGTCCGAGCAAAGCCCCACAAAACGACGCCGTTTGAATAAAAAAACACTCAGAAAACTGTCACATTTGTTTACTATGATATTTGAATTGTGTTCCATTTTTCAATTATGTCTCAATTGTTTTTTTTAAATAAAATTCAATTTTTTCTTGAATATCAATATTTTAATTACATTTTTATTTAATAATATTATTTGCAACATGTGATACGTTGTGTGGTGATTATTTTTTAAATAACAATGACTTTAAATCACACAACTATAGTTTAAAAATAATTTTCAAAATTCTTTTTGTTTTTAAAATTGTTAATACGTATTTTTATCAATTAGTTTTAACGAAATTGAAATACATATTTGATTCATGTATTTCAATTCTATTAAAAATACCCGAAAATTTAATAAATGAGCGACGAATGTAAATTTTATATCTTGTTACTTGTTAGCCATATAGCATCAGTCTGTTCTTATTTATTTTGTTATCGTTGATTCATGGGCTGATAGTTGCTTGGGTAGTTGGTAAAGATTGGTGTCACTATGCGTTTTTTTTTTGTACATTAATCATTGAAGTGCATTTATACCTAATTTCTTATTTTTAAGGAAACAATTATACCCACTTTCATTCTTTTAAAAAGTACATGATTGAATATTGATAACCGATTTTATGCTTTAATTTTTTTTTTTTAAATTATACTGAGTTTTACGATTCATTCCACTTTAGTCATTCTGATTGTGTTTTCCATCTGAAACACTAACGGAGGGCTTATGTGGTATGTAACTGATGATGTGACTTTATATAAATATACGGTGAGGTCAAATGACGTGGAAAAACGAATATATAGTGAGGTTTAAGACTACAATCAAGAATAAAATAATGAGATTAATCTCACTGGATATTCATTTTTCAATTCATTTAACCTTACCGCATATTTTTATAATGTCACATCATCCATTACATACCACATTAGCCCTTTGTTAGTGTCCAAGAAGGAAAAAGAAAACACAGACGAAAAGACTATAACGAAAGGAATCGTAAAGTTCAGAGACCAAAAATGTCACTTTTAAAAGTTTAGGGACGAAAATGAAAGCGGAGTAAAAGTTCAAGGATAAAAATAATATTTACCCTAAACAATTTAATAAGATTTGATCAAAGCTCATTTATTATTTTACTTTAGGGGTCGTTTGGTTTGTTAAGCAGAGTATTATTTAAGTAGGGAGTTATTAAGTATGGGTTGTTAAACAGAGGGTTGTTAACACTTTGTTTGGTTTATACAAAACAGTGAGTTTGGTAAGTGTAAAATATATTGAAACTGTGAAAATGAATAGGTTTGTTAAGAAGGTGAATAGGTTTGTTAAGAGGGTGTTAACAAACCCATCAAATTGGGTTTCAAAACTGGGAAACAAACACTGGTTAGAGTAGTATAACCTCTAACTCACTACCCATACCTGGCAACCAAACGGCCCTTAAAATGTAAAAACCTCTCAACTTTAGTAAATTGAAGTTAATTACAATTCTAATTTTGGTTTAGATATTAGTTTTCTAAATAATCAAATAATTCATCTAAAAATATATTCATACTAATTTAATATTTCACTTTATAAGTTTGAAACTCGTTCGGACTTAATAAATTGAATATTCTAATCTATCATTATTTTATTTTTAGAAGATATTCTATCATTATTATACTTGAGAAATTATCTTTTGAGATAAATAAATAGTTGAATGAGAGGAATATTCATAGCTTTTTTTATCTGTGTTGTTTGTTTGTGCTGTAAAATCATAAATCATTCTCCTTTTTAAAAAAATGCTCGAAAGTAAAATTTTCTCTAATCAATCCAAAAACCGGGGGCCAAGGATCTGACATATGAGTAAAATGGGATGGAAATCCTTATTCCATAGTTTTCAAACTGACAAATTACATCATCCAACCAAAACAAAATCAGCAACCAGAGAGAGGTTGAAGCATGAATACAGGAAATTGAACACTAAGTTGGGATCAAGCATCAGGCTTAACTAGAAACTTTGGCGGTGTCGGCGGCGGTGGTGGTTTGAGCTAGAAAATGCTCTGCCACAAATCGGCGTTGGATCTTCCCGGTAGCGGTTTTCGGCACAGAGTCAGTAATGAAAACCTTCTTGGGGACCTTGAAGGCTGCAAGATTTTTCTTGCAAAATTGCAACACCTCTGCCTCATCAATCGAATATCCCTCCCTTGGAATTATGGCACAATTAATCTGTCAATATCACATAGAAAAAGCAAAAGCATGAATTAGAACCAAGTTTAAGAACTACTTTTGAAGATTTAAATTTTTAAGTATGCAACCACTCTTCATAATTTTATAGTTTTAGGATAAAAACATCCCTAAAATATTCATATACTTTCTATTGAATAACTAATCTCTATTGCTACTACACTCACATATATGAAAAGAAAAATGGACCACTAAATTATAGTCGGAAATTACTTTGTTTGGGGCTTAGTCATATATTTCACAAAACAAACAGTAATTTACCTATTAAAAAAAGAAATCCAAACATCTGATCACATGATTTTCCTCAAAACCTTTATTCGAATAAAATCTACATCGATCAACCATGAACAGGGAATTGAATTGAAACGAGATGAAAACAGAGTCATTTTCTCACCTCTTCACCATATTTATCATCAGGCACTCCGAAGGCAACGGCCTGAGCAATATTTGGATGAGACAAAAGCAATGCATCTACTTCAATCGGTGATATCTTCTCACCTGAAAACAAAACAACACATTACAAACAAACCAAATACAGTTTATGCAAGCTTTCTTCTTCTTTTTCATTCATTTAACAAATTCAAACATGAAATTGAATCATACCTCCACGGTTAATCAACTCCTTAATCCGACCAACAAGATGCAAATACCCATCTGAATCGAAAAACCCGATATCCCCGGTATGAAACCATCCAAACGCAAATGCAGAATTATTAGCCTCAGGATTGTTCTTATATCCCTTAGTTACATTCCTTCCCTTTATACAAACTTCTCCTTTTTCCCCCTCCAATTGAATCACACCATTCTCATTCAAAATCGCCATTTCTTGACCAATAGGTTTCCCTACCGATCCAGCTTTATGCTCACCATCTTCCGGTAACGGATTAGACGCCATTAGATGAGAAGCTTCTGTCATTGCATACGATTCAAGAACAGGAGCTCCAAATGAAGTTTCCAATCGTTCCATAATCGAAGGCGCGAGCGAAGCGCTGCAGCTTCGAATGAATCGAAGCTTAGGGTAAACCGGCTCTGGCTTATTGAGATGACGATCGAGGATGATTTGATGAATCGTAGGGACAGCCGTGTACCACGTCGCATTATAGGCGATCATATCGGACCAAAATGTCGAAGCCGAGAATCGTCCAGCGGCTGGTAGAGTCACGGCGGCGCCGGAGATCAGGGAACTCAGTAATCCGGCCATTAATCCGTGAACGTGAAACAAAGGAAGAACAACAACAGTTGAGTCCGATTCAGTGAATTTGTAAACTGATTTGATGTTTTGAACAGAGGCGGCTAGGTTTTGTTGAGTTAACGGAACACCTTTAGGTCTACTAGTGGTACCGGAAGTGTGGAGAAAGAGAGCTACGTCTGATGGATCGTTGATGATTCCGGCGATTGAGGCGGTGTTTGATTTTGATTCGGTTGAGGATAATGAGAGATTGAGGAAATCGTCGCCGCTGGATAAATTTGCTGTTAATTTAGGGATATTGAGTTTCGATGCGGCGGTTAGAGCCGATGGAATTCCTGTTTCCGATGTGAGGAGAAGCTTTGATTCTGAATCTGAAAGATAAAACTCGAATTCTTCGGCTGTGTAAGCTGGATTTAATGGTGCGGCTGTGGCTCGGCATCGGATTACAGCTAGAAACATGATTATGAACTGGAAGAAAGAAAATTATCAACTCATTATGATCGTTTTGGTTTCTTTTAGATGAATCTAGAAACGACGTGAAAAATGAGTAAAATCAAGATTATCAATGTAAGTTCCTCTGCAGTTTTCTCAAATATTTTCTCAGATGGTCATTATGATCATTTTGGATTCTCAAACACCAGAAATACAGCAAAACGTAAAAAATCTGAGTAAAATCAATACGCCGCACGCAAGAACACTTGACTGAAATTTTCTCAGAAAATCAATAAAGAAAATTCAATTCACGATAATTTTGATTTCACGAGCACGAAGATACAAGCAAAACGTAAAAAATCAAGTAAAATTGAGACTAGGACCACAACGGATATACATTTTCTCGGAAACTTTCCCAGCAACCAAACAAGATAAATAAAAAAAACAGGTCCATACATACCTCAACAGTATTAGGGAAAGTGAGAGCGACAACATCACCAGCGTTAATACCATAATCCACCAATAAAGAGGCAGCGTGTTCAACAAGCTCTTGCAATCGAGAGTGAGTTAAATCAAACTTTCCGGCGAGTGAAAGAGCTCGCCGGTGAGGAAATTCCAGAGCCGCCTTCTTCAACAAGCCAGTCAACGTGGAAGAATTCTCCATCTCTCTCTAAACGATTTTTCAGTAAATTGTTCAACAAACGAAAAAAAATTGATTTCTCAGATACAACAGAAAAGCTTATCCGAGAAAACAAACAGATATTTAAGAATTGTCTTTCTAAGGAATCAGAAAAAGAATTGCCGTTTTTTTAGAAAAGGAAAATGAAGGATATATTTATATAATATAATATCAAATATTTTATCTCATTATTTTTTTGCTACTTTCAAAAAAAGTAGACTTTTTGACGTGGCAGGCAGTGATGGGTTGTCAAGAGGGGTTAAACTATATTTCATTGGTTTTTTTTTTTAAATTAAATGTTAGGTTAAAATGTATGAATGGAAAAGGAGAAAAAAAAAAAAAGATGTGACAATGGAGTATGTGGCCAATTTACATTCAACATCCTAAAAAAGAAAAAAGAAGAAAAAGCAATATTTCAAGAATATGCTCCCAACCTTTTGTTTGAACTAGTATTTTAACATGTGCATCGTATGTGATATTTTTTGAATATTTAATTGTTTAACGTATCTCTTTTGTTTTTTTAATTTTATACGCTTTATTTTTAACTTTTTAAAAACTGATGAGCTTTCTAAATTATTCAACTATTTTATATTTTTTAAACTAATAAAAAATAATTTTGAAAACTCCCTTTTAATATTTTTAATTAAAATAAAATATTTATTTAATTGAAGTAAAAGAATAATAATGATAATATAGACATTTTTAACATTTTGAATGATTAATATAAAAAATTAAAAATGTTTATAAAAAATTGTTAAATAACTATATACAAATAGAGTTTTTAATATTTGTAAAGTTTGAACGTATTTTTAATTAAATGATAATGACATATTTTGTAAATTGAAGGTTTGATGAAGGGTAAATTTAAAACAAATAATGACATTGTTTTTGTAATTTTCAAAAGTCATATTGTAGGGATAAAATAGTCCAAATTTATTTCTTAAACATCCCTCATTTTATATATTAAGGATAAAGATAAGGATAAAGATAGTTATTATATTTCTTTATAATTAATTTATTTAGTATTAATATGAAAATGATAAATACTTTAGAGATTATACAATTTTTAGAATATTACTTGTCTTCTCATCAATGAATGGTGGTGAGGGGTGAGGAGGAGCCCGTCTTTATTTTCTTCTTTTATCCTACATATTAACTATAATATTAATAAACCAATAGAGTTTATGACAAACATGAAAGTATTTTTAACAAAGAAAATTATCAAAATAACTGAGAGCATAATTTTTAAAAAAAATCTCAAATTAGTATATCGCTTCTATTTTAATAAGTTATACGTATTTAGTTTAATATTGACTATTTTAACTTTTGTTTTGAATTGAATAAGTATCATATAAATGAGTTTTTATAAATTAAACTCTCATTTTATTAAAAAATAATTATTAAAATTCTATTCTTAGTTTTATTGCTGAATTATTTTGATTTTAATAAATTATTTAAAAGTCAAAAGTAATAACATAAATGTAAATATATATATATATATAATCGACTATTTAAGATAGTATTTGTTTTGTTTTTTTTAAATAGTTTTAAACCTCTTTTATATTACGTGTCATGTCACGTGTGGTTTTTCTCTAGAGAGGTTGAGTTTGTGATGGCGATTGGCCGTCAGCCTCCGTCTGCGGACGCCAAGTCGGAATAAAATAATTGTATTATCCAATAATAATGACATGCCCTTTATATTATTTTTGTGTTTTCTTATTTTATTTTTTTATACTATCACATTAAAAAAATATTTCAAATTCAACTTTTTGTACTTGATCTGTTTTGATTTGGGTTTTTTAATATTTTATTTTAATCTCTTTATTTTTTTAACAATAAACCAATTTTGAAGTAATTTTGTTAATTTTTAATCAATCATAGTTCATAAAAATTGATGTGACCTAACTTTTGTTTGTTTATTTAAACAAGTGTTTATATGAATGTGTGTTTTAAAACCATGTAGTAGGTTGTTTTGAATAGTGAATAAAATGTAATATGGGTTAAAAGTAATGATGATTATGAGTTTATAAAAGATAACGTACCTCATTAATATGAGGTGGAATTAAAACTAAATTCACACGTATTTATATTTAAAATTAAAATAATATCTATGAAAATTATAGAAGTTGGGTAATCATTTGGTTGATGGGTTATCTTAACAATTAATAGGAATTATTAATAGGGTAAAATGCAAATAAGACCCTTGTGGTCTAAATGCATGAACACCTCCTGTACTTTGAAAATGGCAAATCGCACCCCTATGGTTTCAATTTTTTTCAATCAGACCCCTCCCCTTCAATATCAATAATTTTCTTTTAGCCATAACTTCTTCGTTTGAACTCCGATTTGGACGATTCAAGATGTTTTGGAATCTTCATTTCCGGCTTTACATAATCGTCGCTTTGAAACTTTGAAATCATCAATAATCAAAAGAATTAACGATGTCAATCATACCTAGTGTTTCGATGTTAATAAAATCTTTTATTTGTTAATGATTTCAAAGTTTCGAAGTGACATTTATGTAGAGTCTAAAATGAGGATTCCAAAACATCTTGAATCATCAAAATCGGAGTTCAAACGAAGGTTATGGCTAAAAGAAAATTATTGACATCATTTTATGGCCTGATTGAAAAGACGGAACCAGCGGGTGTGATTTGTCATTTTCAAAGATGCAGTGTTCACGCATTTTAAAACCACTATGCGTGCCTTATTTGCATTTTACCATTATTAATAATATTATTTTATATATAAAATTAAGAGAATAAAATAAAACATTTAAAAGTCGGAAGAGAGAAACAATTTAAGACAACCTCTACTTTTTAAAAAAAATAATGAATAGATTGATGGAAAACCTCTAGATTATTTTTTCATATATTTTAATTAAAAATTATGTCTTTTTATTTAAAAAAATGTACTTATTATTTAAATTAAACATAATGCTTGCTATTGACTTGAGAGTCATAACAAATATTCGTCAAATCACCAATTTTGGTAAAAACTTTTTTTTTTTGTTTACATTAAACTGAGAGGGAGGCTCAATCTTAACTTCAAAAAAAAAGAGTAGATATTTAACCGGTTCATGTTGATTATTATTTTGTATAGTTTTTCTACGTTGATTATTAAAAAAAAGGTTGTATTAAAAACTGTTTACGTAAATTATTAATTTATACTTTCATAAACTTAAAATAGTTGTTAAATATCATGAGGTGGCTGAAAATAAAAAGATGGAAAAATGTCAAGGAATATGAGGTTCGATTCATTGAACTAAATTTCAAAATTGGATGATAGACCAGTTTGACTTGGCGATCTTCAAGCACTAGAATTCAATTTAGTCTTTACTCTCTCTCTCTCAAGCACGAGTAAAGATTCCTTTTTCTATTGATGTTGTTTAGTAAGTAAAAAATAATTTTTATCCGAAAAATGCTCCACTTTTTTTTTATTTGATCTTCTCATTTTTAAAATTTTAGTTTAGTCCCGCAATTTTGAAAAAAAAATCAAATTTATTAATTAGAGTTAAAATTTAAGTTGGATTTTAAAGAATAAATTATATAATTCATGTGCAAAAGTTTATTCTTGTTTGATAATAACAATATACCTTATTCGATTTGATTTTATATATAGTTTGTATTTTTTTTAAATGTTGATGTGAAAAATTTAGAGAAAATGACATAAAAATACCAATGAATGTTTAGAAAAAATCCAATTTAAATTGATTATATTTTTAACTTATTCAAATCAAATTATTTGAAATTAAAGGAGTTTTAAATAAATTGATTAATAAGAATAATAATGAATATTTATTTTATTTTATTTTATTTTTTTGTTGCTCTAGTTTGATTTGATTTCATGAAAATGGAACCAAACTATAAGAATTAAATCATATAATTCATGTGCAAAAGTTTATTCATGTTTGATAATAACAATAGACCTTATTCGATTTGATTTTATATATAGTTTGTATTTTTTTTTTAAATGTGGATGTGAAAAATTTAGAGAAAATGACATAAAAATACCAATGAATGTTTAGAAAAAATCCAATTTAAATTGATTATATTTTTAACTTATTCAAATCAAATTATTTGAAATTAAAGGAGTTTTAAGTAAATTGATTAATAAGAATAATAATGAATATTTTTTTTTTCTGCTTTAGTTTGATTTGATTTCATGAAAATGGAACCAAACTATAAAAATTAAATCCCACGAAATCGAACCAAAACATTTTAGAAAATGAAATTATCCTCTCATTTTTTTTTTAAAAAAAAGGGTAATTTTCATAACTACCCCTTTTATAGTTTAAGTTATAAAAAATACCCTAATATCATTAGACTTTTCAAAACTACCCTAAAACTAACAAGTGGCTAAAATTGATTGGTAAAATTTTATAACCATCTATGTAATAACTACCAATTAAGGGCAAAAAAGAAACTAATTTTTTTATTAGGGTAGTTTTGAAAACCATCCTTAAATAAAGGGCATTTATGATAAAATTTCTAAAAAAAACGGTTCGTCCTACCAAATTAAACGGCCCAGATCCAATCATGAAACTGATGGTCCACATTGCAAGTTATTTGGGCTGAATAATCTCTTGGCACTGTTAGAATGGGTAATCCTTGATGAAATTTTCATAGCCACCCAAAATTTGTAAGTTTATATCTTTTATACTTTCTTTATCTTTTAAATTTCAAAATTATATTTTTATTAATCTACGTTTCATCTAAATAAGGTATATTTTATTAAATTACCTTTAAATTATAATATATGTCTACAATTTCAATTCATCCCACCAAAAAAATGTGAGATATAAGAAAATTATAGTTTTTTAGCTCTCCCATATAAAATTAAGTTTTCTAACGTTTAACTTACTTCAAAAGGTTAAAATAACTTAATTTAATAGAAGGGTAAATAAGCTTTTATTATCCTAAAAACCCAAGAGAAAGAACATGAGCGGTGAGTTTTTTATTTTATTTTAATAAAGACATATAAAGAAGGAGATTCGAATTGAACCTCTAATTTAATAGAAAGTTTAAAAATATCTGACCGTAAAAATGTGATATGGTTAGTCTAGAATGTTTGACCATTTATAGGTCTTATTCTCATAAAAATAAATAAATAGTCCCTTTTGTAATTCGTATTTTCGAGTAACTTGTCGACCATTGTGAAAAATCTTCATGAAAGTTTCAATGTTAGTTTTGGTGAAAAATCAACCTGAATCTACTTCTCGTCATTCCTACTCATTAATATTGTTATAATATTTTGATATTAAAATCTAACTTGTAGTAGAGTATAATCTCAATAACAAAAAATAAATCGAATCTCTGAAATAAAATAATAAATATAATTAATTTAGAAGGTTTATTAGCTCAAGAATATTTAAGAGAACTATCTAATTAATAAAACATCAATTATTAATTAGAAAAAAGAAAAGAAAAAAAAAAGAAAGGCTCATGAATTGCAAAATAACCTAACCATGATTAATCATGTGCTGGGCCCCTCTCCATTTTGCTCAAACTCAGACAAAACTGAGGTCTATTTCATGCATGGACCTAAGCATGCTTTTCTCGAATAGAAACTGATCACATAAAAACCCTCTCATTATTATTTTTTATTTTAAAAAAAAATCTTTTTTTAAGAGGAAAAAGATGTTTGGGCCATGCATAGAATGAACCCAAATTTTTTGGTTACAAAATTCACTAAGAAAAACAATGCAAATCATGATGATTTAAAATGGTATAATGAAATGAGAAGTAACAGCCTGAGGACCAAAACCAGCAAATATAGATCAAAATTAACCAATTAAAGGTGACTGAAGTGAAAGCCTTTGTGATGAAGCGGATTTATTTAAATAGTGAACCACTTTGCAAAAAGACTTCCCATTTCAGACCTAATAATTCACCTGCTCGTTAGAAAAAAAAAAATGACACTCAGCCAATTAATTGGAATTCTTTTTTTATAATAATTTACTAATTATTGTTTTGACCGAGTTTTTAGTAACAGAAAAAGCACCATTTTCATATACTCTTAATGCTATAGGCCCATAATTATAGAGAGATTAAAGTAAATACATCAGACTTCAAGGAAAAAAATAATATAAATATCTTGATTATTGTTAATTAAGAATTTTACTCAAGTAAAAATTAATATAAAGTTCTTTCACCTTTTTATATTTATTTTTATAATAATTTACTTATTACTTATAAAACTTATTAGTTACTCATATCATTATCAATTTGATTTTGAGATGAGAGCTTATGATTATTAATGTTGAGGATCCCACATCGGAGCGTTGAAGAGAACTCACAATATCTTGAGGGGCATGTTGAGGATTATACATCGGAAAAATGAAGGGAACTCACAATTTTTATAAGATACATGGATTACTCTTGTCATTGTCAATTGATTATGAAATGGAACTCATGATATCAAGAATTAAGATTACATTCCTACAAAGGATAATATAATTTCATCTCTATTTTAAAATTTATCCTTTTAAAAAGTAATTAATATCATAAAAAAAATCATGATATTATATAAAATAATCAAAACAAAATTTAAGTAGTTGTGTCCTACTTACCTTCAATAACACCATCACCTAGACTAAAATCAGCACCATTATTACCCATATTTTTATTATTTTATTGAAACGAATATGATAATATAAAATTCTCTATGATATATTACAATTATATTCATAAAACGAATGAAATATTATTAAATATTCTAATAATACTATATACCACAATTATATAATAGAAATAATATATTCCATAAAACGACCGATCATAATTAGCTAATAGGCGTTTGAATGAAAATGAAGCCAGCAGGGATTCATGAGTGGGTTTGGTTTTGTTTTGTTTATTTAATTCAAAATCACTTTCTTGGAAAGATAGAAAGTGGAAGAGAAAAACAAAAGAGATTGAAAGAGAAAGCAAGATCAATCTAATGATCTAATATGTTATTATACTAATATATATGTCTGATATGATAATGGTGGGTCCATCCCACTCAACCATTATAATTATTTCTTCACTTCTCTAAAGCACCCAATTCCTTTGTTGTAACATGTAGATTAGATTTTAGAATTCGAATATTTAGGAATCATATTTTACATTTAATTAACCAAGATTCTTCGACTCGTTTGAAATATTTTATTATCGATATGAGTATAGTTCTCAACTGGTCATATATTAATATATATTTTTTTTATAAATTTGAAGGCTCGAATCTAGTTATCATTTTTCAATTAAATGTAAGATTAAAAAAATGATGATATACAATGTTGTTATATTTAAATTTAGCGTTTTCTTAATTTTCTCAAAAAATTAAATTAGTATAATTGAATTCATATTATAAAAATTAATGAAATTCCACGTAATTTAGAGGAATTAATAAATCCAAGATTGATATAGTTTAAATCACACATGACAATATTTCAGAAAAAGAATGACAATAATCAAAATTTTACTATTCGTCTTTGATATTAATTTTAAAGGTGGTTATATGCTTTTGATTTCATAACCAATTTTGGATACCTAAAATTTAAAATGAAAACAATTTTTTTTTATTAAAAAAATAATTCTTCCATTAAATTAAACTAAAAAAACTAAGGCCAAACAACAAAATTTTACCTGGAATTTAAGAAAAAATTCGTAGGTCACATAATTTTATTCAATATTTATAGCTTAATAATTATGATAGTTTTTTTTTTTTTATAGATATTACATCAATTTAAGGAGGGGAGACTCGAAATCTTCGCCAAAGAACATGTGTCTATCCAATCGAGTTATGTTTATATTGCATATTAATTTTGATATTTGATAAATGATAATGTTTATATAATTCAATGATTGACTTAAATACGTGTTTAAGGATTTCTCATATCTACCATTACTTGAAAAGAATTACTAAATTTACATATACCATATAAATTGTCATGCAACCTAAATTTTTAAACTAAAAAAAAAAAGGACCATCATTGGCTACATTTCCTCTCCACTTTACAACAATGCCTTTTGTATATCATCAAAAGCTTGTATTCTTTTTCTTATATTATATGCTGCCCATTGATTTAACTTTCTTAAGAGCAAAATAAAAATAAAAAGCTCTTCCACTTTCAGCATTATTCCACCAGCCGGCAGCAACACCAAAATTTATTCTTTTTTAACGACATGCCGCCACAGCCAAAACGTATGGAGGCCGGGAATGCAGCGAAAGCGGAACAGTCGTCGGAGTCGAGAACCAAGGCTGTGTTCAGCGTGGGCGGGATGAGTTGCTCTGCGTGTGCTGTTTCTGTGGAGAATTCTATCAAACATCTTCCGGGCGTTCTTGATGCCGCCGTTGATTTCTTGAATGATAGAGCTCAAGTTCTCTATCTCCCAAGTCTTGTTGACGTAAGCTTCTTTTTCTCTCCTTTTTATAGGGAAGTTTTATTGATTTCAACTTTTTTTTTCTTCTTCTTTTGTGTGGTGGAAATCGTGATTGCTATTGCTTTAGCTTTTGTTTGTTCTTTTGCAAAATCTTAACAAACAAAAGAAAATTCAAAAACTTGTCATTAATTTAACTTGAAAGTTATAGCTTTTCGAACTCAAAATAATAATACATAACTCCGTGTATGTGCGAGTTCATCTTAACTTTTCTACATATCCTATTTATTGAATAAAAGACTGTAGTGATAAAAAAAAAACTCATCTATTTATTACTCATTATTATATTTTATCTAATAAGAATAAGATATGTAAAAGAAATTAGAAGCATCTCCTTTAGACCGATTGAAACGCAAATATTTTCCTTATACACATAATTGAGAGGGAAAATATTTACTTACTTACCTTCATACATGTCATGGTTTTATTGAAACCAACATAATAGTAGAACACATATTTATTTATGAAAAATATATATTTATTATATATTATGATCTCATACTCACTAGTGAGTATATAAGTATTATCTATCGTGAGGCTTCTAAAAGACCATTGATTGATCAATACTATCGGGGAGATGAATTTGCTCTTCTTTCAGTGTAGTATAAAATGGCTCATACAAGAGCTGTCCAAAAGAAGCGATAAATCTGATAATTGAAAACTAATGATAAAGAAAATAAAATCTTATATAAAAAATAAATAAAATCCCAATTTATTTCATAATTCAAATTTATCCATTTGCATACACTTGTATTTAGTAACTATATCTTAATTTTTTAAACATCTACAACTCTTTTAATTTTTTTTAATAATATTTATAAAAATAATACTCTTAAAAATATTTATAAACATAACAAATTTTAATCGAGTGAATCAAACTTGAATTATATATATTTTTACACTAAATTTATCAATGATACACATATTAATCATTGTTAATCACTGATTAATATTATCAAAAAATTTACTATATTTACAAATAACTATAACTAATCATATATTTATAAATATTTCATCAAAATCTTCACTGGTAAAAGATCATTTTAGTCATTTAATAGGAAAAAGTTGCAATTATCTTTTATAAAGTACTATAGGACCTATTTCTAAAAATAACCAAAGATTATATTGAGCAAGGCATACATTTTACAAATTTGCGAGATTATTAAAATTAGTTAATGGTTTTCGAGAATTGTTGAAACAATGAAACATATTATTAATAGTATATATCACACGATATAGGTTTTGATCCTATAATTGTCCATGAACTTTAGGCTCATATTTATTATTCTATATCGATCCTTATTTCTTTTAATAGAAATGATTTAGAATAGTATATTTGAGAGAGATTTTTTTAGAAAAATTTCATTTGATGACATTTTATGGATTTGTATTTTCAAATATTAATAAGAGTTTTGAATTTTTTTTAAAAATGACATTTTTTAAAAACGTTTGTGTTGGATTTTACATTTGGTTCATCTATTAAAAATGACATTTTTTTAATAGAGTTGTTATTAAAAAAAATTTCTCTCTAATAACAAATCTGAAAGAATATTATTTTATCTTGTTCTTATTATTTAAGTTCAAAAGAGACCAGAGAAATAAATTATCCCAAATTTAGAATCTATTATAAACGACGTGTTAGTTTTTTTCCCCCAAAAAAGACGTGTTAGTTAGAAAGTAGTGTTTCAATAGGAATATCACCAGAAATGTGGTAAGTTTTAGGGTAAAATGCAAATAAGACCCTGTGGTCTTTTAAAACGATGAACACCCTGCATTTGAAAATGGCAAATCGCGCCTTGTGGTCCAATTTTTTCAATCCACCTCCCTTCAATGTCAATAATTTTCTTTTAGCCATAACTTCTTCGTTTGAACTCCGATTTGGATGATTCAAGATGTTTTGGAATCTTCATTTCCGGCTTTACATAATCGTCGCTTCGAAACTTTGAAATCATCAATAAACAAAAGAGTTAACGATGTCAATCATACCTAGTGTTTCGATGTTAATAAAATCTTTTATTTATTAATGATTTCAAAGTTTCGAAGTGACTTTTATGTAGAGCTTGAAATGAGGATTATAAAACATCTTGAATCGTCCAAATCGGAGTTCAAACGAAGAAGTTATGGCTAAAAGAAAATTATTGACATTGATTTTAGGGTCCGATTGAAAAAATTGAAACCACAAGTGCGATTTGCCATTTTCAAAGTACAGGGGGTGTTCATTCATTTTGAAAAGACCACAGGGGTCTTATTTGCATTTTACCCTAAGTTTTAATAGTTTAATTTTTTTTCTATCATTCATTTTATTTTGTTAAAAAAATAGTTTAAAGTATTCATTTAAACGCTATTTTAGAGTGTTTTTGTAATAAATAATATTGAATATGTTAAATCACCAATTGAATCAAAAGCTTAAGCCAATGATTCAAAGTAAATTTAATCATATATCTCAACATTCCCTCTCACATGTGGGCTTGGATATTTGCACAAGACCCAAACATGTGGAATATTTAAATGGGGAGGAAATTAGAGCAAATGACATAATAGAGGTTTGATCCCAGGACCTCCTGCTCTGATACCATATTAATAATGTGGGCATCCATCTCAAAACCAATTGGTGATGAGAATAGTGGCCCTTAGAGTTTATATGTCATGAGTTCCCTACATCTTTCGATGTGAGATTCTCAACATACCCCCTTAAGATGGTGCCTCTTTTGGGCTCACCATTCTTGGGTCGAATCCTATTTTTGGACCGAATACCTGTTTGGGCTTGTCGGGCTCTGATACCATATTAAATATGTTAAATCACCAATTGAACCAAAAGCTTAAGCCAATAGTTCAAAGTAAATTTAATCATATATCTCAACAAATAGCATGTATGTTTTCAACTGGTTAAACATCTACTTTAATGCTTTGAAGTCGAAGGTCCAAATCTTTTCTCACTCAATTTGATGTAATATCTAAAATACAAAACAAAATAAAAAGAATTTTCACAATGGGAAAAAATCACAGTTGACATAAAATTTGGTTGTATAAAAAAACGATTTTAAAGAGATAAAAAGATAGTCCGAAAATATTGGACAGAAAATAAGTTTGCTAAGAGTTTTCTGATCTATTTTTCTTTAAGAACAGTAAAAATAAAATTCATGCTAATGCTTTGTATTTGCCATTGGAATACAGTATTTGAGATCAGTGACAATTTCTTTCTGGTTACATTTGTCATAGGGGGAGACCATACTTAAGGCAATTGAAAATGTTGGATTTCAAGCTATGCTATCAAAGGATGCAACCGATAATCGATCGAGGGAAGTATGTCGGATTCGAGTCAATGAAATGAGCTGCACTTCTTGTTGTTCCATGGTTGAGTCAGTTTTGAAAGCAATTTATGGAGTACAAAAGACACAAATTGCTTCATTGACAGAGGAAGCTGAAGTTCACTATGATCCAAAGATTGTTAACTGCAATCAACTTGTAGGAGCCTTACAAGATATCGGGTTTGAGGCCGGACTTATAACCATTGGTGAATGCATATGCAAGATTGAGCTTAAAGTTGACAGTATGCACAATGAAAATTCAGTAACGAAAATTGAAGAGTCGCTCGAATCGGTCCCGGGAATTGAACACATAGATATAGATGTGACATTGAACAAAGTCACCATCTCTTACATGCCTGATATAACAGGGCCGAGAACTTTCATTGAAGTGCTTGAGTCGATCAAATCTGAGCATTTCAAAGCAACAATATATCCTGAAGAAGGGGGAGGAGAAACTCGTAGGCAGAAAGAAATTAAGCAGTATTATCGATATTTCTTGTGGAGTTCGGCTTTTACAGTTCCTGTTTTCTTAACATCCATGGTCTTCATGTATATACCTGGAATTAAACAGATACTAGATGTCAAAGTAGTTAATATGATGACCGTTGGACAGATTATCCGGTGGAATCTATCCACTCCGGTGCAATTCATCATAGGTTGGAGATTTTACACCGGATCATTCAAAGCATTGCGTCGTGGTTCTGCCAACATGGATGTATTGATTACTTTGGGAACAAATGCAGCTTACTTTTATTCAGTCTACATAGTGTTAAGATCAGCTACATCCCCAGTTTTCAATGGTACAGATTTCTTCGAGACCGGTTCGATGCTAATTACATTTATTCTACTTGGTAAGTATTTGGAAGTTCTAGCCAAGGGTAAGACCTCTGAGGCCATTGCCAAGCTTAAGCACTTGGCTCCGGAGACGGCGATGCTATTGACTATGGATGGTCATGGAAATGTGATTGGTGAACTTGAAATCAATAGTGAATTGATTCAAAAGAATGATGTACTTAAGATCATACCAGGTGCTAAAGTAGCTTCTGATGGTGTAGTCATGTGGGGAGAGAGTCATGTCAATGAGAGTATGATCACGGGAGAATCAAGGCCGGTAACAAAAAGGATAGGGGACAAGGTGATAGGAGGAAGTGTGAATGAGAATGGGGTCTTGCATATAAAGGCAACACATGTTGGATCAGAGAGTTCTCTCGCTCAGATTGTTCGACTTGTTGAGTCGTCCCAGATGGCAAAAGCTCCTGTCCAGAAATTTGCAGACCACATTTCCAAGTATTTTGTTCCCTTGGTAAGTGGTATAAAACCAACCTGCCTGCTGTTTTTATGCTTTCCTTTGATCATAACAGTTTTTTAAACACTTTTGCAGGTGATTATGCTTTCTCTTCTCACTTGGCTTGCCTGGTTCTTATCTGGAAAGTTGCATCTCTATCCAAAGTCCTGGATACCGTCTTCGATGGACAGTTTTGAGCTTGCTCTTCAATTTGGAATCTCTGTTATGGTCATAGCATGCCCTTGTGCCCTTGGCCTAGCCACCCCAACTGCTGTTATGGTCGGTACCGGAGTCGGGGCATCTCAAGGTGTATTGATCAAAGGTGGCCAAGCATTAGAATTTGCACATAAGGTACATTTCATATCTTTCATAGCTTCATTCCATAAAGAGCATATCCTTTCTATCAAGCTTATTTTTTTTTTTTTGGTTTCTTAATGAATTGCAGGTGAATTGCATTGTCTTTGATAAAACTGGAACTCTGACAATTGGAAAGCCAGTGGTTGTGAGTATAAACCATATGGATACTACAGTACTTGAAGAACTGCTTGAACTCACTGCTGCAACTGAGGTTGGTCATCCAACACTTTCAATGAAATTTTGGAAACTAAATTCACAAGGCATTGATTAGGTTTCTCATTCTTTTCTTGAGTGTCACTTATCTTCATTTCTTCTTCCCTTTTTCTTCTACTAAAGCCGATAGATTAAGACAAATTTAATATTTTCAAGATATTCCGAACACTCCTTATATGTGGGTTTGAATCTTGACAAAATTCTTGTATGTTAACTATTAATAAGAAATAGGAGCACTTAACGTAATGGGGGTTTGAACTTGGAACTTTTTACGTTAAGATATATTTTAACGTTTTCAAGATGAGGGAGATTCATATGTTTGGTCAACAGATTTCTTGTTTCTTATTAGATTTAGAAAATGGGAAGCAATATATTTTTACAAAACAATTGACACAATTCTAATAACATCTCTTAAAATTGAAAAAAAAAAATGTTAGCTAATGGTGTTAATAGTCACCCATCTCAGGTGAACAGTGAGCACCCATTGGCCAAGGCCATTGTCGAGTATGCCAAGACATATAGGGAAGAAGAAGACCCTATCTGGCCAGAAGTTCAAGAATTCATATCTATTCCTGGTCATGGAGTAGAGGCCAAAGTAAGGAACAAAGAAATAATGGTTGGAAACAAAAGCTTGATGATGAACAACAATATACTAATTCCAATAGAAGCAGAAAACTTCCTTGTGGATGCAGAACATATGGCTCAAACTGGGGTTTTAGTGGCCATAGATAGGAAGGTGGCCGGAGTTTTCGCGATATCTGATCCATTGAAACCGGGTGCCAAAGAAATCATTTCCATTCTCAAATCTATGCAAGTGAAAAGCATCATGGTGACAGGTGACAACTGGGGTACTGCAAATTCCATTGCCAAAGAAGTTGGAATTGAAATAGTCATTGCTGAGGCTAAACCTGAGCAGAAAGCTGAGAAAGTGAAGAATCTGCAGGTATAGTTTTTATTCTGTTAAATCAATTAGTATTATGATTGGTTGGTTTAGAAGTATAGGTGGTTGAGTTTAAGAGAAGGATAGACAGAATTGGCCCATGATCTTAAAAATGACTAAAAATGTTAAGATTTGGAGCTAAAGATGTTACATTCGATGTTCACCATGTTGTGTTTAGTCAAATAATCCCTATTCGACATGTGTGGATTCGGATATTAGTTTGATTTACGAGACTTGACACAGGAATAGATGACGTTTCAGAAACTAAAGATATCGTCCTGATAGCATGTTAAATCACTGTACACCAAAAAAACTTTAGTATTCTCATGATGGTTTGTCACAATAAAAGCATTGGTGATGACAAATCCTAATTTTTCTTTAACCATTGCAACACAAGCATTGGTCATGACAAACTAGACTGCTGTTTTTCGCATGATCAGGCAGCGGGACACACGGTTGCAATGGTGGGAGACGGCATCAATGACTCACCAGCCCTCGTAGCAGCCGACGTCGGGATGGCGATAGGAGCTGGCACAGACATTGCTATTGAGGCAGCAGACATTGTTCTAATGAAAAGTGACTTGCAAGATGTGATAACTGCCATTCATCTTTCAAGGAAAACCTTTGCTAGAATTCGCCTGAATTACATATGGGCATTGGGTTATAATCTTCTTGCCATTCCCATTGCAGCAGGAGTCCTTTTCCCCTCGACCCGATTCCGGTTGCCACCGTGGCTTGCCGGAGCTGCCATGGCTGCTTCTTCTGTTAGTGTGGTTTGTAGTTCTCTCATGTTGAAAAAATACAAGAGACCAAAGAATTTGGATGAACTACAAATTCAAATGAATGGTATAGTCATTGAATGATATGTAATATGTATGTTAATTGGTTATTAACATACAAGATAGCAATGTTGATGTTTATTAGTATACTTGAATTGTAAATATAATTGATAAACATTGGGTAGCACTAATCCAAGACCCCAATTGGTAATATTTTCGTTTTCTATTTTTTGTTTTTTGTTCTACACTTATTTAATATCAGTTTTTTGTTTTTGAAAAATAGAGAACTAAACATGTTTAATAATTAATATTTTGTTTTTTTAAAATATAGATAAATAAAATAGGTTACAAAATAAAAATAGAAATATGATATAAACTACTTTATTTTATTTTTTATTGATAATTTTAATAATAAAAAACTAAAAGTTTAATTGGTTATTAAACAACATGTAATTTAAAATAGGGGCATTTGCAAATCTAGCAAATTTTTTAACAATATTTGTAAATATAGTAAATTTTGATCGAATTTATCAGTGATAAACATTGAATTACATATTTTTACAGTATGTTTATCACTGATAAATACATAAATTATTGTTAATCACCGATAAACATGATAAAATTGCTATATTTATAAAAAAAAATTTGAGCTTATATTTTTACAAATATTACATAAAAATCTGCCACCCAATAAAATTTCCCTTTAAAATAAAAAACAGAAATCGAAAGAATATCAAAAGAAGCCTAAGATTACTCTATCGATCTATAAAACCATATCAATTTTTTTCAAAGAATATAAAGATCATATTAACATTGACCCATAGGTAAATTTGACACCAATTTGCTTCTCTATACTTTATATGAAGGTGTTAACCTTGACCCATTTGTTACTGAGACATCATTTGTTTTTCTAAATGGACTGATAATTTTTTTGGTAGTCGAGTTTTGATCAATAGATTTAAAATTTGGTAAAAGCTGATTTTTTTTTTTGAGTTACGTATAAGCTGATCTTTAACGGCCGGATTATAAAATTTGAGTCAATATAATTTTACATTAAATTTAACCAATTTTTTTTAGATAATGTAAGTGGAATCTTGAACATTTGACTTCATGAGAAGGTCGTAAATGCTTTACCAGTTGAACTATATTAGGGTTTACATTCATTTAATTATTAAACATTATACTTTAATTCATTTAGATTTAATAGTAAATAAAAGAAAAACTCTAAGATTGAAAAAAAAAAATCTAACTTTTAACTCCAAATTTTAGAGCAATTATTAATGAACGGTCATTTATAATTTATTTATCATTTCACTAATTTTAATAAGAGAGAAATAATTATATAGATTTAGGCCATATATTTTTTATCAGAAGTGAGAATGGACAAAAGAAATCAATATTTTTTTTTTGAGATAGTGTTTTACTAAATAATAAAATTATAACCAATACGTGGGACATATCTCTAAATGGGAATACCCTTATTAGAATTTATTTTCCTTGTTTTGCTATCCTCACATTTCTCCTATTTTATTTAATTTTATTATTATAATTATGAACGAGAACCGACATTCAAATTGAATAATTTCTCCTTTTTTGGGAATAAGAATAATTTTTTGGTCATTTCATGGAGGGAGAGAGAGATACCTCATCAATGACGACAAGAGGGTCTCGAAACTATAAAACGTTGACTATATAAGCCCCCCCTTCTTGCCAGCTCATCTCTCAATGTGAACTCAATCCTCTTTTATTTTTCCCTTAATTCTTAAGCTAGCTACCATTTTTTTTTTAATAACATTTTAAATTAAAAAAAATTGCAATATATTTTCCTAAAAATAAAAACAATGAATATTCAAATACAAATTATTATCCTTAACTTAAAATTATTTTCTTTAATTTTCAAATTTTATTTTGAATAACAATGTTTTTAAAGGTCACCAATATTGGATAAGATTTATCAATTTGATTATAACTCAATTTATTCAATATTAGTACTCTCATTTATAAAATCAAAAGTTCAAATCTCTCCTTCTTTAATTTAATTTAAAAAAAATTGAAACATTTTAGACGTATATATAACCAGGTAATGATAATTTTTAATTAAAAAATATTTTTAAATTTTTATATGAAGAAAAAAATGCATTTTTTTAAGAAATATAATATTATATTATTTTGGGCGAGCAATCAATCATATCAATAGATTCGGAGTTTTAGGGTTCCACACGTGCACACTCGCGTTCACACTTGTCTGAATCCGATCTGGCAAGAAACCCATCTATACTAGATGAGGTGATCTCACCCGTCCATCCATCTCCGTATTTTTAGGCTTACTCGTTGAGAATTCAAAACGCCACGTGTCTTACGCGTGTTCTCAAACTGGACAGCCTCAAAAACCAACCGCCAAATATATGGATATTGTCATAAAAGCCCCCACGTTATCTTTTCATGTCTTAAAAATTACTTGAAATATATTTAAGAGAAATTTCAACCAATACTACTTTTTTATAAGTAATTTAAATAAAGATTTTGAAGTATTTTAAGAAATGTATTTCTCACCTCCATTAATCTCAATTTAAGATTATACCAATCTTAATTGAAAAATATCATTTTTTAAAATTTTGAAAATTTGTACTATTATTTAAAATATCAATTCTTAAACTATCGATTTTTAAAAAACATCTCATATATTTAATCCACAAGTATCTGTGTCCGTTTGCAGGGTCGTTCCTACAAAAATAATGGCCCAGTGCGATATATAATTTTGGGCCCTCGATCATATAATCACTAATATAAAAAACCATAAAAATATATACATAAAAAAATTATTTTTATTAAAACACAATATCAATAATTTAATATAATAAAAAAATAGCATAAAATTATCAAAGTAGTATAAAAAAAATATAAAAATTGAACTTTAAACTCCTATTGGGATTGAACTCAACTCATAATGGCGGAGAACATATAAAGATATTGTAGGGAGAAGGTCAGCCAACGCGACTTAAAATAAATTTTTAATTCAATATTTGGGGCCCCCAAAGCTCGGAGCCCCTGTTCGGTCGCACCAGTTGCACCATGCCAACGACGGCCCTGTCCGTTCGGTACAAGTTCTCCTAAAAATGTTTTAAGTTAAATATTTTAAAAGCTATTTAAAGTTTCATCTAAAAACAATTGAGAGACGTGTATACTTGTTTATGAATTTTTTTTTGAAGAATCACGAATCAATTATATTTTTCTAAAAACACCTTTTAGTACACCCAATTATTTTTAGATGAAACACGTAATTAATATTTATTCTAAAACTTTCCACTCAAAATACTTTTAGGAGAACTTGAACCAAACAGACCTAGTATCATTTCATCTCAAAATATTCATGATTGAAATGGTTTGATTGAGAATAGTATAAATTAGAATGTCATAAGAAAAATTGTAAGAGATATTGTGGGAACAATATATATATATCATTAATTGTTTTATTTTTAATTAAACAACAGATTGTTTTAGTAATTTATTAAACTCGATAAAAAATACTAAACTAAAAAATAGTTGTAATAAAATGAGACTTTTATTAAATAATAAAATCATTTTAATAGTAATAATTTATTGAACCATATTATTTCAATAGATTTTAATATTATACTATATTAATAATTGGAAAATTAACATGAATATTATAATTTAGTAAAAAATATTTACAAATTTATTAGAAAAAAATTATTTACAAAAATGTTAGAATTTCAAAAGACGAGTATATCAATCAATCACTAATTAGTATATTAGTAAATAACTAATAGTATATTAATGATAGCCAACTAATAAACTATCATCGATATACTAATAGTTCATTCATATACTAATAATGATTGTCTGTTATACTTAGAATATTTGAAATTCTAACGTTTTTGTAAATATTTTTTTTTTCTAACAAATTTGTAAATATTATAAATTTTGTAACATATTTAAAATTACCACAAAATAATTATATATGTGTTTAAAGTTATTTTAGTAATTCCTTAAAATTAATATAAAAAATGGATCATACTTATAAGTTATAATATCAAAATTCATTTTTTAAACATCAATATATTCCCTCTCCTAATTTCATTTAATATCTAAAATAAATAAATACAATATGTTTATCAAAAAAAAAAAAAAAAAAGTGTGAAAGGACAAATTGATAATTTCTCAATCACTATATATATGGAAGGCACATTTCACGAATCACTTCATCCTCAATGCTCTGTTCTTTTCTTTCACCGAAGAATCTTCTTTTTCGATCGTTACTTCCTTCTCTGAATAACCGAATCTTCCCGAATTTAAAGCAAACCCTCCTGCGTAATTCTCAATCTTCTTCGATATCTCAGTTTCTTTCTCCGATTCATTCTGGTCGTTTTACTCCTACGTTGTTAGCGATTCGATTAGATCATACCATGGCCACTCAATCCAAGACCTCAGTTCATGATTTCACCGTTAAGGTCAAATTTCTTGTTTTGTTTTGTTTCTTTTTCAATTCTGATTTATTCATGTTCTTGATTTTGTTTTGGTTGCGAATCGGGATAAATCCGTTTGTTTTACTGATGCTGGACCAGTATTTCAATTGGTGTTTAATGTTTGAGTAGAATCCATGGTCTTAAATCATCCCTACAAGATGTAATTTGGGGGAAATGTTTTTTTTTCCTTTAATTTTTTTTACTGCTAATTGCTGAGCTTATTTGAAGATTATGAATTTGTTGGGTTAAGATTGCTATACAAATTATTGAGTATTGAGTATTGAGTATTGAGTGTACTGTGCAGGTATGGTATGGCATCATCTAGTATGTAGATTAGTGAAATATTATTTTGATATTGTTCATTAGCTATAAGCTGGTTCTTCCATTTGTGGAACGATGAGTTCTATTTTGCTAACTGGAAATCAAGCTAGGGAAATCACTTTTTGTGTAAAAAGTCTAATAAATTAAACCTCCTTTGATAACAATTTTGGTTTTCTATTTTGGGTTTTTCTATTTTGGGTTTTCAGTTTCAAAATCTAAAAACTAAAAACTGAACCGGTTATTGTTGAGAATCCCACATCGGAAAGATGTAGGGAACTCATAACATTTATAAACTCTAAGGGCCACTTCTCTCATTACCAATTGGTTTTGAGATGGGTGCCCACATTATTAATATGGTATCATAGCCCAACAAGCCCAAACGGGCCTTCGATCAAAAAATGGGATTCGACCGAAGAATAGTTAGCCCAAAAGAGGCACCATCTTGAGGGGCATGTTGAGAATCCCACATTGGAAAGATGTAGGGAACTCATAACATTTATAAACTCTAAGGGCCACTCCTCTCATTACCATTGGTTTTGAGATGGATGCCCACATTATTAATCGTTATTAAACACCTTTATTTTTCAAAATGAAAAACCAAAACGAAAAACAGGAAATGAATTGTTTTCCGAATCGGCCTTAGCTTTTTGACATTTTATTAATTTCTCGGCACTTTTTTTATTAAATTAGCTTTGGGTGAAGTTTTGAATAAAAACATGCGAGATCAATGATGTTGAATTTTCTTTTCTAATGAATTGTGCTTCTGTTTGCAGGATGCTGGGGGTAAAGATGTTGACCTCAGCATTTACAAAGGAAAGGTTCTCTTGATTGTCAATGTTGCATCACAATGGTATTGTACACCATTATTTCTTACAGTCTTTGTTGGACAAATATGATTTCTATTCTGACCGCTTATATTTCTCGTTGGTCCCACACTTGGTTAATGAGATGGGATTCAATATTTGACAAAAGCTAGTTGAGCATAACTAATTGATTAGTAAAAATCATGTTAAGGTTCTTTGGAATAAGACTTTAAAATATCTTAGATGTTATGCATTTATGAAATTTAACATTAGATACTAGGTAATTAGAAATGATCAACTAATTGCTTATCATGTTTAGTTTTCTTTAGCATAAGACTCCAAAGTATCCTAGATGACATATATTTATGAAGAATTTATTAGAAAGTGTGGTAGTCCCACATTGGTTAGAAAGCAAGCTCAATATATAAGTAATGGCCTTACAAGCGAAATCAATGGTCAAACTTGACCAATAATAGAGTTTTGGAGGCACATATTGATTTCATCTCTAAAGTTTTGAGGTTCCTTTTCTTTTCCAGATATAGCGTTCTTGCTTTTCTGGTCCCCTGCTTTGGAACATTGTATTTACAGATTTCCTTTCCAAAAAAAAAACTTGAGCAATTTTAACTCTTTTCCAGAAAATTCTCACTTCTATCTATCTTTCAGTTACTGTTATTTTTTCGATTTGGTTTTACATTCAAAGAAGAGTTTTATTCACCTTTTTGGTTCGCCTTTAAGGTCTGTGTAGTGCTATATTCTTCTCTGGAAGAAATATTGTATCACGTTTTTTTATATTATCACTAAAGCAGGGGGTGAAATTCTGTCTTAGTAAAATTTTCAATTTGTCAAATATTTGTCTAATTTTGATGTGTAGAGTTAAAAGAGTATATTGTATATGCATTTGTATTATAGATTCCAAAAAGTGAAATCATATATGTCAATTACCATTGTGGATTCAGAATTACTTTCAAGTTATATAAGATGGTCTATATTATTTTCAGGCAGCTAATTGGCCTTTTTTCCGCTTTCTTTCTAATGTTTAGTTTTTAATGCAGTGGATTGACTAATTCGAATTACACTGAGCTGAGTCAACTGTATGAGAAATACAAGGATCAAGGTTTGTTCTAAACTTCCTTCAATTTTTTTCCTCTTCTACTTTATTATTCGTCTTTTCTCATTGTCCATCCAAATCATAATTTCGATTTGTTCGTGCCTTCTTTCCATAGGACTGGAGATTCTTGCATTTCCGTGCAACCAATTTGGAGGTCAAGAACCAGGCAGCAATGAAGATATTGTCCAGTTTGCTTGCACCCGTTTTAAGGCTGAGTATCCCATCTTTGACAAGGTAAGATCTGTAGAATCCGGAGAGGGTGCACTTCAGATGTAAATATGACCGATTATAAACTGAATATTTGTGCTAGATATAATTTTTTGAAAACGTTCCTTAAACATGGGGTGTTTGGTGGAAGGAATGTGTCTGTGTGATGGGCATCATTCGATTAGTCCGAGTATGTTTGTTAGGTGGGTTTTAGTATTTTGGGTTGGAGTTATTTTAACCTATGGATTAAACATTATAAAGTGTGGGTTTGTTACTTGCAAACCATAAACTCAAACCTACCACCAAATAACAGATCACACAAACTCAGGTTTTTCAAACTCATTTCTACCTCCATGGCTCAAAACATATGTTACACAAGTTTAGTCTTCACAAATTCAGCTTAAACAGACTCTCCTACCAAACAATCTGGAAATTATGGATAAAAAATCGTTGTTTTTCCTTGTGCTTAGTATATTTCACTTTTTACAGTTAATACGAGCTTTTAAGATTACCTTACCTCATTTCATGCTTCAAAACAGGTGGATGTGAATGGAAACGATGCCGCTCCTGTGTACAAGTTCTTGAAGTCGAGCAAAGGTGGTCTTTTTGGAGACAGCATAAAGTGGAATTTCTCTAAGTTTTTGGTGGACAAAGATGGAAATGTGGTCGACCGATATGCCCCTACAACTTCCCCACTTAGCATCGAGGTAAAGAGACTCTTTAGTCATTTGAGAGAATTTCTTTCCAATTTACTGCAATTAGAGTCATTAACTAACTCGGGATTTGAATTGGTTTTGCTGCATTTTGCAGAAGGATGTGAAGAAGCTGCTGGGAGTTGCTTGAAAATCTGAACGCTTCCTTTCTTTCCTTTTTCTGTTATTAGGCAAATAAGATATTAGACAAGAGGAAAGCTGTGTTATGCTTTAATGTTTTATGTGTGGTTTCTTGGATCTTCCATGTATTTATAAAACGAAGACCTAATAGCTTGGTTGTCTTATTTGTAATGTAATATTAAAAAACATGACTGAGAGTTTTGAGAATTATATAATAAATTGCTCGAGCTTTGATGTATCTGTATGTAGTTTCTCCAGCTTTTATGCATCAGTGTACCATTTTTCTGAAGTTAAAGTTCTACACAAATGAATTTTGATCATATAAGCAGCAGAGCTGTTATTATTTCTGTTTATTCAAAAATTGTTCTATTGATTTGTCATTATTTCTGATATTACTTTTTCTCATAATGAAGCTAAATGTCAACATACCTGTACAAGATTACTCTTGTGGATGTTTGTTTTTGTGGGGTTTTTTACCCCCCAACTGCTTGATTTTTCAGTTGGATTTGGAAGGATTTAGGTGATGCTTAGCTCAGTTTTGAGGATGATTTGGTACATAAAAGGGGCATTTTGGTTAAAAAAAATAAAAAAAATAGGTGTTGACTAAAATCTCAAGTGGAGAGGAACACTTGGAGTTGAGGTTATTTTTTAACAACGAAAAAAAAAAAAAGATTAAAAAAACTGCTAACGTGGAGAGTTCTAATTGACTGGAAGCTTGGTTGAGGTTTTAGGCATCTTTCATGCTTATTGTCCGTTTGTTCGTTCCCGCACGTTGAATGAAGCTTTACTGTTGCTCTTTCTTCTTTGTTGCCTTTGTTTACTAAACCATTCGATCTCAAGATGGCTACACAAGCAACGAAACACTCTGATTCTGTATACGACTTCACTGTCAAAGTTTGTTCCTTTTAATCAAATTCTTCACCTTTTTCATGTTTTTGTTCCACTTTTTCCTTTTTGTCTCTTCTTTGGTTTTATTGGAAGATTCAGAGAAAAATTTCTTCTATTTTCTCATGAATCCATGGGGTCTTCAAGTTAACGGTTTTGAAGTTAAATCACTTCTAGACTCTAAAGATTGAAGTGAAGTTGGTTATGGTATTTGAGTAATGTTTATTTTCTTTTTGATTTCACCATCATGTTTAGCGTTCTTTTGATCATAGCTTGGATTTCGGTTGATATTGCTTCTATTTATAACAAATTGTGTCTCCTTTTGAATTGCAGGATGCAGAGGGAAATGATTTTAACCTTGGTATATACAAGGGTAAAGTCCTACTGATTATTAATGTTGCTTCCAAATGGTATTTTCCATTTCTCTCTTTCCATATCTTCACCTACATGTTCTTAGGTTTTAAATACCCTTTTCATCCTTACATTAGATATTACAGAGAATAATTCGGTATGAAATTAACGAGGGTCAGAGGGTACACTCCGTTCTTTAATATAGTTCATTCTCATTATTCTGTTTTCCTTGGTGATTTTGAATGTTTGCTATTCTTTTTTTCCCTTGAAACAGTGGGATGACAAACTCAAATTATCTGGAGCTGAACCAAGTATATGAGAAATACAAAGAACAAGGTCTGTTTTTCGAATCATTGTGCTGTCCTTATTGCCCTTATATTGAAAATTTTCTGCCGAGTATATATCTGCATTGCTTATGCTTCTGTTTCTTGTGCTAAAGAATTTACTCTGCTTAGAATCCTATACTACTCCTTTGTATTGGCTAAATGAGAAGAAACTGCAAATACAAGATGAAATAAATGACTCCAGATATAAGTGGTCAACAAAGTTAATCTGCATCTTCTGTGAATCCCTGCCACACTTTATTTCTGAGTTCTCATCTTTAAGTGAATTACGGGGAGAGAGAGTCTAGAAGGATTATATCCTATTTCTCCACTCATCTTTCACCCCTCTGAGGAATTCTTCCAAAATCCACATTTCTTTTATACAGATCTTGTTAGGAAGTGATTTTACCAGATATAGCTGCTCTAGTTTGCCCAAATCAACCTTTCTAGTTTCTATCATCGCTTGACCTGACTTTACTAGATCGAAATCAATTTTTACTAGATAATTGAGTTCATGAAGACTTATTCTTGCACAAATGGAAACCAAGGTTTACAGAACTCTCATATTCCAATACTCTCTCCGATCTACTTGGAGAATGAGGACCAACTTATATCTAGTAGCTCTGAAGCATTGACAGAATAATAATCACCACCAAGCGACTAACAAAACTACATGTTACATCTTGCCGCCTGAAGAAGTATCAACCTAATGCTTCTCGTTGTCTTTGGCAGGAGTATGATTGGCCTTGTTTGGAGTATTTCCAATTATTTTGAGAAATATGGCTTCTGGGATTTTATGATTAGTTTTTTTTTTCTTAAATATCTTTTTGGTTGAGGATGTTGCAGGCTTAGAGATACTGGCATTTCCATGTAATCAGTTTGGAGATGAGGAACCGGGAAGTAATGATGAGATCAAGGAATTTGTCTGTACCCGTTTCAAATCAGAATTTCCTGTTTTCGACAAGGTAAGTGTTGGAAAAGAGGAAGAGGAACACTCATCACGTTCACATTTCTCATACAAAGATTTTGATTCATTTTCAGTATTCCCCAACCCCAGGGTCTCACACAATTCTATTTTGATCCTGTCATTCACCTGCTCCTCTAACATGCTTACTAGTGAATTCTTTCTGATACTACCAGTTGAAAATATCCTATTCTGGCTATATATTCATGTCAATATCACTTGTTTATCATTTCCGTCAAAACCTCGGTGATCGGATTACCTATTTCCCTTTTAATAGATTGAAGTAAACGGGAACAATGCCGCTCCACTCTACGAGTTTCTGAAATCAGGCAAATGGGGGATATTTGGGGATGATATTCAGTGGAATTTTGCCAAGTTTCTGATTAACAAGGACGGACAAGTCGTTGATCGTTATTACCCCACGACATCGCCCCTCAGCATTGAGGTAAACTTGCTACTGCCAATATTTAAGTAGGTTTTTTTTTTCCCAGTTAGAGATGGGCATCCTAATAATTATAACCTCTTGTGGTTCTGCTGCAGCATGATATAAAGAAGCTCTTGGGGATCTTGTGAGCATTGAAATATACTCATTGTGTTTGATTGGCTTTTTCATCATGACGCTGTTGCAAGATTGTCGATGGTTTTGAACCAAAACAAATTTCACTTCTAATCTAAACTGTCATCTATTTTATATTATAACTTTGACACGAGTTTTGCTGCTCTGAAACGTTGGTGGTTGATTGTGTCGTGCTTGAGATTGTTGAGGGGTCGTTTGTTTGACATGGAAAACAGGATTTGGAAACAGGTTTAGAGTTGCATTTTGAGAATTCAACAGATCTGAAATTGTGTTTGGTATCATATTCCAAGTTTCGAAATAGCACAATGCAGTTTGTTTTAGCTAAGTGACGAAAAAATGTTAGCTCCAAACTTTATATAACATTCAATTGAGCCCGAACTTAAATAAATTGTATAATTGAAAATCACAAATGATCTATCCGTAACCTGAAAAAAATCAGGATAATAGAACATATTGAATGGATTCAAGCACAAATTTTTGAACAAATTCAGATTCTGTTAAAGTATAGGCATTTTCTTATATCAAGTAGAAGCCCTTGGATAAGAAAATTGAAATAAGATACTCTGATTATAACTTCAAATTACATCTTACAACATAAGGTAATGTCCTAAAGTTCCTAATATTAAAATTCCCCCTTAGAGAATATCATGTCTCATCCTACAGCTGAATCTTGCCCTCCAAAACCAGAAACTTTCTCAATAAAATCAGCATTCATTTGAGAAACTTGAAATGAAGGCTCTTGCTAATACCATGGTTAGCATCAACCTGTCAACTGCTGCGCAAACAAGTTGACTAAGGGGTACAGTTCTCACAAGATTTTGGTTGGTTCAATTTACAACAACACCTGTACAAAATCAACATGTGTCTGTTGCAATATATTTTCATCCTCGCGTCAAGTCGAATCCAGTATGGGGGTTTCTCACATCGACCGAGCGGGAACCGGGCCAAACACCTATTGTCGATGGAGTGTAGGATTGAGTGGGCGGAGCACTGGTGGGCGAAACTAAATTATCATGGTGCTCAGTTTCGGATTCCTCATTGCTTTTAGGACCAGCCACCTGCTTGTTCTTGATCTTTGAACCGTAGACAAAACTACATACTACTACCTGTAAGAAAACAAGTTTTATTATTAACATATAATTTGTAGAAGGTTCTTTCATCTTTCCATGCACATCTTGCATGTTTAAATATAGATTTCAACCAAATGCAGATAAACATTATTTTGCAGATGAAGTTACAAGAAACAATAACACCTCACACTACCCTTTTTTTTGGGTCCTTTTAACCACACACAAAAAAAAAACTTAAGGCTTCTCCATCATTTGGATTTCAAAGATGCAAATTTATCAAAAAGCCAAAATAAAATGCAAGGCAATTAGCTTGCAAACCCATGTTGCCTTAATAATTTAATGGGATGAAGGTACCTGAACAGGGCCAGCTGCTATAAGCACAGCAACACCACCACCAATGACATGACCATCAGGACTAGAGAGGGAAACACTAACTCCGCCCGTCCTATTTCGAGGACTGCCATCTTCAGCAACCAAGTAAGAACCAGACAAGCACAATATATGGAAATGACCCTGCAAAATCCAAATAATTTTCATAACAAGGAAAATTAAATAGCATTGTTAGAATATCTTATCTGACCAGAAAATATTTATTTATTGTAATACGTTTTAGATGTGAATCTCCAAATCTTTGCAGAAATAAAATAAGTTTGCTGGTTTTGTTTATATATCTATTGAATTAGTGTGGTTATCAATGTTATCATCAAGGAGCATTTGATAGTTACCCAATGGGAGATCAAGCCCTCAAAAATCTTGAGGCTGCTTAAAGAAAGTACGTGGATGTCTAGGCATGTGGGGTGATGGAGCTAAATCCCTCAAGATCCAATTGGAGGGATGTGCAATAGGTTGCTCAAGGGTCCAGGAGTTATGTTTTTTTTTTTAATTTGAAAGATAGTTAGTTGTGGTTTTTAGAGGAGTACGGTCGATTAGTTACAAAATTTAAATGATTCAAGGAAGGAGGCAAATGGCAGGATTTTTAGGACAGAAGTAACAATGTTGCTGAAATTTGGATTTTGATAATAGAGTTCTTGTTCTACTCTTGGTGTTTCCCCTCCAGATTATTTTTATTTTATATTTTTTTTGCAATTATGCAATTCGTATGGGCTGATTGGGAGCTTTTGGTGAATCCTCGGTCTTAAGAGGAGTTAGTTATAAAGTTCAGTTTCCTACCAATAAAACAGAGGAAATTGGAAGGAAAAGGACTAGGAGGGTAGCTCAATTTGCATAATAAAGTGGTGTGTGAGGTTGGAGACTTCAACGTGATCTGCAACAGTGAAGAGAATTTAATGGGGACAGAATTAGATTAAACATGGAAGAACTTATTGATTTCATGAGTTGACAAAATTAAATCTATTGATCTAAGATTCATCGAAAAATCATAGCAATAAATACAGTATTTTTCACCTCTTAGCACGATTTTTTTTACAAGCACCTAGTTTTTTTCCCTTGGAAAAAATTAAAACTCCTCACCCAGAGAAAGACAAGTCAATTTAAAAGAAAAATTATTTTCTGCATTCGTCAAGCACTTAGGGGCAATCAAAGAAGGGGAAATTCATTGGATAAGAGATATTTTCATTGATAAATGAAAGAGCTCTACAAAAAGGCCACCCAAGGATTACAAAAAATTCCTCCAATTAGGGGCAATCAAAGAAGGGGAAATTCATTGTTTATCATCAAGGGCAGAAACTCTAAGTGGGAGATTTTTTCTTCTCTAGAAACTAGAATTTGAGTGAAGCTAGCTTAGTCTTGTGGGATTCATGCCCTTGTAAACAACAAACAAAAAAAAGGCCAAGTTGATCGACTAGACCAAGCATAGCCATACAACAAGTATGGTAAGTATGTTAACGTCTTTTTTTATGTAATAAGTACATTTACGTCTTCACTACTTGAACTAAAATTGGAAGCTATTGAAAGAAGATTGAAATAATAAGGGATACCCAGGGTAGCATTTGGTTTTTTATTTTAATTTCTTGTTGAAGCTTGTTCAAACATAAAGTGAATCAAAATCCCGGTCAGTAGAAGATCCACCACCAGTCTATTGTGTTTTATAGAAGGTCCACTTGGAGAAGTTAAAAAAATACTGGAGCTATGGCCCAAGAGACGCATGATTAAAACCTTGTCCTAAAAGCTCGAGATCGATAAAGGTTAATTCATCAAGGCCCATTAAAAACATAAGCACAAAAAAATATTCTTCTGGGATAGGTAGGACACCTTTCTAGGTTATATTAACATAAAACATACAAGATAGAAGATGGACTAGGTGTCCCAAACCTAGGACAAAAAGGTTAGCAGAAATCTCTCCACCTCACCTTAGTGACTGAAGGCCATGAGAAAACTACAAAATTGATAATATTCTAACATTATACTGAGATTTGAACCAAGGAATAGATATTGAAATATATGAATACATGCCCACTGGGCCATGAGCCCAACCACATCTTGTCTCCAAAAGGCCACCATAAGCATCCGAGTAATGTGTCAATGACATTTCAAGTGAAATATTTTTAAACCAAAAAAATAATAAAAGACGAGACAACAATTCTCATTCTCAAACTTAAAAAAAAATCAAGAATTAATATATTGTCCTGCAGAGAGAGGGAAATCAAGTTCATGTTGAAAATGTGTGAACTCAAATAAAAGAATTCTTCAACCTCATATGTGACGCTCACGCCAGTAGATGCAGGTTGACGTAATGTAATGGAAGAAACAAAACCATTGCCAGACAAGATGCATACAGCCCTTGGCCTTTGTTGTGAAAATGACAGTATTTTTTCTACAATGTCCTGCAAAAGAAGATTTGATTTTAATAATACTTTTCTTTTCTTTTTTCAAGATGGGTGGGGAATGGATGGAAAGCGATTCAGATTTATTGTAAAGTGTTCTACTGCCCGTAGTTATCACAACCTCAAGATGCAAGGGTAACAAAATAGGCTTTTATATGAAAAGAAAGATACCCATTTCAGGTATCTACCTGGCTGCATCTTTCAAGGAATTTAAACTAGATATCAAAGGGAAAAAAACACTTGAAACTATGCCATGCATCCAATTCAGATTGACTAATTCCACAGGATCACATTTCACACATAAACAACAGATACATTTTAAAAGGGGCAAGGGCAATCACTGAACTCATAATGCACTTAAAATAAGATTGTCTTAAATTTAGAAAGCTTATAGCATACTTCTCCAGCTCCAACGTGAATGACATGAGGTGCAAAAGCTAATCCAGCTGAACTGTTCATCCACTCACCTGAGAAAAGACAATACTAGTCATATACAAAACATAAACACATGATAACACATATCGTTCAAGTAGATAAAATTCAACATTCGAGAGAATAATAAGCGTCATAAGAATTCAAATGCAAATACTAACTTTTAGACTATACATAACATCAAACACATGAGGATTGGGAATCCAAACAATCCTTCATTGCAAAAGTTGAAGTGCAACCCTTCTCCTTGCATTAAACTAGCCAAATTCATAAAATTTTCAGAGAATTCCAATGAAGCACTCATCTTAATACAAAAAATTAAAAGAGAATACTTGGAACTTTTTGCCTACTGATAAATTAAAGCCAGCAAAGCATCCATAATGACTAGTTTTAAAGTAAGGCCGAGATATGAAAGGCCAAAGGCTTCATTAGCTCATCACAACTAGCACATTGAAACCGAATCAACAAAGTAAAAATTTACCAAGCAGAGCCAACTGTTGTTTTCTTCCTGAACCAGGTGGCCGCCCTCTACGTCGACTTGGGGTCGATGAATTTGAACCTGGAGTAGATTTTGAACCAGCAGACATAGGAGACAGCCCCAATGAGACTTGCCCATCAGGAGCATATTTTCGGGGCCTTCCCCTTTTCTTCTTTACAGGTTCACTAGAGTTAGCTCCAGTGGGAACATTAACACTTATCCCACGAAGATAATTTGAATGCGATGGCTCAACTAAATATGTTGATCCAACTGAGTTACCTCTAAGATTTGAGTGACCCAAAATTGCCTGGTTGGCCATAGGCCTAAATATAGGGGAGGCCTGTGATCCTGCAATTTGTGATCCTGATCCTGATGATCCAGACCCTCCAACCCCTCCCCTATGAATGTAATAAGAAGCTGATCCACCAGACAATGTCATGCCTTCCCTCCCATCCATTCATTTAGTTCTAAGTGTAGACCCAATGAAAGACTTTAGTCTTTGAACAACCAAAAAAAATGTTATTTTTCAGAAGTGTTTTCAGAAAACTTCAAATCCAAAGCTTTAACCATAGCAGAAAAAAAAAAAAACTATAATCCCAGTTAAAGTTCAAGCCTAAATGAGCACTTAATGATCAAGAGATTTCCGTCAACAGTTAAAGAAAAACGTGAGAAAAAAATGTTGAAATTTTCAAACTTGGTACTCCAGAGTTAAGTAACAAAAGGGGGGAAAAGAAACCTCTTTTAGCCCTTTTCTAATAACACGAAACAAAACAAAAAAAACTGAATCAAGGGTTTAGCAGGGGTTTTACTAAAGATTACAACCCAGAACTAAATTCAAACTTAACTAATCAAAAAACGAGAGAGATTAAGAAAATGGCTAAAAAATGGTGATGAAACTCAAAATGGGTTTTCACCCAAACAAGAACAACTCATAAGAGAAGTGATTAAAAAAAATGTAGAAGAATAAGAAGCTGGGTTAGACATGGAAACCAAAAAACAGAGAAACTTTGAAAGAGTCCTGGAATCAAGGCTAGACAAACTCCAAGAAAAATCAAACCCTAGATTATCTAGGGTTTTGAGAAGGGAAAATGCAGGAGGTGGAAAGGAAAAGAAAAGAGAAAAGGGAAACCAAGGAAAAGACAAAGAGAGGGAGGGATTGGAATGAGAGGAAAATGAATAGAAAAATATGAGCTTTTGAATTAAAGTTGAATATTATGCCTATGTGTACAACAGTACAAGTGTGAGTGAACTGTGCAACTATGAAAAGAGTTTATTAATTCGTTTGATTTAATAGAAATATGACACGTATGAAAATAGAAAAAAATTATTTTTTTATGAGTGAGAGAGAAAGTAACATAAAAAAAATATAGAGAAATCATACTAGATGATACTCTTAAATTGCTATTTTTAAAATATAAAATATTTTTAAAAATGATATTTTTCAAACTTATTTTGTATCAATTTCAAAATTGTTGTTATTTTTTAATAATATAAATTAATAAAAAGCTATTTTTGTAAAACCCTAAAAAAACTAACATTGATCATAATATAAAGTAAACTATAAATAAGATCTATGTGGTTTTGGTCAAATGCATTAAAATCTTATATAATTTAAAAATGAAAAATTACACTCACATATTTTAAAATTATTTTAGTGAAAAAATAAAAATAAGTAGGAGTTCTTAGTAACTATTGTGGAGGTATGATTTATCCTATTATTATTATTATTGATTAATAATTAAATTTAATAAATATACAAGTCAGTAGGAGTTTAGGGAAGGGTTGTAAGTATTTTCTTTTTTAGAAAATAAAATAAAATAAAACAAAAAAAGAAATTAAAAAAAAAAAAGTATCTAGGGTTGAAGATAGGGAAAAAGTGTAATGGGGAGAAGCGGTATGGGGGCCCACAAAATGACCAAATCCATTGGTTGTACTTGTCAAAGTGTCAAGAGCCACACCACATCACAACAACAGCTGCTCTCCATTACTCTCTCTTCCTTTGTAGAAATAGAATTAACTTTACTCTGCTTTCCAACTTGTCATTGCCATTGCCATGAAAACTGAGTTTTGAAAAAGAAAAAGGGACCATAGTTTTTTTTAACCTTCAAATCTTGAGTACTCATTCAACCTTGGATTGGATCTCATGGGAAATTTTAAAATTAATAATATTATTTATTTTATGATTAAATTTAACAATAATTCTAATAGAGAAATTCCATTATATGAGACCTTTTGAATATGTATTTTAAAAATTAGTTATTGTATGACTTTTTTAAAAGTCATGTATAGATTGAGTTCCATGCTTACCGTGGAAAAAATTGTTTTACAAACAAAAAATTAAATTTTTTATTATTTAAGAAAATATCAATTCATAAAATGGTATGGTTGAAAAAAAAAACCCTCATATTAATAATAGTAGGAAACAATGAAATTATGTCTCATCATTTCAAGATTACAGTATAATATTTGCTCTTTTTAATCCACGAATTTTTATAGGATTTTTTTTTTTAATAAAAAGGAGGGGAAATGAAAACTATTTTTTTTTTTAAAACACAGAGTTCAAATTGATTATAATGATTATATATTATTATTTTAACATATTATTCAAACCAAGAATTTTAAAATTTATGAAGAGACTTTTATATTTATACTAAGGACCATTTGAGATAGCTTTTGAAAGTATTTTTTAATGGTTATCAAAAATACTTTTAAACACTTTAAAAAAACTATCTCAAATAGGCACTAACTCAGATAAGAATGGTCTCTAGATCTTGTTCTAGAGACTAGTTGGAGGCGGTGTAAATTCACCTATTTACCCCCACGTTATTTTTATTATAAAGAAAATGATCATTTTAAATAAAAATAGATACTTCTTATAAGTATGTCAATATTAAAATAAAACGCTACATATTCAAATATTAAAATAATGTACACAATGTATTTGATAGAATGACAATTGACAAGAGTCAATTCCTTTAAATTATAAGAGTAAAGATTCAACATTCGTCAAAATCTTTCCTCCTCTATCCATCGAAAAAAAACGTAACTATACTGTTACTTCTCATACATATTTGTTTAATATTTATTTCTCATAAATAATGTGTAACCCATATATTATTAAATTATTATGAAATTTGAATGGTTAAAATAAACTTTTCATGTTTTCTTTTTTAAATTAAATTTTCACTTGTTTGTTTTCTATGGAGAAATGAAACGAAATAAAATGTACTTTTTTGGCTTTTCTTATAGAAAGACAAAAAGTTGGAAATAGTTATGTCACATGTCTATCCTTAAAAATAATGAAAACAAGAAATAATGAGAAAAAAATTAGAAACGAAGACGATCTTGATGTTGCATTTAGCTGTTTATGTCCTTATATTGATAGATTAATCAACTTTCTCCCTCAACCTTCTATTTTTTTTTTCTAATTTACCCCCTTTTTATTTCTAAATTATGGCTTTGAAGAAACGATAAACCTAGATTTGAAATAATATCCAAACCTACCCTTTTTAGTAAATGTTTTCAAAAACTACTTCAAATGTGCAAAAAGCCTTGAAGAGCCATAGGGGAACTACATTGACAAGCATGAAGCTGAATCACATAGCAGATACTTTTACATTCAGCTATATAAACGCCACCATGTGTGCATCAACAAGCAGTACTTGACACAATCGATCACATACCGCGAGTCATCTTACTCTACCTCGTCCAATTTTGGTTCTTTGTTAACATAATCCAGGTAACCCTGTCATATAATTTCTTATCGTTAATGCAGCAGAAACTTAACAATTACGAAATATGAAAAAAAATTAAAAAAAATACACGCATTTTATCCGTGAACCATATCAGAATAATAGGAAACTTAAAACACAGAGAAGTAGAGAAGGCTGAAATTACCTGGAGTATTCCAACAGCAGCAAACTTATCAATTATTGTCTTTGACAGGACAGGGTGCAGATTCAATGGCTTTAGCAGTAGTTCCACATTCTGTGAAAACGCACAAGAACTCACAAATTTTATATTAGAAAAAAAAAAAAGGAAAAATAACTTATTCACTTCCTAGTAACAGTAGTAAAAATTTAAGGGGCAATTACTGAAATAACTAATTATTAGAATGTCAAAACTTTTTAAAAATTACTCAAATACCATAATTATAGTTCAATAATTTAATAAACTAAAAAAAGTAAAAAGAAAATGAACAAATTCATTGAAAATAATAATGAAAACAATTAAATAGTTCAATATATTGTTGAACTTGAACTTAAAAAGCAAAAAAACAAACAAATTCATTAAAAATACTCATGAAAAATAACAAAGTTCATTTTCTTCCGACATTTTAGTAATTCGTATGCAGATTTAAGATATTTGAGACAAATACTAAAAATTTAATCGGGGATATGCAAATTAGAAACAAAATAACACTAATTTGAACTGGTCATTAAATCGACATCAAATGCACACCTTAGAAGTAAAGCACTCATCCCAATAAGTATATTTCACACCTTCAAGTTTTCCAGTTTTACAAAGGTCATCAATGAAAATCTTCACTTGTACAGCCTAAACACACAGAATAATAAAATGTCATCAAGTATGAAATGAGACTAAAAAAAGAGAGTTTTTGAAGAGATAAAAACACCACACGTCTGGACAGCCTCGTTGCCTATCAAAAGGGTACCCAACAATGAACCCAACCAGAGAAAGTTCAGAGATCTGCATAAAAGATCAGAAGCAGCTGTAAGTAATTATACACATAACTAGAATAGCATTGACAATTCATTACCATACATCACTGATCAAAGACCTATGAAACAGAAAGCTATTAGCTAAGATAGGGAGGGGAGAGCAATGTAACTATATGCTTGTTTAGATTGCCATCATGGTATAGTGCCCACTTGGACCTACTAGTGCACAAAAACTAACTCACTAACATTGAAAGAAATCAAAGTTTTCCACAATTGCAATGAATCTTGTGATAGAACCATTTGCCAAATCACCACCAGGGTTTGAATATTTGAACCATTCAAGTTTCAAACTTTCTCTTATTATACTCAACTTATCCTCCATTATTCATCAAATAACAATGAAAAAATCTTTAAGAAAAAATTATATAAAAAAAAAAAACAGAGAGAAAGTCGAAAGTCTTACCAAGCTCTGAAAATCTCCAGCCATAAAATGGATTTTTGTTTTCTTCCTAAGCAAAACACTGCAACAATAAACTGCAAATTAATACTTGCCGTGATTTACTTAAAACTCAAACATAATCACAAGAAAAAAAACAAAAAAAAAACCTGAGAGGAGAAGCAATTTGATTAGCTGGGTCAGAAACAGCAAGACCAACATATTTATCACCAACATCTAAACCAAGGAAACGCCCATTTTGAAGGGCATTTTTCTTCATCAAATCACGAAACAAATTCAAGGGTCTTACGTATTTCATATTTTTAATTCAGTGAAGCATTCTTACAAACACCTGGTGTGCATAAAAACGATTGTTAGCATTAAAACGTACAGTAGCAATTGCTCAAGCAACCAATGGCTGTATCGAAATTCATTCAGCAATCTATGTGACTTCAAAACCCCAATAAATTTTATAGATTCAAATGAAGAAATGGTTTGAAAAATTACTCGAAAATGTGTATAAAAAAAAAGACCGAAGCAAATTGAAATCGAATGAAGCGGTATGGGGAAGACCCGAGAGTCCGAACCTCAAGTTGATTGATTACTCATTACGTTTAAAAAATGGTTTTTGTCAGATTTTTTTTTTTTTTTCTTTTCCAGTTTTCAATTTTCAATTTTTGATTTTATATTTTTAATTATTAGTTAAAACTAGTTAAATTCTATATATATATATATATTTTATGATATTTGGGTAATTCCACTTTTTGGTATCGGAGATTTGAAAATTAAAGAGATTCAAATCCATACCTTTTTAGGGGTAAATCATATTAGCATTTTAAAAAACAAAATCCCCTTATCACATCAAAATATTCATTATTCAAATTCACACTTCACGAGAAAACAAAATTTTTCCTTTCTTATTCCAAACTCTCTTCTTCCACCTTAGTTAGAGATTGAATCAACAGATGCAACTACTCTTCAACACAATTACTTTACCATACAACTTTTCTGGAAACCATCATTTTATTTATTTGTTTTAGATTGATCTAATTGGTAATCATATAAACCTTCTTGGTTGATAATGAACTGAATAAATATAATAAGATGTATTACAATCTCTAATACAAAGCGTCTCTCTAATGCAGTGTATCTAGTGATTGGTGGAGCACCAAGCAAACATTCGAACATCAACCTTTGTAAAACCTTCTCTTCTTTATCATTTGTAGAATTTTCTTATTTAAAAATAATAATAATCCGGTCTTCTTCTCAACCTTCAATTTAAATATACACGATTATTTATTTTTTATTTAGTTTATATTGGTCTTAACTATTCTCACAAACGTGAGTATAATTCAAATAGTTAGACACTTATTCTCTTCTCACAAGGTCGAAGGTACGAACCTCCCCCACCTCCCATTTGTTTGATGTAATATCTTAAAAAAAAAAAAAAAAAAAAAACCAAACCTATGAGCCATACTCGTCTGATAGCTTGAGAACTGCATAAAAAATGTAACTGAAACAAACATCTCAATAATTTCCTTAATACATTATTAGAGCTGAAAGGCATATCATATGAACAATTGAATCAATTAAATAATTGATATTAGGTAAACTACCTACTTTCCGGTATTATTGTTCAATGGAGAAAAAGGGAAAAAAACTTCCAAACTCTGCTCTTCTTCTAGTTACTCTCCTGAAAGGCTTCCTGTTTCTCCACCATAAGCTTTCAATTCCACCACTTGTGCACCTGAATCCTTTATCACAATCAGTCACATTTTCAACTAAATTTGGCTCCATTTTGCCTGGTTTTGAATCTTTTGATCTTGATTTCGAGCGCCGAGGAGAAGGGGTTTTTGGCTCCACACATTTCATGTCAATTGAACTGTTAAAGAATGGTAGAGAAAACTGTTAAACAAATTTATATAACTATATAACAAACATTATTTGCAAAAACCCTACTGGATTCAGAAATGGACATGATCTGATAGAGCCCATCGAGACCATTTAGACTGGCTTGAATGGATCGATTTTGCCAAGTCTAAAATAGTCCCATAGAACTCTCTAATACTTAATTTACAAGGAAAGATCCATTACAATTTTGAGGAAGAGAATTGACATGGCCATAACCCTTACCTCTCATTTTCTGTTGAGAGCTGAATCAACATCTTATTGTCCATTTGAGGTTTGCAAGCAGAGCAGATGTATATCTTTGGTGCAGATCGTATCTTGACACAATCAAAGTGGTACCACTCTTCGCAATAATCACAAGCAATCATTGCTCTCCGATCATTAGGCTTTCGACAAATGCAATAAAGCATACTTCGACTTCTCAATAACTGCACACACAAAGTCGATGAAATAAGAACAGTCGGATACAGTTTCTCTCCTCTCTCTCATTATAAACAAGAACTCTTAATAAGAGAAGATACAGTTGCCACATTGCATAGGTGTACCTTGAGCTCCTTCTCGAGGTGTGCAGGTAAATTCTCACCCTCCGCAATCAATTCAAAAACCTTCTCAAGTTCAAGGGACCCAAAATCAGCTGAAATCTGTAGAAAGCAAAGCATAAGACAGTCTCAGACACAGTAAGAGGGTACAGAGAATATAAGCATGTAACAGACCTTCTTGGCAAGATCTGCCCACTTCAAGCACACGTTCTTCACTTCAAAAAGTTTCTGTCTGTAGAAATCTTCAGGTGGAATGCTTTTAGCACATCCCTGTTGCATGTTATTGAACTCAGCATACATGTAGCAATATTAACTTCATGCATAATACATGCACCTCATAACTTATCGGGAGTCCAGTCAATCAAGGCTAAACTGGCATGGAAGGCCTTATTTTTCTATAATGTAACCCCAAAAAAAAAGGCTATGTAGGTCAGGTGACAAAAAGAGCAAAACAATCTTGGTTGGTCGAATTGGGATTCTTGCCAATTGTCCTTTTTCCATGTGTGAATTGTATGCGTACATATCACAGGTTCATGAACTAAAGTTCAGCAACAAGTAACGTTGATTCATTTTATTTTATTTTTAGAAAGGAGAAGTTTCATTGATAAATAATTTAAAAAAAAACAAACAAACAGTACAGAAGTATTTTCTAAAGAACTCAGTTTCAAGGTCAAACCAATAGTTCTCCCCCACCTGCGTAAGTTTAGGGTCTTTTTTAAATGAAACACATTCTAAAGTTAACATAAGCAACCGAACATCATGAAAATTTTCAGAATTATTTTTTAGTAGTTAGATATGACCTTTATGACATTGGAAAATACCTCTAAATACACTAAAAGTCCAAGGGGAATTTCTCAACCCACCAACAGTTTTTCCTGTCTTTCAATGATTGATTTATTCTTCACAACTCCTTTATTTTTTTTCACAATTCAATTGAGAATAACTTATTGTAACATTAAACATAAATTTTGGGTTTATAGCCATAAAATCAAGCAACAAGCATTGACATGATTTAGGAGTCGTTATGAAGTAGCTTCTAAAAATAGTTTTATGTTTTTTAGAACAAAAAAAATCAATAAAAACTAATTTGTGTAACTATTTCTTAAAAAATTATTCTCTTGTTCTTTTGATTTTTTCCCACAGATAACATGTTTTTTAAAACAACCGAAGTTATTCTTCCTTCCAAAATCATAAACTTGTGATTTGTGAAAAATGATTTCAAATGCATACTAACCATAACCAACCTTTACAAATAGAATTTTTAATAACAAATGCAAAAAAGTGATAAAGAATTTGAGTCTGAGAGATTATAGCTTTAGAGAATCATTTTACTTTTCACCCATATATGTTAAGTGTATCTTCTCTGGAAAAAAAATGCAAATTTTTTTTTTTTAAATCTACCAAACAAGACCTTGGTATCAAAAACACTATTTTCAAGCCAAATGGCCCCAATCTAATCATTCACTTGTGGAATTATGGAAAGTATTAGGAGATCCTTTCACCATCCAATAATGTCAGATTATCAGAGGCATTGTCAATTAGAAGTATCAAACATGACTACCGAAACACTTCCAGAAAACTATAGCAACTGAGAATACCTCTTTAAGAAGTTGCAGGACCTCTTGCATTGTTGGTTTTTTTGAACCTTCTATTGCTTCCTTGACTCCAAATCTCCATGAGTATCTCCCTAGCTCCATCTCAAGACCACATTTTCCTTCGTGATCATTAATGCCTGCAACCTCCATAGCCTGGAAAATCGAACCACGATTATTATTAAAATTTATGCCAATAGACAGGAAATATTATCATCATCTTCTATGCTGTCTAGAAACTTCAAGAAAATTGAGCGTGTGCATAATTTAGGAGGAAAGAAAATAATCCAACCTTTAAGGCAACAATTAACTTCTCACAGGAAATATTGAAATCTTTATCAATACAATGTGATGCAAAGTCCAACACTTCTGTCAAGTGAGATTTGCAAACCAGAGCCAGAGATATCAGTTGTTTCAACACATCTACCTCTTCCATCCTAAAAACATTATAAGCTTTAATATATTGATTTTAAAGAGGCATTTTAACGTTCTCATGCAGAAGGATCATAATTTGGCTGTTTGGAACTGCCAACATCTACCCTCAAAAGATACAACAAACCTTTGGAACAGTAGAATTTAGCTTTTGTTCCTGACGGCATTTAGGATTTTAATATTTCTAAAGCTTTAATATGGAACTTGAGATGGAAAGAAACAGAAAACAATTTGAATGGGTGGGCAGATCTCTGTAAGAGGTTAATGGTTACGTCTGTTTAATTGCGGCGTCTTGGATCTCAATTTCTAATAATTAACAATTACTGCTATAATCGACTGACTGGAGCTATTTTTGTAAGCTCCTCAGGGTTTCTTTGGTTGCAAGACTCCGCATCTTCCCACTTGTAATTGTAGATCTTTTTTCCATTACTGGAATGTCTCTTAACACTTGATTTTATTCAAACTTGAAGTTTGTTTTATTATATAAACTAGCTGGTAAATTGTTTTTGCCATATTTTTAACTCTTGATTGTCAGGGGTTAAATTACTAGAATTATAATTTTAAAAGAGTAACTAAAGGCAATTTGCTAGATCAATTACATATGAATTCCACTAGACCTAAAAAAATTGATAAAAATCTCAATCATAAAAGCTGATTACCAGACACAGAAGTCATCCATATCAGATTTTAGCTTAAGAAGTAATTCTAATTCAGGACGAATTCCTCTGAATCTCTGAAATAAGAAAGTGAAACCAGATATCAAGACAAATATAAGGGCTCTGCGACAAACGATAGTATTAAAAACCTAAAAGAGAGGGAGTGAGAGATAGCTATACCAAGAGACATCCAATTTTATCAATTGATGCACCCCTCAAGGTACAACAGTAAGGGCAAATAAACAAATCGGTATAGCTTGTAGTTGCACCTTCTTGTCCTAGGCACTGCAAATGATAGCTGTTCACAAGAATAATATGTATAATGTTTAGAGACCGGAAAAAAAAAAGATACACACTATTTCATTGAAAAGGTTGAAATGACGTCAAGGATTACAAAAACACATTCCAATTGAAAACAATTATGGAAGGATAGTAGTGAGCGACAGAACTCTTTACTATTTACACTACAAAGGTGGCTACAAAACACAATTGGAATGTGTTCCTATAAGGGATATAATAAACAAATTAATTACAGCCAGTATGAGAAATAAAAAATTATGTTATGGTGAGCCTATAGGCACTCACACACCAACTGCTACAATTTTAAATGTATAGTTGCTACAGAGAGAGAGAGTCTGCAAAGCTGCTTCTTTTTTTAATAATAAGAAACAAAACATTCATTGATGAGGTAAAAATAAAATGCACAAAAGCTTCTAAGAATTGTAAAAAGAAATTCCAAATGGAAGCAATAGTAGCTAGAGAGACGGAAAAGCTTGAAATTTGAATTTATATTCAAATGGATGGAAATAATCACTCACTTTTCTCCCAAGGTGTTAAATATTATATAGTGGCGCACAAGAAGAAATTTCATATTTTCAATAACGAAATTGAACTCTCTCTATTATAGTGGTCAAATACTTTTGATTATAACTTTCAACCAATCAATGTAAAGTTTGATTCTCTTGAAAAAAAATAACATTCGAGCAATGATGAAAACTGAAAGCTGAAACCTTGACACAGCAAAAGATATCTACCTTCCTTTGCATATTGAGCAAGTTAAAAGCTGTCTATCCTGTGAGTCACTTGAGCAACACATGCACAAGTTTCTATCAGTGTAGAGCAATGACTTCTCATATATGTATAGGGATCTATCTAGAGATTTCTTTATCTGCATTACAAGAATGAAGGCATAAATTCATCCGAAAGAAAAGCACGGTTTACTTTCAACGAGAAAAAGATTTATTATTAGATAAGGACCTCTAGTAGACCACCAAGCAATGAATTTTCATCCCCAAAAGACGTTTGCATGATCTCCATCAAATGTTTCCTCCACTTATCAATCTTTCCAACTTCAGACAAAATTAAATGTAACTCAGAGCATTCAAAGGCAACAATTTCCCCTTGTTCCTGAATGTTAAGAAGTATAATGTGATGCCTGTTACTAAATTCCTGTAGAAGAATAAAACATAAGAACATACCTTAAGCTTTAATATCAGAGACCATGATCGTTCAACATGCTTCATACTGAGAAACCAATGTACTTCTTCTAGCCACAACCTACATGTAAAAAGATTACCATAAATAGCACATACCCAAATTGGTCATACATAATTAGTAATATATCTAAGGTACTGCTATCACCAAACAATCACAATCCACAAACATACTTACACAAGGAACAAATTAGAGATTTAGGTAGGGGAGGGCAGGGGTGGGGGGAGCCTGTGACAAGAGTTTAGACGACAAGCTGCTAAGAGCTATCCATCCTACTAAAACCATGAGGCCAGTTATAGTCTGGGAGAACTTCAAATATATTTTTATACCAAAAATTGAAGAACATGAACACATTTTTTTTTCCTAATAAACCGGACTATTTCATTGATAATTGAAAGAGCCCATAGAAAGGAAAAACAAAGAAAGCTTTCCAAAAGGAAGCAAAACTATAAGGAGAAAAATACCAAAAAAAAAAAGAAAAGAAACAAGAAACTACATGCACTCCCAAAGGAGGCAGAAAGGACTGCTATTATGCTCCACCCAAAACATAATTAAAAAACTAAAGAGAGAAGTCCAAATGTGCGTAGCAAACCAGCAATCAAACAAAATGTGACTTGTTGTCTCCAAACTGATTCTACAAGGGCTACACCAATGAGGTTGGTTAAAGTCTACAGTAGGAATCAAAACTCTAACAAGCCTTCTTTTGGACCTTTGCCCCAAGGCCTCTTACATTCCAATCCAATTGAAAAACTTCATGAACAACTGTGGTTGCCCTTTGGAGAAAACAAGGTTCAAGCCTTAGAATTCTCATAATTGACTGAAGTTTTAAGTCTTTCAATCTCTTTTTTGCCTCTTCTTTCTTTAGAAGGAGTCTTGAAAGCCTGAGAAGCATTAGTCTTCTTGATTGGTGCAATGGCAGCATTGGTGTTTCTAAGCCAATCAGCTAATTTCAATCTTCGCAGCCTCCCACTCTCCACAAATTCAACAAATGTCCCTTCACCACCTTCAAGATCTTCCAAACAATCTCCCACCGAATAGGTAGCAACAGGATCAAGAACATGAACACATTCAAATCCACATAAAGTTTCAGAGACAATTATCAACCATAACTAACTTTAAATAGTTGCAGAAGCCGGAAGGAAGGCATTAGATCCAATAATAGGCCACCAAATTTAATACGAAATTACAAATTAAACTTGAGCCTTCCCAAAATCAAAAGAAATAATTCCAATTTAATAGGGAAAAAAAGTAAAATGAAAGTCAAAGAACTCTTAATGCCTGGAAAGACAAGGAAAGGCAACATTAACACGTTCTCCCAGGTCTTCGACATGCAAAAAAATAACTGACGCTGGTTTTTGTGTATTTCAACTCTGAAGTCTTGGCCTCTCTCACTAAGCACCCAATATGGGCAAAAACCAGAGTCAGGATTTTTTTCCTTCGAGGAATTTAAGGCAGGAAATTTTCATAAGCCATACATTCAACTCACAAAATTTCACACAACAGAACAAAAATGAGAAGAAATTAAGCAGTTAAAGAAACAAGAAAACTCACTTGTGCTTCTGAATAGCAATTTCAAGTTGACCAATCATTGCTGAAAAGTTGATCCCGATACTCTGCAAGTAGAAGACAATCAAGCCTCTAAAAACAGAACACAAAATATTTTTGAAAATAAATTAAACATGTTATATTTTAGTTCTTAGGCTGTAAAGAGAAAAATGATACCTCAGATTTGGAAAGTAATTCCTCAGCATCACTCAACTTTCTTCGTTTAGAATTGCATGTCACAGGAATCACCTCTAAGGCTTGCTTCAGCCATTTGACACCTTTCATCAATACGCTACACAGAATACCAGAGGCATATACACATGCACTATCCTCTTCAATCCTAATCAAGCCCTCAACATCCTGCCATAAAATTATATTCCTTCTGGTCAAATGGATTAAAGGTCCTACATTCCTTACTTGGAGCACAAACAAATCAAGATTTCATAAAAATGTTTCTTATCAAAAAAAGAAAAATAAAAGTAAATCCAAGATTTAATTGATTAAAAAGAAATATAACATACTTAAATACACTTATATTAGAGTGAGATGAGCTTTGACCTTTCGCTCACATAAGACCAAGATAGTTGAAAAGAAAGCAATGGTAACCTGATGAGAAGGAGTGAGATTACAGAATGAAAGAACTCTATTGCACCAGATGAGCGTAGAACAGGCATTTTGAAGTCTGGAAATCTCACAAAACTCAAAACCAAGAGATAGACCAGCTGTTAAAGCAGTATTGATTCTACCAACTAATTGTTCAATTTTAGGAATGAGACCACTTCTCACTCCATCTCCAATATCACTCGCATTGAAAAGATAATCAACATCTTGCAATATCGAGCAAGTCCCCTGTTTCCAATCTTCACAGTTTTTCAGAACTGTTCCAAGCATTCTACTTTCTTCCAAAGTAACCTTAAGGAGTTTTGACTGAGATACCAACTCCTACAAAATTGGGGAGTATGACAAATGTCAAGGTCCAGTCACTTCAAGAAAATCATATACGGAGGAAAACAATACCTTTAGTGTTTCAATATTCAGCTGAGATCTTAATGCAGATGATCTGGGAAGAACAGATTCTAAGAAAGGCTTTGAAAGAGTCAACCAGGAGTTGGCCATAGATACTGCATTCTTGACATCATGAAGGGAAGGTAGAGTAACACATAAATCTTCAGAAGTCCTGTGACATTTTCAGGATTCAAACTTGAGATCACTTTTCATAAAAACGTTAAACAAAAAGAGGTTTAATTTTTATTTATTGAGAGGGACAGGAAACCTTATAATCTCTTCAAAATCAGACAAGTGTGCCCCATGTGCTAGGAAATCCATTGCCCTCTCCTCCCAACTCATTGCTGAATTGAGAACTCCACAAATATCAATGAACCGTTTTTCTCCATCAATCTGTAATCTGGAGAAAGAAGAAACCCAACAATTTACAGTCATATACATAGTATTAACCCATTAATTCTTGGTCAACAAAATATATTGACACAATAATACGTACTCTACAGCCTCCTTCATCAGCTGCTGGATGAAATCCATACTTACTTTGTTATCACATGCCTGCATCAAAGTTCCAACAAATTTCTAAAATAAAAAATAATAATAATAACTTCAAGAAAAATGATGCTAGATTTGAAGAGAAGATTCAACAATGACTGACAAAGCCTAAGCACAGACCAACACATGCCAAACTATTAAGTGAGGCAGCTGAATCACCTTTCGAGCTTTTTCCCTGACAGAAGCCTTCTTCAACTCAACCTCCACTATTGGCAAGTCATCAACTGTCTCAGCCCACCCCAAAAAATCAAAGCAACAAAAGGAAAGATACATTAGCATTAGCAACAAATATTATAAGCCAGGAGAAAAGGGTTCATAAAATGAAAGACAGAAGATAAATGACATGAGATAAAGAAAGTGAGATAACCACAGATATCTTAACTAACTACTTCTACTAAACTAAAATATAGAATTAGCATGACAAAGAACCTTTTATTGTCAATGATAATCCGTCTTTAAGAATGCAATTTAGTTCTTCTATCACATTATGTTGATCCTCCCTTTCATGAACATTAACCAATACAGCATCAAGGCGCGCATTCCATGAAACAGCATCAATATGATACTGTCTTAAAAGCTTCAGTTCAGTTATATTAACAGTAAAATCATTGGATTCTTGTAGGAGCATTTCAACATTCTGCAAGAAATACTAAAAAAAATTAACGTCTAAAATTATCAATACCAAATTAAGGGGAGAAAAGAATGACAAACAATAGCACTAACCTTCAAATTCATGGGAGCTTTCATAATTTCTGCACATCTAGAACGATATAATTCAGCTTGGCTTATTAAATCCAGTACTGTTTCTGTCCCTGGAAGCTGAATTCCAAGTTCCAAAATCTACTTGACATGGAACCGAGTACATTTATAAATATGATTTATAAATAAAAATGTATAGATGTGAAATCCATCAAGATCAAGAGCAAAGAATTTTATTTAAAATGGTCTAATCACCTTCAATTTCAAATTGTAAAGAACCTCAACCTCAAAAGCAGCGGGTCGTTTCTCCAAAATTTCTCTGATGCTTTCTTTGCAAGACTAACACATCAGAATTAAAGCATATTAGATAGATAAACAATTGGAGACAGGAAGCATAATCCTAAAAAATAAAGATCATACACGCATCAGCAAAGTTGCATGTCTATGAATGATATTAAGCGCCCTATCAGGGGTAAACATCAACTAGATGTAACGACTGAAGCTCTTTCAAGTGGTTAAACTTTTTATAAGTGTAAAAATGAACAAAATTACCAATGAAGGCAAGTGTCCAACCAAGAAGGGAATAAAGTTTACAAAAAGACTCCAATTGGTCAACACGCAAAGGTGAAGGAAATTTTTGGTTCAGATGTGGCATAAGTGCGGTTAGGGTGATTTTCTGGCTGTTGTGGGAAAGAAATTGTACGCTGTTTCAGGAGGAGAGTTCAAATCCTCTCTCCTTATGAGATTCCATGGTGTGACATGTCTTCCTTTGGAGCTCCTATCTTTTTGTAATGGCTCCATGCACGTAAGAAATGGCTTCATTAAGGAGAAAGGATCACCTTGTCAAACCATTACTAATCAAATGATTGAGTTTATATTCCATAAGGTCCATCACCTTGCTAACATTTTTTAGAAAGGAAACCTTGCATAACTATTATAACCAAACTATTCATTAAATTATTTATTTTCATTCCCCCTTCTTTTTTCTTCACTAAGCTTTTGAAGGTTAACACCCCAAAGAAGGATTCTTTTCTGTGTTTTGGTGTCTCATGGTTTTATATACATTCTTTTTGCCAAACATTGGTGGAGCTGTTTTTGTGTCCCCTTTAAAGGGGGGGGGGGGGGGTATATAGAACCATATAAAAGGAAAAAGTACAAAAAAGTAATCAACCATTTGTCGTAGTGAATACCTTCGCTAAAGATATTTTCCCTGATAATTTCTCACTTTCTTTAATATAGATTGGGAAGGCACACACTCTGGTGTATAAAATTTCCCAGTCAGAAACCTGAAATGAAATTTTTTAGGATAAGGGTCATTAGACTAATGAAATAAAAGGCACAATCTCAAATTAGTATAGTCAATCAGAATTTTTTTTGAGCAATTTGTAAATCAGAAAAATAAAGAAGCTATAAATAGAATCTTAAATTACATAGTTAAAATAAAAAAGGAAACCAAGTAATGAGCTCAAAAGTAGTTACATTAGAGCATGTTGATAGGGCATTATCAACATCCTGTATTAACATCTTTGCTTCTTCAGCATAGTCCTGTAAGTAAATTAAAATCTTATGAGATGATAAGCTGACACAGGGCCACAGCATAATTAAAACTAACAAGTAATGCCATATTGTACAAACCTTCAACTTTAGATACCCAGGTTTGTTAGATGATATTGGGGGTAAACTCAGCAAATCTTTTAGATAATCCAAACTAATTTTCTCTGAACTTCCAGAATGATGACATGCCGACGTTTCAATTTTAGAAATAGAATCTTCAATGCCTTTAACCCATTTTTGTGTTTCAACCAAATTTCTTACCACATCACGCACCTATTGGATAGCAACATAAACAAATTTAAATTAAAGAATATGCTGCCTGCAACTCTTAAATAACTATAAAGGATATGCTTATAACATACGTGATCCATGTCATGACCAGCCCAGAGAAACTGCTCGGCTCCTTTCAAAACCTTAACATATGCCTCATTTGAAAATGGATCTTGAAGAATTTTACTTGAATGCAGTAACCACTTTTCTGCAAGTTGAGCAAGAGTGGCACAACCACCTTTCACCTACATGCATCAAATATTTTAGTTGTATGAGCCTTCTTTTTTTTTGATAATAAACTGGACTCTTTCATTGATAAGTGAAAAAGCCCCAAAAAGGCCCACTAGCAATTACAAAAAGGCATGCCAATTAGAGGCAATAATGGAGGGTGTATAACTATTAAAATATTTACAAGAAGCACTCCAAGTGGAGGCATTAAGCACAATACAATCCCAAATATCGTTCACACTCCTATGCTTATCAACAAAAAACCTCCTATTCCTTTCTAGCCATAAATTCCAGCAAATAGACCGAACGGCATTGGCCCACAACACTTTCTTCTTACCCCCATTCGGATAGCCACCAAGAAGAGCCAAAAAGTTGCTTCTAGAGTCACCATGGAAGACCCAACTCAAATGGAAAGTGCTAAGAAGATTAACCCAAATTGAACTAGAAAATTTGCAATGGAAGAACAAGTGGCTTGTACTTTCAGAAGCTTCCAAACAAAGGGAACATCTGTTAGGCTGAAGGGTTATCCACGGGTTCCTCACTTGCCATTTTTGGTGAGAGTTTAAACCATAAAGAAAATGAGCCTTCTTTATCCTGTGAATGATTAAATGAAAGACAAATCCTCCCATGCACAATTCTTTTTTTATCAGAAATAATTTTCTAATGCCTCTAAATAGATAAGTTTTATCCCAATTCAAGTCGGATAGTAAAAAAACTAAAGTTTAATCCCAATTTAAAGAAGCTCATATAATTCTTTCAAAATCAGAATATACAAAAGAAAAAGATTTCATTACCAAAAAAAACCTACCAAAAAGAGGCTTAGGTAGAGGGTTTATAGAAAACCCACTCTAAAAGGAGGCATTACAAAAGAAAAATATTTCATTTAGAACACGTCTCCAAATAATTTCTCTATGAAAGAAAAATTGATTAGTGATAGAAAATATAATGGCTAGTCTGTAGCATACAATATCCTTCTCTATAGAGCCGAGCACAAAACAACCTAAAGTCCAAGGAGATGAGAAGCAACCTTACCTAAAGAAGGGGATTAAACAAAACACCCCTAATCTAAGTTGATCATAGAAATAGGGTAATAACCTAAAGGGGGATTAAACAAATCACCCCAATACAGAGTCATTCAACTTGAGCACTCAAAATTATAAAACTTGATACTTCAAATTTTGGTGGGAACTTTTGACAGAAAGAAGACTAAGTCCATCATCTGGCAGTTTTTGATGTCTTATGGGGATTGTGGAGAGAGGCATAGTTAGAAACTTATAGAATGGTGAGAAAAATTATAGTGAGATATTGAGTTTGGTTTAGATTAATATGTCATTGGCTTCTATCACTAGTAACTTTCGAAATTACTCAATTTTTTTACGGCAGTCAACAGTGAAGTGTTTATGTAAGTTTGAGCCGATGGCTTAAGGAGGATATCTAATCCTTCTTGTCCTTTCTGTACACTTATTTTTAAGAAAATCGGGAACCCATAATAATTTTTTAACAAGTAACAAAAATGAACTAACTTCAGAAAGGATATAATGAATAGATTTCATTACTTTCCTCTTTCAATTTCTTTGGGTTGAGGAAGGAAAAGATCAGAATGTTCACCTCCTTAACCATTTAATAGAAATTAAGGAAATAAAATCATGAGATGAGTTTTCATTATTATCTAGGCTCTAGAAATCTACAAATTTCAAAATTATCTATCAATCTACAAAAATAGAAAAATTAAACATTTAAACCTTTCTTGTCAAAAGACTTCGTCCATCGGAACCTTTCCATCGCAAGCTTTCAATTGTCTCCTCAGAACCACATATATCAACCATAACTATCAAGTCATACAGTTCTGCAAGTGTATGACGATAACGAAGGCGCCGCCTGCTGTGTTTGCATTCACAGAGGCGTTGCCAATGCTGCCAAGAGGGAAAGAAACATATAATCAGATCAGTGTAGGCACACAATTCTCTACAGATTAAGCATAATAACTTTCCAAGTGAAGTAGAAGTGCTAACTTTTACAAAGTAAATATAAAGTGGACAAGATTATTTCTTATGACCCTCATAACTCAGGAGTTGAGAATGCAACACCTCTAGGGTGTCCTCATATACGAAATTCCACAGCCACTTGACCTCAGTAATAACACAATCATAATACTTTTGCTTTTCGCACAATTATATTAAAATTTACACAATAACCCATATAATTAAAATTCACTGCAATATAACATTGAAATCAGGAGCAAATTGGTCCACACACCTCCAAACATACAAAAGAAGATCTACAACGGCAACCTACAGCTGAAAGATAAAGATACTTCTTACAAATAATGCATGTTGGATCCTGCAAAAATGATGTCAGAATATTTGTCAGAATTGCTTCTTAATATAGTGATACTGACAAAAGTATCAGATGCATATTACAATACCTCCTCAGTACTGATATATTCTGGACATTTCCGAGGGGGCATTGGAGAAGATCTAACTATCCCACTTTTCCATAGTTGTTCTCTCCAGCTTTTCTCCTTGGTATATATTCTAAGTAACTCTTTCATAAGATAAGGAGAAACTCTGCCACTGCAATCCATCTAAAAAGTAGAGTGACAATTAAGCAGACGAATGAGGATCTACAAGACTAAGATTCGACCTCGCAAGCATTAGCATTGAAGCAATCAACTAAGGATGTCTAAAAATGCTGCTGAACAGTGTTTTTAAACAAAAAAGTGTTCAGGTCTTCTTGGGTTTAAGTTAAGCATGAAGTGCAAAAGGAGGCATTATTTTACGAAAGGCATAGTATAAAATAAAAAATAAATATTTCATATATGAAAATTATAGTATCATTGTGATAGAAAGATAAACTTTCATAAATCAAAGGAAATAAAATATAAAATACAGAGGATGAGAAATCCTCATGACCGAAAAGTAAAGATAAAGTTTTTTTTATAAGAAACGAGAACTTTTCATTGATAAATGAAAAAGCCAAAAATGCTAGAGGGATAAAGATTATTAAGTAAAGAAAAATAAAGAAATGAGGCTTTTTCTTTTTTTTTAGGATAAGAGGCATTTCATTGGATAAGCAATGAGACCTTTATCTTAGATTTTGTTAAAAAAATAAAGCCATATCAAGTATCTTTGATTTTTTTTTTTTTTTTTTTGGTGGGGGTGGGGGGCTTCCTTCAGTTGAACCATAACGCGCGGCTAGGCGCAGGCTTCAAGGGGCTTTTTAAAAGACACTGCTGAGTAACAAAAATATGTCATAAACCAGCTTAAAAACAACTTCAAAACTAAAAGCCATCACACACACACCTTCCAAAAGAAAGAAATAATAATAAGATTGATAAAGAAGACGCAGGAGGAAATACAATAACTTCAGGTGGCAGTAGTTTTGAATCTGAGGTTTGTTGTCTTTCTCAATGCACAAACTTGTAATATCAAAGTAATGATACCCCTTAACGTATTTTCGAGATATTACATCTTATTAGGGGAGGAGAGACTCGACACCTTAACCAACAGTTAGCCACAAAGGTGGAAGGAAAGAAAATATGTTTACTATCTTCCATGGCATTAACATGAAGTGCACCAACTAAGAGAGAGCATCACAGTAGGAAACCTTCTCTGAATTCTACTAGTTGTTTTAAATCATCTAACACCCAAGACCAAATGAAGAACTTACTTAATTTGGGGATCTTTTGCTTCCAAATTGCCCATGAAAGATTGAAGTCTATAACTTGTTGAATTGAAGACAAATATCCCAAAAAGTGACTTCCAATTAAAACAACTAAAAGGATTGGGGCATATTTGAATATCGAAAGAATGGTTGAGATGAACGGGCCGGGACATATTAAGTAATCTAATCCTGAATCTCAAAATCCAAAAGCCCCTTTTAAATGTAGATTCCAATTCCTGTTCTTGTCATGCCAACAGTCTTTAACAGAAATTTTTAAGAGCTACCCCGTAAGAACTAGGGAAAATGTGCTTGAGAGATTGATTTCCCAACCAAAGGTTCTCCCACAGATGAGTCCAAACCCCGTGGCCAACTTTGGCCTCATTCATAGTTCCTTACTAAAGCAAATAGATAGATAACTTGATTTGAAAAATAATTGATAGGTCCAAAAATTTACAAACTTATCTAATGAATTTTGAAGGCATACTTCTCTCATGATCAATTCTTCTTGGAGTGGATTTTTGTGAGCTCCTTGACATGAGGTGTATGAGTTTTTGTATATGTTTTTTTGGTAATGAGTTTTTGTATAGCTTTTCACTCATATCAATAAAAAGCTTTGTTTATTATCAAAATAATTATAATAATAGATATGTCCAAAATTTACAACCTTGGCTACCACACAAACCAGCTCCTCATGGGAAAAAACTGCAGGTTTGTGATAAAGCTGATACAATTCTGCTCCTAACCCACCATAAGGCATCCAGTCAGCCGGAGCAAAATTTACAGCCTCCGCGCAATTTAATCCTGAAAATAATAAAGGGGGCAATCAAAATACAAAGATCAAATATGGTGAACTAATCATCAAACCACCTTAGTAAAGTAAAACCAAGCAGAGAGCATACCAAGATTAAAACCACCATGGAAAGATCTGGGGAAGGTCACAACAAAATTTCCAGGTTCCTGGCAGCAAGAAATATGTCAATAACGACATCAAGTAACCAATTGAATGTATAGGCAAAGGCAATATATAGAGAGAATGAGAATAAAATCACTGCCGACAAAAGTCAGAATGCAAGAAAAACTGAACTCGCAATGTGTAGATGCATGAATATAGGCTTCACATTCTGGTATTACAAACCTGCTGTACAGTATAAACAGGTACTCCATTTTCTTGTAAGACAGATGGATTCAACATGGTGACAAGTTGGAAGAGTAAATCGGGTTGTGCATCAAAGAGATCAGGAAGGCTGTTACGCATAACCTGCAATCATGGAAAGGATATAGGTTGACATATATATATCTTGTTGATAGAAAATAGAAACCCTAAAATAAGAAGATAACAGAGCAAGACGGTAAGCCATCGTCTTTTTTATTTAAAAGAAGAACAGATTTGAAAGAAAGAAAGAAAAAAACTGAAAACTTTAACACTAGATTTCTCAAGCAACTTCAATAGTTTTTTTCTTAAAAGAAATAACATTTTTCATTGATGAATGGAAAGGCCAAAAGGCAGAATGAAGGAATTACAAAAAAAACCTTCCAATTGGCGGTAATGATAAACGGGGCATAATTACAATATCTTTACAATTCGCACTACAGGAGCATTCGTTCTAGATGAATAAGGGTAAGAAGAAAACATAGTCTAGATTTAAAACTAGAAAAAAAAAATGCAGGAAAAAACTTATTGATGGCTATATCAAAACAAAATGAAGACAGGCAATTCAGACAACAAATCTATCTATTCAAACCAAATGTTTGGTTCAAGGGTCTTCAGCCTAAGATCCCTTTTTTTTTGTGGACCTTTTCTTTGGGGAAACTCTCTACTTGAGATGTTATACAATTATAAAACCTTATAGTTCTCCATCTCACCATAGTTGTCATCTTTATCCAGAATTATGAGCCTGCTAACCATTTGTTTTTCCCTTGAGATTTCACAGCTAAACCATGGGTTAAGCTGCTTTGGTAGTTTGGCTTCATCTAGGTTACCCCAAAAGAGGTTAGGAATCTTCTCTCTTGGGATTCTTATGGTACTCAAACGCCAAAGAAAAGGAAGACTTTATGGATTTCTGCTTTGTCAGATTTGCTTTGGTCAGTTTAGGTCGAACACAATACTCCCATTTTCAATGATAGACGTGCTTCTTGGGAGTCAGTATGGGATTCATTCCCTTTTTTATGAATGGGACTCGGTCTTATTACTTATCTTCTATTGGCTAACTATTAACACTTTTACTTATCTTCTAAGTGGAATTCTATTATGTAGTTTTATTTTTTTTATGAGGACTTCTCGTCCTCGATTGTTCTTGTAATTTCTTGTACTCTTCTCTATGATTAATGCTAATTATTTTTACATTAAAAAACAACAACAAAAAATCTATCAGCATTGCAATGTAAAATAATCTTCTACTTTTTTTATAGAAAGATAAACTAATCTAACCATTACCTTCTCAAAAGCAGTAGCTTCATTACCAGGTACACTGTACCAACATTTTGGCTCACCCCTGAAAACTCAAAAGAAGTGAAAAGCAAATTTTTTATTAAAAAAATAAACCCAAAAACATCGCCTATCTGACAGTTCACTCCTTGATAAAAAAAATGTAGCAAGCACACGATATAAGAATCTGAGGGAGGAAACCAACTGTTGAGCATTATGGAAGAAAATTAGGAACAGACATGGATGAGAAAATAAATTATTTTCAATTGATGAAGAAAAATGCAACTGAACATAAGTAATGACCCATAACTGGATGCTCATTTCTATAACAAAAATAAGTATTTGGACAAAAATGTACAGCACACTCCAATAAAATGAATCTCTCAGAAGAATTTGCAAGAGAAACCAATCTTTTTTTAACGTCTTAAAAAGAACTTGAGAAGTTATAAGTCCTAGAAAATAGAGGGTTGAATGAAAGTAATGTAAAATTGGAGTGGGTAAGATAGGAGGGCCTTTGAAGATGTCAAAGTTTTCATGGGAGAATATTTGGAATTTTGTACATAATAATTCCTCGCATTTGGCTCACACTCCTACGTTATTTTGAGATTTTTCTTTTCTTTGGTCACTATCGATTGGAGCTCTTTCTTGTAAATATTTTGGCGGCTCCTCTGGTTGGTCTTGGGCCTCTTAGACTGTGCTTTTGTATTTCCCTTTTGTAACTTTTTTGCACTTTCATTGCTCTTAATGAAAGTGGCCTTTTAGCAAATTTAGCGATATAACACATAGAAGAGAAAAATGTGTATTATCAATATTAAAATTATTTGGAAAAATAATAAATACGATATAGGAATCCTCTAGATCCAGAAATATTTCAACCATAAATTTGGATCAAGCAATGACAGGTATATCGATAGGCATGGAAGTGTGAGTGCCCATTCATACAAGTTGAAATTTAACTAACAAAGGTGCATTTCTTAGCCCTGAAAATTGTGCAGCTTTTGTAACAGGAGAAGGGAATGAAAGATAAGGAAAATGTGGGGAATAATTTATCAATCACTTAGATAGAAACTCTGAGCATATGGGGGAAAAGTAAAAAAAGGTATGTACCAGTGTAGATAATTCATTGAATAGAAACAGTGATCCTCAAAATGCCAGCAGAAAGATGAGAATAGCATCCCAATATACAACCAGGGCACCATAACGCCAGTAATATTGTGATTAATAGCTCTAAGCATGGATCCTTTCAACTTGGGCAAGTTATTGAGATTCCATGGGCTACTGCAATATTCATCCCATACCTTAGCATCAATTGCTTCTGGTCTCTGCCCATTTGCACGAGGAAAACCACTGCCGTATACTGATGTGTCCAAGTCATTACCATATTTAACTTCAACCTCACCAAAGGAACCTTCCACAATTTCCCAAAACTTCTTCTCAATTTGCATCCTAGAAGGAGACCCTGAGCCAAACCATTTCTTCTTGGCCTTATCAGCCATACGCCTAAATGTTTCTAGGGATAAGCATTTACCAGGCACGAAACCGAAACTGTCTTTTTCAGAATTCAAGCAATCTAAACAATACCAGTTTCCTGGTGGGACCTGCTTTAAGGGTGGAGAGAGACAATATATATGCCACCCCTTGTCACACCTATCACATAGAAGCATCTCTTCACCATGCAATCCACTTTTACATTGCTCACAAATCTGGTCATTATTTTCATCCTCTTTCAATTTGCAAACTTTAACTCTGCCAATGTCATTGTTCCGCCGCCTCCTTTTAGACGCTAAAAATTCGGCCAAGCTTTCAGTATCTTTCTCACTTTGCATTTTTCTCTTTGAACTCTTCGAAACATCCTTACTCAACTTATTATAATAGTTCTCATAATCATACAAATGCTCTCGATACAATTGACACAATACATGCTTCGCACACTCTGAAATCTTCTTAGTTGATCTAAAAAACCTAGAAACCTCACCCCACTTCTTCTCCTTCACAACTTTATCATACCCACCATAACGCTTCACCGCATTAAATAACTTACACAAATCCAACTCCTCCCCTTCAAAAACAACCCTCTTCTTCATCTTCCTACCAAACTGATCATCCAAAAACCTATTATACTCCATCTCAAAAGTCTTGGAATCACAAGCAGCAGGTCTAACCTGCAACTGATGAATGGCCTGCGTTTTCGTGGGAAACATAAAAGAATCCAAATTCAACCCAAATGGAGGATCCCAATTCTTGGGAGGAACAATCCTACAAATCCCATAAGGCTCAGCTTCAGGCCTGATCTTATAAATATACTCCAATGGGTCACTAAATTCATCCTCAGTTGGATAATAAACAGGACCAGATGGTATATTTAATGAAGTAGACAATGAAACACTCAAATTTTGCCCTAAAACTCCCTTTTCAACAGCTCTTGGTCTTCCTTTCCCCATTAAAACTAATCAAAACTTTAATCAAAAGCTCTTCACATATATAGATACATATATAAGCAGCTTATATATCTATATAAACTTATATAATAAAATCATCATTGAAATATGAAATGAAACATTGGAGAAAAATATGAAGCTTTGAAATCTTTTTAGTACCTTTCAGTTTCAGTTTGTAAGAAGAGAAACTTGCTTTCAGCTTTGCTTTTCTTTTCTTTTCTTTTCTTTTTTCGTGGGAGAGATATTTGGTTGAAACTGAAAAGTGAAGGGTTTATAAAAACTTTAATGAAATTGCAATTTGGGGTCTGAATTTTACTGAATTTGCGAAAATGGTTTTTTTTTTTTTGGGCCTTAATTTTTGTCTCTTTTTTTTTCCCTGCTCGCTATGATATACAGAGGACGATTAGTTCTCACGCGCGTTTATACAGAACTGTTTTTTCGGGAGAAAAATAAATCATTTTCCTTTATCAATTTATACCTCAGTTTTATTTTTTAAATATATTATAAATTTGAATAAGTGATAGTATTTTTTTATTTTTTTTAGAAAAAATTCATTGGGTGGTAGATTTTTATGCAATATTTATAAAAATATCAACTTAAAAAAATATTTGTAAATATAATAATTTTTATCATGTTTATCCGTAATAAACTTAGTGTAAAAATATATAATTCAATGTTTATTATTGATAAACCCGATCAAAATTTATTATATTTACAGATATTTTTTTTATAAATATAATAATTTTTTATAAACATTATTTACAAATATTGAAATGAAACTTTGAGATTAAAATGGTCATAATTAGGGGTGAACAAATCCGAACAAATCCAAACCAATCCAATTGTCCAAACCAAACCAAACCGGTTTGGTTTGGTTTTTAAACCTTCGTTTACCCAAACCAATCCAAACCAATTAATAATGGTTTGGTTTGGTTTGATAGATTTTTGCAACGATCCAAACCAAACCAAACCAATACATAATATAAGATATATTTGAATTTTTAAATATCAATAAAATGTAATAAAATGAAAAAAAAACCAGGAAAAATCTTTAATATTATATGTGTTATGGTTGTATAATTATAATAATATTTTATAAACTTGTTATGTTTGCATTTGTAATTGGTGTTTTATTGAATTTTTAGATGAATTGAAATTAGTCTACTATTTTTTGAGATTTTGTTACAGTTATCATTTTGCAAATTAAGTATTTATGAATAATTGAGAAAAACAAAAAAAAATGTAAGAACCAAACCGATCCAAACCAAACCAAACCATTTTAGTTTTGTTTGGTCTGGTTTCTTCATGTTGAACGGTTTGGTCCGGTTCATATAATCTAAAAATAAAATCCAATCGGATCTGAAATTTTAGTAAAATCCAAACCAAACCAATCCATTGTTCACCCCTAGTCATAATCAAATAAAAAGAAATGAAATTTTCCCAACTCTTTTCCCTAGTCCCGACAATGAGAAATGGTCGTCTCTTCTTGCGGTCCGGTTCCCGGAAGACGGCGGCGCGTGGTGTAATGCGCGTGAGATGTGCTGAGACCACACCGCCACTTGCGTTCGGTGGTGTGAAGAACACGTGTCAATGATCTATTAAACAACGACATCCACTAAACAGACTCGATCGGACGATTGGATTGACAACTTGACTTTTGCAAATGTAGTTGACTTTTTCGTTTATGTTTTTTTGATAACTTATATGTATTTTTTTTCCACCTACATTTTAAATACAGTCAAAGTTTTATTTATTTTAAAATGTCATTTTTTTTCTTTATTAAATTTACTTTTTTTCTCTCATATTGTACAAAAATGATAAATAAAAAAATCTTTTTATTATGGTTATTGTGATGCTTTGTATTATATATTAGCATTTATTAAAGTTTTGTTAGATTTTACCATATTGATTATCTCAATAGTTTAACTTTTTTTTTAATTAATAAATGTAAAAAATATCACTTTCTAACGAAATAATTTTTTGGAAAAAAATCAATTTACACCCTTGAACTTTACATGTTGTGTCAATTTAAACTCTAAACTTTCAATTGAATCAATTTACACCCTGAACTTTTTTAAGTGAATCAATTTAAACTCACATAATACTAAAACTATAAAATTAATCAAAATTCAATTACCAAATCACCGAAAGATAAAAATAACAAAACGTCTATGACCTCATCATAAAAACGTCCAACCTCAACTATGAAAAAACTCAAATCCTAGTTACCAATTTAAACGGTACAAAAATGTTCAAACCCGACACCAAAACGGTCAAATTTAACCATAAAAAATATTTAACATAAACTTAAAATTAATTTTCAAAAAATTAACTGTATTTCGATATAATAACGCCTATGTCTAATTAAAAAAAATAAAAAAATAATAGTAAGTTTATTAACAATGGGTGTAAACTAATTCATTTATTAAAGTTCAGGGTGTGAATTGATTCAATTTAAAGTTTAAGGCTTAAATTGACACACCATGCAAAGTTCAGGGGTGTAAATTGATTTTTTCCCTACTTTTTTTGTTACGTGTAAAAACTACTATTAAAAATGCGTATTGGGAATTATATGCATTGTAGACATATCTTTCGAGTCTTGATGTATATTATAATTTAATGTTCTTATCAAATTGTTTGATTGTCACACAATTTTTCTTTTTAAGATATTATATCAATTGTAGAAGGAGAAACTCGGACCTTCGACTTCGTGGAATTAAACAAGTGCCTATGTTGGCCACACAAAGTCTATTTGATGGTAATGCCTTTTGTAATTGTGAGGGTAAGGATTTGACTCTAAATTATTCCTATGTTAGTTTCCTACATTCATTTTATTTAAATAGAAAATTAAATCAATTATAAATACAAATATTTATATATAAACGCTCAAAACAAAAATCAACAAAACCAATTTATTTTAAAAGACACCAATTCATCAATAGCGTCTTGTCAAACATAACATTAAAATTAAAAAAATTATTAAAGGAATCCACATAAGCTTTCGAATTGAACATACCCCTTTTTTTAATTTCACTTCTGATTTTCTAAACAAGAGATATGGAATTGGAGAGAGGGATAATATAGGTATAAATAAGTGAAATTAAAACCAGAAAGTTTTGCCAATGAAGTGATGACGCCAAGTTGTGAGAGGGAGATGATGTAGGTATAAACAGAAAGTCTGGGTAAAAATGAAAACAAAAGATTCTCGTAATTACATGTATATTATTTTTATATAGTTTATTTAAAAAATATCAAATTCAAATATAATATTGACCATTTAAATTAAAAAATGTAATACATTAAAATCGTAGGGCATTTACAAATCTAGCAATTTTTTGGGTAGTGTTTATAAAACCATAAGCTCTAAAAAATATTTGTAAATATGAAAAAAATTGATTAGGTGAATCAATGATAAACATTGAATTACATATTATTACATTAAGTTTATTAATGATGCACACGTTAATTACTGTTAATTATTCATTAACATAGTAAAAATTGTTATATTTGTAAATATTTTTTAGAGTTCTTATTTTTGTAAATATTGTATCAAAATCTGCTACTTAATGAAATTTTCCTAAAATCATAAATTAATATATAAATATGTATCTAAAAAATAATGGGTTCACCGGCACAAAAGTGTGATTTATAACTATCCGTCCTTAAAAAAGTAAACTATTAATAAATTTGATTTGTATTTTAAAAATATAAATAATTTTTAAAATGAAAAAAGGGTCCAGATATACTTGGGCGACAAGTTTACTTAACGAAGAAGTTTTTTATTAGTTCAGTCATTTTATTTTTAACTCTTACAGTATTATATCTTCTATTTTATATTATTGTAACTTATTTTCTCATATTGTAATGAAAAAAATTGAAGAAATTTTCATGGATAAATAAAGGAGTTATCATCATCAAAACATAAGATTTGGTTGAAGTCAAAAACCTTTTTCTATAATAACGATTTTGAAGTTTTTTGTGAGTATAATGTAGACATCAAAACGAATATTTCATAACATCTTGAATTATCCAAAGAAGAGTTTAAACAAAAAATACAATTGAAATAAAATTACGGGGTAGAGGGGTCAAATTGCATAATATATTTTTTTAAATATATAAAGTGTGTTTGTATTTGACAAAAACTAAAGAGGTGTTGTTTAGATTTTGCTCTTTATAAAAAAGAATAAACTTTGTCTGTACAATTTTATGCAGCCATGATTGCACCAAACTAATTGAGTGCAGCTATGTGTAAATAGTTTCCCCCTCTTTTTGCCACTTGGCTGCATCCTACTGGTTTGGTGCAACCAAGTCTTTCTCTTATAAAAATATATGGATATTTAGTAATTTATTGAACTTAACAGTAAAGTTGTTCTGTAATTGGCTTGGAATTACTGTAAATAAAAATAAACAGATTCTTAAAAATGTAAAAAAAATAAAATAAACTGCGTGGAGTTGAGATATTTGAGGAAAAACAAATTATAATACATTAATTTATTTATTGTTAAAAAGTGAAATGTCATAAATAATTATTTTGCAAGTGGTATTATTTTTCCCAAAAAACTTATGGAGTCTCCTGACCTGCTAGAAAGTTGGATTTATTTCTCCTAATATTTATATGCTTTCAGATCTTATTTGAATTGAAACTAATTGTTGTGAAAATTTATCACTAAATAATAAAAATGATGGTTCTGAACACCAAGACTTGAATTTCTCATTATCAAATTGTTTTCCATTGTCTGAGACAATGGCATAAGGAATACCAAATCTGCACACTATGCTCCTCCACATAAAGTCGGTAGTTTTGCGCTCGGTTATTGTAGCTAAGGCTTCAGCTTCAGCCAACTTGGTAAAATAATCCACAGCTACAATATCAAATTTAGTCTGACATTTTCCTTGAGGAAGTGGTCCTATTAAGTCGACCCCCCATTGAGCGAATGGCCAAGGACTTGTGACATTTGTTAGATATTCAGGTGGTTGTCTTGGGATCACAGCAAAACGTTGACATTGGTCACATTTTTTACAGAACAACTTGGCATCCTTGTGCAAGGTGGGCCAGTAATACCCCTGCCTTACAACTTTATGAGCTAACGACCTTCCTCCTGAATGGTTGCCACACACTCCCTCATGAATCTCTTTCATAACATAGTCTGCCTCTTCGGGTATAAGACATCTGAGTAGCGGTAGAGAGAAACCTCTTTTATATAAAACATCTCCTTCTAAGATATAATGTGTTGCTCGGCGCTGGAGTCGTCTTGCTTCAGCTTTGTCAAGAGGCAACTCCCCATCTCTAAAGAATTTTATTATGGGATCCATCCAGGAAGGGGTGGACGAATGCAATGACTGCTCAATATCCATAGCTTCTAAATCATCCATGCTTGAGTTGGGTAGAAACTCTACTGGTACTGTACGACTTAACTAAGTTTCATAAGCGGATGCCAAACGTGCTAACGAATCGGCGTTAGAGTTTTGTGAACGTGGTATTTGATTTACCTCCCACCACTCAAAAGTGCAAAGAAGATTTTTCACCTTGACTAGATAGGCAGCCATTCTTTCTCCCTTGGTCTGATATTCTGTTGTTATCTGATTGATAACCAATTGAGAGTCGCTAAACACTTTGATACGAGTCACCCCTACTTTTCTTGCCAAGCGCAATCCGGCTAGAAGGGCTTCATACTCAGCCTCATTGTTGGAAGCTTTAAATCCAAACCTCAAAGCATACTCAATGTGGACTCGGTCCGGTGAGACTAAGATAAGGCCAGCTCCGCAACCTTTCATGTTAGAAGACCCATCCACATAGAGTGTCCAAATGGACTCTTCTCTTTGTGGAATGATGAGTTCTTTATCTGGACCAAGTACTTCTATCTGAGTAAGAAGTGACTCTTCTTTTTCTGGTGTGAGCTCTGCTATGAAATCAGCTACAACTTGTCCTTTAAATGCAGTTCTGGGCTTGTACTGAATGTCGTACTCACTAAGTTCAACTGCCCACTTCATCAAACGACCTGATGTCTCTGGCTTCTGCAAAACTTGTCTTAGTGGGTGATTTGTCAGAACTACTATCTCATGTGCTTGAAAGTATGGCCTCAACCTTCAAGCTGAAGTTATTAAGGCCAGTGCCAATTTTTTCATTCGAGGGTACCGAGTCTCAGCATCCAGCATAGCTTTGCCGGTGTAGTAGATAGGTAGTTGGACTCCACCTTCTTCTCTTACTAAGGCGGAACTTACTGCTGTCTCGGACACTGCTAAGTATAGCAATAATTTTTCACCTATGACGGGCTTGGAGAGTAAAGGTGCGGAGCTCATATATTGTTTCAGCTCTTGGAAGGCACTTTCACACTCCTCCGTCCATTCAAATTTGCATCCCTTCCGAAGAATCTTGAAGAAAAGTAAACATTTATCAGTTGCCCTGGATACAAATCTGTTCAGTGCAGCTATTTTGCCATTAAGACTTTGCAGTTGCTTAAGGTTCTTTGGGGATTCCATGTCCAGGACAGCTTGTAATTTGTCAGGGTTTGCTTCTATTCCTCTTTGATGAACCATAAAGCCGAGGAATTTGCCTGAAGTTACCCCAAATGCGCATTTTTCTGGGTTGAGTCTCATTCGATACTTTCTCAAAACCTCAAATGATTCAGCTAGGTCAGAGGTGTGTTGATCAGCTTTATGACTCTTGACTAACATGTCGTCCACATATACCTCCATATTTCTTCCTATCTGATTTGCAAACATTTTATTTACCATTCTTTGATAGGTTGCCCCAGCGTTCTTTAACCCAAATGGCATGACTTTGTCACAATACAGGCCCTGACTTGTTACAAACGACGTCTTCTCTTGGTCATACTCGTACATTTTAATTTGATTGTAGCCCAAGTATGCATCCATGAAAGTCATCATCTCATGTCCTGCTGTCGCATCTACCAACTGATCAATTCGAGGTAGAGGAAAACTATCCTTTGGGCATGCTTTGTTGAGGTCGGTAAAATCTATGCATACCCGCCATTTTCCGTTCGCCTTTTTTACTAACACCACATTAGAGAGCCAATCCGGATAGTGCACTTCACAGACAAAATCCGCTTTTAAAAGTTTTCCTACCTCTTCAGCAATAACATCATTCCTGACCTGGTCGAAAACTCTACGTTTTTGTCTAATAGGTCGATAAGTGTGATAAACATTCAGGCGATGAACCATGATCTTTGGGTCAATGCCAGGCATATCGTCATGGCTCCAAGCAAAAACATCGATGTTTTCAAGAAATTAATCAATTTCTCTCTCTGTTCTTCCCCCAATCTTGTCCCGATTTTGACAAACTTTTCTTCATTTAGAAGCGGGACAGACTCCATGTCTTCTATTGACATTGCTCTTTGTTCGAACTCTTTCGGAGATACTACTAAGGGAGGCTGCTCCGCTTCTTCAGCGGGGAAGGCCGTTGCGAATTGCACCTCTTCCTCAGTCTGTTCTACCGCGATCATGTTTACCAACGCAGCACCCTTCATAGTTGTGTAATAACACTCTCGGGAGACCTTTTGCTCCCCTTTGATTATTTCTACCCCGCCAGAAGTAGGGAACTTCATCATTTGATGGTAAGTCGAAGGTACGGCCCTGAAAGCATGGATGGTAGGTCTTCCCAATATGATATTGTAAGCTGATGGGCGATCGACCACTGTGAATTCTACCATTTTAGTGATGGTGTTGGGCTCTTCTCCGAAAGTGGCTGGCAATTCAATACTCCCTTCAGGGATGACCTGCTCTCCTCCGAATCCCACCAAGGGTGCTGAACTTCTTTTCAATTTTTCTCTCCCAATTCCTAATTTTTCAAAAGCACTGAGAGAGAGTACGTCTACCGAGCTACCTCCATCGACCAAGACCCGATGTACTCTTAAGTTAGCCACAATAATTATCACCACAAGGGCGTCATTATGAGGCTGATGGATATCAACCACTTCTTCTTCATCAAAATTTATCTTTGCCTTTCTACCAGACATTGTAGAAGTAGAAAAGACCTCTAATCTGGGTGGGGCGTGACTAGCTTCTCGAGCGCTCGCCTTTCTTTTTCTACTTGACTCTCCACCAGCTGGTCCACCAAAAATAGTTCTTATGTCACCACCCAAGGATTTTTGACCACCTCTGTCTTGTTCAGGTCGAGCTTCGCGTTGTCCTTCTTCCCTTCTCATCACGAACTCCTTTAGGTACCCCCTTTGAATTAAAGCTTCAATTTCCTCTTTGAGGTCAAAACAGTCGGAGGTAGTGTGACCATGATCCTTGTGGAAGAGACAATATTTATCTCTATTCCTCTTATTCGACCCTGCCTTCATCCTTGGCGGCCATCTAACCAAATTTTTGTCTTGAATCTCCATTAGTAGTTGTTCAGCTGGGATAGTAGTAGGGGTGTACTTCTTGAACTTGGTCACAGGATTACCCCGCTTCTCAGTTCGTTGTTCTGTCCTGCTTCTTTTCTCATCCTTGTACCGGTCATCCTTTCGAGTAATGTTTTCTGTTCGATCTTTCCTTTTGTGCTCAGAATGTTTGCTACTCCCTCCCTCATCTGGAGCTTTTCTTGCACTAAGTAATTCTCCCGCGCTCATATACTTTTGTGCTCTTGCAATGAGTTCTGTGTAAGTAGCAGAAGTCTTTTTGCCTAAGGACCACAAAAACTTTTCATCCTTCAATCCAGCCATCATTGCGGTTAGAGCTATGTCATCGCTGTAACCTTCAATTTTCAACGCTTCACTATTGAATCTTACTACGTAGTCTCGGAGACTTTCCCCCGACTTCTGACGCACAGTCAAAAGGTGCGTAGCAGGTTTTTTATGATCTCTTCTGCTTAGAAATTGAGTTACGAAAGATCTAGTAAGATCTTTAAATGATGAGATAGACCTTGGCTTGAGCTGCCTATGTTAGGAATGGTGTCCTAGAACTTGTAATTATTTAATAATAATAATTTATTAAGAATAAATTAAATAAATAAACATAAGTTCTTTATATTATCTAGATTGATTCAATTAATGATATTAGGAATATATGTAAATATATAAATATCAAACATTCAAATAGTAAACCCTAAGTTACTCTTATGAAATCACGACTTAGTATGTGAGTCATACGAGAGGATTAAAGTCGAGATGAGTAACTTAAAAGTGTCTAGATAAATGGATAACGTTTGGGAACCTTATCCTGGTAACACTGTTGATAGCTTCGCATTTTGTTTATAGACAAATGATCTAATCCTGATCATTCATGTGGGAGACATGAAATGGAAGTATCATATGCAATGTTGATTGTATAAGACAGGACCACGATGTTCGATCAAATTTCTCATTAGTACCGATTTACGAGAAATGATCGAATATCAAACTAAGTTTATCAACCGTGATAGATCTCAATCCTGAGTGAAATGCGGACTCTATTTATGGAGTTATGTTCTTTGATTCACATGGTTGAGAAGCGATCCGTAAGAATGCTCAATACACCTCTGTTTTGGGAACATAGCTAGATAAGTAGGCTGGGAACGCATCTTCACGAGATGGAATTCATAACTTTCCTATAAATTAACAGTATCGGTGCGATACCTAAAAATTTTAGGAACTTTTAGAAACTCCTTGATGTCTTGATTCGAGACATGAACAAGTGGCGCCACGACTTCTATTGATCACGAAGTATATTATCTCTAGTTCGACTAAAGATAAAGTTCATTGGAGAATCAGCGGGAACACAAGGATAAAGCGGTAATTATAGGGGCAAAACGGTAAATTTATCCCCCCTTGTAATTATGAGGGTTCCACGTGAAGGATATATCACGGATATAAATAAAAGATAAACTAAATGGACATAACTCATCTATAGTGAGGGGAGTTCAACTATGAATTTATAGTGGAATTATTCATAGTTAAATAATAAGTAATTAACCGATTATGAGTTAATCACTTAATTGACTAATTATTAAGCCCATGATCTATAGGTCCATCGGGTCCCTATGCTAGCCCAAATATCGTAGTCGCGAAATCAAGTAGAAGAAATGGAAATTTTTAAGTAAAGTGAATTACTTAAAATAGGCAATATTAATTGTTTAAATATTGAGTATATTTAAACAGGTAATTAATATGAACATTATTAATTGTTTAAATAATGAGTTTATTTAAACATGAAATTAATAATGAAATATTATTAATTAGATATTATTAATTATTTAAATATTGAGTATATTTAAATGGTAATTAATAATTTGAAATTAATTAACAATTATTAATTGTTTAAATAATAAATTTTATTTGAACGGAATTAATAATTATTAATTAATTAATTAATAATAAAATGTTATCAATAAAATTATTAATTAAATAATGAGTTTATTTAATGGAAATTAATAATTAAAATATTTATTATTAATTATTTAAATAATGAAAATTATTTAAATGGAAATTAATAATTAAATATAATTTGATAATATTTAGTCGGGAGAAAATATTAATATTATTAATTGTTTAAATAAAATATTTTATTTAAATGGTAATTAATAAATAAATTAATTAAGTTGGACTTATAAATTTAAGAGAGAGTTTCAAGCCCAATTGGATTAATGAACCCAATTGAAATTGGCCCAAAATAATTAATTAAATAAATTTGATTTATTAATTATTTATTATTAATTTTGGCCTTCATAGATAATTTGTAGGAGATAATTATTTGAATTATATCCTATAATAATTATATAGATTTATTTACCCAAGATAAATAAAATAAAGAAAAGAAAATAATCTCCTATTTATCTATGGCATTTTCGAAATTGCAAGATAAAGGAAAGAGATAATCTTTTTTCTTTTTGTATTTATCTCTATAGGAGGGTTGGGTCATTCATAAATCACACAATTAAATTCCTTAGAAATTCGGAATTCTCTCTTCTTCCTCTCCCCCCTTGAGTGCCGATTTTCCCTATTCAAAATTGGGAAGAAAATATTTTTCTTCTTCCCAATTTCTTCTAAAGTTCGATCCCACAATCGGGTTTCGTTTGATCGATCGGGATATAGCGTAGAAGATCCGGTGTTGCTGAGGATTTGATGCTGTAAAGAAACCTCCAACCGATTCTCCATTAATTACTCAATGTAAGTAAAAGGGTTTTAATTTTCGAAATTAAGCATGAATCTACATGTTTTTTTCACAAATTGCATGATATTAATAGATCCATAATTAAATGTTAATTAGTTTACTAAATCAAATTCCGCTAGTTTAGTAAATCATCCCTTCAGCCTATACCACCCTCGTGCAGAGCCTCATAATGTAAGAGGGAATGCCCTGCATTTGATAGCATCTTGGACTCCCTGGAGCTCCATCCAGGTCCGAAATGTATCAACATGTTCAACTGGATCCTTCGAACCATCATAAATTGCCATTTTAAACTTAGTTGGAAGTTCTACCTCCATGATGTCATCTGTGAATGGTGGTTCAGTTTGCTCGAGGAGATCTTCTAGTACAGGGGGAGCCTTCCCTCGATACTCTTTTTTCATATGACCAAGCTCGTCTTAGAGCTTCTTTAACTCTGGTGCCCAAGGTTGTGAACTTTCAGCAGTAGATCTTGCTATACTAGTTTGTGCTTTTCTTTTTTTGTTGAGCACTTCTCTAAGCTCAGACCTTCCTTTCATGCTAGGATGCCTCTTGGGAGAAGACTTATTGGAAGAAGGAGAAGTGTCCCGAGTATGTAGCCTCGACTTCCCCTTCGAACCACCCTTATCGTGATTTCGCGACTCTGCAACACCTTCTATAGGTTCCTTTTCTTTTGTTTTCTTCGATCGTAAATCTTGGTTGTCAGCGGGAGCTTGTTGATCCGACCTTTGAGTGAGTATCTCTAGTACTTTTGCAAGATCTCGGTTCACACCTTGAACTTGCTCTTCTAAGACATCTACCCTTCTGTCTGGCACGGGCGCAACCCTTACCACTTCTCGATTTTCTTCAGCTTGTTGTTGTTGTTCTCTATTGCTACGAGTTTGATATCTCGTATTACGAGGGTTACGGTTTTCACCTTCATTCACATCATCACCGTGTTGACTTCTTCGACTCATCCTAAATGGTAGAGCACTTAGTTTTGTACTCCTTTCCCACATACAGCGCCAAATATTGTTGTGTAAAAATGGATAGTTTCCACGTAAGCAACGAACTGAAAGTATAGGGCGAGTCGGATGTAGTGCGCTGCACTGGAGGTGCTGCGTAGGTGATATGCTGAGTAGTTGACGAGCGCTGTATGTACCTGCACAGGAAATAAAGAGAGCACCGGTGTGGTGCCGGCCTAACACCCTCCGATGCTTAAGTCAGTGCAATCAGAGCTAGTGTGCCAGAGAGAATTGTAGTAGAAATTAGTTACCTAATGAATGAATTCCTTCTCCTATTTATATGAGAGGAGTTTGATGACATCATCGTGCCACGTGTCGCGTCGGGATTGGGCCACATGTTGCTTCCCAACGACGTGTCGCTTGTTGGTCATGCCATGTGTCATCGTTTGATTGGATATCAATATAATGTAGTTTCTTGGTGTTTGATACGTAGTCTTATTAGATGACGTGGGCATAGACTCTCGGGACTATGTAGACGTACCTTCTCAGGTGACATAGACGTAGCCTCCCAGGCGACGTAGACGTGGCCTAATAGGTGACGTAGCCTGTCCAAGTGACGTAGATATGTCGATTGTGCATTCTTTGAACAAGTTTAGAAATTCCACGTGTACTGATATAATTTCACCCACAACATCTTGAATAAATACCTTTTCGATAAAATAATAACTATTTTTTACGTATTGATAATTGAAGATGAAAAAGATATTATTAAACGAAACAATATAACTTTCTCATATATTACATCAAATTAAAAGATATAAGATTTAGAACCTTAAATTTTATGTTAAATATAGAGATAACAACAAAATGTTGACGTACTAACAGTCGTGGTCAACCGTCAATATAACAAGATGGAAACTTTAATTTACTTATTTTTAATAAGGAAAATTGATTTAAATATCAATTTATAACAGAAAAAAAAAAGTTATAATATGGATTGACACGAACCCACGTTGTGTCCAATCCCATGTTCCCAGCAAAAAAATAAAATAAATAAATATAACAAGAACAAGGTATGACCATCCACTAACCTAGTTTTTAAATATGATTATTAAAAGAAGAAAGAAAAAATCATAGTATGAGAACGGGTCCTTCATTTGCGAGATCCCATTTTATTTTTTGTTTTATCTTATTTGAGGAATCCATTATTTACAGAGCTCGAATAATATATATATTGAATTCGATGGGTTTAAATAACAATTAAAAATGTTAAAAACTAATTGTACTAAAGTCAATATCATACTAAGTTCTACAAGATTTGTCAAATCTCTCTCTATTGCTTGACTTGATCTGTCAAATAATCATTTGTTAAATTTATTTTATATATTATATCAAATTAAGAAAAATAAGACTTGACAACCTTAAGTGTAACCAGGTTTTTTTTTTTTATAGATATTACCTCAAATAGGGGGGAGACTCGACTCGAACTTCCGACATTAAAAAAGAGAGAGAGTATATATCTAACTAGTTGAGTTATATATATATAATATGATATGTATGTTTTTTTTTTTCATAGGTGAGACTTTAAGTGCAAAAACACTAAAGAACTAGTACATCAAAATCCCAAGAAAAAAAAAAGTAATGTCGGTGGAAATAGGTAATTGGATGACCGAACAAACGCTCGTGGCAAGAAAAAGATAGAGGAATTGTGTCCAAATTTCAATTGAGATTTAATTTTCCATTTAAATTATATATTTATTTATGAGATTAATGTAAATCACCACATTCTAATTTATATAATATACATAATGACGCCTTTATAGTTTAAAAATAATTATAATTATCCAAATAATTTATAAAATTATAAATTATACTCATTCAGTTTTAATAAATTTTAGACATATATTTATTATATATGTGTCATGTGCTTCAATATTTTCAAAAATATAAAAAATTATGTAATAGATGAATGCAATTTGTATAGTATATTATTATGAAAATCAAATTATAAAACTTGAAATTAGGATGGATTGATTAAAATTTTATAATTATAACAGAAAAATGCGATTTATAATTTACGAATTAAAACTATTTTTTAATCATATAATATTTGTAGGCTGGTTGTGATTTGTATAAACCTTATTTATATGTAAAATAAAACAGAGACATATTAAAGTTCTATTTTTTTAAAAAATAATAATAATTTTGCTCATCCAAATCTCAAACCACTCACAATTTTTTCCCCTCTGATTCAGACTTCTTTCTCATCCAACTATCTCCTTCAGAAGTCCGCTCCGTTCTATGAATTACAACAAAAAAAATTATATATATGTAAAAAATTAAATATTTAGAGAGAGAAGATAGAGAGAGAAACGAAATATTGAGACCGTTGCTTCATTTTCCCTCTTCCCAATTGAATCCAGTCTTGAATTTGATTTACTCATTCAGGTTCTTAAAGCTTATACTGATTCTGGGTCTAAGCTTTTTTACCTTTTTAATTTGAGGCAACCTCGTTTTTCCAAAAGAGACTTTTTTTTTATCTTTTTAGTTTTTTGTGAACTTTTTAATGAAATCATTAAAAAGGGATTTCCTTTGATTGGCTCTAGGACGCACGAACGGTTCCTCCATTTCTGCTATTTAATTATGTGGGTTTGCTTTGTTTTATGAGAATTAAGGGAGATTTCACGGGTAATTAAGTTTTTTGTTTTGTGTTTGTTTTTCATACTTGGATTTGGATCCTATCAAGTTGAACCAGATTGGAATTCTAAAGATAATTCATTTCTTGAGCTCAAATTCTTGATTTTTATCTCATTTGGCTTGGATTTGTCTTTTTCCCCCCTTAAGTTTTTGCATTTGTTTGTGTCAGCATAGTTTTAGTATTGGATTTTTCTTGGTTCTAAGCAGCTCAAATGAAATTTGATTGGAATTTTGATGTTCTTGTGATGTTAGATTCAAGTTAAATTGACTTATTAGATATCTTTTGAGAATGGAATCCACTAACTTTGGAATCTGGTAATTTGCAACATATTGTGAATTCTTTGTAATCTACATATGACAGGGCTAATTGCGAAGGGAACCTACCAGATTGATTCATTGGCATGTGAAGTTGGATGGAGTAGTTGAGCTATTGTGTAATCTAGAGCTCTGAAATCACTGTATCTGTGGTCAAATCTAGTAATTGGAATGGGTTGCGAGTGTTCAAAATTCTCAGATTGTTGTTTTGGTTCAGGACAAAATGAACCAGTTACTCGTAGTCCTCCAAACGATGGCATGTGTAAGTTTCTGCATTTCACAGTTCCTTTTACCACTGGGAATACTAATGCTCCTGTTTTTGTTCATTTATATACAGTAAGTGGAGTGAAGTGCGAACTTGATCTGCCTGCATTTCGCGAGTACACCATTGAACAATTGAGGACAGCTACTTCTGGATTTTCTGTTGAAAATATAGTTTCTGAACATGGGGAAAAGGCTCCAAATGTCGTTTATAAGGGGAAGCTTGACAACCAGAGACGAATAGCTGTCAAAAGATTCAATAAATCAGCCTGGCCAGATGCCAGACAATTTTTGGTTAGTATAATTTCCAGCTTGCATTATTATGTTGATACAATATGCACAGATAAATTTCACCATATACATTATGATTTCTGTACAAGTCTTGTTTAGATATGTTGTTTAGTACCTTTTTTACATAGGAAATATTTTGTCGATGATAGAAGATACGAAAGAAGAGATGGATATATGGTATGGTAAGAAACTACTATACGTCAAGACAATTACATAAAATTTCTCTAATTGGCATTGATGGAAAAAGAATTATAGTTACAAAAGAACTTAGATAGAAAGCTAACCCAAAAATTTAATGAACTCCCACAAATCCTTCGTTCCCAAATTTTGTTTAAGGAACCTGACTTTTATTTTTCCTCCGTTTTGTCCACCTCAATTTTTGTTTTTGCTTCTCTTTTGAATGGTCACAATATTTTTGTGTTGGTATTTTATATCTTGAACCTTTTAAAAATATCATTGAATAATTTTCTGGCAGTCCATGTGCTGTTGAAGTTTCACTTTATATTTTCTTTGGTCTGGTTCAATTACTTATTGGTCTACTTTAATGTATTCTTTAGGGTATTTTATATTCAGTTAAATAGATAGATTCTGGTGTAAGAGGCCTGAATAAAGGAAATAAATCAGTAATTTTTGTGTGTTTAGAGAGCCTGAAGGGTTAGCATTGTGGTGAGGAAAAAGTAAATTTTTCTCCACATTGAGTTTTATTGCCGAAGCTGCTTTTAGATCAAACAATTATGTTTTACTGTGAAATGGGAATGTGCATTATATCTCTGCAACGTTTAAATTGTTAGGATGAAGCAAGGATCGTTGGTCTGCTTCGGAACAATAGACTGGCAAATTTACTTGGTTGTTGCTATGAGGGTGATGAGAGGTTGCTTGTTGCAGAATTTATGCCCAATGAAACATTGGCAAAACACTTATTCCATTGTAAGTTAACAGAAAATACTGTTTTTTTTTTGTACACTTGAACTATATCTCTATTTATATTATTTCTCTTTCCACATCCAAACCACAGTGAAAATACTATTCAATCTGAATATTTTTATGCTACTTCAGCTATGTGTGCATCAGTTCTGTTTGGCTGATTTTTTTACCAAGTAGAATCCGAATTGAAGAAGAATCAGATTTTTGTTTTGTAATTTCCTGCTAAAGGTTGAGAAATGACTAAACTGTCTTTCGCTTTCTGTGTCAATTGCTGCCACACCTTGTTTCTTTCAGTATATATATATATATATATATTTTTTTTTTTTTTTTTCAAAGAAAACATTAAACTTTCATTAGAAAAAGCAAGCGTTTGTTCATAAATCTATTTCTTATATTAACATTTAACATCTAGCACAAATCGTTTCCTTTTTTATATTAAAACTGTACTGTGATATTCAGGGGAAAATCAACCTATGAAGTGGTCAATGCGGTTGAGGGTGGCACTACATCTTGCACAAGCTCTAGAATATTGCACCAGCAAAGGGCGAGCACTTTATCATGATCTAAATGCTTACAGAATTGTTTTTGATGATGTGCGCATCCTTTAATCTTTTTATGTCTTCTACTTTTGGTGGATGATTTGACTAAATTGTTTACACTACCTATTTCAGGAAGGAAACCCAAGACTTTCATGCTTTGGTCTAATGAAAAATAGTAGAGATGGGAGAAGTTACAGCACAAATTTGGCATTTACTCCCCCCGAGTATTTAAGGACAGGTATATGCTCTCTACTGGATAGACTGTCATTGTTTTATTCAGAATGTGTGCTGATAGTTTATGGAGAATCCATGTATCATTAGGTATTTCTGTTGACATACCTTTTGAACAGGATGTACGGGAACTAAACCTCCAATTTGTGCTGATTGCGAAATTAATATTTTTTCTGAATTATGTTCGTTTGAACTTTGAAGCCTTGTCTGTGGATGAAATCTTTTGGAGAGATTATATTTGGGAACTCTAAGGGTCTCCTATTGAAAGAAAAGGAACCTCTATCTGTCCCGTGTATACATATGGTTAATGTTACTCACCAGCATGCGGATGTTATTTCTTTTTTTTTATAAGCAGCATGCAAATGCTATTTCATGCATGATCCTTTCTGGTATTTTTTTCATAATATTCATCTGGTGTGTCTGAACAGATATCACACGACGCACAAACAGACACCTCATTATGTTATATTTTATCATCTTATGTACCGGGAAAGGAGATTTATTTTGTTATTCATTGTTAGCTCGGAAGTGGCTTCACATACCATCTTTATCTGTAGGTGGTATTACTCCTGAAAGTGTCACATACAGCTTTGGAACTCTTTTGCTTGACCTTCTGAGTGGAAAACATATTCCTCCAAGCCATGTAAGTGTCTCATTTCTGGTAAAACTGTTTCTGTGATGTTCAGATATGAGATCTTTTAATATTTGCCAACGAGTCTGGAGAGAATAGTCCTTTCAAACAGTAATTTTATTCCTTTGAAATTGTTGTGTTTATTGCTTTGCATTGTACTATGTAGATTTTATATTCTTTTTATTTTATTTTGCCCAACAATATTCATTTCTGTGACTCTCAGGCTCTAGATCTCATACGAGACAGGAATCTTCAGATGCTTACCGATTCTTGTTTGGAAGGACAATTTTCAAATGATGAGGGTACCGAGTTAGTGCGGCTTGCTTCACGATGTTTGCAGTATGAACCTCGAGAACGTCCTAATACAAGATCATTAGTTGCAGCATTGATTCCTCTTCAGAAAGATGTTGAGGTTGCATATTAATATTTTGCACATCTCCTTTATCTCTTATTGTAAGACGTAAAAGCTCATACTTTGTCAGGATGAGATCTATGATATCTGTCTGCATATTTCCTTTGCTTGTTGTATTTTATCATGGATCAAAAACCAGGACCTGTGATCCCAATAATTGGCTTTGGTTTTACAGTATAATAAATAAAGCTTTTGGTTTGTTTAGAATGAGCTCATGGTTAATTTTTTTTACAGATTCCTTCTCATGCATTGATGGGCATACCACATGATGCTGCAGCTTTGCATCTGTCACCACTTGGTGAAGCTTGCTTAAGAATGGATTTGACAGCCATACATGAAATCTTAGAAAAGATTGGGTACAAGGATGATGAGGGTGCAGCGACTGAGGTTTGTTTCTGATAAATAACTTCCAATTAATTTACCAATACAATAGTATCAACATTCAATTCCATAGTTGGATACAATTGTACTGTACGTGTACATCTATTTATTTAATGAAGCCAAATCTATTAAGTAATATCTACTCTGTGTCTTTTCGGTGATCTACTGAGTGATGCCAGTCTGAAGTTTGCTTCTTCAGGAAATTATCTGGCTAATTGCTGTTAATTCTGGTATGCAGCTCTCATTCCAGATGTGGACCAACCAAATGCAGGACACATTGAATTCAAAGAAAAAGGGTGATGTTGCTTTCAGGCAGAAAGAGTTCAGAACTGCAATTGATTGCTATACACAGGTCTAAATGCTTTGAATTGTTTATGTTATTGTTAATTGTGTACACATGGCCCTAAAAATTCTTGATACACATCATACTTACTACTCAGGGTTACACCCTTTGTGACATATGACCTTACTCAGAACATAAAATTGGTGGTATATTATTGGTACAAGGATAAAAAGAGGAAGGGATTAGAGGGATTAGGGCTGGTGAATTTGAAGTCTCGCATCTTCAATTTGCCGATGATACTCTCCTTTTTTCTCATTTCAATGAGGATAATATCATTAACCTTGTAGATTCAGTGAAGTTGTTCGAAGAAGGCTCTGGACTCCTTATTAATAACTTAAAATCATCCGTGGTAGGCATCAATTTGGAGGAGGAAGAGATTCAGTGGCTTGCAGACAATGTTCCTTTTGAGATTGGGGAATTACCAATGAGTTATCTTGGCCTTCCTCTCGGGGGCAATCCTACTTCAAAGTCTTTTTGGGATCCCGTGGTTGATAAGATCCAAAAGAGAATTTTTAAATGGAAGAATGTCCTTATTTCTAGAGGTGGTAGATTGACTCTGGTCCATTCTATTCTAAATGCCCTTCCCACCTACTTCTTCTCTGTTTTCAAAGCCCCTGTGCAAGTCACCAAGACGATTGATAAACTTCTCAATAAGTTCTTCTGGAAAGGCACTAATGGGGAGGTGGTAATCTTTAGTGAAATGGGATTTAATCCCTCCTCCTTTGAGTAGTGGTGGTTTGGCCTTCGGTGGGTTAAGAAAAAGAAATGATGCCCTTCTTCTCAAGTGGTTGTGGAGATTCCCTCTAGAGTCACATCTTCTTTGGCACAAGGTAATCACTGGAATTCATGGTTTAGATGTTTTGGGGTGGTGCTCCAAAATCAAGGCTAATAGCATCAATAGAAGCCCTTGGAAGCATATTTTTAAACTCAAGAAGCACATGGAGAATAATACTGTTTTTGTGGCTGGTAATGGAGACAATATTCTGTTTTGGGAGCACATATGGGTTGGTGAGGCTGCTTTGGCTGTTAAATTCCCCAATTTATTCAATCTTGCTAAGAATAAGCTACATCCTATCAAGTATTTCTGGAAAGTGGAGGTGAATTCTTGGGTGATTGATTTTAGGAGGAACCTTAATGATGTGGAAGTGGAGGAGTGGATTAATTTGATGTCCTTGTTGGAGCCAGTTTGTATTAATGATAGGGAGGATATTAGAGTTTGGATTCCGGACAAAAGTAATGGCTTCTCTTGCAAGTCAGCTCTGTCTTTGCTGTGGAATATGAATGGTAATAGAGCAGATGACTACAATATGTTAGTTTGGGGTGGTAAGTATCCTAAGAAAATCAAAGTGTTCTTGTGGTTAGTCTTTTAAAGATGGTATTAATTCCAATCTCAAGATTCAGTCAAGGAAACCATGGATTACTCTTCAACCCAATTGGTGTTGTTTGTGCAAGAACGATTCGAGTCAACGGAGCATCTCCTTCTTCGATTGCAGCTTCTCAAAGCTCTTTGGGACTCTCTCTTAGCTACGTTTAATATGGAATGGGTCTTCAATAAAGATCCTAAGCTAACTTGATTACTCTTTTGGGAGGCTCCTTACTAAAAGGGAAAAAAAGGATCCTTTGGGACAATGCGGTGAGATCAATAGCTTGGAATATTTGGTTGGAACGCAATAGACGAATCTTTTTGGATAAAGAAAAACTTTGGAAGGAAATTTGGGAGCTTAGTATTCTTAATGCCTCCAATTGGAGTGCTAGTTGTAAAACTTTTTGTAACTATGCGCCCTCTATCATTGCCTCTAATTGGAAGGCCTTTTTGTAATTTGTTTTTGCTCTTGCCTTTTGGCTCTTTCATACATCAATGAAATAGCATTGTTTATTATCAAAAAAAAAAAAAAAAAGAGGAAGGGAATTAACTTGAGAGAATCTGTGTGGATGGCCTTATAAAATTGCATCCCACATTTTTTTTATTTGGCAAATTTTGAATATTTCTGTATGTTTGTCATGCATTTCTGTGACTGTCTTGGTAGTTTCTTGATCAATAATTTTGTTTCTCATAAAAAATGACAGTTTCTTTTTAAGTTTTCACGTTCCGTGGTGGAGTGCTTGCAAGTAAATTGACAGTTCTGCATTTCATTACTACAGTTCATAGAAGGTGGGACCATGGTTTCTCCAACAGTATTTGCACGCCGGAGTTTGTCCTATCTGATGAGCAACTTGCCACAGGAAGCCATTGATGATGCAGTTCAAGCTCAAATAATATCTCCCATCTGGCATCTTGCATCCTATCTGCAAGCTTCTGCACTTTTTGCCATTAAAAAAGACAATGAGGCACATATAGCACTCAGGGAGGGTTCTGTTCTTGAAAGTAAAAGAAATGGAACAACTTGAATTTGATATATAGAAAATGAAAGAGATACCTTCTTCTCCATTGAAATCGACGTTCTTCTGAGGACAAGAACAAGATTGCGATTCGTACATATCTCGAAACATGGTCAAAGGGATTCACAAAATCTAGAGTTAAAACAGAGAGAAATGGAGGTATTTTTGCCGCGTGCATCCGTGATTCATTCCTTTGTCGAGTTGAAGCACTTTTAACAACACTTTTGGATGGGTTGGTTTGCTTAGTTTTTTTAGGGTATCGGGAAACTCTCTCTCCTTCAAACTACAGTAGCCTGCCTGCATTTTTTTTCCCTTCCATTTATTGCCTTTTTCTTCTGGAGCTGTGGTTATGTTGCTTCCAGAACATTATTTCTCTGTAAAAAATTCAGCTATTTGAATTGCATTTGAGGTTGAAATGGAGAATGCTTTTGCCAACTTGCTGTGGTTATAATCTTTGTACTATGTAGTAGTACCTATTGTTGGGCTGTTTAAAGGTGACAGGAAATTATTTCTTTTCCTAGGACAATTGAATTCTTTACTTTTGTGTCATTTAATAAATTTCACGGCTGGCAGTTTGGAATTTCAAGGCTCTAGAAATTTGTTAATTCTGAGAAAAATATAGTTCTTCAAATATAAGAGTCAGTCAAAACCAGTTTTCATTCGATTTACAGTAACATTGAATTGAGCAGATTGTGTACTAATAAGAAATCCTATTCATGTAATCATTTGATTTTAATTTTATTTTTTTTGAGATTGATAACTCTGGAGATTAGATTTATTCTCCGTTTTTATCATTTCAATGAGTTACCTTTCTTTCTCAATAAATGATTTCAAAGAAAATAATTATTAACATCTTTAAGCAGATGAATGTTACAAAGAATATCATAAACATTTCATTAAAATATTTCATTATACTTACAAAGCTCAAACCATTACCATACATCAATATAATTTAATGCATCAACAAATTCAACACATTAATACATACACCCAAAGCCATCTCATTGAACAAGAATTTATTCACTCCAAAAGCAATACTTAGCAATTTAAAGCAAGAGAAATCTCAACTGTCACTCTTATTAGCACTCCAGAAGGTCTTCCTCTTCCTCATTCTCTGCCACAGCATCTTGATATTGCTGGTACTCTGACACCAAATCATTCATATTACTCTCAGCCTCTGTAAACTCCATCTCATCCATCCCTTCCCCAGTGTACCAATGCAAAAATGCCTTCCTCCTAAACATGACGGTGAATTGTTCCGATACTCGCCTAAACATCTCTTGTATTGAAGTTGAGTTCCCCATGAAAGTTGAAGACATCGACAACCCAGTTGGTGGAATATCACAGACACTTGATTTAACATTGTTTGGAATCCACTCAACAAAGTATGATGAGTTCTTGTTCTGCACATTTATCATCTGCTCGTCGACTTCCTTGGTGCTCATCTTGCCACGGAACAAAGCTGAGGCAGTCAGATATCGACCGTGACGAGGATCAGCAGCGCACATCATGTTTTTGGCATCCCACATTTGCTGTGTCAGCTCAGGGATGGTGAGGGCACGGTATTGCTGTGAGCCACGGGCAGTCAAGGGTGCAAAACCAACCATGAAAAAGTGGAGGCGCGGGAAAGGGATGAGGTTCACAGCTAGCTTTCGAAGGTCGGAGTTGAGTTGGCCTGGGAAGCGAAGGCAGCAAGTAACTCCACTCATAGTTGTGGAAATCAAATGGTTGAGATCACCAACTGTAACACAAAAAAATCAAGATGAGAACCAAAAATACCATAACACTAGTGCAAAATATCTACACCTCAAAACTGCTCTATAAGTTGCTCATTTTGGTCATTTGGTGTTAAACCAAACATACTACAATACAGTAAAAAAAATCCCAATCTAGGAACTTGCTTCATGGTGAAAAGACAAAGTTTCAAGTAATATTCTGATTCAGAGAGGGAGAGACTTACAACTTGGATTGGTGAGCTTGAGGGTTCTAAAGCAGATATCATAGAGTGCTTCATTGTCCAAGACCATGCACTCATCGGCATTTTCGACTAACTGATGAACAGATAGAGTAGCATTGTAGGGCTCAACCACGGTATCTGAGACCTTAGGTGAAGGGAAGACAGAGAAAGTTAACATCATCCTATCAGGATACTCTTCCCTGATCTTTGATATCAGCAAGGTTCCCATTCCAGACCCAGTCCCACCTCCAAGTGAATGGCAAACCTGAAATCCTGTTACACATATACATTTAAACCTTACATATCTCTATAAGCCCAAGATTAGACTTTTGATAACCATAAGGGAAACATCCATATTAGCTTGATTTTTGTAACAAGATGGGCCATTAATATTGCATTATTTTACACAAAGGCAAGCTAAAGGACATTAAACTAGTAAACTTATTTGCAACATATAAAACTCATCTTTTGATGTCAATCCAAAGAGCAAAAATGTCTTCCTTTTTTTAATTTTTTCTAGTTGGAGAGAATTCTTGTGGTTGGTGTTCATGGATATCTTAAGAGTCAATACAAACAATCCTAAAAAGTTAAGAGGAACAAAATAATTGAGTTTTTAGATTATGAAGTCTCTAAATGCACATTTAAACTACACAATGAAATTACATCACACCACCTCTCAAGAAATAATTTTTTTTTAGTTGAGTATTTTAAAAAATTGTGGATTTTTGAAGAAAATAGCCTTAAATTTATAGAAAACATGAGTTTTGACCCATCCTTCGGTCCTCACTTTTAGTAGCATTTTATATATTTTACCACTCCACCTTTACATAAAAGTAGTAATTTACCCTAATTTTAAGGGTTTTTTTTTTTAAATGTTTAATCGAGATTGACTGAGATTAAATATTTTTAATTTTGATTATAAGATAGACCGAGACCAATTGAAACCTAAAAACACATACATCCCAAACCGACCGAGACCAACCATCATTATCGGGTTTTTTTAATCTTTTCGATGTGAGATCCTTAACGCCTTCTACGTTAGAGTGTAACAACCCAAATTTTCTTGCATCAAAAGAAAAACAGGAAAAAAGAAAAAAACAATATCATACCTTGTAAACAGTCACAATTTTCAGCTTCCTTACGAACAACATCAAGAACAGAATCAACCAATTCAGCTCCTTCAGTATAATGACCTTTAGCCCAGTTATTTCCAGCACCATTTTGTCCAAAAACAAAGTTATCAGGTCTAAATATATTCCCATAAGGTCCTGTTCTTAAACTATCCATTGTTCCTGGTTCAAGGTCTACTAATACAGCCCTTGGAACATAACGACCTCCACTTGCTTCATTATAATAAACATTAACTCTCTCAAGTTGAATGTGACTATTTCCAATATAATTTCCTTTTGGATCAATTCCATGTTCATCACATACTACTTCCCAAAACTTTGCTCCAATTTGATTTCCACATTGTCCTGCTTGAACATGGAGGATTTCTCTCATTTATTTTCTTCTTTAATGGGGTGGAAGAAAAACTTCAAAAGATTTGATTTTTGAGAGAAAATGGCAAATGGGTTTTTTCTTATCAAGCTTGAGGGAATTGAAAGGAAAGAGAAAATTGCTGTTTTTGGGGAAACTCTTGTGGAGGGAATGGGGATATATATGGAAGGAAGAAAGAAATGTATTGCATTTGATTTTCTAGTTTAATATCTATGAGAAACTTTTATGGGTGACATGTAATGTTTATAAATTGATTATATTTAAAAAATATTTATCAATATGTTTATATATATATATATTTTGTATAAATAAGATAGATTATTACTCATTCACTGTGATAAATGATTGATTGTCTATGATAAACGGTAAGCATTTCAAATAATAATTATAGATTCTTTGTGATACAAAATACATTACTGATTGACGTGTTCAACTAAATGATGTATTTATATATAATATTTATAAATATTATTAAAAAAATAAATTAATCAAAATGATAGTGAGAAAGTGATGAATGAAAGACATGGAAGGAGATTCAATTAATAATTTCATGTGGGAATGTATGAGTGAAGAGAGAGCTGTCCAAGTCTAAGTGAGCTGGAGAATGGAAGGTGACAAGAAGATGAGATGCTCTCTCTCTCACTCTCTCTCTCTCTCTCTCTCTCTCTCTCTCTCATTCATTCTAGTTATTCTGTCTCTATTCATTCTTAAATCACCACTTCTCTCTCTTATCTGGATGCCCACCTGTCAAACTCATTAGGATTATTATAGATATTTTCCACATCTTGTTTGGTGGTGGCAATATCTCTAACCTAGCCTCATATTTTTTTTCATATATTACACCTATATTATTTACCTGCAATATAAATTATGCATAAAGCTCTTAATTTTAATGATTTAGACATATGTTTATTTTATGTCTATTCTATTTATTATACGTTTTACAATTAATATGTATATAAATGGGAGAGTTATTGCTATTTTTATTAAACATTGGATTGATGTTTTGAAAAAGAGATTTTGAGGTTGTAAGCTTGGTGAGATGCTTACATTTGAGCAATAGATATGGATTGGCACCTTAAAATTGATGTTTTAGTTGCTAATTTGGTGTGATTTGATGGAGATTTTGACTTAACTGATAATTCACATCTAATTAATCAAGTTTAAGAATTTCCCTAAGAGATTAGAAAGAGAACTGTTTTTTCGTGAAAATAAAATGGCCAAGAAAATAGTATTAAGGGAAAAAAAAATGATTTTTATAGTTTTTTTTAATCACTTATGATCAATTTTATTTGGTAAAAACCAATCCGTTAAAAAATAATGTATGACAAAAAGAGGGTTATTATTTTTTTTTTCTCTTTTAGAATGTTTGTCTTATCAGGATAACTCATCTGACACACACCAAGTTGATTTAAATCACAGTTTTTAAGTTCAAACACCATCATTAAATGTATTTGTTAAAAAAGATTGGTTAAACTTATACGAGAAATTGCAACCCCCTAAAAAAGTATATCATTAAATAAATTTGTGGCCAAGAAAATAGGGGTAAGAAAAAATATAAAAAAATGATCATTTAACTTTTTATTAATAGTACAGCTTTTATGATCAATTTAAATAAATAAACTAAAAAAAAAAAAAATTTTATATTTTTTTAATTATTTACTAATTTGAAAGTAATAGTTCACTTACTTTGTATGATAGATGATAGAGAACATAATTAAGAGATTATTTTTATAGCTGTATTTCATTTATATAGAATTTTCGAAGTGAGGGGTGGAGAAATTTCTAGTACTTGTGTTATAAGTACTTTTATTATTCATAATATATCGTGTGGAAGTGATAAAAAATAATTGATTCCATTACTTATTTATTATTGATAGTAAATATGTGAAACATATCAATAACATGAGTAGTATGGGAAAAATTTAGTACAACGAGAGTACAAAATTTTTTCCAAACAATGCGGTCAGGGTTCAATTATTGGAAGAAAGCATTGAAGTTTACTGTCATTTTGTCTGCAGCTCTTCTAAATAAGGATTTTTTTATGGCATTTTCTTATCCAAAACCCCACAAAGCAATAGGAGCTTGCAACTTGCTATGCTTGGATTGGGGTTCAGAATCCGATGTAAAAGCCAAATATGATTAAATTATTATGAATTTGAAATGATTCATTGGATGGTTCAAGTTTTTTTCAACAACTTTTTAAAGAAATTATATTACAGACAAGAAATGGGAGTTGCAAGAGCACACACAAGTTGAAATTTTTAGAAGCAAATTGATAATTAGGGTTGTTGGATATTGATTTGAAATAAGACCTAATTAATCCAATCAAATTTTCTGCATATCATATTTTATACTAATTGACAGTGATGCTAATTAAGGGGCATTTAAAAAAATCGAGATTTTTACTAACTTGTTTTTCTAAGGACGGTCTTGAAAATTAATGTGCTTTTTTCTATAAAAATAATTAATAAAAAAGTTTTTTTCAAACAAAAATAAAATAAAACATTGTTAAAAAACTAAATATAACACCATTTTTAGTAACATGTTTAACTGTTCTTTCTATATCTAAAATTCTTTTAGAACGTAACCAAATTTAAAAAATATAGCTTTTAGTATTTAAAATTGATTATGATTTTAAGAACAATTTTAGAAGATTGAAAGTAAACCATTACTTGATAAACTATTTCTTAAAAAATATTAATAAATAGGAAAAGAGAAACTCGAACTTTCAACTTAATGAGAAAGAACAGTAATACCGAAGTCAAGCTATGAATAAGTTGAAAGGCGAACTTATTTAAATATATATACATCATTACATATTACATAAACAAAATAATATTCTAACAGGTCTTTAGAGGACCTTTTTTTAATTAGTCTAAATAAAACATCTAATTGGAACCAGTAAAGGCACAAATAAGATCACGCACTTTGTCAAAACAAACAAACTGAAATCCGACCATGTTTATTCAATGGATTAGTACCGACAAAAAATTGACACTCTAGGTATAGAATTGGTTGCGTAAATGATATTTTAAGATCCAAAATCAAGAAAATAATTTGCATTACACTAAATTGTAAAAATTACTAATAAAAAACATTATTCTCTTAATATACAATACATAAAACAATACAGTTACCAAATTTCTATGATATAATTTACAGGTTCATAAAAAGAAATAACAAAAACTGTATATACTTTAAACTCTAATATAAAATAAATAATATGATGAGTTTCTATAGTAGTCACCCACATATCCGTTGTCCTGTTAAATTAGTTGAGATGTGTAAGAATTGTCTACAACACTCAATAGTTGGAAAAGAAAAAAAAATCGTAATTTTATTTGCCACATAGCTTAAAAAGAGCGTCTTCAGTTAATATATATGGCTTTCGATCGCTAGCTAACTAAAAGATTAACCAAAAAATGGTACATGAGACAGTTAAGTAAGCTGTCCAAATCTGAAGCACTATTATTGGGAGTGAAAGAATCCCTCATATCCACCACCCATCCATTCAAAAATCATACCTAACCAAACAGACAAATCTTCTTCAACAAACATTAAAAGATCAGACAAGTCAACACCCTATTCTGTCAATTTGTTTCATTTTTTCCATCAGCAGCTAGAAACTAAACTCTGAAGTTTTCGTCAGAGAAAGTTTGCAGCCTACTGTCATCAATGGCACGAAAATCTTCTCAACGAACTGACGTGCCTCTTCACTGGTGATTATTTAGTTTTATTCTGTGATTATATATATACCACCATAAAACAATAGTCATAGAATTACAAAAATTGTGATTATCAAGCAGGGGACAAGATTCATGTTAAGGGTGCATCAAAAGCTGTTCTCAGTAAATGATTTGACAGTACAAATCATAACAACTAAGATTTGCATGTAAAATGGGGTAAGCGGCCTAACACAAAATGGAAGACCTACCATTGGTTCATTGCAATGTTACAGTACAAGAGATGCAGCTCAGTACAGCAGCTCCTCGAAAACTGGATCTACACTTTGTCCCCACTTCCCATTATACAATTCCAACAGCTTTTCAGCTGGTGTCACACCTGTAATAGATTGTATCCACACAAGGCAATTAGAAAATTGGCAATGAAATGCACTAAAGATATGGTTTCAGAGCCCCAAAAATGTAAGCAAAACTAGCATCGGCAATAATTCACGTTAATAGACTGGATTGGACTTGTTCGACTATGCATTATGTTTGAAAAGGACCACTAGACTTCTCCAGAGTAGATGTTAAGATATTAAAGCTAGAACTGTGGTTCTTCAAACAAAGGAAATGAAGAATGTGAGAAAGAGAGTAGACCCTTGAAGAAATTAAGATAAAATTTGTTCTCACCCGTTCTAGCTACTTCAGTCACTTCATTCAAGAAGCCTGACTCCTTGAAACCTCTTCTCTCTAAGCCCTCCTGAAGGGGAGAAAATAGTTTTACGGTCAGTGTTAGTTGTGTCAATAATAAGACCAGCACCACAATAGCAAAGAATAATTATGACTGATGTACCTTTGCTAATTTAACAACATCTTGAGCAACATGCCTCAGCAGCCCATCACGGAATGGTGTATTGAGACCACTTTTTGTAACCTACAGGATTTAGGCATGTGGAAATGAGTGCATGAACATACGAGCATATTCCTTCATACCAAAACGCTGCTACAAAACATGGCAAAATACCCATGGACCAAAAAAAAGGGATCCTGTTAGATGGGAACCGTGAGTTGGCCCCTAAAGATATTGTCAGGACATCCTATAATATGTATTTATTGATAGATAACACTTCTAATATGGATCTGCAATAGCTTTTTTTCCTTTTCTCTCTGTCGTTGAACATACTGAGGGCAAACAGATACAAACATATCAAATATGGAAATAAATGCAATTTTGGTAACAAGCAATCTTTCTACCCCACGACAATTTTATTTATTTTTATCTAGAGAACAGAAAAACTCATTTAAAGGAGACAAAAGTTGAGCCAACGTAAAACAAGGTAAAATACCACAACCTAATTATTACAAGTGTGCAGCCAAAATGTAAAAGACACAAGACCCAATAAAAAAGGGCTACCATTTTAAAAAATAAACACAACAAGGCACGTGGGGCAGAAATTTAAATTAGTTATGAAAAGCAGAATGAAGTAACTATAGCATGCACCACTTCTCACGAGTCTAAATTGGTATAAACATAATATAATTATATAACTTCCCTTGAGAAGATTATATTACCTTATTCCTCAACATTTGTCTTTCTTCAGGTGTCCAGTCTGCTGTCATGTCCAAAACATTTTGCAGTGAAACCTCATCATATAATATACCCACCTGATATTTGAAGGAAAGCAATAATAAACAGTTCTCAAAACATTTGCTTTCATGCATAGATAATTGCAGATCACATAGCAGAAAATGTTAATAGAATGGTGTAGAATACCAGGGAGACCAAAAAAAAGAAGAAGAAAAAAAACTACTGATGCAGGTTCTAATTGTTCCTACTTTTCAAGATGAACTAATATTTCTGAAAATTATTATAACTATTACTGTTTTTAGTTTGACAAGAAAAGCCTGGAAGATGGAAAGACAGAGCAAAAGAATAAGGACCCAAACCACCCAAAAGCACAAAAAGACAAAAGAATGCCCAAATTTACAAGCAAGCAAGTCAGTTAGTAGGATACACCCATGTCTAGGAAGAGGTAACAGGCAGCCTAACTATATGATGAGAAATACCCAGAATGCTGGCAAAGCACATAATCTCCTCCAAGGGCCTCCATCACTACCCCTCATCTCCAAGTATCTCTTCAGTCTAACCTGAGTACAAGGGTATAAAGAAAACCTGGAATTAGATGATAGAAAACACAACACTGGAGCAAATTGATCAGAGTACCTCAGGAAAAATTGTAGTCAAATGATTTTCCCAATCAGTGAGGGTAGGAAATTCTCCAGGAATTGGGGGGAGTTTTCCTGCCATGAAATCCTGCAGAAAGAAAACCTCAATTATGCTTCCACTATTAATGACTTAAAATAAAATCAACGTTGAGAGCGAGGAACTGGTAGAGAGAAACTCTGTCAACAGGAAGAGATCATTAAAGATTATGAAGAGTAGATGCTTACCCTGAAGGACATTCCACTACAGTCAATATACTTCTTTTTTCTATAGACGAAATACATTGGAACATCAAGAGCATAATCAACATACTTTTCAAATCTGCAGCATGAGATATTGAATATAAGTTAAACACATGACTTCCCAAAAAAATCTGATTTTTTAGAATAAGAGACAGACATTTCTTTGGAAAGATGATAGAATGCAAGACTCTCTTCCCGAAGTATCAAAACATTGTCAAAGTGGATTAGCTCAAGACATTTCAAGACTTCCTTTAGATGGATTCACAACATTTTATTGAATAAAAAAGAGATTACATAGTGCGGATGAAGAATCCTCACATACAAGAATTAAAAAAGTGAGATTACATTGCAAGACTTTTTTTGAGAAAGCAATCCCAAAACTCTAAGTGTATTACCAATAGCTAAACTGTTGACAGATCACTTTAAAACAGCCTTCTGACCACAGTATCCAAAAATTAATTTGTTTTCATCAATAAGAGGGAGCCTACCAAATCATAGACTCCATTCTTGTTGCCAATAAGTAGTTGGTGAATACGGGAGGAGGAAAAAAATGGGTCATTAAAAATATTTGAAGACGACCTTTGATAAGGTCGACTAGGCTTCTTTACTAGGATGTAGGATATTTATCTGGAACTCCCAAGTATTAGACTCTGTCTTACCTTCATAGGGGGCAACCTTATTTAATTCTATATATATATATATATGCACAATTTGGTAAATACAAGTACCTTACCACTGGGATAATCCCGGTTGGTGGTCGGGGTTGACCTATAAAGCTAGATTTTATTCGTTAACAAGAGAGTGAAGTGTAAGGGTGACAAATGAACGAATGTCATCCTTTCAAGAGGTGGAAGAAATATGCTAATTAAGCATGTTCTTGCTAGTATTCCTCCCAATTTTATCTGAATGTTCAAGATGCCGGCTAAGGTCATTAATCTGATTGAAAAAGTAAGAGGAACTTTTTAGTGGGTTGGTGAAGGCTTCAAAGGATTAGGCACTTATCGGATGGAAGGTTTGTGCCCACAATTAAAAAAGGTGGTCCTAACAGTGGAAACATGAAGAAAGAGAGAAATGTTGCGCTGGTTTCCAAATGGATATAGAGGAATGCTGTACCCTTAAACCTATATTGGTTAAGCCTCTTAACATGTTCAATTTTTTTATGGTTATCAAAGGATGTATTTCATTCTATGGAGCAACTCCTCTATGAACACCTTTTCAAATGCAAAGCCAGTTTTGTGGGAAGTTGAAACATGCAATTTTGGCTATTTTCGGGAAAGTATGATTGGACAGGAACAACTTCCGTGGCCTCTTCCTCTGAACCAGGCATCAACTTCCACAGTAAAACACTTGCTTTCTATTATTACTTTTCTTTCTACGTAGTTCTACATATCTAACCTCCACTGAAACACACCAATCAGATAATATCTCTGCACTTGTATTGTACTCCATCAAGACCAGAAAACATATGAAGTCGGAGTAACAATGATAAAAACAAAAAAATGGGTAGAACTTTATATTTGTGTCAAATTAAAATAAAATATTTAAACTAAAAAGATTGGGCATATTCTTAGTTCATTGAATAGTCACAAACACATACTATGGTACACCAGTTGGTTTACAAATTCAATTTTTACCCCAGTAAACTAGGAAAACAGCTAAAACCATTTTATTTGAGATTGATCTACTTACTCAAGTACATAATGGGAATGGGAAGAATGCAAAAGAAAACACTGAATTTAATAAATATATATATATATATATAAATTAAGGAAGAAATAAATGAATTTATACATACATACATACATATATAAATAAATAAATAAATTAAGGAAGAAATCTGGGAAATATTTTAAAAAAAAAAGTATTTAGGGCTCATTCGTGATAGATTACCCAAAGGAGTCATCAAAAACAAAGGGAAGCATGCCAGTTCGGTCATTATCAGTATCAGTCCAGATCTGGCTGTACAAATGCAGAAAACCAATTTGTTAACAAGAAATGAGGAAATTTTCAATGCAAAGCAACAAAAGAATGGGCAACTGTAGAAACCTTCTCATGCTCAAAAAACCATTTGGTTTTCCTTCAGTAAATGGTGAATTTGCAAATAGAGCAGTTGCTATCTGTTCACTTATCAAAGTAGTTAGACACATTAGAAGCAGACAACTTCCAGTAAAAACAGTAAAGAAAAGGTTTCTCACAGGCTGTAAAGCGAGCCCTGCTCGGAACTTTCTGATCATGTCAGCTTCTGAATAGAAATCAAGATTAACCTAAAAGAATAAATCAGAAAAAATGCTTGAATGATTGGTCTGCTCTTGAAAAACATCATTGCTCATCTAGCCAAAAGGGGACTAAAAGCTGTCTTGGATCTATTAAGTCTCCATCTCACCTGTACAGTGCACGTCCTAAACATCATGTCCAGTCCAAGGGAACCGACTTTGGGCATGTAATTCCTCATAATCTCATATCTTCCCTGAGACCAAATAACTGTTAATCTAACCCATTCAATACCCTCCCTCAAAAGAGGAAACAAGTATATATTATATATATATTAGGTATTCAATATAAGGGCAGTGAAATTTTCCTGGACACTTCTAAACATTGAGCAAGAGATTTTTTTTAAAGAGATTAGGTTTCATTGAAAAAATGAACAGAGAGAATAAAACTACCGGATAATGGTTATACTATACCTTTGGCATTATAGGTATGTCTTCCCGTCTCCATTTAGGCTGGAATCCAATTCCTAAAAATCCAATACCCATTTCCTCAGCTACAGCTTTCACCTAAAAAAGATTTAGTTTATGTCACTTGACAATTAAAAAGCCAATACACACATTTTCTAGGTATTCTAGAATCAACATCAACTCCATAATTCTTTTTTTTTAATAAACAAAGCAATTTCATTGATGAATGAAAATGCCAAAAGGCATGGAAGGGCTACAAAAAGGCCTTCCAATCAACTCTATAATTCTTATCCAAAAAAAATCAACCCATGATGCTTCAGCCTCAAGATTATATTTCATAGATAAATCTCGGAGTTCAACTAGAATATTAATTAAGAAAAATTGATATGATGAAATAATCATCATGAATTTAAAAAAAAAGATGTAGCTTTAAAGCAAAACATGAGATGGGACTAAGTTTCCTGAAGCATCTATAATATGAACTAAAAAGATAGGGAAACGAATAACATAACCAAACAAACATAGCTTGACCTAGAAAATTTTCCGGTTCAATAGTAGAAAACATGTGCAGTTTACTACAGTTGAAATTATAGCAGCATTAGAACAAATACCGATCTGAAATTAACCACCTACCTTAAAAGTAGTAAAATGTTGACAGGCATCGTGAAAAAGCAGAAAAGGTCACCACCCAGCACCAACACTCAAAAGACAAAAACACAAACACATACAAACCTGGTAAAGGTGTGAATTAACTTCAGCACAGGTTTGATGCAAAGTTTCAAGAGGGGCACCACTGAGTTCAAATTGACCACCAGGTTCCAGTGATATGCTTTGCTTTCCCTGGTCCATGGTAATCTTAGTTTATTCAATGAATTAAAAGGCATTCTATTAAAAAGAGATCTACAGGGCATTTATTAGAGTTAGCATAAACATTTTATCTTCACGATATCAATAACAAGTTAGCTACACAATGTACAGAATCGTTAATTTGCTATCACATTCCTTTTCATCAGAGGCAGGGAAATGAGAAAGAGTAGGATTACCTGCTGGAGCCCTATAATGTTATCACCCTCCATTACTTTATCCCAGTCAAATCTCTCTGCAATCCCATTAAGCAACCATGCTATTTGTTCATATTTCATTGGACGTAAAGTTCCAAACTCAAAACCAAACTTCTCATGTTCTGTACCGATTCTGCAGGGATGTCAAGATCAAATTAGCTAATGATGGACATTGTTATGATAGGTGGTTTCCAAATAGCAGTATAACATACAAGTCAGAAAAAAACCAGAAAACATACACACTTATAAAATCAATTTCAGTGAATGACATGACATTTAAAAGTTAAAGGGATAGATAATATTTCACCGATCTGATTATCTTAAAACGTTCAATTAAGGGCTCGAAGATTAAAGGGGCGTGTCATACAAAGAGAAAGGGAATGAAAGGATACGAATCATAAGCATAACTAAAATTTAACCTTGAGAGAAAGAAAAAATTAGACCTGAAGCTCAACATACAATTCATGTAAACAAACAACTAGTCTAGATTTCAAATTAGTTTCTTGATTCTAAAAGGAAAGCATGTGAAATTTAGACCTCCATTTGTCCTTAGGCTTGCACCCAGAAGCTAAATAACCTACAAGATCCTCTTTTGTCAATGGCTCCGTAGCAACTATAGTATCCTCGGTAGGAGGACTTGCAGCAACAATCACCCTGCCCCTTCGTTTCGTGAACCCTTTATGCAAACCATTACCAGAGCTACATGAAAGAGAAGAGTAACTGATAGGAGGAGTATCCTTCATTTTTAACAACTCCAAATTACTCGACACACCGAAAGCCATTTTCTTTCCTCCTTTGCATCGTACGATCTCTGTATTGATGCGGTGAGTTGGACCAGCTCCAGTCTGTGAAACGAAAGCCATAGCGTGATTCCAGATAATGAGGAGCTTCCTGTTTCAGATAAGAGAAAAACCAGCCAATAAATGAAAACTTTCACCATGTCCATGACAACGACGAATTCAAGAACCAGCAAGCAAACAGGGATAGATTGAATTCCTATTGAATAAAATTACCAGAAATGACGGAAAATCTGATCGGAAATGGAATTCAGAAGCTCGAGGAACTCTCTCTCTCTCTCTCTATCCCTCGTGTTGTGAAATGATGTGTAAGAATGAGAGTTTGGAACTAGGAATATAAAATAGAGTGTCAAACTACAGTACAGGGAATAAAAGTCCTTGTATGGTACAGAGATTTTTATAAACCCTTAAATCTAACTCAATTGATCTCATCCTTTTATTTTTTTTACCCTTTTTACTTTAACTATTTTATGAAATCTAATTTAATTTTAACCATTAGATTATAATATTAAATCTCAACCATTAATTTTCAATTACAAATAAACACATTTAGATTTTTTTTTTGTTAAATCTAACGTACAAATATTTAGATTATGAAACTTCATACTCTGAAATATTGAGATTCCTGATTCACTCGATCACAGCTCTTTCATTGTGATCAATGCATCGCTCCAATGTTTGATTGTCATTTTATCTTTTGAATGTGATCGTTCTTAATATTATTTAAATATGATCTTGTTCGTAATTGATTTTCTTTGATGTGATTAAATGTAGTCGTTGTCTTTTGAATGAGATCATTATTTTTTAAACGTGATCGTTCTTGATCGTATATTTTATGATGTGATCGTCATTATTTATATTTGTTTGTAATTTTTTTAATGTGATTAAATATGTTTGTCGTTTTTGGAATGTGATCGTTCCCTTATAAATGTAATCGTTCTTTTTTAATTGTATTTAAAATGTGATCGTTAGATTGATTCAATTCATATATAAAATTAGATATGTGTGTCAGATTGTCTATTTGGTGAAACTTTTTGTGATCACTATCCTATATATGTGATCACATACTTCTTCAAAATTTATATGTGTGATCAAATCATTTATACATGTGTGAATCCTATATTCTTATAAATATAATGTTGTGATCGATGATGTTGTGTATGTGATCGTAAAATCAGTAAACATTATATTTGTGATTGTGTGATTTAACACCAAATTTAAAAATAAAAAATCAATCATGACATACCTGCATCTTCAAATGACTGTGAAAATTTGGAAGGGGATGGTAGAGTTGACAGTTAGAAAAAAATGAGTCAATTGATTGAGGGAAACCCAAAAAAATCTTACGTAAGATTTCTATTGATTACAGCTGTATTTTTAAAATTTTAATTTATTTAAATAATTAAAATAAATACACTGTAAAAAAAATTAACCACCTGTAACTGACTTCCTATACCATACAGGGATTTTTAGTCCCTGTACTGTAGAATTTTCCTAAAATAGAAGGCGGCTAAAAAGCTAAAAGACTATACTTTTACTCTGCTCCGCTCATATTGCTTGTTGCTTTGCTTTTACCTCGTTACCTTTTTTCTTAAAATTCTCACACATAATGTTCTACTTTGACCCTCAACTTCCATTATAATCTATCTCTACTTTATTAAATCGAGCTAACATCGAAAAATACAATTTAGACCATTATCATATTCAATAAACATATCATTATGCATAACTCTTTTATTTATCTAAATTCACCGTCTATTAAATTATCATTTATATTTAATCTATTTTTTTTAATTATTAATGAGTATATTATTTAAATATTTTTTTTAGATATTACATTAAATTGGGAGAGGAGAGACTCGAATCTTCTACCTCATAAGAAGGGAGTAGATGTTTAACCATTTGAGTTATGTTCGTGTTGACTATTTTTAATATATATAGTTATAGAAATAATATTTCATAAAAAATATATATTGATTTGTTAATAATGGTATGGAATCAATACTAAATTTTTAATAAAGATCACATAATTAATTGCTTTTGTTTTTTTAATGAATCAATAAATAATTCTACTATCGTGAGGAGAATAATGTGATACATATTATAAAATATTATCCAAATGTATTTTTTTTTATATTTTGTATGATGAGCATGAAACTAAGATTTTAGTGTTTTACAACATGAAAAGAAGTTGTAATAATTGTATGTCTTGTAAAACTTATATTTTGAAATATTATATATTATTATTAAAAGTTTTGATTTTTTTAAAATGATATTTTAAGAATTGATATTTTAAAAAATAACAAAAGTTTTGTTCTCTTCATAAAAAATACGGAAAAAATTTGGCTGCACAATTGCACCGACCTAATTAGGTGCAGCCATGTGGTTTTTCCAAAAATAAAAATAACAAAATCACACTTTTGCACCTAATTTGATAGGTGCAGCCAAGCTCAAAAAATACCATCTATTGAAATTTCCTTTAAAAAAATTCTACTGGAGACACTATTCTCTCTCCCAAAAATGGATACTTTTCTAAGGAAATAATTATTATATTATATAGACAGATAAATGTTACAAAGTATATTGCTACTGCTAGTAAGGCATCATCCATCGGCAATTCATCATATTTCCATAACTCAAATTATTACTACAGATCAATACATGAACAAACTTAGCACGTTAATACACCCAAACCGATCTCATTGAACAAGAACTTAATCGCCCCAAAAGCCATACTTAGCAACTCAAACAGAGACAAGGCAAACGACATCTCAAATGTCACTCATACAGTCATACTAGCATTTCAGTAGGTCTTCTTTCTTCCTCTTCATCTCAATACTGCTGGTGCTCTGAGACCAAATTTCATATTAATCATCCGGGGAAGCGAAGGCAGCACATCAACGCTACTCATGGTTGTGGAAATCAAATGGTTGAGATCACCAACTGTGTAACACAGAAAAGTAGATTTCCAATATTGCATGCAAAATCTCAACACATCAATACTACTTTAAAAAGTTGGTGTTAAACTCAAACATACAAAGCAGTCGAGGATCCCAATCTCGGAACTTGCTTCATAATACAAAGACATTTTTTCAAGTAGTATATATATAAATTACAAGATTCTGATTCAAAGAGAAAGAGAGACTTACATTTTGGATTGGTGAGTTTGATGGCTCGAAAGCAGATATCACGTAGAATGCTTCATTGTCCAAGACTAATTGGTGAACAAAAAGAGTGTCATCAACCACAAGATTTGAGACATCGGGTGAAGGGAGACACAGAATGTTAATATCATCCTGTCATGATACTCTTCCCTGATCTTTTATATCAGCAGGGTTCTCATTCCAGATCCAGTCCCACCCACCTCATGGCAAACCTGAAATCCAGTAACATACATGCATTCAAACCTTAATTAACTTTGAATGCCTAAGATTAGAATTTTGATTATCGTAAAGGTAATTTCCATATTAATATGAATTTTGGAACAAGTTGTGCCATTAATATTACATAATTTGACACAGTAAGGTAAGCTAAAACCCATCTTGAAGGACATTGAATTAGTAAACTTATTTGCAATATGGAACCTATCTTTTGATGGCAATCTAACGAAAAAATATTTCTTCCTTTTATCTAGTTGGAGAGAAATTCACATGGTTGGTGCCCATATGGATGTCATAACAATCAACAGAAACGATCATCAAAACCAGAAGAATCAAACAATTCAGTTTTAGATTGTAAAGAATCTAAATGCATATTTAAACTAAACGGAAAAAATCATCATCATAGTCATCTCAAGAATTTACAGCAAATAAACTTTTCAATTCTCTATTGTGTATTTTGAAAATTGGGTTTTTGAAGAAAAAAACCTTTTTTTTTAATATCCTCGAGTGATTGGGCCAGTTTACGAGCACTCAACTAATCTCACAAGATAACCACACGACCCTATAAAAATTGGCTTCGGGAACTTGTAGGATAATATCCTAGATAGGTGGCCACACATGATTGAACCCATGATCTCAAGGTTTGAAGAAGAGCCCAAAAGAAACTAGCATTTATAGAAAGAAAGTTTTGACCCACCCCTTATTTTTAGTAGCAATTCATTTTTTCCTATAGCAAGAGTAAATTTTCATTGATCAAAGAAAAAATAAAATATAAAGGAGAATGAGAAGTCCTCAATCTAAAACAAAACAACTACTCTAACAACTATATAAAAGAAATCCATTTCTAGTAAATAGAATGAGCAGGGAACAAAAAGCAAGAGACTTTATAGTTTTAGCCCAATAGAAAGAACAACACAAAATAAGATCCCAAACAAAATCTCATGAACTGGATCAAATATCTGTGAATTACGTTCCGTCCACAACAAAGCAGTAATGGAGAATTTCACTTCACCTTTACATAAAAGTACTAAGTTTCCTCATTTTAAGAAAAAATCCATGTTTAAATGAGATTGACTAAGATGTACAGAGATTGATTGAGATCGAATATATTATATTTTCATTTAAAGATCTATTAGACCTAAGAATACATACGTCTCAAACTAGGTCAATCAGGTGAGATTGACCCAAGACCAACCAAGATGTTGAAGAAATATGTTTTTTTTATAAGAAACATATGTAATTTACATAGATCCTCTTCCCCTTCCATATCTGGATATTCATGACAGTATCCCAAATTTCAGGCAACAAATGATGATCATCTTTTTTTTTCTGTGATTATATGTATCACCATAAAACAATAGCCGTAGAATTACAATTATTGTGGATATCAACCAGGCAACAAGTTTCACACAACGGAGGAAGTCGCAAATTATTCTCAGTAAATCATTTTAATTTTTCGCAAATCGATAAAATGGAGGGGATTTTTGAGAGGTTCAAAACTCCACCCTCACAGTTCTAAAGAGTGGCTTCTTACCACTCTACTAAGTGTGTTTTTCGCTAAGTTCAATAACTTTAGGGGGGGGGGGGAACCATTACAACCAAGATTTGCATGTAACTAGGGCAAGCCTTGCACACAAAATGGAAGACCCACCACTAGTTGAGTGCAATGTTACAGTTACAAGAGATGCAACTCAGTATTGAAGCTCCTCAAAAACCGGATCTACATTTTGTCCCCACTTCCCATTATACAATCCCAACAGTTTTTCAGCTGGTGTCACACCTGTAATAGATTGTATCCACATATTGGGGCTCGGAAGCATATCCTTGGTACAGTTAATTGCCAAAAATCACAATGGTAGTAATAATTCACGTTTATAGACTTGATTGGACTTATTTGACTAAGCAAGTTAGCGTTATGTTTGAAAACGACCACTAGACTTCTCTAGAGTAAATGTTAAGGTATATAAGCTAGAGTTGTGATTCTTAAAACAAAGGAAATGAAGAATGTGAGAGAGTATATGCTCAAAAGATATTTTGTTCTCACCCGTTCCAGCTATTTCAATCATCTCATCCAAGAAGCCTGACTCATTGAAACCTCTCCTCTCCAAGCCATCCTAAAAGGGAGAAAATAAATCAGCATTAGTTTTCTGATAATGACACCAGCACCACAATAGCAGAGAATAATTATGCCCGATATACCTTTGCAAACTTAACAACATCGTGAGCAACAAGCTTCAGCAACCCATCACGGAATGGTGTATTGAGACCACTTTTTGGAACCTAATATACAAAGTTCCATAATATTTAGGCATGTGGCAATGAATGCACAAATATACATTCAATTTCATAACATAGTTCAAATCTCAGGTAAATGGAAAATATCCCTCAAGAAAATCTCAAAACACTGGTATGTATAAACTACAAAACATGGGCAAAAAAAACACCAGATAGATGGGAAACACGATAGTTGGCCCCTCAAGATATTGTCAGGACACTAGTATGTAATCTTTTTTTATATATAAAACACTATTTTGATATAGTTCTGCAATAATCTTTTCTGTGGTTGAACTTATTGAGGATCATATGAAACATATAGAAGAATGATAACATGCAATTTTGGTAATTTTTTTTTTCTACAATGGTTTAGAAGAAAGTTCAACTTCTATATGAAGGACCATTCCCACAACATATTAAACACAACGAGATTCTTGGGAAATAAATTTAAAATCAGTCTTTTTTTTTTTTTTTTTTGGAAAGATAAATCTTTCATTAATCGAAAAAAAACTAAACATACAAAGTACAAAAAAAAAAGGAGAAGTCCACTAAACAAATATTAAAGGGAGGAACTACACAAATGAGTTCCATTTTAAATACAATGAATGAAAAGAAAAGTCTAAATGTGTACTTTCTGTTTAAAATCAGTTATAAAAAGCATAATGAAGTACCAAGAGCCAGCACCACTTCTCACAAGTCAAAATTGGTAATCAAAGATAAAATAACCTCCTCTAAGATAAACATATTACCTTATTCCTCAACATTTGTCTTTCTTCAAGCGTCCAGTCAGCAGTCATGTCCAATATATTTTGCAGTGAAACCTCATCATATAATAAACCAACCTGATATATGAAGGAAAACATTAATTAGCGGTTCTCCATGCCTCCTCTTGGATTGCTCTTTATAATTGATTTTTTAGTTATTCTCCCTCTAATTGAAATGCATTTTCGTGATCGTTCATTTGGTCTTTTTGGCCTTTTCATTCACCAATGAGAAGTTCTATGTTTATTATAAAAAAAAAAATGAAATACGTTTCTGAAAATTATCATTACTATTATTATTAGTTTGACAAGAAAAACTAACTTTTAAAGAAGGAAAGAGCAAAGGAAATGAATAACAACCCAAACCACCCAAAAGCACAAAAAGACAAAGAACCCTCAAATTTACAAGCATGTTAGTTTATATGATGCACCCACATCTAGGAAGAGGTAACAGGAAGCATAGTTATATGATGAAAAATACCCAGAATGCTGGTAAAGCACATATTCTCCTCAAAGGGCCTACATCACTGCCCCTCATTTCCAAGTATCTCTTCAGTCTTACCTGAGTAAAAAGGTATAAAAAAATCTTGGAATTAAAAAAAAAACGATAAAAAACAATAAATTGGAGCAAATTGATCAAAGATTACCTCGGGAAATATCGTAGTCAAGTGATTTTCCCAATCACTGAGGGTAGGAAATTCTCTGGGAACTGGAGGGAGTTTTCCTGCCATGAAGTCCTGCAGGATGAATACCCCAATTATGCTTCAATTATTAAATTGAAAACAAAGTTAGGAGAAAGGAACTGGTAGAGAGAGATGGAAAAAAAATCCTAAGAGATTATGAAGAACAGATGCATACCCTGAAGGACATTCCACTACAGTCAATAAACTTTTTTTTCCGATAAATGAAGTACATTGGAACATCAAGAGCATAATCAACGTACTTTTCAAATCTGCGGCATGAGATACTGAATATGAGTAACACGTAACCCCCAAAAAAATGAAAGAATATAAGGTGCAAATGCAATACTCTCTCAAACTCTCTCACCCTTTGTTATCTATGTAGCTGCAGATGCTCTGAGTCATTTGTATGATAGAAGACTGCTAGAACGAGACAGAGTGGGTAGGGACCATAGAGATTTTTAGAAATTCATGGACGTCAAAGTTAAATTATTTGAAACATGCAGGGTGATAAATCATAATTTTGTGTCTATAAGGTGATGTTGTTCAATCTCAACAGCACTTTGGAGATTTTTAGAAATTCATGGACCTCAAAGTTAAGAAAAGCAAAACAATTATCGTTGGTGGCCTTGGGATGACCCCTAGATTTCTAGTTGACTCTGATAGATAAGATCTTCCAAACAATTTTGGTGGAGTGTTGAGCATAGTTCCACTTGGAAAATAGCTAATATCCTTCTATTTGAAATTGAAACTTCCTAAAGTACATGATGGGAAGATTACAAAAGCAAACACTGAATTTAATTATCAAAATATATCAAGGAAGAAGTCTGGGAAATATTTGAAAACAAAAGTATTTGTATTCAAGATTTCTTTCTAAAAGTGACAGATTACCCAAAGGAGTCATCAAACACAAAGGGAAGCATGCCAGTGCGGTCATCATCAGTGTTCGTCCAGACCTGGCTGTTCAAATTCAGAAAAACAAATTGTTAACAAAAAAATGAGGAAATTTTCATGCAAAGCAATACAATTATGGGTAATTGTTGAAACCTTCTCATGCTCAAATAACCATTTGGCTTTCCTTCAGTAAATGGCGAATTTGCAAACAAAGCAGTTGCTACCTGTTCACTTATCAAAGTCGTTAGACGAAATACATAATAAGTAGACACAATTTCCAGAAGAAAAGGTTTCTCACAGGCTGTATAGCAAGCCCTGCTCGGAACTTTCTGATCATGTCAGCTTCTGAATTGAAATCTAGATTGACCTAATAGCATAAATTACACAAAGATGCTAGAATGATTGGTCTGATCTAAAATAACAAACCATGTTCATCAAGTATAAAAAGGACTAAAAGGTGTTTTGGATTGAACCTATAAATATAAAGTTTCCATTCACCTGTACAGTGCATGTTTTAAACATTGTATCCAATCCACAAGAACCGACTTTGGGCATGTAATTCTTCATAATCTCACATCTTCCCTGTGACCCAATAAATTGTTAATATAACCCTTCCAAGTTCCAACACCCTCCCAAAAGGGGGAAAAATAAACAAACAAATATATAGTAAGCATTCAATATAAGACCAGTGACATTTCCCCTGCCACTTCAAATTGATATATATGTGTGTGTGTGTGTATTTCTCTTCTCTTCTTTATCCACCCTTCCCCCAGCGGATGTCTAATAATAATAACAAGCTTCAAAACATTGAACAAGAATATATATATTTTTTAATAAGAAACTCGATATAATTGAAAGAATAAACAAGGAAAAAAAATCTGAAGTTAGGTCAAACCTTTGGCATTATAGGTATGTCTTCCTGTTTCCATTTAGGCTGGAATCCGATTCCTAAAAACCCAATGCCCATTTTCTCAGCTACAGCTTTCACCTGAAATGGAATTAGATTGAGTCACTTGACAATTAAAAACCAATAGACACATTTTTTCTAGGTATTCTAAAATCAACACGAACTCCATAACGTTTCCGCTTCAAGTCTGTATTTAATAGGTAAATCTTGGAGTTTTACTTACTTGCATAACTATTGGTTAAGCCAAAGTGATGTGATGAAATAATCATCATGAATTCCAAAAAAATATATAGCTTTAAAGCAAACACTTATTAGAGTAGCATTAGATCAAATAATATTGTGAAGTTTACCATAGTCAAAATTATAGTAGCATTAGAACAAATACTGATATGTAATTAGCCAATAACCCTTTTTTTTTCTTTTGAGATATTCCATGGGAAGGGAGACTTGAACTTTCAACTTCATAGGAAGCGAGCAGGCGTCTAACCACTTGAGGTATGCTCGTGTTGGCAATTAACCAATAACCTTAAACTCGTAAAATGTTAACTGGCATCATGTATTCACTTAAAGCGTCCCCACCGAGCACCAACACTAAAAAAAAACACACACACACACAAACCTGGTTAAGGTGTGAATTAACTTCAGCATAGGTTTGATGCAGAGTTTCAACAGGGGCCCCACTGAGTTCAAATTGACCTCCAGCCTCTAGTGATATGCTTTGCTTTCCCTGGTCCATGGTAAGATTAGTTTATTCAATAAAATTGAAAGGAACACAATGCAAGATTATTTAAAAGGAGATTTACAGAGCATGGATTAGAGTTAGCATAAACACTTGTTATTCCACGATATCATTAGCAAGCAACTTTACACAATGCACATAATCATTCAGTTGCTATCATATTCCTTTTCATTAAAAGTCAGAGGAAATGTGAAAGAGTAGGATTACCTGCTGGAGCCCTATAATGTTATCACCCTCCATGACTTTCTCCCAGTTAAATCTCTCTGCAATCCCATTAAGCAACCCTGCTATTTGTTCATATTTCATTGGACGTAAAGTTCCAAACTCAAAACCAAACTTCTCATGTTCTGTACCGATTCTGTAGGAATGTCAAAATCAAATTAGTTAGTGATGAACATTGATATGATAGTTAACTTTCAAATAACAGTAAAACAAGCCAGGAAACAACCAGAAAGCATACACACTTATACAACCAATCAATAACCTCAAAGTTTAAAGGGGCAAGCCAACCAAACAAAGAGAAAGGGAATAAAAAGATACATGATTTTAATAATTCAATTAATTTATATTTTGGGGCAATTACTGAAATAGCATATTTTTGCATACTAATTACTGAAATGTCAAAACTTTTCAAAAATTACTCACATAGCATAATTTTAGTTCAATAAATTATTGAACTAAAAAAAATAAAAATTTTAATGAAATCATTGAAAATAATAATAAAAAATGATCAAATAATTCAATAAATTATTGACCTTGAACTTAAAAAACCAAAAAACAAACAAATTCGTTAAAAATACCTATGAAAAATAGTTCAATAATTTATTGAATTATAGTTCAATAATTTATTGAATTATAGTTCAATAATTTATTCAACTATAATTATGATGTTTGAGTAATTTTTAAAAAGTTCAGATAATTAGTGTGCAGATTTATGTTATTTGAGACAAATTCTTTTTTTATAAACTAATGTATTCATATTATTTTAATAATTCAATTAATTTATAATTTCTTATTAAATATTAAATGAACATTCAAATTTTTGTGTTTTTTTTTATATAAAGTGTTTGGGGTGGAGATTGGACCACTGATAGAATTACATGCCTTGATAAATGAGTTATGCCCTAATTGACAATTTATGAGAAATTTCACGAGATGACATTTTATGAAAATAAAAAAAGTTTTGAAATTTGTCAAAAATAGTATTTTTAAAAGGCTTATTATTATGTATGATGAGTTTCACATTTACTTTGAGTAAGGGAGGAAAAAAAATGCTATTTTTTAAAATATCATTTTCGAAAAACCCCAAATATTTATTTATGTTATTTAATTCTATATATTAATTTAAATTTAATAGAAGTGGTAGATTTTAATATTGCTATAGGATAGATTGGTAAAAAATAGATTACAATCGGACTGAAACGAGGACATAAAAAATAGTCAGATGTCACGTAATCTCAAACACCATGGTAGATATTGTAATTTGGATCCCCAAAAAGGGCCCCCTTATTAATTAAATCAGGGAGCATTTACAAATATAGTAATTTTTGTAGTAATATTTGTAAAAATAAAAACTAAAAAAAATATTTATAAATATAGCAAATTTTGATCGGGTCAAAATGGATGATAAAATTCAATGAACATATTTTTACACTATGTGCTTATCAGGATAAACACATAAATCAAGGGGTTTATCGTTAACAACGTATAACGATAAAAATGTTATATTTACAAATATTTTTTTGAGTTGATATTTTTACAAATAGATATTGTAATTTGGATCCCCAAAAAGGGCCCCCTTATTAATTAAATCAATGTAAATATAAAATTGAAGGAGGCAAAATTTATAATTTCCTTCCTTTTTAAAAAAAAAAAACCAACCAATTTAAGTAATGAAATTATATTTTTTTTATTTTTAATAAAACTAAACAATGATTTAAAAAATAAATCAAATAAACTAATGATATGAAAAGATAGTTTTAATTCAACACTGACCTCCACTTTTCCTTAGGCTTACATCCAGAAGCTAAATAATGAACAAGATCCTCTTTCATCAATGGCTCCGTAGCAACTACAGTTTCCTCAATAGGAGGACTTGCGCCAACGATCACCCTTTTCCTTCGTCTTGTTTCCTTCATTTTCAACAATTCCATATCATTTAACACAATCAAAACCCTATTCCTTGAATTGAATCCGTGAATTTGACCAGTACCAATCTGGGAAACGAGACCCATAACTTCTCAAACCCTACCTGAGAACAAAAAATGACTTTCTTCAACTACTAAAATTTCACAATGAAAAATGAAGAATTCTGATACACGAATAATCAGGATAGTAGAAGATTACCGGAAACAATGGAAGATTTGATCGGAAATGGAAAACGGGGATCGCCGTGAAATGACCGCGTGAGTGTGAGCTTTCAACAAATAGAAGGCGGGTATATAGTGTGGCACTGTGTATGCTTTTACTCTGGTCTGCTCGTATTGCTAGTTGCCACGTAAGCTTATTCTTTTTTCTTTTCTTTTTAGGGCTTGTGGTTCAATTTATACCCTATGTTGTAATTTATTTGGAATTTTAATTTCATCGATTTAAATTATAAATTTAATAGGGGGTATTAATTTAAATTTTTAGAATTGATGCAATCTATACTATTTTTATTTTAGATTACTATTATTTTTAAAGATTTTTAGATAAGTGTTGGTATTTTTGCAACTCGATGAAGTTATTTTGTGGATATTTTTTTTTTAATACTTGTTAGACATTTTTTTTATAATTAGAATAAGTCGATTGGACCACTTTGATGAGCGATTTCTTTTATGATTTAAGGTGTTCTTAGGTAATTTCATAATTTTATTTAATTTAAGGTATAAATTAGGTCACTTTAAAAAATTTAAAATTTAAATTGATAAAATTATAAATTTAAGAATCCAATTTGATACATCTTCTTCTTAAATTCAGGGTATAAATAAATATTCTTTTTATTTATTTTTGTTACTCTTTATATTCTTGGAGAGAATGTCCTACTTTTAAATCTTTTTAGCCATTAGAGATTAACCATTAACCCCGATTATTCCCATTTAGCTTGGTTTTATTTTATTCTTGTTTTAAAGTCAAAGTTTGGTTTTTGTGCTTTTATTCCATTACTACTGATTTTTATTTGCCAGGTAAGTTTTTTATTTAATATATACAATCCAATTGGCTGAGGCCCGGTCAATTAAAGTATCGTTTTGAATTGATAACGATTTTTCAATAATTAAGTTTGTCCGTCGATAAATTTTCATTTTATTTTTAAAATTTTAATTAAATTTCTCAACTAAGATTCTATTTTTTAAATCATTTTTGTTTACTTAAGGTTTTCAAATCTGATTATGATTTCAAATACTTACAAAAATAAAATAAAAAATATGAGTACAAATATAGATACTTTGTTAATAGAGAAACTTATTTTAAAAAATAAAATTTAATAATTGTTATCTAACCGGCATTTGATAATTTTGATCCCATTTGATGTTGATTTTCATTTTATTTCATGTTCTTAATAAAAATTCAAATATTTTCCTAATTTTTAGTATTTTTTTTTATAAATCTTAGTTTAATTTCAAAAGAAAAATCGGATTTTAAAAGTTGCCCTCTTCTTTTATAACTTGGCTAATAGACACTAAACAATCTTAATTTTTTTAAAATTATTATGAAACGACCATTTTATTTTCAATTTTTAGTTTTTTTTTTTAAATATGTTTAATTATTAGCTTTTTTAAAAAAAATTATTATGAAACGACCATTTTATTTTCAATTTTTAGTTTTTTTTTTTAAATATGTTTAATTATTAGCTTTTTTTCAAGTCACGTGTTTGTTCCTCATACTTTGTCACTAATTCGATTTGGATCTTGTTCTTTTAAAATTTTAATTTCAATAATTTTACTCATGTGGGCAATTGATATATGTATATTAGACAGTCCTTACACTTTTAAAATCTTACTAATAATAACCTTTGTCATACGTATTAATTTTAACAAACAAAACTTATAGGTGCCTAATAGACTATTTCAAATATCCTGATAATGATACCTTCTTGTTAAAGTTAATTTTACTTTCAAAATCAACATTATTTACTAATGACTAAATACATTATCAATAAGATTTAGCTCGAGTATATTATACATATAACATTATGAAACTTAATAAAAAATAGTTTTTATTTTATTTTTTTAATTAGTTTTTAAAAAAATAAATAAATAAGCTGATTTTATTAACAATTTTTTCTTTTATTGTCTTACTAAAGTTCTAACGTTTGTTTCGAAGTCCTGATGAAATTTCAAAAACAGTGATCAAGTTTGATAATTACTTATGGTATGTTTCAAAAATATAGTTATAATTTAACGAGTGATAAAAAAAAGTTATTATAAAACCAACGTATTGTTTTTTAATTGAAAAACTATATATTATTAATATTTATGACGGTACAAGTTCGAACCTATTGTCGTGAAAATACACGCTCACCTTTTATAAATCGTTGACAAATAAAAAGAGTTTTCGAAAAATCATATTAAAATGTTCTGGTTTCAAGTCTTTAACCTTTGACTCCGATTATTCCACCACCCATTATAGCTTGATTTTAAACTTATTTAAAGTCAGAACGTGGTTTTATACCTTCATTCCATTAGTATTAAATTTTTTCCATTTCGATTATTTGATACTTTTTCCCCCTAAATCACCACTAGATATAAAAATCGAAATTAATAAGTAAAGATAAATTTAAATATATATTGTTGTGGGTGAAATTATATCAGTACAAGTGGAATTTATAAACTTGTTCAAATAATGCACAATCGGCATGTCTACGTCACCTGAAAAAATAAAGCCACGTCACCTAGGAGGCTACGTCTACGTCGCCTGGGAGTCTACTTCTACGTTATCTAATACGGCTACATTACGTCTACATCGCCTAGGAAGGTACGTCTACATAGTCTTGAGAGTCTACGTCATCTAATAAGACTACGTATCAAAGACCAATAAACTACATTATATTGATATCCAATCAAACGATGACACGTGGCATGACCAACAATTGACACGTCGTTGGGAAACAACACATGACCCAATCCCGATGCGACACGTGGCATGATAATGTCATCAACCTCCTCTAATATAAATAGGGGAAAAAATTCATTCATTAGGTAACGAATTTCTACTACAATTCTCTCTGGTACACTAGCTCTGTTTGCACTAACATAAGCATCGAAGGATGTTAGGCAAGACCACACGGTGCTCGTTTATTTGTTTTCTGTGCGGTACAAACAGTCTTGTCATCTACTCAAAGACATCACCTACGCAGCACTTCCAGAGCAGCACATTACATCTGACTCGTCCCATACTTTCAGTTCGTTGCTTACGTGGAAGTTATCCATTTTTTAGCAACAACATATATATTACATGTTAAATCACCGATAGATCCAAAACTTATATTAATAAGCAAAGACAAATGCAATGATATACAGAAAAATTTCAACATATGACATTTTTTTAGTAATTTAAAAAATAGCAAATGTTTTAAAATATTTCAAAATGACATTTGTGGATCTAAGTATGATAAATATCATTTTTAATGTTTGTTATATTTTTTAAAATATCAATTATTAAAATATCATTTAAAAATTACTTTACACCACATATATCACATATATTAGAAATGTATTTTCATTTTAAGTCATAATTTTAATTTTTCACTTAATTAGCATATTTATTTTTCAATAATTTATTGAAATCAAAATTATAAATTATTTAAAGCATGAGTAAATTATAAAAATTAAATTGACATGAGTTTTGATTCTTAAAAATTCAATTAGATGATAGTTATTCAATAAAAAATAGTTATAATATTAAATATTAAAAATTAATTGTACATTTATTTTCAAGTTAATATATTTTTTCTAAATTTTTAAAAGTTGTGCTATATAAGTATTTATATATTTTTTATGCTATTTTATTTATTCCCCCTTTACTTGTGATAAATAAGCTCATTTACTAACAACCGTTTAATTTAATTTCCATTTTTTTAAAAAATAAAATAACTAATTTTTTAGTGTTTCAGATTTGAGTATGGTTTTAAAAACACTTCCGAAAAAGATTGGCAGAGAAAATTGTTAATAGACAGACTTAACTTTAATTAATAAAGAACAAAAATAAAATTATTTTCAAATGGAAACTTCAAATATGTTAGAAATTTATAATATTTACAAATTTATTAAGAAAACAAAATATTTACAAAAATGTTATAATTTTAAAAATTATAAGTATATCAGTCAATCACTATTAGTATATCAGTGAACTATTAGTATATCAATGATAGTTTATCAGTCGATCATTAATAATCTATCACTGATATACTATTAATTATTGATTGATATATTTGACTTTTGAAATTCTAACATTTTTGTAAATTTTTTTTTCCTAATAAATTTATAAATATTTCACCCAATTTCAACATTCATGTAAACTTCCCAACGTGTATATATATATATATATATATAAAGTTGATTTAAAGATACTGTTTATAATATAATAGAAGAATTGTCATAATTATCAATCATTTTAAAACAAAAATTTGTATACTAATTATATGTTTATTTTGTATATCGTGAAAAAGTATGATTAAATATCGTACTTAAAATTTGTATGAGGAAGATGTTACCTTCAAAAGAAATTAGGAAAATATCGTAGTTTGGGTTGGGTAATGTGGCAACATTATTTATAACTAAGTGAGGCCTATCCCTTCTTTCTTACACCATTAATACAGTTTTACCTTTTCTTAAACCAATTTTTCCCTTTTATTTTCTCAATCATCCCATTTCTCAACCACATGTATTTTTTTTTTTTTTTTTACAACTCAACCACATGTATTTATAGACATATAAATGATTTGTACATTATCGTGTTAAGGTTTTCTTTACCGTTTAGTGTCGATGTGGCTTACTTTTATTTTACACTATATATTATTAAAAAAAAAACCTATCAGAGAGCATTTGATAGATTGACATAAGATTCTAATGCTAAAAAATTGAAATCTTATAACATTATGAAATGTAATTTACTAAACAAAATATAATTTATGATTTTGATTTATTTTAATACAGTTAGTTATGCATAAGTTTTTTTTACCAAAGTCTAAACAATAATTAAATAAAAATAAATCATATTATATTATATAAATTCTATTCATATATATCAAATATAGGAATAATACATCAAATAATAAATTTATTAGGGTAAGATCCTATATAATTGACTCAGTGGATAAATGATTCAACTGTTAAAGTTTTTATGAGAAAAAGGTGCCTAAAAATAGAAAGTTTGGGAAGAGGATGTCTTTCAATAGCCTAAGAAAGAGAGAATAATGATGCTTTATTTACACCAGATCACACAATTTTATTTAACAAATCAACGATACTTCCCTAATTATTTTGATAAGTCGATTATTTTACTCATAAGTATTAAACAACAATATATGGCCAACAACCTCGATCGGATCGGATGTTTATAAAAACGTACTATAAAAACCCTTATTCTGCCGCGTCCATTTTCATTTGGAATACCAAAAAAAAAAAAACTGTAACGAGAGCGAGAGTTAGCATTGAAAGAAAATGGGAAACCGAAGATTTGCTCAAATATCAACCAGCGACGATGATGAAGAAGAAGAATTACCAACACCGAAACAACAATCTTCCAATTCAGACGATAATCTTCCAATCGGTAGGAAGAGGAAGAAGATGAAGCTTTTAGAAGAGGAGGAGAAGAAAGATGATAGGAAGAATCACAAGAATAAGAAAACGACTGATACGGCAGAGAAGGAGAAAGAATCGGCTGTAGATGACGAAGAAGAAGAGGATGATCAGCCTCAAGAGGACGCCAAGCCGATTGGCGATCCTGTTAGGGTTTCTGGTAAAGGAAGGGGACGGAAAAGCCATTACAATGCTCTTGAATATGACGGGAATAGATATGATCTCGTGAGTTTTTTCTTTCTTCGTTTTTTACGTTTTTTTATTGTTGAATTCGTCGGAATAGGCGTTTTTTGTACTGTATGGATTGAGAGAAACGAGACTTTTCATAGATATGTGAAAACCGAGAGAAATGTGAAAATGGAAGCGTGGAAATGTTGATACTAATGGCCGGTGGCAGTTAGGGTTTGGTTTATTTTATCCTTTAATGGTTTGTTCTAGCAAATATATTGATTAAACTACTGGTGATGAAATGTATTTGGTGGAATCTAGTGTCTTGCTTTTAAAAAACTATAGAATTCGTGGTCTTTGCTTTTGATCATTATTTGTGGCCTTTACTTTTAATTTATTTTTAAATCTATACATCATAATGCCGTCGGGAATATTATACGTTTAAAAAAATTACTTATGAATGAAATGGGTTTTCTTTAACTATGTGATCGCGAGTGGTAATATGTGTAAGAAATAAATATATTGCTTTTCTTAGTTATCATGGAATATTAATTTCGAACTTAAAATCTTATAATGGGTTGTACTATTAACTCTTTTATTGAGTACATTGCCCCGTAATCATTTTGCAATCCTTTGGTTTATAACCTTTCCCTTTGATTTCAAAATTCTTATGCTAAAGATGTGCATTCATATAATGAGAGATTTTTCATCATACTTTTTCTTGAGTCAAGATGAACTTCGTTCAATCACTATCTCCAATCTCCATCATTGCTTTTTGTTATTAGTTTCTTTCTGATTATTGGTAGGAGGATCCGGTACTTCTAAGTCCCGAGGACATGGATCAAAAACCTTATGTGGCAATTATTAAGGTAACATTCTCTATGAATCTGCTCTTATTTTTGCTATATTATAATGCCAAAATCTGTTATTTTTATGTGACCTACAGTTTGTGATATAATATTTTTCTGATGCACGTTGCTAAGTAGTAATTACAGAGCATTTCTTCGAACCTATTGGAGTTTCTTTTTGCAGTTTTTGGGGTGTTTAAAAATGAGAAATGGATATTTACATTTTCATAGAATTGCTCTTCAAGTTGTCAGAAGTGCTGTATGATGCATCATGCAAGTTGTTTTTGCAGTTTAGAAGTGAGCTTCTTTAGTATACTGTTAGAGGTGATGCATCATGCATGCCCATCTTTTGTATGAGGATATCAATCCGAACAGAGTATTCATCAAAGAAATACAAGCTACAAACAACTAAATTTATTTTTATTATCATTCAGTTTGTTGATATTCTCTTGTTGTGGGAAAGATTATTTAATTTTTACTAATTCAAAATTGTCAAACTTATTCTATTCTGAAATGTTGGTATATTCTTCATTTTAATTGATCCCCCTCCCTTTGTTGTGGGTTGTGAAACATATTCTTGACCAGTACCTTTGATTATTTGAAGTGATGGAAGAAATATGGATCCATGCATATACCTTCTTTTCTATATAAAAGATTAATAAATTTGTAATATTTAAAGAAATATTATCCATCCTTCAACTGTTGATGACTGTTGTCTCTTGAACCACCCGTAAACTGGTAACACCCTTTTGGCTAACCTATCCTCCCCCATCCTGACATTGGACTATCTCTTTGGCCTAATCTTAGGCTCTAACCTCCATTAGTAGAAGCCTCAAGTTTTTTGGGCATTGGGTTCTCATTGAATGGTTTTATGTTTAACTTGATATTCTGTTTAACTTGTTCTTATATGGAGGCTCTTGTTTTTATCCACGCGCACACACTTGTAATTTGCAGAGGAAGTTAGCTTGCCATTCTCTTGTCCCTGAACAATGGAACTTGATCCTGTTGATAGGATATCACTCAGAACAAGGATGGCATGATGGTCACTGGACAGTGGTTTTATCGTCCTGAAGAAGCTGAAAAAAAGGGTGGTGGAAGTTGGCAATCACATGATACCCGAGAGCTGTTTTATAGTTTCCACCGTGATCAGGTTCCTGCAGAATCTGTAATGCACAAATGTGTTGTGCATTTTGTTCCATTGCATAAGCAGCTTCCAATTCGTAAACAACATCCTGGATTTATTGTGCGAAAAGTGTATGACACTGTTGAAAAAAAACTTTGGAAGCTTACTGATAAGGACTATGAAGATTCTAAGCAGCAAGAAATTGATGAACTTGTTAAGAAGACAATGTCTCGATTGGGAGATCTTCCTGATATTGAGCCTGAAGATGCCCCGGCTGATCATGAAGATCAGTTGAAGACTAAAAAGAGTTTTAAAAGGAAAAGTATTTCTCCTCTTGATGTTACTAGAGATGAATCAGAGGCAAACAGGTTTGATCACACTTTAAAAGCTGAAACACCAGGAAGTTGTACTGCTAATCGATCAGAGTTTCACGCCATATTAGAAACATTTGATGTTCTAACTGGTGATAGTCATCGAGATAAATGGTTGGAAAAGCTCTTGGAAGGGATTCAGTACATATGTTATTCTCCTGAGAACACGCTTGAAGATGATATTGGAAAAGCTGCTAATGGTGCAAAATTGGACAATAAGCATCCAGACTCTTCAGTTGGAGCTCAGAATGATACCAAGGTATGCAGCTAGAAAATATGCACGTGAATGGTCTGGTAGATGTGCTGATTAGCTATATTATTGGTTTGACCGGTTGTCTGTATTTTGTTTTTATTCTTATTTGATCAATGAAAGTTCATCTTTCTATAAAAAAAAGTAGTTATACTTTTTGCGGTTTTCCAGAGCTGCAAACCTTTTCTCTGGCCAGATGCAGCTGTCCCGGCAATAATTGCTCTTGAGAAGGTTTCCAATGATGCTCTTTCCGCTGATTTTCTAAAGTATAACCAAAAAATGCGGCAGCTGGTTTTCAACCTTAAGGTTAGAATGCTTTCTATACGTTTTTGTTAGTGCAAAAGGTTGTCAAGTTGTGAATTGAATTGTATATTGTTATTTAAAAATAGTGTATTGTTTATTGAATTTTTTTTAACTACATATAAAATGCTAATAAATAAATAGCTTGTACATTTATACCAACATTGACATATGTAACCATGGGAAAAATTTGACAGTAAACCTCAATGTATGTATGTATGTATGTTTATTTTATATTATATTATTAAGACCTTTCAAAAAATATATTATTAGGATTATAATTTTTGATGCATTCAGTTTCCACAATGTTGAATCACCAATAGACCCAAAAGTTTAAGTTGTTGGGCTATGACAAATTTAGTGCTTGTTGGGATAGATTTTGAAAGTGTTTAAAAGTGTTTTTTAATGGTTATCAAAAACACTTTCAAACACTTCCAAAAGTTATCCCAAACGGCAATTAATCTTTTATGTATTATCAACACTCGCCCTCATGAGCTCATATATTTGCATGAGGCTCAATCACGTGGAACATTAATAAATGGGAGGAAATGATGATGCATGAGTTTGAAACCTCCCGATACCATGCTAAATCACCACTAGATCCAAAAGTTTAAATTGATAGGTTAAGGCAAATTTAATCTTTTAGGGTGTGAGTGGGGTTTTGAGGGGTGGGAAACAAGATGGGTACCAAATACCCATGTTTGGTTTTAGATGCCTTGTTATGTTATTAAAAACTTCCCATGTATAAGGATTATAAAGGTGGTCAAATTGAAAAAGAGGAATATAACTCACCGAGTATTAACATTGTTAGATGGATTGGTTGAATAAGAATGCTCAACAGCAGGATGTTCTGTAATCTTGCTTTAAATATTTTGCTATGTATGCAGCAAAAATTTCTAATGTTGTTTACTCGATCCTTGATTATTTCTTTTTCTTGGCAGAACAATCGCATACTTGCTCAACGGCTGTTAAACGGAGAGTTGGAACCATCAAAAATCCTGAATATGTCACCTAATGAGCTAAAGGTAATACAGTGATGATAATTCTCTCTTTGTCTTTACTTTAACGCTTTTGTCAGATGTTTTCTAAGTAAAAATTTTTCTCATGTCACTTAGTTACACTAACTACGTTTTTCCACGACTATACATTGTAATAGACAGATTTAGCAGTGGGTGGTGTCGGATGAATAATTGCCATTTCTTTTAACTTGACAGATACAAGATTAGTAGTGACTTTCTTATTTATGTACTGTATGTCTTTCTTATTTTGTGTGAAATATATTATTACTTGTTACTTCCCTTCCTCGTGAACCTTATTTATAATTTATGTATTGTGAAATATATTATCAGTTGTGAAGTGACTTGCTACTACTTCCCTTCCTCGATAACCTTCTGTGGTAAGTAGGGTCTTCTGTTCTTTGTCAGGTGTTAATTCACTGCATCTGAATCTTGTTGGGCAAAGTCTCCACTTTCTTCAATAGTTTGAAAATAATTTTTAAGCATTGGGATGTCCTGCCCATTGCTCGTCATTCTTGTCTATCATCTTCACAAGTGTCACTGTGACTGGTATTCTGATTATTACTATGGTCTGATGACTTGATAATTCGTATTATATCTTAATATTTACTTTTTAGGAATATTTGTATTTATCTCCCCTTTTGACACGACTTTCTCTATTTCTATGAGTGTGCATAACAATTTTTTTATTAAATGAGTGCTAACACACATTTTGGAACCGAGATAGTATAATTCACCATAATGGTTAATTACAGGAAGGATTGACAGCCGAGGAAACAGCAACAAAAGAGCCTGACGAGTCTGAACAAATGCAGGTCACTAATTTCCACCTTTTAATCTCTTTCTTTTTTAATTCATTACTTTCTATTGCACACACCAATTGACTATAAGATGAAACAGATGACTGATGCTCGGTGTTCAAGATGCACAGAATGTAAAGTGGGTGTAAGGGATATTATCCAAGCAGGACATGGAGAACGATATCAGGTCAATCCATTTTTTCTTCCTTGAATTTTGCTTTTGCCTTTGACAACCAGGGCTTTTTATCTTGTTGAAGCATATACTCACTAAACTTAATTGCTCTTGATGGTATAGTTGGAGATATATATGGTGCACAGTCTGTTCTCTATTTTAGATATTATGCTTTCGCTGTTTGGTATAATTTTGATTTCAGAGAATGAGATAGCTGAGAACAGTTTTGAGGAACAGTATAGTATTGCTCACTTCCCCTGGTTTCACAATTTCAGTTGGAGTGCATTGCCTGTGGTCATTCTTGGTATGCCTCTAGGGATGATACATCTACGCTGACAATAGATGCCGCAGCCAATTCTGTAAAAAGTGTTGGTACCGCACCGTGGGCAACTGCCAAATTTGAAGATGTGGAGAAGAGTTTGCTCAGTCCCCGTGAGCCTGTCAAAGCTGCTGCAGATGACCTTTTCAAGAAGACGAGTGAAGCGTACATACCTGTATTGGATAGCCAGAAATCATTTAACAAGTCTAAGAAGGAAGACAACACAGAACCGGCTAAAAATGCATAGTAAGGAGTCTGCTAACATTGTTCGATGGTAATCTCTTGCTTACACTTAGGATTGATCGCAATGTACAGTTAGGCAAGTTTTCATGTAAATGAAGTTCTCTCGCTCCCTTTCTTCATCTTTTGCCTTAAGCTGAGCCATGGTTTGGTACCGACAACCAGTTATAGCGCTGTAGTTAGATAGTAAGACAGACTCCTTACCTTAGTAAACACGCAGTGCTTAAAGCTCACATTCATATTCTCTCCTTATATATGTATGTTTGTGCATCTGTTAATAAAATTTTCTCTTAGTCTAGTATTGGCTTGGTGTAGAGGTATTTTGATTTCTACAGAAGCTCGCCACCCCTGCATGTTTTCTCCCCCCAAGAATGTTGGAGCACTAACAATGCTACAGCGGAAGGTGGTTGAAGAATTAATGAAGACGAAAATTCACATCTTGTAAGATAATGTGATGAACTATATGAATTCTCCATGTTAAACAAACTCTTGAGATAATAGAGGGTTTCATAAGCCTAACTTGTGTTTGTTAGATAGATTTAATTACTTAAAATTTAGCTTTCTAAAAAAGTATTGAACGGTGGGTCGGTAATTTTTTTAAAAGAGTTTAATAATACAAAACTCTAATTGAAACTTATGCCCAATATATTTAGCATAGAGTACACAAATTTGTGAAAGCTATAGGTGGGGTTATTAATATACAAGGAAATTTCAAAAAACTAGTATTAGAAACTTTGTAGGTTCTCTCAGTCTTTAAATTATAGCTGTGTTTTTGGTTCACGTAAGGCGACACCCGCACGGAGGGGCAGTTCAGTCCTTTCCTATATCTATTATTATAGAGTAGGATGGATGGATTAGGTCATATTGCCTAAAGGTAGGCGTTTGAAGGAATACCGTTTTGTCAGTGCAAGTGTCCTTACTTTGCCAAGTAAAAGAGTCTATTATATTTATTTATTTTGAGTAATTACATTCGGTCTTAATTATTCCTGCATTTTCGTTATTATTGATTATAGTTATTTATTTGTTTTTATTTCCCTTTTATTTACATAATTTTGCATTATATTATCTTCTGGTGACATGCCTAAAGTTGAGCCATGCGATTCATTGGAACGTTTTAACATTTTTTGAATGAAAATAATGTTGGTGGGTCTTTATAGTTACATTCTCACTAAAAAAAAAAAAAACACTATAATATGCTTTCGATTTTTTTTTAAAAATTTTTGCTCTCTTTTTTTAATTTAGAAATGTATTTGATATTTCATTCATTCCTAAAATATTTTTTCTGCAAAATTAATTGTTTAAAATAATTTTATTTAATCGTTTCCGCCATTTTTTTTTTATATATTTAGGTAAACAAAATACAATAAATTTAAAATCTTTATCTAAAATTTGTATTTAGCTATAGAAACAAACTTTTTTTAGGAGAAATTAGTAGCATTTTATGAATTGATATTATTTTTAAATAGCAAAAAGATTGAAATTTTAGAAAAATGACATTTTCTCAAAGGCGTGTGTGTGATGGTTTTACATTTGCTCTGGGTGAGGGTGGAATTTTTTTTTTGGTAATTACTGAAATAGCATATTTTTACATATTAATTGTTGAAATGTTTGAATTTTTTAAAAATGACTTAAATAGCATAATTATAGTTCAATAATTAATTGAACTAAAAAATTAATTTTTTTAATAAATTCATTGAAAATAATAATAAAAAATATCAAATAGTTCAATAAATTATTGATTTTGAACTTAAAAAACAAAAAAAAAACAAATTCATTAAAAATACATATAAAAAATAGTTCAATAATTAATTGAATTATAGTTCAATAATTTATTGAACTATAATTATGCTATTTGAGTAATTTTTATAAAGTTCGGACATTTTAATAATTAGTATGCATATTTTAGTTATTTTTAAGAATATCAATTTAGAAAATACCATTTTTGAAAACAAACGCCCTTATTTTTATGAGAACTTTCAACCTATGACAATTTTTTTTTATGAAAAATATAAAAAATAACAAATGTTTTGAGATATTTTAAAAATAACATTTCTTAGCTTACCATTAAAAAAAAACTCAAATGATTATATATGAAAATCTAAACGAGGGCGGGGATTCTCCATTAAGAATTTGGTTCTTCTATGTGGACCAAATTTTCCATTTGCAATATATTTTCAATTTTAATAAATTTATAAATATTTTGATTAGCTAAAAATATATCTAATCATAATATTTTAGTGTAAACTATAAGATTAATAAAAAGAATATTAATTAAACAAACATTTTTCCGTTTCCATCTTTAAAATTGAAAGAGATTAAAAATATTCCCTATTTTGATTCCCTTCTCTATTCAAAACGGGGTCCTCGTGTCGTGGGGACTCATAATTTTGACACCACTCAAGAAAAAGAACGCTATCACATTCCCCTAGCTAGCTGTTTATGGTTCATTTATTTGCTGCTTAAATATTTGGCCGAATGGTCAAATAAAATTGAAACTAATATTATTAATAAAAATCTGCTACCGTGTATGATTTTATTATTATTATTATTGAGAGCAATAATGTATAGATATTTTTCGAAATTAATTTTAATAATAATAAGAAAAAAAAAACCTCTCTGATTTCAATTCTAATTTTTAATAAGTCAGAAAATTTGTTCAGTATTTTTACTTTTAAATTTTTTTATTGAGTAGCTATCATGCATAAAATAAAATCAATATAAATCTTTTATCCTCTCATAATTAAAATATAAATATTTAATTCAAATATATACGAGACTTAATTATAATGAGATTTTTTTTATAGACTTAAACATATACAAGAATTAAATCGTTAAAAAGGATATATATATATTATATACTCAGATATGGTTTTAACTTAGTATCATCCTACCAAATATATTTATTTTATAAATATTACAATCAATTTGAAGGAGGGGAGACACGAACTTTCGATCTAAAAAAATGGAGCAGATGTCTATTGAGTTATGCTCATGTTGACACCAAATATATATTTTTAAAAATTATAAAATGGTTCTTAAAATTGTATTCAAAAATCAAATTTCACCAAAAACGAAAGAGGATAAGAAAATAATTAAAATGAATTTGAGTTTGGAAAACGGGAGTCCAAAGATTCCGTGGGTTATATCTGAAGCGACCGTCTGTCTTGGTTTTGCTCCCTCCCAATTCCCACAAAATCCCATTTTACCATTTTTATCCTTTCTTTTCTAAACCTATCCAATATTTCCGAAATTAACCCTCCTTCTTCATAATCTAATTTTATATTTTTAATTCATTCATTCATTTGTGTGTATAAAATTCATCTAAATTCTCTATCCCTCTCCCCCCTCCTTTTTTTTTTTTCTTTTTTTTAAGGAAAAATTGCATAGAAGATAAAGAGATTATGGAGGAAAAGTAGGAAGAGAAGAGAATAGAAAAGAGTGATTTTGTATAATATTGAAAATAATATGTATGTTTTAGTGGTAACTTTCTTTATATATATTTTTTTAAGCTACTAATTAGATCTAAATCTAATCTTATATCATGTATTGAATTATAGAAGGTATAAATTGATTTTTAAATATAGTAAAAAACATTTCTTTAAAAAATATCATTTTTCTCCCTCCCTTACCCAAAATAAGTGTGAAAACCCGACCCACGTACGCTTTTAAGAAAAATGTAATATTTGAAAAAATTCAAATATTTTTTTTCTTAAAAAAAATCAATTCATGAAATGTCATCTAGTAAAATTTCTCATAAATATTATCAACAGAGGTGGAGCGGAATATTTTTTAGGCCGAAATTTTTTTATGAAGCTATTTTTGAGTGGAGGTAAAATTGATAAAATCTACCAAAAAATAGGTTTTTTTATATAAATTTTTTAAAATCTTTAAAAATAAGGAAAGGCAATTGTCCCTCACAAGTTGCTTTGTTTAATGACAGTAAAGTCATTTTAAAAAAATGTATCAATAACAAGTAAAATTATATAGTTATTTAATGCAGTGCTATTAACTTTTTCTTAATTGTATTCTATGCATCAGTTCATATAAAATTAAAAAATAAATGTGAAAAAGTCTAGAAACTAAAAGTAACTATTTCTAAACCTAAACTTGAAAAAAAGAAAAATAGAACTTGTAAAAATTGTGATATAAATGAAAACTTTATTTGGTCTATCAATCTTTATTTTTTTCTATCAAGATAAAAGATAACTTAGAAGCTAGAAGCTAAAGGGGGACCAAAGAATAGTCCTTAAAGCCAATAATTTGACCAACTTTCAAAGACCCTTCTTTTGGACCATTTGTTGATTTTATATGGCAACCTCACCTTTTTTTCACAGCTTTTGAATCAATTATATAAATTTATTTTTCTTCAATGCTGCCAAAATTGATTTTTTATTTTTATTTTTGATATTTTTATCTCATGGGTATTTTGGTAATTGACCAAGACCAAGTCATGGGAACTAAAGGACTTTAAGGTAATTTCACAAGGTTTGTGCTTTCACAATTTGATAATGAATCTCATTTTTATAAAACTAATAATAATTGTAAACAGTCTGATTAATTATGGGGATTCCATACTTTAATATTTTGCGGTTCCCAAAACCTTTAAATAGTGTCTTGTGGCAGTGATACTAGTTCACTCCCCTTCCTAGCTAATTATACTTGAATTTCCAATATTACCCCCTAAATATATAATAAGAATGTCTATTTAGGTACAGGTGTAATATGCTTGTGGATAGGAAGTCCATTTCAGCTGCTCCATTGGGTGCCATAAAGGAACAAGTATAGAAAAAAAATGTTTTTTTTAGATATTACATCAAATTGGAAAAGATGTCACTCGAAACTTCAATTTAATGAGAATAGAATAAGTATCTAACGAATTGAATTATACTCAGGTTGACAAGGGAAAAAAAATATGAATCTTAGAGTTGTCTATCACCAAAATATGTAGAATTTTGATGGATTAAAAAAAATTAGGTTGGAAAGTTTTCACTGCTTTGCTATATGCTTTAATGAAATCTTATCTAGTCTTTGTGGACTTTAACATAACATATTTCAGATCATGTGACCTTTTAAAAAGAAAAATTGTTACCCTAGACTTCTATTATCTTAGGGAAAATTTGGATTACGGGTGTATTCTATGAGTTTTTATAGTAAGTATGTCTTTCTACTTTATTAAACTCATGAATTTATTCTAGTATAATAATTTTTTAACATTTTTTTAAACGTGAGTTTCTATAGTGCATAAACTTATACACCAAACACAGTCTATACAAATCTATTCTTCACAACCCTAAATTACATAAACTCAGACTTCTCAAATCCATAATCCACTTATTGATTGCAAAAATATCCAATAAAAAATGATAATTAAACTTCTATTTTAGACAATACATCAAATTTGAGAAGGGTAAATTTATATTTTAATTCTTATAAGAACATTAATACCTAACTAGTTTAATCTACATAGCCATTAGAGTATATGGTATAAATTTATAATTTAACTACAAAATTAAATGAATTATTTATTTCTTTTTAATAATAAATATAAATTTAAACAAGTAATGAAATATGAATAACACATTAAATTTAAAAGAATTACATTTCATCTTCACAAAATAAATATATGAAATAATATCAAAACCACACACACACAAAAAAAAAAAAGGAAAAAGAAAAATATGAAGATGGTAGAGACTAGAGAGGCGGGATATAATGGAAATAGTTCTTTTAAGAAGACATGAACAGTAGCTTCTCAGTTATCTTGTCTCTCTTCCCAGCAACCTTCACTCGTGTGAGAGAGATTTCTTTCTCTCTCTCTCTCTAAACGCATGCTTTCTCTCTCTAGAACTTGCCTTACTTACATTACACACTCTCTCAAAGACTTCACTTTTTGTGCTTATTATGCTTTTTTGCCTATGGCCCAAGTTTATGATTCATCTTTTGCTTTTACCCTTCTCAACTTTTCTTGATTCTTTGTCAATTCTTACTCTTATTTGCTGATTCCTTAATTTGGGTTTTTGTTTAATGGATTCATTTGAAGCTTTCAGCTGAAGAAATTGGCCAAACAACATGATTGCTTTGCTTTCACTCTTCTAAGATCTGGTGGGTTAAAGCTAATTTCCCATAAGGATTCTTCTTTTTCTTTTTTTATTTTAGTGTTTCTTCTTGTTTGAAATGTTGCCCTTCCTTACATGTTGGACTGGAGCATATAATTGCTATAAAAGATCCCAGTTTCTGGAATCAAGTTTGATTTTTGGAAGCTTTCTGATAATTAGAGTTACTAAATTATTAATGGGCTTTATGAATTTTCATAATTTGATTATTTGCAAGGTTAGAGTTTGAAGATCCTGAGCTGCTACTTTTAGTCCAATTTGAGCATTGGTTCTTTATTTTTTTTTTAAGATTTGTATTTCTACTTCTAGATTGAGGAAGAGACGTCAATTCTATGATCTGTAGTGGTTTTTGGATATACATGCAAAATAAGGCTTTGTAGTTTATATGGAAATGATAACAGCTCTTGAAAACAAGTTCTATGTAGTTGTCCCGTGGGTTTTGTCAAGGTGCGGGCAAGCTGGCGCGGATACTTACGGATATTAAAAAAAACTATGTAATGCAGGCCAGTGCAGTTCCTATTAGTTGCAAATCTATGAATTAGTTATTTGAATTAGACCTTTACTGGATTTTCTCTTTATCCATTTACCTCTAATCAGAGTATTGATATGTTTTTTCATAGCTTGTGAAGATGTTGAGTCACAGTTTTTTTCTTCTTCTGCCTTCTCATAGTTAGCATGGGCATCTAGTTAAATTTCATTGAATTTGGCTTAGAACTCTGCAGATTATTTACGTTTCCCTAACCTTCAAATTTCTGGCAGAGCTTTGAATCATATAATGGGACAAGATATAGAATTGGACTTTGACAGCATTTGTTCAGTGGATCTGAGTCCTAACACTGTTCTTCCATCGATTCCTCGGCATTCAAGCATTAAAAAGAGAAACACAATCGGAAAACATAATCATAAAGCTGTCATAGTGAATGTAAAGGATGATTTCACAGAGATTAGATTCGGTCGCCACCGCAGATCTTGTAAAAGCAATTCTCTTAGACCAGTTGAATTGGAAAGCAATGAAGTGCCCGAGGGAGTTTCTATGTACCAGAGCTCCGAAGAGGTAGGAAAAATAGATGATATGGGCATTCAAGAGGGAAGGAGAAAAATAGAAATTTCATGTGATTATGAAACCTCTTGGTCTAATGGTATTGTAGACTCCTTGTGTAGTTCAGATGAGGAAGGACCACAGAAGAGATCTCCAGTGTTATCTATAAACACAAAAAAACTAAATCAGTCACCAGTTAATGAGCGTTACATAGGGCCACGTTCATCAGATGGCTTCATTGAGATGTACCTAGATTCTGACAATGATAAAATGGTGCTAAAAGATTCGAGCAATCATCTTGCGAATGTTCCAGGAGTTGGACCCTTTGACTATGGCAAGGAACATATCAAGAGAGACAAGGTTCACACATTACAGAAGTCACTCTCTGAGAAGGTAGAAATGCCTCAAAAACAGTTCCAATTGGAAAATACTCTATCATCTAGGCACAGCCCAAAGATTCGTCTCAGTCCTTTCAGGAAAGTATTGAATCCGTTTATGAAATCAAAATCTGTTAGAAGTCCTTTCAGTTATGTACCAGAAACTGGAGACAAAACTGTTAAGACAGATGACCTGAGGAGAAACAAGACATATAGAAAATCGTTGCTGCAAGATTTCTCAAATACAACAAAGAGTTTGGATTGTGATTCTCATTTTGTGAATAATAAAAACCACCATTCTGCTGTTTCATGTTCGCCAGTTCATTTACATGGCTCTCTCAAGTTGGAGAAAAGACACGGGATGCCATTTTTTGAGTTCTCTCAGAGCTTCCCTGAAGATGTCTATGTGGCCAAGATGTGGAAGACAGGCAATGCTTTTAAGTGGGTGTATACATTTCATACCCGAGATGGTCGAAAAAAGAGTAATGCCAGTGGTTTGGGACTGAATGATAGCTGCAAAAACTCCTTAATGGTGGGACAGATGCAAGTTACCTGTTATTTATCGTCAGAACTTAGAGATGGTAGTTTTGATAGCTCCATGGTCACAGAGTTTGTTTTGTATGACACTACACGTGCTAGACAAAGTACTGCTTCCCAAGAAAATTGTGAATGCATTCTGGATCCTGTCAAACCTCCCAAAAATTCTGATTCAGGCTTAAATGGGGAAGCTTTCAGTATGAGTGATGGGACTCAACGAGAAAAACCCAAACATCAACAAAAATATACTTCTGACAACCGTGATTGTGGTTTTAAAGATGCTTACCCTTGGGAATCATCAGATTTGCATCCGGACCTGGAATCTGCTGCTATTTTTATGCAAATCCCACTCAGCAAGAGAGAAAGTTTGAAGTATAAAAGAAGTGACAAGGCAAGCAGTAAAATGAACCCAGTCTTACAAAATATCTCTATGATTGAACCAAGGAAAGATGTCCGCCCAGATCACACAAATTCAGAAATTCTGAAGGTAGTAATTCCCATTAGCAACCATGGTTTGCCAGCTGATGACAGTCATGGCCCTTCTACGTTACTCGATCGCTGGAGGTTGGGAGGTGGTTGTGATTGTGGTGGTTGGGACATGGGTTGTCCTCTACTAATTTTTGGCACCCATGGTATCCAATGTGCTGAAAAACAAGTGCTCAAGGAGAAACAGACTTTTGAACTTTTTCTTCAGGTAAGCTTTCTGTTAGTTCCAGATAATTTATCGTGCAAGCTATAATTGCCGGCTGATGTATCATATTAAGTTTAAGGCTCTGAGCCTACTTTCATTCAGATGCCTTCAGGTATAATTTTAATGGAGCAATGTGCTAATGCTTAAATTAGGTGTTTTCTGTAAACTTTCTTCACAGAATCACATTAAGGTGTTGTTTGTTAGCAGTGTTTTTTCGGTTTAGAATCCGACTTCTTGTTGGATAATATATATTGTTATGAGATAATGTATTTGAGTTGCATTGTTAATTGTCAGTCAATAAATTTGGTAAGAGGACGGTCTCAATTTTTTTTTTTTTGAAAACCTTACATTGTCCTTGTAACTCTTGAGGATTCCCAATTAGGCTATGCCTTCATGACTAAACAGGTTCGATAGGGCAACGGGTTCTTGGTTGCTATAATAGTAAAGGTTAAGCTCATCATTACTGCCTATAGAACATATTAAAGTTTCATGCATACCTATATCAATGTATGCTTCAAGTGTATTAAAATTATCTATATTTCTGTATGCTGTGACTAAAATCGTGTTTATTTAATCTGTCTAGGCTTTGGCAAGTGATTAACATCTCTTATCATACTTTTTTTTATGTGGATACAGGGAGTAAAGGATAATACTCCAGCATTGGCCTTGAATATTGTCAAAGATGGACAGTATGCTGTTGATTTTCATGCAAAATTATCAACATTGCAAGCATTCTCCATTTGTGTTGCTATTTTACATGCGACGGAAGCCTGCACTGCTATTCAAGCGGAGGAAAAAAAGCAGTTGCTGCATTCTAATTCCTTAAAAGTGCTGCTTGAGGATGAAGTAAAATATGTAATCGACACAGTTTCGCTGGAGGAGAAGAAAAGAGAATCCAAAACTTTAAAAGAAACACCACCATCATATGTGCTCAATCCTCCATTTTCTCCTATTGCCAGGGTATAGATGAGGCCAACTTGATCAGCACAGACAGATATTATGGCTTCTTCAGATGATTCCATATTTTGGCTTTAGAGCTTATCTGGTAGAGGAAATCAAGGCAACTGCTTGATAAAGCTGAAATCGAAGAAATGGTACAAGGAACCTTTTCGGACAACCGCACGCGGGGTTCTCGGATCAGGGGCATTGGAATTCTTTTGTAGAAAAGATGCAGCAACTTGCTTAGAAAAGCCGAAATGACTTGTAGGAGAGACTTGGGATAGAGGTGCTAGAGTCCTATTATTTATTATTTTTCAAAGACCAAATCTTTGCAAATAACTTGATAGTTCACTGTCCATATTGTAATTTGGTAGGGAGATAAGTAACAAATTGATGATAACTAGAGATACTATGGTCCTTTACATGGGACCTTTTTTTTTTTTTGTAAATTATTTTAGTTGAGGGAAAGTGAAAGTCTTGATATATATATTTCAGAGAGTTGGTTATGATCTATGTAGATCTAGATTTGTCAATCGTGTTCTATTTTCTAAGACAACAAATAATGGCAAGCTTCTGTCATTTGCACTGCTTTTAAAAGCAGTTTTTATTTTTTAGCACAATTTTTATAATAAAAATATGCTCAAAAAAAATTTAAGTAATTTTTTTCTTTCAGATCCTACATTTATGAATTGATTCAATGTCATCAATAATCATTTATCATTTTAAAACCATTAAAAAATTGCAAGTTGTTTTTTGAAACACTTGCAAACATAGCCTCAAGATTAAGAACAGTCGGCTAAAGATTTTCATCGAATTGGAAGCACCGCTTTCAAGTTTCAACCAGAGAGCCAAATGTGCATTCTTGGTTTTATTTGGCCACCTCTACAAAATACAAAGTTTGCCTTCAGGTTAAAGCATGCAAAACACCATAACCCTAAAAAAAAAAAAAATCTTTTAACTTAAAATTATGCAAAACATTCGAGCTTGTATTGACAGGTAACATATCAAGTCCACAAAGGTGAAAAAGATACTCAAAATCGACCAAGTGGCCACCTACCAAAATATTATCTTACTAGTTTCTCAATACAAATAGTGTAAACCCACCGTAAGATTAGTCAATATGCGGATAAGCTAATCTAGAAACTCACTGTCATAAAAAAAAATTTACAATTACATGTGCAAAAATGACTTAGGTAAAAAAATATAAATCCAATTCTCAGGGACTGCTGCCGCACCCAAGTACATTTCATTTAATTTACATGAGAGGTGAAAACCCAAAAAGTGAGACCCTCCTCATACAGTGAATGAAACACCCCTCGGTAATTGCTGTGGCAGAAAGTTCATAAAATGATTACTCTAACAAGCCATTCCCAGTTAGCTGAAGAACACCCCTCAGTTATTTTCCTCACCACACCACTTATCCAGATCAAATTCTTCACATTTAGCAGATATTTTAGGGCAAATCCTGCATCCTGGTTGATGATGAGGATGCTGTTGCTGCTGCTAGTGATGATGAAAAGAATTGCAATTGCCTTTTGTTAGGATTGTACTCTTCAAATAGCAAGTCGAGACGCCTCAAGAGAAAGAAGTCTCTTAAAAAATTCATAAGAGCCAAAGAAGATTGCTCCTTGTGACATATACATAACCAGCCTTGGAGTCAACCCCCTGATGACACAAATAAGATTATTGATTAATCATTAGGTACAAAGCAGAAGGATAATAAATTAATAATTACAAGGAAAAGAACCTCCTTGACAAGGGTTATTAGCAGACCAATCTGTTAGTTCATGTTAGATTATATCCTCCAATAAACTGTCGATGCCACGAAAAGGCATACCTGTAGAGACCTTTCAGACCTTCTTTCTTGCCTATTTCATGGAGAGCATGAATCACATTTTTATATGGGTTCAGAGATCCGGGAATTTGTGTCTGCAGTCTTGTCTTTACCACATCAAAAGGAGTGGTAAACAGAGCAGCAGTCGAACCAGCTAGACCTCCAGAAACTAACTGCAGATAAAGAATAATCATCTTGACCAATATTGATCTATTATAACTCTTATAAACCATCTTTGACACTGATAGAGAAAAAAAATCAGAGAAGGAGATATTCAGTAGACATAGTAATGGAATGGGAAAAGGGATTAAAACTATCTTTTTATTCCTCCATAATTGCTTCGTTCTCCATATTTAGGAAATCAAAGTGAGGGCAAGGAAGCCTCTAGTCATTTTAAAAATAAATAAATAAATAAATATAGTAAAAAAAAAAAAATTTAAAAAAAGAAGAAGAAGAAGAAGAAAGATGACATTTGAAACTTTAAAAATTGATAAAATATATTTATAGACTTTTTAATGATTTAAACAACTTTGAAGTCAAGGGTAGGGACGAGGTTGGATTATCAAGTCAAGTCAAATTCCAAGTTTCATTGAGGTTGGATCCATAGATCATGATCAAATTGGAAAATTTTCCATCCCTAATTTTAGTAGCTAAAGTAGAGACTTGGTGGAAAGACTAGAATAACAAACCGTTTGTAATGTACTTGGTTGATTATTACATTTCATCAGTCCCTTCAAACTTTCATATGTATAGAACTGCAAAGAAAAATAATCTCAAAATTTCATGGTGACAATGGAAGAAAAATGAACTTAGGTTCAACTACGTACTAGGATGTAAGAATGAAGGCCTAGTACATAAAGTTTGTTTAACTCCCCCCCACCCCAAAACACTATGTCAATGTGTTTGTGTGTGTTGCTTCCATTGACCTTTTGCTCCACACGAACCCATTAGCACACAGAAATTTCTCACCTTGACAATTGAGTGTGGAATATTTCTGCAGAGAACAGCTCCCCACCCCGTATATAATCCACGTAATCCACCTTTCGCTACAATCCCAACAAAGGCATTCCTGCAAGAAATGATCAACGTGATATATATAATTGACAAAATATCATTTAAAATTGAGCTTAAGATGTAATTTATGCACCGAAAGAAAGTTGCAGGACCATAAGCAAAATAAGGAAATTATTCGAAGTAGCCGAACAATAATTCAAATAATAACATTTAAAATAAAGCCAATATAAGTTCAAATTACTGGTAAGAATAAGTACAAAAATAAGTTTTCTGTACACCAACAATGACTGAACAAGAATCTTGATTGTATACCAGCAATTAGAGTAGTGAGCACTAACTTGCATCTGCTGCTTTATACGCTCACTTGGGGTAAAAATAAAAGATGTGGCAGTACTTGCACAACCACCAGCCACTCCATGTGCAAAAGAGTGATACTCCTAAGCAAAATAATCAAGTCAGAAACTTCAAAAGCTAACCAGAAAATATTCAAAGAGAATAACTATGAACTGGTATAATTGATCAAAATGTTACACCAATGGTCTCAAAACTGATCGGGGTTCAGAATTCTGCATCTTGCATCTCTCCCCCAACTCAGATCAAATTTCATACAAGGCTAACTTGCAAGTCCACAAGTTTCATTCTCCATAAAACATCAGCAGAATTGCAGAAGTGGGCCATATGTTTTCAAGTGGCACCTTTCAATTGGCAGTAAGCCACAACGTCATCAATTATCTTACATTATCTTTACCTCTCGAGTGTACTCTGATTTTTACTTAGAGAGGGGGAGAGAGCAAGAGTAAAGGCCCAAAAACACCTAAAAGGGAGAGAAAACAGAATACATAATGATGAGTGACATAATGAAAACCCTACCTTTCGTAAAAGAGGAAGCAAAGCTACTTTAACTGATTCATATGTAAATGTGTAAACAGCAGATATTGGAGCTGAAGAAGCAATATTGGTTGCGACTCCACGATAAAGCCCACTTAAACCTGAAATAAGTATGTTACAATTTTCAGAAAATTCTTCGATAATTATAAGTCCAATTGTCCTAGTTTTCCTGATTGAGAAATGTGTTCCCTAAAGGATCATCAACCAACCTCGATCAGAGACAATTGATTTTCCAATATAACTGAGAGACCTCTGTTCTGCATGATAAGACTGAACCACTGTTTTGATTGTATCAACAGGATGTAAACAGACGCTGACAAATACACCAGCCAAAGCCCCTGCAAAAGCATAATCTTGCCTGGGAAGAGTATAACTAGGTTTTTCCCAAGTTGATGAGAAACTCTGTTTTATATATTCATCATCAATGATGAGCTTGTCAGGTTGTTTGATTTCACTCTCAAGTTGTTCACCACTATCATCCTTGTGTCTGTAGTCAAGTGCACCATCATCAGAAGAAGGTAATGGATGAGCTGCCATAATCTCTGGATTTGGCCCCCTTATAATGCTGCTATCTGCCTCAATATCTTGAACAAACGTGAGGATATCTGAGGCCGTATAAATGTTTTTGATCGTCTTCATCTCCAATTTCCGGATGACTAGCGATGATAAATTGATAGGTTGGAACAGGTACGGAGCAGTCTTAGAACTTCCGTTGATCGATTTATTTGTAAGAACACTTGCATCTCCTGAAATGCAGCCCCCAACTTCATTACGATCTTCTCTTGCCTCGGATGCACAAGATTTCATGCTCTCAGTATCAGCAACTTTCACCGGGTAGCATACTTCACTATGAAATATGTCACTCATCCATCCATACAGCTTCCCCAGATTGTAAGATATTTGTATACTAGCAAGACCTTTTCTCTTCCATAATTCATTTGAGACATCATTACCACCCTGTAGTAGCCTCAAAAATGATGACAGGGAATAATTTTTACAAGGTTCTAATTCTAACATGGACATCTTCTGAGTTACTGTCAAAAAAACCAAAGTAGGCTGCAACAACGGAGAACACTGACCATCAGTTTTGAGATCAATACAAATTTTTTTATTTTCAGATGAAGCAATAGCCTTGCCATTAACTTCAACCAGATTATTGAAGATAGCCTCATTGTCATCACCAATTTCTTGATTTAAACTTCTCTTGGTTTGGGAAAAGGTAAAGGGACGACTTGCAAGACTCCATACTTGGCCAAAAACTGAAATGATCTGAGCTGTGCTCAATATCTCCGAAGTCTTGGATTTATTAATTGTACAGGTACTGCAATCCTTACTGTGTTTAGAATTTAAATTGGTGGCATCCTCTTCAAGGACAAAATCAGCAAGCTCAAAGGATATCCTCTCATCTGGTTTCTGCCGGTAATATATTGATGGCTGATTGCTCATACAAGGTTTATTGTGCCTGTTCATTCTCCCAAATCATCCGCAGTTACCTTGATACATGATTTGGAGAAACTGCAAGACAGAATCAGTACATCATATATCACAGGATATAAACTAATTATGTATATGACAAAAATATATAATAATTACATACACTATAACATCCAGACAACCAGGAAAACCAATTACCACATTCTTGAGCTCAGACACGAGATTTATCATAAGGAACAACAACGAGACAGCAATACAATAAACCAGGAAATGAAAAAATAGAAAAAATCAGTTATTTAAAGAAATTGAAACATAATCTCACATACTAGGAATTAAGAGAACAAAAATGACCAAAAAAATGTGCATGCTAGGTGATTGTAATTGGAGACTGCAGATTCATAGGAGGGAAAGGAGGGATTTCTAATAAATATCTGCAGATTGGACTTCTTATAATTCCATAGTCTATTGAAAATTTTAAATTATCTTTTGTGCTAATATACTTGAGCAAAATCCAATCCAAACCATCTGTAATACCTATGGCAAAGTTCATAGAAAAACTCAATAATCAACGAGTAAGAGTAAGAATGGTTCTCTAAAACATTAACACAAAAATGCCTTACTCCTACATATCACTCACCAATCAATTCCTGCATATTTTCACATTGTAGAGACTTTTTCAATAGAGGTAAACAAATCCAGTCTCATTGGCTCGAAAGAACATGACCCACTGGTTAAAATTGGAGGAGCCCTGAAGAAAAAATCAAGTACAAAAGTCACACACTCTTTCACTATTAAAGAAAACCCAAATTTTTTTTGTAAATTCAGCAATTCTTTCATATGTAGTTCAGTTAAATATACATATCATCTTCAAGAAATGAAAAATTAGGGTTAACAAAGAACATAAAAGTTAGGAATATGCATTGAAAAATTAATACCAATCATTAAGCTAAATAAACCATAATAGATACTTTGAAAAGGATTTGATTAACACAATAAAGTCACTAGCTTTAAGAATCAAATGAGATGGTAAAAATTGGGCAAACGATTTTTTTTTTTAATATACATATTCTCCAGTCATAACCTCAAAACTTCAATTCAATTTTTAAGCTTTTCTCATCAACCGATCAAATATTTAAAGAAAAATTGCAGAAGGGAACAAAAAATTTATGAATCTCTAACCTCATTGAAAGCGATGCTCCTAACATCGAAGGAAGGTCTCAACCAATTTTACATTCATTGTTTTTTCCAGGAAACTGATACAAAAAGATTTGTGATGGGGTTTAACCTTAAAGGAAATTATTAAAATAATTGAAAATATATCATTTATATAATATAATTTTTACAAATATATTATTATTTCAATAAATTATTGAACAATTAACTTCTAATATTTATTATTTTAACTTTTATTATAATTAGTATCTAATTACATTTTTTAAAAACTAAATTCTCATTCAATTTTTATATTGTGTTCACTTTCTTTTTAAATTATCATTTTAGTTTTTTAATGAATTTTAGAAAGTAAGACTTTCTTATAATGGGGATCCAACAATTCATTAGAGTAAAAATGCAATACATGTATTTTAAAATTTGACTATATCCAAATTAAGATATTGCATAGAGTTGAAACCTTTAGATTCACTATCTATTAAATGAGTTTTTTGTTTGTAAATCAGGATTTGGGGTGTGTATATAGTGATTTAAAAATGGTTAAAAATTATAGGAAGAGGAACTCATTTTCGATTCACGATCTATAAAAATTTTGAGATAGGGATCCAATAAAAATTCTTTTAAAAGGGGGGACCAGGGTCATTCTGAGAACCAAAATAACGTTTGGGGTGCTTTTACCCTTGGCATGAACCTCCCTTGTGATTTTTTATTACGCAACTCTTCCATTTTCGGTCCAAAATGAGAAGAGGGTTGGTAACGTTTGTAATTAGAAAAAATATTACTCACTTGAATTCTTATATTTGATTATAATATAAGTGTTTTTTTTTCCTAAAGTTAAAAGTATCTAAAAATGATTTTTTGAAAAAATATGTTTTGAGTGCTTATACTTCCGGTGATTTTTCGAGAAGCATCTAAAAATTAAGTATTGATTTTAAAATCAAATATACCTTGATCTTTTTCAGCCACTAATTCATTTCAACTTTCCTTCAATTTTTTGTTTCGATTGTTGTCTAGGAAACCACCATCGTCAGAGCTACAAACTCCACCTCCATTATGATTTCCCTAAAAACATATGTTTGATCGAAAATCTAGATATACTTTTTTTAAAATTTTTATTATATATTTTGTGGCTCTACATTAATTCTAACCAATAAACTATAATTTTAAGATAAATTTAAAAAATGTGACATTGCTATTAGACATCATGCAAAAACGTAACTAGAGTACTAAAATGGATTTTTATAGAATAATATTTTACTAAAAAAATAAACTTTGTTATAAAAATGTCTAAGCCCGGGTTCGAACCGGGGACCTCTAGTGTGTGAGACTAGCGTGATAACCAACTACACCACCCAGACGATCTTGACATTGTAACAAAATTTAAAAACCTAATTTTCTTTTACAAGATTGATTTTCATGTTCCGTTTTAATCACTTGGCAAAATACGAAAATTATCCTTTTACCCTCCACGCCACCCTTCGATTCCATCTCTCAAGATTTTAACACAAGAAAATGAGATCCTTCTTCTGCCGGAACTAAATCTTAAATTCAGCTTGGAAACAAAAAATATGAAGCATAATACAACCAAACCGAGACAATTTTGTTAGGAATTACATTTCCCTTAATTTTTTCCAGCTCTAATTCAGTGTCAAATTGTGAGTTTGTTTCATGGATTACTATAATATCATTTTTATCTTTTTAAACTCACGAGTTTACCATAATATAATAAATTTTCAACCTTTTTTTTAATAAAAATAAGGGTTTCTACAGTGCATAAATCGATGTACCAAACATGAACTACACAAAATCAGGTTACATAATCTCAAGCTTTCCAAATCCAAAATCTAAATGCCCTGCTTTTATAATATAAAAAGAAAAGAAATGGTTAAATTAAAGTGATAAAATACAACCATTGAAACCAGTTTAAATGTCCTAAACAACATTAGTATGTCCATCATCCAAATCTTTGTTAAATCAACAGCAATTGTGGAACGCCGTGGTACCCGTCAACTGAATTCTGACTAGTGGAAGACTTCTTCTCTGTAATCAACTTGACTGCAACTTGAAGTTGAAGAAGTAAAAAAGGAACTTCCTTCCACAAGCTAATTACAACATAAAAGAGAGCGAATATATGGCCCTCTGACTATTCATCCTTGCCACACAAATTTACAACCAAAAATAGAAAATGGTAATGATCCAATACAAAGGCAAAGGGCAATCTATGGACGAGCCAGAAGCTAGGGAGTGTAAAGTTAAATTACCACAAAGAACTACACAAAATGATGAGTAGGATGTAGGCTTAATAATTTTTCTATCCAGACTACTTTCTAAAGTTACTGCCACCTCTTGCCGGTTCTCGTCGAGGAGCTGCCAACAATAGATTTTTTAGAACCTGATTTAGGTAAAAAGAGAGATGGGAAACATGAGTAATAAGAGAAAACGGGAAATAATTTCGATGTCTTTGGAGAGAATGATGCAAGTTCTAAAATATTGTAAGAAAGAGTGCCGATTAATGGCGTGTAAGAAAAACAATACAAAAAACATTGGAGTGAAATCGATAGTGTAGATCTACATACTTGATGCAACCTTTGAGGAGCTTTTAGTCAGTGAAACTTTTGATGACTTTGCTTGCACAGGCTTTTGGTGGGGCTTGGGGAGTTTAAAGGGTGCATTGGTTCTGCATAACCAGGAAACAGGGGATAAAATTCTTGATGAGTGTTTTAAGTCGCCAAGGTGTAAAAGACTATCGAGCATCTAAACATGTCCAAATATATCTCAGTACCAATCACATATCCCACCACATCCAGAAAAATTCTTTAAAAAATCCATGGAAAGAGGACAAAGCAGATCTCAAATATTATTTACTACAGAGAAGACAACTACTTCTCATATTAGGAGGTCGCAGACTCATGGTTGCTGGCAATCTAATTTGTCAGTTCAACAATGAAATGAAAAGTACAAGAATCTGAACTTATTGTTTATCAAAGTCGAGTAGGAACTCATCCATTCTAAGGGGAATAGAAAATACTCACCTCTCTGGAATAGGAACCAATAACTTCCCAGATGGTCCATTCTCAAATGATGTACTCCCATATATCCTTTTTGCATCCAGTGTGCCTTCTGTATGTCTGGTCTCGGCAGCTGAAACGTCTGCTGGTTTTAGAACTTCAGGGAATAGAGTGTATTCCACAACACTACATATCGATCCCTCAGTTTCAGTTCCCATTGAAAGACCGCCATCCGATATGTCACTCAATCTCTCATCAGAATCAGCATTACCAAATCCTAAGAGGTCAACATCCTCAGTAAGATTCTGGCCTGCCTCCACTCCTACAACCTTCAACTTTGAAGAAGGTTCCTTCTGATGTCTAAAGTCCTCTCCAGAATGATGCGAACCAGATTCAGAACGCCTATCACTAAACTCTGAACAATTATCCATGTCAGACGCTGCTTTATTAGCCAACCCTATGCCTTTTCTCCCTGATAACTTTTGGCTTTGTCGAGGAGTTTCACTGGAGTACCTTCTAGGAGAAGACGAACCATACCTTAGGGAACTCATGCCATGCTTCACACCATTGCCATTACTTTTAAGCAACTGCAGCCGCTCAATCTCCTCATTTTTATTTCCAATTGTGTCCTTGAGAGCTGCCACCTGCAATGTTGACAAGAATTATCAGATTTGATAACAAATCTGATGTGACTTGAGAATAAAAGGTTGGATGCCTTCCATGTACACTATGAGAATCTGTTAACAGTTCATCAAACAAGATTTGATACAAAAAAATAGGGAAAATAAAAAGATACTGGGACCTGCTCCATAAGTTCTCTAACATATCTACCCTCTTTGTTGCTGCGTGCAGCACCTAACTCAACACCAGAAACTCTTTCTGCAAACTTCAAGGTGCTTATAGTTTCAGAGTATGACTCTACGTCAGGGTTAATCTGTACAAACATTAGTGTTTTTGCTTGACCACCTGGAGGTGCAGATAAAGCAAGAATGAGATGAACCGGGTGTTATAAAAAAATGAGTGGTGGTGGTGGTGGTAGAAGAATAAATGGATCAAAGAGGGTGGGGAGTACCTAAAGAACTCTGAAGAACTTGGGTTAATTTACTATTTCTATAAGGAACATGAGAACTCTTTTGCGCAAGAGCAAAAATCACATCTCCAAGAGCTGACAACGATTTATTTATATGTTGTGCTTCCTTGAGCCTATCTCCAGTTGCTTCTGAGCGGTCCACCCTTTCACTACCAGCAAGATCTACCAAATGTAGACTACCACGCAAGATAGCATCTGTCTCCAAGTCCACGCCATGGACATGAATTGTCAGCACACTGCACAGACAGGAGGCAGGATTAAATGTAATCTCTTCCCAAGACTCTTGTATGAAAATGACTGATATTTGCTAAGAAGGTACCTATGAGATCTGCTGCTTCTTTCATTCAGAGCTGTGGCCCCAACCGCCCTGTTCGTCAACCCAATATTCATCAAATCTAGGACATCGGCAGTAGATCTAACAGGATGCATGCCAGCTTCAGGAACTGCCAGCCCATTTGGTTGAGTGGTGTTCCAAATCCCAAGTGTGTGCAAGTCAAAGGAAACAAAGCATTATTATAATTAAAATAACAACAAGAGGACAATCAGCTTACATTTAAACAATTCCTAGAATGGCTTAGAAAGGCTGTATAATGAATTGATTGATTAAAAAGGAATCTGAAGACAATTGACAATAATCAATTAATGGTATTCAAACAAATTTAGTTTTTTTTTTAAATGACAAAAGTAGATAAGTACTGATCAAATTATTCAAAATAGGATATCTCTTTTGAAGACCACTTGAGAGCAGATCACGGACTTGTTCATTATAGATCTCAACCATTTGGACACCAACTTCATAGGTTATAGAGCTATTCCTGCTTTGAGAAATTTCAAAGAGGTCATTTAATGCCCGGAAATTAACGCCCCATTCTGCCCTTAATGATGCATCAGGCCCACTCTGAGAAACATTTACATGCATAAGCACAAGAATAAACAAATAGGAAATCTGATATCAGAAACATAAACATATTGCATACCATCGTATACGTCTTTCCTGAGCCAGTTTGTCCATAAGCAAATATGCAAACATTATATCCATCAAGGACAGACCGAATCAATGGTTGAGTGTCTAAAAACACCTCCTCTGTCAACACGTGATTACATGTAAAAATAAAGTCACAAAATGTTTCTTCCTAATCAAATTACATAAAAGAATGGCCCAAAAATATAAAATATGAAAAACATAGTGGAGATCATAGTTAAATTCATAAGCTATCAAACTGGATAAGAATATAATACCTTGTGAACATGTTGGACCAAAAACTTTATTAAACTTGAATAGCCTACGATTGTCTTTTCCTTGTTTAGAGGGATTTATAATAACTAATTCACCATTTTCACCAATATATTCGATTGTTGTTAGCTTCTTACTTTGCCCTGGAAGGAATGGCCTTATTCGACAATACACTCGAATGTTCCCTGTGAAACGCCGCATCTAAAATGAGAAAATTCAACTAAGCAGATTAAGAGGAAGGAAAAAAATGGTACCTTTTAAATCCTGAACTTCATTATACAATCTTCGATTTTCATTAAGAACTGCATGGTAATTCTGAGCCACATCTGCTAATCCTTTAAGTTTTGTTGCTTTTGAGGATGACAACATAAAAAACAAAAATATCAATTAAGTAACAAAATTAAAACGACATAGTAAATATTATATCAATTAAAACCAAACCTACCAAGGTAATTAAAATCCTCGGCATAGTTTCTTTTTGTCTTCAAGACTTCGTGTTTGATAGACTCCACAGCGATCCTTAATTCCTGAAAACAATATATCATATCTGTGATTAACATGGTATGAGGCCATGTAGCTAATAACATCACACATGTGACAAACCTGAAATGTTCCAAACAGATCATCTACAAAATTTTGATACGTGAACTCTTTCTTTTTCCATCTCAATGATTTAGATTCAGAAAATGCCTCAAGTTCCTTGATCTTCTTCCTGGAATCAGCTAATAGGTATTCAATTTCATTTAGTTTCTTCTCCAACTTAGTTTTATCTTCCTTAGCATTTACTTCTAGTTGCAAGCAAAGATTTTCATGCTCCCTTTTAGCCATTCCTAGCTGCTCTTTATGATTTGAAATCTCAATATCGCAGAGCTCTTTCTGCTTCTTTAGTGCCATCATATCCTGCTCTTCATATTTCCTCATCTCCTCTACTTTGAACTTCTCAATCTTCAACACCAAACAAACAAGTGTTAACATATTCTAAACAGGAAGAATAAATCAGGTAAACTTTTTTTTTTGCCACTTGTAAGGCAAAGATAAACAATGACAAGAGCTGAAACTACAATGTTTCATCAATTTATCAATTTGTCCCATTTATTATTCAGGAATGAACTTTGAATAAAATTGTTAGGATCAAAACAAAAATGTGAGAACAAAAAAATAAAATCAGATGTTGAGTTAACTAAAATTTTATTTGAAAATTTATAATCAAATTTAAGGTGTATTAACAGTGGCTTTGTTTACTAACATTTGGAATAGATATCAGGACATAAATAGAGAATATTGAAAAAATAAACAAGGTGAATCCCCAAAATCGAGAATGATATTTTTGGTCATCCCAAAAATCAAGAACCATTCATGATTTTGGAAATGAAACCCGCAAGTCTGACAATAAACATCAGAAACAACAATATAGAAGGTCGATACTTGTTCCTCGCCTCTATTCTTAGTACATAAACAACTAAAATGATTCTTTCTTCATATCAAAAAAATCCACATACCACCCATAAAACTCAAACTGATTAATTAGATTGAGCAAAATATAAGCAGCTAAAATATTGTACGCTGTTTACTGCAATGTAAGAAAGAGTTGACCAGTTAAAACTTCAAAAAATATTATGATTGATTCAAAATTTTGACGCCAGGTGGAAAAAGACTGCGAGGAAAATAGCATGCATGAGAACAGATAACAACAATCATAAATAATTCAACATTATAGTTTTTTTTAAACAAACATTATAGTTACTGTAACTATTCCATGAATATTATAGTTACTGTCAATCTTCCATGAATATTATAGTTACTGTAGCTCTTCCGTGATAGAATTAACGGTGAAGCAAGGAACCTATAGATATTTGTAATGAAAAGCACGTCTGCATCGATTTCAATGACAAAAAGAATTAAATCCCTGCTGAGATATGAAAGTAACAATAGAAGGCAAGAGCCAAGAAAATGGCTTAATCCTGATAAAACCAGCCACAAAAAGGCAGAAATCAAAGATAACAGACATGTATAGTAAATTCCTCAGAGGTAAGAAAGGAGTTAAGAATGTACCTTTATACGCTGAAGCTGATTCATAACAACCTACAAAAGTAGTAACATGACCAACTTAAACCTACCGGACAAAATAATCAAAACCACTATTTTGTTTTCTAAATCAAAAGCAGAGACTTAAAATTAAAAGAACACTTGAATGTTAATCAAACAACCTCGTTCTCTTCAGTAGTCCCAACTGCAAGGGTCTCAAGGACTTTGATTCTTGATTGAAATTTATGCTCACAGGCTTTAAAAAGACCGTTGTGCTACAGGAACCCAACAATGTATAGGTTAATTTCGTTGGCAGTGTAAGTCTGTAAGATGACATACCGTCGCAAATTAATATTATTTTAAGCAAGATTACATTTCTCAAGTTTCCAGCATGAGTTGAAATTCTCTGTTCAAGCACTTGAACGACTTTTCTCAGAATATATGCTACATGCTGAGAAAAATTGAACCGATAAAAATTAGAAATACAAATAAATGTAAAGCGGGGAATAAAAATAAGGCCATTAAATCAAATATAATGTGTGCATTTCTTGGGTTAAAATTTCAAATGTTTGCAGCAGAAGTATGCTATCACTCTCCATACATGAGACACATCTCCATTTTTCGTTTCAACAGTGTCATCAAGAACTCCATTGAGCATATTGAAAAGTGATTGAGTAGAGACATTCTGCATAAAATAATCACAGAAATACATGAGAAATAAATCTAATCAAATTTCAAAGCAAATGGTTGGTCTGAACGAACAAATAAATACATGTTCAAGAGATTACATCAAAATTCTTCGTTTTAATCAACTCCAGAATATTAGAACCAGACACATCATGATTGTGTTCTTGCTTCAACATGAGCCCTTCATTATCCTCACCTCGAGCACAATTCCTTAAAGCAGATGATGACACTAGTACAAGAAAATAGAAAAAGGGAGGACAGAATTAATACACCAACAATATCAGATGTTTACTCATATATGTGTGAAATCATAAAAGTTAACTCATGCTCATGGCCCAACCCCCCTCTCTCTACCTCCCTCCATCTCTAAAACATATTTAGATTTCAAATATGAATTTAGGTCATTCAAAATTTGTAGTCTCTAAAGCTTTGTTAAAATAAGCTTTGTTGTCGCAAAAAAAAAAAACTATTTTAACACATAAGTTGCAAGTGCTTAGTAGAAATACTGTGTTGTTTTCCAACATATAAATTTACATGTTATAGAAGAAGAACCAAAAAATGAACGAACTTGTAATATTAGAATAATAGCAAACTACTATTAGGTCCTACAGTAAGGGGAAGAATCTTTTTCTTTTTATTTCAAAATACATTTGTGTTACAAACGAGCATACACATAAAGTTTAGGCACTACTATTAGAGCTTTAATCGCATCAACCCAAAAGGTTTTCATCACTCCCTTCAAATAATGACTGCAGAGTAATATCAATCAACTGAGAACTTAAAAATGCCTGCCTAAGTTTAATAAAACTTAGGTTCAAAAAGTTTTACCCTTCATATATCAAGAATAAGATCAAGTATCAACCATAAATAAGCTTAACAATGTACTCTAAATGAAAAATTGCATAGCAGTTCGTACAAAGTAAATTCTTTATATCTGGAAATTATACCTGTTGTAACAGAACCATTATAAAAATCCTTAGCTCTGAGCTCAGAATTTCTCTCTCTCTCTTCTTCATTACCAGCAAACTGTTCTCCATGCACACGAATATCCCCACGGAGACCATTGACTCCATCTAATAATTCAAATTCAGACAAGTTCCATTTCTTTCTTGAATGATTTTGGTTGTCCTCATCCCCAGCACTCAAATCAAAAGAAGCTCGAAGCGTTCTCAGGCAGTGAAAGAGTGGAGCCAGAGATCCCTGCAAACCAATCGCTGTTCACTTTTTAATCTGATAATGGAAATAGAAAATAAAAGATTTCGAGATAACATAAATGAACAAAGGCTACCTTCTGAATTAATTCATTCACATAAATATAGAACTGAACTGAGGTCTTGCTTGCAAGTTGAATACAATTGTGATAAAAGATGAAACACAATAATCTCATAATTTGTTTTGTACAAGCAGTGGGTGTATGGAGTATAAAATAAAACCAACTCAGATTATGCCAAGTTACATAATCCAAAGAAGCACGCGGTAAAGAGGTCACACAATATCTAGTTTTTTCTTTAGATAAAAGCCACGCAACATCAGATTAAAGTGATCCCATTTACTTTTAATGGACAATCTAGCAGAATATAAAGGTTCTTATTTTCATGGCTGCATTGCATCTAAAGAACAAGATTACCTGCTCTAAGACAGATGGTTCAAAGCCAGGTAGTCCAAGTTCATCCAAAGCCATCAAAAATCTCTCCGTATTAGAAGCAGTGGGGTCAGAATTGCCTCCCTGAATATTATAAAAAAGAGAAAAAAAAAATGTGTGGACTCAGCAAAGCATAGAACAATTTAAAAACAACTAACAAGAGATAATAAAACAATGAAACTCAAAGGAAATTATATAACACAGAAAAGTTACAACCTCAACTGAACCAGGGCATAGTTTGTCCAATATGCTGCACAAAACAATTCCATCAAACAAGCATGCTCTTATTTCCTCATCTGAAGCATCCAGTGGCAAACTTAAATGCGGCAGCATGCAATTCAACCACTCCACCAGCTCCACTTTCAGTTTACCTAATGTTGAAGAGGCTTACAGATTATCATGGAGCAAATATGTGCGAAATCATAATTTCTAATAGGCCAAAAAAAAAACTGCTGATAAACAGAGACTTACATTCAGCCATTGCCCAGAACTTGTTGAGTGCAGCTCCAAATATAAGTTCATAACAATATCCTCAATGACGCACTCTTTCCACAAACCAAGAGTACGTGAAGCTAAAAAAAATTTAACAAACACAATCATTATAGTTTATGTATGGAACACGAGGAGAGAACAGAGGTTGTACAGCACAAGTGATGCAATTTCACATCTTCAATTATAATGTATATTGAAAACAGAAACAAGGTATAACCACTGCACCTGCGCCAACCCAAATCATCAAACATAAAAATAGTTACAAAGTTTTCCCGGTTGCTCTTGCTCATCAACGTAAACGAATCATTTTTCCATTAACTCAACAAAGTTGCTTTAAAAGACCAGGAATGTTTATCATGTTCCTAAATCTAATGTTGCTGCTCTCTTTCCGAGAGGAAACCATGAGAAGACCCAAAAGAGACAGAAGTTAAAAAAAAACACCATACGAAACACTTTTGCAACACTGAGAAAACATTCCCCACACCCCAATTTCAGCTAAAATACCAATCTTCCAGACAAAACTCCTTTTAAAACCAAATTTCAACAACTTTTACCTGATCCTAACAATCTAACCCCAACCCCAACCCCAACAGAAAGAAAAACAATTAAATTAAACAAACAAACCATTCTTACAATAACCATTACCCTAAAATCCCCAGCAAAAACTCAACTACTAACCAAATTCATTCCAGTTAAACCAATGTCTCCTTCTCCTTACACTATTCATTCTACAACCAAACAGAAATTAATCACCATTGACACGTTCAAAATTATAATGCAAAACACACATTACGACCGAAATAACTAGAAAGAGAAAGGAGAAAACAGACAGATCGAAAACGCATCATTAAAATGCTTTCTAAAACTCTTACCATTGAGGATATGAACATAATGTGCCGGTTCAAAAGAGAAAATTAGAGAGAGAAATGGAAGAAGAAGAATCGAAAGCGATGAATGTATAATTTAGGTTCGATTACGTACGGAAAATTAGAAAGGGGGAGAGAGATTTGAGTGGGTAAGAACCACAAATCTGGTCCGAGATTTCAGTGAAAATGAGAAAAACAGTGAGTTTTTCTGTTTGTTTCTCGGGAAAATGGGTTGAGAGAGAAAACGGAAAAGAAAAGGAAAAGAAAAAGAGGTTCAGGTTTGGTTTGGAGAAGCTTTTTTTTGCAAACGAGGGTGTTGAAGTTTTAATTATTAATGAATGTGGCCCCTCCCCTAAATATTTTGGATTTGGATTTGTATTCCCGCCTTTTGTCTTTGTCATTCTGTTTGTTTTGTTTTGTTTTTAATTTTATCCAACGCTTTTATTTAAATTAATTTAATAAATGCACAAATTCAAATATGATGACGGAATTAACAATGGTTTTTTTTTTTTAAATAATAATGAAATATGATACCTTAAATTTAAAAATGTATTCTATTTTAATAAATTATACTTTTAAACGTGATGTTTTAATCTTTCTAACTTTTAAAATAATAACTGGTTTTCATAAGTTTGTTTTAAAGGTTGACCGGGCTAACGTGTTGTGTATGTGTATCGGTATTATTTAAAGATGGCAAAATTCTCCCGAGAGGCTAGGGAATAGGGAGAAATCCCCCGAAATTGTTTTTGGGTTAGGGGATGGAAAATACATCTCCGCCCCGCACCCCCGAACCCAATTTTTAAATAATTTTTTACTGTTTTTACTTTTTTATTTATCTATTGATAAAAGTATAAAATATTATCATAAGATTAATTTTAAAGTAATCAATTATAACAAGTCAAGTATTAAGTTTACTTTTGTCTTAAAAATGTACGCTATAAACATATAATTGATTTTTTAATTTTATTTTTATAAATAAAACTAAAAAATTAAAACGGATAGTTTTTTCTGCAGGTAATTTGATCCCCGGGCGGGTATGGGGATTAGAAATCCTCGTATGTTAGAGGGACAAGGAGTGCATCCCCGACCCCGACCCATTGTCATCTCTGGTATTATATGAATCACAAATGGAAGAGGGGAGAGTTGGAGACTTTATAATACAATGAAAGAAGAATGGGTCCTCATGTGGTGCCAACCTAATACCTCTAACGTCTGAGTTATATTGGATCTGGTGTATAAAACTAAACAGGGAGGGATTTTACTTACCTTGTTAGTGACCTCACTCCTTGCATTTATAGTGGGAGTATAATGATTATATAATGGTAGATATAATGACTGTTTGTCAATAGTTGTACATGTGCCACGTCTCGTCTCCCGATTGGGTGTGAGACGAGATATTCCTGAAAGCTTGTCTTTCACCCCATTTGGGAGTAGACCTCGTTATTTTTGTTTTGCTCTTCCTTTAAGAAGAAGATGCATATCTCATCACTCAGATATTGAAACAATCCCACGTTTGTAAGACCTATAGACTCATCGTCTTTCCATTTTCATTTAGGATTTATACTTAGGTAGATATGCATTTCATGATTGATCACGCACTTCAAAAGACTTGTTACATTTCATTAAATCTTGCGTAAGTGGTGGTATAGATTATGCATGCCTTCCAATGAATATATTGTTGGAAATAACATATTAAATGGCTTACTTTGAGGCATAATAATTTGTGGGTCCCATCTATATTAATGTAATTAATGAATTGGGAATTAATATTTAATGCAAGGTTATTAAATATGAACTTTTATTAGGCCTTAAATATGTTTGTATTGATTGGAATAAGACTCCAAAGTACCTTCATTGAAATGTCATCATGTAGTCAAAGTTGTCCCACTTGATAAAAACCAAAAGCTCCTCCTATATATAAGTAAGGAGCCTCCTAACTTCCTTACTAAGTGGCAAGTCAATGGTTGTTTGACCAATGGCTATCAAGGCCCAAGCCACCACCTGACGACGCGGGGCGGAACGCCGGACGTCGCAAAGGTCGCGAGGGCGCACTTTGCCACGCCGCATCGTCGAGGAGCCGGGGCCTTTAATTTTCCAACGCGCCGGGTGGCGGTTGACCATCGAATGGGCCCCTCGAGCTATCCCCGTTGGGGAGGGAGGAGTTGCGACTTCCACCCGGCCACCGTTTACTGCGGACAAACCTACATGTGAATAGCCCACCGCGTGAACGGATGCACCTGATCGGTCAGGACGCGATCCTGGATCATCCATTCCAAGTAGTGCGATCGTGCGGTCGATTAAACCATACGAACCCTACTACTTCAAATACTATCGCATCCCCCTCACATCAGGAAAGAATACCTCAAAACAATTCTGTTCAATTTTTCTCTCTGTTTTCTTGCTTTCATTTCTTTTTGCCGTTCGTTTTGCTTTCGGACTCAAGAAGTTCTTTCGTCCTCAATATACCCCCCCCCCCCCAGGTTACTGATCTTCGTATTAATTTTCGGTTAAAGTGTTGTATCTTGGGAGACTATCGTTCATCATCAGCCACCCCTGAGCGAATATTGTCTTAAGGAAATTTGCATATCCGCATGCCTCATTTTGTTCTAAATTTCCTTCGTTTATTTCTTTTTTTATTTCGTTCCTACATGCTTTTTATGTTTTTAAATGTTTAGCTTTGTTTATAATTTTCCAACATTCTTAAGACAATATCTCTTTTCGTTTATATTTTCCAAACCCTAAATGCTAAATTTCGTTAGTATTTTGCTGCCTATTAAATTAAACTGTTGCTAAATTTCTTGTATTTTGCATGCCTATTAAATTAATTCTTTTTTATTTTTCCCCCCGTAATTTTGCATGTCTCTTAATTAAATAGTCAATCTCAAATTCTTTTTTGTTATTATTTGTTAGTATATTTTTGCAAATTTAGAGTTTTTATTCATTAAAATTGATATTTTATTTATGTTCCAATCATCACAAATGGTCAATGGTACCATTACCACCAACCCCCCCCCCCCCCCCCTATACCCCCTGCCTTGTGCCTACGCACCCCCCTAATGCCTCCCCCCCCTCCCCCCTCCGGTTTGAAAAAGTACCCAAAATTCAACCGCGCCCCGATTTCAAACGTTGGCGAAGAAGATGTTGTTTTATTTGACCACTCGAATTTGGTCAATTCGCTCGAGGATTCTCCAAAAAATTGTGAAGCAAATGCTTCGATCAACCCATCTCCAGGCCATAGAGGCATGGAAACATGCCGACTATCTATGCAGGAACTACATCGAATGGGTTGGAGAATTCGTTGTACAATGTCTATAGCACTATAGTTTCGCAAAGGAATTGTGGAGTTCCTTAGACAAAAGTACAAAGAAGATGCAGGCACAAAGAAATACTTTGTTGCAAATTCCTGGACTTTAAGATGCCGATAACAAATCTTGTCGGTCAAATTCAAATTTCAAATCATTCGCATGACATGAAGAAGATAAAAAAATTAAAAAATATACATTTTTTTAATTTTTTTTTAAAACTTCAATATATTATACATAATTAAATTAAAAATATGTTAAAAATAATACACTCAATAATTTAGATAAATTTTATTCTATAGTACTTTTTTCAAGCTTAATTTCAAATACAACAATATTTTTTAAAATAACAATTTTCATTTTTTTAAATTAATAAGTTTGTTTTATTTCATTTAATGAAATAATATTTAAAAGGAAATTAAAAAATCCAAACTTATAAATAGAATATAGTTGATAATTTTAATTTAATTTTTTAATTTTTTCAAAATTTTAATTAAATTTTAGATAATAATTAAATAAAAAAATCAAATCATATTCCTTATTACAAAACAATAATCATATTCCCACAAATCCAATTTCAGCACACTCAAAACACAGACATCATAATCTCAGACATTTAAATCATATTCCAGTACACTCCAAACACAGACATCAAATTCTAATCCATTTTATTCCATACCACTTATTCTCAGACATTCAATTCCGATTCCTGCATTCCAAACGCCCCCTAAGGGCCTTTTGCTTGTCAGGTTTAGGTAACTAGTTGGGGTTACACAACCTTAATCGGTGTTTGTCTCCCAGTTTTGAAACATAATATGATGGTTTGCTAACCCCCTCTTAACAAACCTATGAATTTTCACAATTTCAACACATTTTACACTAGCCTCATTGTTTTGTACAAATCAAACACAGTGTTAACAACTCTCTTTTTAACAACTCTCTGCTTAACAACTCCACGTTTAACAACCCAAACCTGACAACCTAATGACCCTGGTGTAACTTAATTAGTTTATTTTTAAAATAATTATATAATTTTTAAAACAAATTAAAAATTCGTTATACATTTCCCCAAACATTTGTACCAAACCACCCCACCCCCCCCCCCCACCCCCCCATCATTCCTACCCCCCCCCCCCGCGAATTAGATGTCCGAGAATAAGTAGTATGAAATAAAATGCCAGGAATTTGATGTACGTGTTTGGAGTGTCTGGAATGGGATTTAAATGCCCGAGAATATGATGAGTGTGTTTGAGTGTCGGAATTTGGTTTAGGGAATATGATTTTTGTTTTTGTAGGAAGGAATAAAATTTGTTTTTTATTTAATTATTATATAAAATTTAATTAAAAATTGAAAAATTAATAATAATATTAAATTAAATTAAAATTATCAACTATATTTATTTATAAGTTTGAATTTTTTATTTCCTTTTAAATATTATTTCTAAGATAAAATAAAATTGATGAAACATATATGAATCAATTTCTTACATCTGTATTATTTATATTGTTTATATTAATTGACGGTAAAAAATAATTTTGTTGTCATTAAATTTTAGGGTTTAATAATAGCAAATTTATTAATTTAAAAGTGAATGTGTTATTTAAAAAAGGTAAAATGCAATAAACCGCACTTCACATAGTTTGAAAATGTCAAATCATCAACCTTAGCTTCAATATCATTAATTTTATTTTAATCATAACTTCTCGTTTGAACTCGATTTGGATGATTCAAGATGTTTTGGAATCCACTTTTGGTCTCTACGCCCTTCCCCCTTAAAAACTTTTTAAATCACTAAAAACCAAAAGAGTTAACGCCTCCCAGTATTCGATGTCAATCAACTCTTTTATTTATTATCATTTAAAAGTTTTGAAGTGACAATTATATAGATCCTGAAATTAAGATTCCAAAATATTTAATACCCAAATAAAATTTGACATTAAGATGGTTTATTGATATTTGACACATGTGGCTCATTTGCATTTTTTACCCTTAAAAAATGTTGTATTTGGATTAAGCCAAAAAAATCAAAGTAAAATTTATCTAAATTAGTTAGCGTATTTTTTGAACATTCTTTTTAAATTTAATTATATATAATATATTGAGTTTCTTTAAAAAATATTTTTGATTTAAAAATATGTATATTTTTTTTAATTAAAATTGAACGTATTTTTTTAATTTAATTATGTATAATATATTGAGTTTCTTTAAAAAAATATTTTTGATTTAAAAAATATGTATATTTTTTAATTAAAAAATATGTTTTAATTTTATTTTGTTCCACTATAACCCTCTAAAATACTCATAATATTTTTTTCTATTTGAAATCCAAATAGTACAAAATTGAGGGTTATTAAATGTCAACCCCAAGCCTAACGCCAATATTAAATAAAGGAGATTTGGATGGGTTGAATGTCAACGATGGTAAAGAAACTTAACCAAATGGAATCGATCTACCCCCCCCCCCCCCCGCCCACTCCAAACACCCCGAATGATTCCTTTCAAATAGTAATGTGGGAATGTTTTTATTCAAATTCAAACAAATTATCTTTTATTAATTATTAAAAAAACAGATCTACAAGATTATGGGTCCTAATAAAGTTCTTGTATTGTTTGTTTTTTCTGGGTCAACAAGCCGCCGCAAGCGAGAAGAAGAATAAACTAAAACCCTAAATTCCGAAATATTCTGATCATCTGTCACGGCTTCAATGGCGACCGAAGCACCTTCTCAAGCTCCATCCGAGGATTTACAATCTCTCTCAATTTCTAGCACTCTGATCCAAGATCCCAGTTCATCATCAAACCCTTCAAACCAGTACGAAGCTTTTTTGTTCTAAATTCTTTTAGTTTTCGTTTCTATTTGGTCTTTTTGGGTGAATTAGACTGTAATCGATTCATTATACTTTTTTTTTTAGATTAAGCTTGGAGGAGAAGTATCAGATTGTTAGAAGTATCGGAGAAGAGTGTATTCAAGAAGATGAGCTACGAAACTTGCTGGAGAAGAAGCCTGAACCTGTTTGCTATGATGGGTTTGAACCCTCTGGGCGAATGCATATTGCTCAGGTATTGTTTAGAGAACTCTCAGCTTTTAAGCTTTCTCATTACTTCTTTCATTAACGAGTTGTGAATTAGGAATTGGTGATTTAGTTTCTGTGGTAATCATATTCATATTCCGTTTAAAACCTCAGTTTCAGTTGGAATTGGAATAAGTGGAAATGGTTAATTGATATATTGCTTCAGAATATTATTGAATTTTATACAATTCTCATTTAAGTTCCCTCCACCCAAGCAGATATTGATATCGAGAGTGCTTTTTCTCTTGTACAGGGAGTGATGAAGGCTATAAATGTAAACAAGCTTACTTCTGCTGGGTGTCGAGTGAAGATATGGATTGCAGATTGGTTTGCTCAGCTAAACAATAAAATGGGGGGTGATCTGAAGAAAATCGAGACCGTTGGTCGTTACCTGATTGAGATATGGAAAGCAGTTGGGATGGATTTGGATGGAGGCAAGGTTGAATTTTTATGGTCATCAAAGGAGATTAACTCGAGGGCAGCTGAATACTGGCCCATAGTAATGGATATTGCGCGGAAGAATAAACTACCGAGGATATTAAGGTATGTAATAGTCTGGTACATGTTGGGCATGTGCTAATTTTCAATAGTATTTGGTTACACATTTGTCTTCTCCCTGCAGGTGTAGCCAAATTATGGGAAGAAATGAGCAGGATGAGTTGACTGCCGCCCAAATTTTTTACCCATGCATGCAGTGTGCCGACATTTTTTTCCTGAAGGTTCTTTTTTCGCTTGATTGATCTTTACCTTAGTTGATTTGCATTTTTTGAATACTCTAGGTGGTAAAAATATTATATGGAATACTGCAAAATAAACTTATCTGGTTATAACATTTTCGTGATATGGGCTGTCCATTTATTTACTACCCTCCTTTACACAGGGATGTGTGGATCGATTGTCTTGATTATTTGTATACTAATTGTTACTCCATCCCATTACAATAGGCTGATATCTGCCAACTGGGAATGGATCAACGGAAAGTAAATGTACTTGCAAGAGAATATTGTGATGACATCAAGAGAAAGAACAAGCCTATCATTTTATCACACCGTATGATGCTCTGAAAAACTTGCTGACGTTAGTTCTTGTCATGATGTAAGCATACTAATATGATGTCATTGGTGAGTTGCAGACATGTTACCAGGCTTGCAGCAGGGGCAGGAGAAGATGTCAAAAAGTGATCCATCATCATCTATTTTTATGGAAGATGACGAGGTAAGACTTTATATAGGGAAAATCAAGAATCCCATGTGAGTGAAGTGTGGAATCGAATTGCATCCATGGGTTGCATAGTTGTCAAAATGGTTAACTTCAACCTTAGGATATTTCCTTACGAGTTTCCCATGCCAATTGTTGCTGCACCAAATGGTTATATTGTGAAATTAGTCGAAGTGTGCACACGCTAGCGCTAACAGTCATGGTCATAAAAAAAATTTGCACTCGCTATCTTCACGCGTATTTTAGGCTTACTGAAGTGTCTGACTATGTGGCTAACTTATGATATTCTGGACTCTAATGTTTAACTTGTTTGTCTGGCTATCTTAGGCCGAAGTGAATTTAAAGATAAAGAAAGCATATTGCCCTCCATCGATCGTGGAAGGGAATCCATGCCTGGAGTACATAAAGTATATCATTTTCCCTTGGTTTAAGGAGTTCAGTGTGGAAAGAAATGCAGATCATGGTGGAAATAAGTAAGTTTTTGTGGAGATTGATTGATTGTGATAAAAGTTCTAAATCGATCACGGTTTCCTTAGCTGTCTCATGACTCATGATACTGGATTTAATTTGTAATCATCTATTTTGCTCCCCTCTTCAATTGTATTGTAGGACCTACAAAAGCTTTGAAGAATTGATTGTTGACTATGAAACAGAAGTGCTACATCCGGGTGATCTTAAACCGGCTCTGTCAAAGGCTTTGAATAAAATATTAGAGGTATGTTTTTTTTCTCTTAATATCTTTAGATAATCCTGTCTTGATTTTGGGAGTTGATTCCATATGTACTTCATGCTAGGGGATTTATCATAGTTGTCTCTTTTGCTTGACAATATTATATTTATACGCCATAGTGGTTCACATTCAAAGTAACAATGTTGTGAATCCCGTTTCTCATCTCAGATCCATCAAATGAAATGAAAACCTTCATTCCATGCTAAGTGCATATAGGTTTACGATGCTGATGGTAGAAATCCATAAGCATAACCATCTTGTAACTATGCTTGAAAGTCAAGAGGCATGGAAACCTATCTTCAACTGGAACACTATCTTGTAGAGACTTGAAAAAAATTGATTAGTACTTTGCCCAGGCTATGTATTCAATATGCCGTTACTTGTTGGCACATACAGTTCTTTTAGCATTTATTTATGTTGCAATTTTATGACATGAACCAGCTGCTATGCATTGTTTTCCTGCTTTGACAGTGCCAAACAGTTTTCAGTGATGTAGATATTTACTTGATCCTAATTTAAGATCTGTGTTATCCATATCTGCAGCCGGTACGAGAGCACTTTAAAAATGACTGCAATGCCAAAGATTTATTAAAAAGGGTCAAGGTATGCATCTTACTTTGTTTGCTTTTAAAAATTTATTATCTTAATATATGAAATTTAACCTCAAGCTGTTTCTTTCTGTAGGCTTACCGAGTCACCAGGTGAGGTGAGGAAGAACAGATTTTGTGCTCTGCAATCGCCCTATTTTTCATCCTACCCAATTTGATGGGACATCTTCGTTCAACACTGAAATTATTGAGGATCATACTTATTTGATATTTGTCTTTTTATTCTTCACAATTTTTTTTTTGCCTTTTTATTGTTGGAACACATATTTTAAGCTGCTTCGAGATTGAGCTTAGATATGTTAAGCTTTTTAAATGAGAAATTTTGATTAGGACCCCTGGATACTTCCTCATTAATATGTAGCCCATTAAATAAATGAAAGCCGGCAGAAATTTTTCATGTCTACGATTTAAGGGATAATTATCAATCACACTTAGGGTTCGTTTTGTATGCAGGAATTAGAATTGAATGTTTGAGAATTAGATGTTTCGGAATAAAATGGATGGAAATTTGATGCATGTGTTTGAAGTGTGTTGGAATGAGATTTAAATGTCTGGGAAGATGATGTCCGTGTTTGGAGTGTTGGAATTTGGATTTATGAGAATATGATTATTGTCTTTGTAGGAAGGAATATGATGCTTGAGAATATGATATCAATGCCAATGTTAAATATATGGGAGATTTGGATGGGAATTGAATGTCAATGACAATGCTATTAGATATTGAACCAAACAATGGAATTGGTATTAAAAATCCATTCCCATGGCCAATTCCTGCAAACCAAACGCCCCCTAGGGTTCGTATTTTAGCTAAAAACACTTGAATATACTAAAATGTGTTTTGGGAGAAAATACTTGATTTGTGATTCCTCTAAAAGTGTTTATTAACAAGTATTTCATTTAAAATACTCCACTCGAAGTGTTTTTAGATGAAACACTTAATTGTTAAACTTTTTTAGGGAAGTTATACCAAACAAACCCTTAGTTTTAAAACGTTCTTAAACAACTATGTTTTTTGTGAAATTGTAAATTGACCCATTTTAGTTTGGTTTTTATGAAATTGAGATGAAATTGAGATATTTATTTATTTCTCTTGTCACATAGACAATGATAAAAATGATTCAATGTTAAAAGTAGAATAAATACTCATCTTAATTTTATTAAAATTAACTTACAAAAGGTATTTTATAAATCACATGGTTACTTAAATATGTTTTGATTCCACAAACCAGGCGTAATATACAGGTGTGGTTTGTAATCGTAAGGAAGCAAAGCAATTCCTTTGACAGAGATAGAAGGGCATGAATATCTTCATAATTCAGTGGCTAAGAGGCTCCAAAAATCAAGGATCAAATGGATTCAATTCAACACGATTAGCTTCCAAGATACAGTTATTCTCTTCATCATTATCAGATTAGCTGGCAATAATTGTCATCCTCATTGTCGTAAGATTCTTTTACCACTTTAAAAGAAAATGGTATATTGTGCCTTAATCATGCTACTTTTTTGTTGATCTGTTTGCTTGAGAGAGAGAGAGCAGTTATTAATGTTATTCCCTTAAAAATAATTAGCTTGATTAAATTCAGTTACATTGTCACAAGACAAACATCAAGCATCAAATAAATTTTGTAAACATAATCTAGTTTGATCATTCACTACTCTTCCAGATCTTTGCCATAATAGGTGTAAGCTTGCTACTAGCACATCTCATTCCCATTCAATTGTTGAAGGAGGCTTCGAGGTAATGTCTTGGACAACCCGGTTTACACCCCGAACACTATTACAGATTTTTCTTGCCACATTATCCAGGAACTTGTGCTCAAAATCAAACCTGAATATCATCAAATCCCAGAGAAATTATTTAATAAGGAAAAGATAGCAAAAGGGGAAATTAATGTAAATGTGACAGCAAGGAGAATTTTTAAAACACTCATTACATTACTACCTCCATAACAGTGTAAACAATTATTAAGTGAACTGAAACCAAATAAGAGAGAGAGAATTGGGATGGGGGGCAAGAGAGCCTCCAAACTGGACGTGTATTGAACCTAACGGGGAAGTACATGAAAGAAAAATACCATGCATCATAAAATGAAAACAATCTAATCAGCTTCTTCATCTCACATGTTCTGAAAGTCTTCAATGCAAACCAATTTTATGGCATTTTCTAATGGTTCAGTCACGACATGACTATTTCCCCCCCCTCCCCCTAATGGTTTAGTCACACACAAGTCATGACATGACTAATCTTAATGTTAGACAAACAAATACTTGGAAGTAAAATCAAAAGGAAAATACAAGTATTCAACTTAATTCCACATAATAAAACAACTATTTACCAATCTGCTGTCATTCCATCTTGACTTGTAACAGCTCTTAGAGCAACAACATGAGAATGTGTTCTTTGATCACCCTGAACACCAACTGATTTTACAGGTAAAAACACTGCAAAAGCTTGCCATATTAAATCATAAAGTCCAGCATCCTTGATTGACTGAATAAAAATCTCATCAACCTGAAATGAAGAACACAGTAAACCAACTACTATTCACAAAGCAGGAAAGCAATGGTTTTGACTCTGCACGACTTGAAGTTACCTGGCGAAGAACATCCAAGGCATTGCCTTCAGTTACATCGCCCAACACTCGAACAGCAAGTCCAGGCCCAGGAAAAGGGTGACGCTTAAGAAATCCCTCAGGAACATTTAATATCTTCCCCAATTGGCGTACCTTTAAATATTTAAGAATTAATAAATAAAAAATGCCATAGGTGATGCAAATCAGTAGAAAAGTCAAAGCTATTACCTCATCCTTGAAGAGAAGTTTAAGTGGTTCAATAAGCTTCAGTTTCATGTCCTTGGGAAGTCCTCCAACATTATGATGACTTTTGATCGTGTGAGAATGGGTTCTTCCAGATCCAGGTGGTGGACAAGATTCAATTACATCCGGATACAAAGTCCCTTGAACCAAGAAAAGAGGTTTCTGACCAATTTTAAGCTCCAAATCCTGACCAAATGAATCAAATATAGAAATGAACTCCCTTCCAATAATTTTTCTCTTCATCTCAGGATCTACTACGCCTTTTAGCTGGCTAAGAAATTGATAAGTTGCATCAACACAAGTAACTGGCAAATGGAGATCTCTTTCAAAGGTTTCCATAACACGTTCTCTTTCCTTGTACCTGCCAAGTCACAAAGCAGCAGCAAAAAGCTCAGCAAGAGAGTTTAATATTGATCCTATATAGGTGGAATGCAGGGGTGGTGACCTCAACTGCATGAGGCATGGTCCCCAGATAACGTAGACACGCTGTCAGTTTTATGTTTTCAGTGAAAAAAAATACAAAACAAAAAATGTACCATGCAATTCTACTTCAACAGAGGGACAGAGGATAGGTCCCCCCTTCCCTTTTATAGCAATATTAGCAATAACCATAATTCTCATCATTAAATATATAAAGCCTAATTGTGCACCTCAATAAACCATTATCAACAAAAACACAGTGCAGCCTTTCCCCAATTGCCTTGTGAACAAGAGTTGCAGCAACTGTTGAATCCACACCCCCTGATAATGCACATATGACATGATCTTTTGGACCTACAGTTTCTTTGATTACTTTCACTTCTTCATCCAGTATATTTTCCATCTTCCAGCCAGCAGAAACTTCACAAACATCAAAGAGAAAATAACGAAGTGTTTCCATTCCTTCTGGTGAATGTGTCACCTACACAAGATACAACAAAATTTCAACCTCTCATAGGAAAGTCAATTGTCTGATGACTACGCCAAGGATAGTCTTAAACCAGAAGTTCACAAATTCATCCGGCAGCAATGCATGCAATAGCTCACAACCAAAAATCCCCCCTTATCCAACAATTGGTCAGTAGCTTGTACTCTAACCGATGAAAAAATTAATAGAAGATTCTCCCTTCATCAATATTACCCCCCAAAACATGAATCCCATTGGTTTAGTTGCACTATATTTCAACTGAAACTCAAACCTGATCGTCGAATGCTAATTGTACTAATATAACATGACTCTGTACCACAAAGACCAGGGGCGTGTGCCCTGGTACGTATTCATTTATACAAGTGCCCTGGTATGTAACCTGGGCGGTGAATACTTGAAACCAATTCAGGCTAGTAAGCCAATAAAGCCAGAAGTCACTCATGTCAAAACGTTTTGAAAGGGCCCCGGAAAAAATTATCTTTAAGGTTACATTTAAAAGGTATCATTTTTATAACACACTGTAAATTCGAAGTTCAAAATGGGTCAAAGTGGAACATATCAAAACAAAAGAAACCTAATCTCAATCTTAAAACTGAAAAAACGAAACAAAAATTCAAAAACAAAAACAGAACCTAATTACCTCAGGATGATACTGCAGCCCATAAAACCTCTTGGAATGATTTTCCACAGCTGCCACAGCCCCTTGTTGACTCCGCGCCACCACTTCGAACCCGGCCGGAAGTTTCGCAACCTCATCACCATGGCTCATCCAAACAACTTGCCTATCCCCAACTCTCTTCTTCCCAAACAAACCACAACCCTCTTTCTCCACCTCAATCTCCATTCTCCCATACTCTTGCTTCTCTCCAATTTTCACTACACCACCCAACCTCTGCACAATCAACTGAAGGCCATAACAAATACCTAAAACAAAAACGCCATTTTCCTCGGCCCATTCAACGAAACCGGAAGCGAAGCTCGGAGAATCGTCGGTATGGACCGAATGAGGCCCGCCGGAAAGAATAACAACCTTAGGGTTAAGATCAGTGATGGATTTAAGAGGGGAAGTGCCTGAAATACAGAGAGAAAAAACAGAGAGACTTCGAATTCGGCGAGTGATTAGATGAGTGTATTGGGAACCAAAATCCAGAATCAAAACCAGATCGGATTTGACTTCTTTAGGGTCCATGGAAATGGAAATGGAAATGGAAATGGAAAGATTAGGGTTTTACGACGATGGCGTAAATATTAGGGTTTAAGAAGGAGAGGCAGAGGAGATAAAAATTAGGGTTTATAGTGAGTTTGGCGGGAAGGGAAGTGGGCCCGTTATTGTTAGTTGCAATTTCACAGTGTGAGAATTTTGGGGAAATATTATTATATCATTTGCTTGGCCTTGGGAATGAAATCTGGTCAAATTTCTTTCTAATTATTTAGGTTTGAACGGATTTTTTCATATTTTCATATTTTAAACTTTATAAATTTTCATTAGTCCTTGGATTTATATAATAATAGGTTTCATTTCTTTTTGTTATTTCTTAATTAATTTATTTTAATAGAATAAAACTTAATCTTCTCGAGAGACACTTACCTTGACTTGCTTGGAGTCATATTTCTATAAGATAATACTTAGAGTCATTAGTTGGACGTTATATCTATTTACTAATAGGATCTACCAATATATAATATGAAAATAGGTTAGTTGGACTTTGAAATTGGCCATAAAATATGGTCCATGTTTAAATGGAAAGGAAAAATAGATAAAGTGATGATGATGAAAGTTAATATGATATAGGGAATACAATATCTCACCCTTAAATTGAACTGTAAAAAGATGAATGTATAGTGATTTGGAATATGTTAGATATGATTAGAATAAATAGTGATGAAGAGTATTTATTTCTCTAATAATTATGAAGGTTTTTTTTATTAGCAATAATGAAGTCAAATAGAAAAAGGCAATTATATTAACGATATTCGTGGACCTTTGATTGGAAACGAATGAGATGATATTTTATTTTCTTTTTGAAAAGGAGACGATATTTCATGTATTAAAGCTAATTTTTTTTATTCTCTTATTGGAAAATGAATGAATGGATATTTCAATATAGAGCTAAAATAGCACATTAAATTGGAAAGGAATGAAATGATTGTTCACACAGAATTTTAAAGATATGAAAACAATTTATTCACATTGAATTTTAAAGAGATTAAAAAAATATCTAATAAAATAAATTTGTATTGATGAATAATAGTGATTACAATCTACAAATAATCTTCGGATTCTATCTAAAAAAAATTATAAATGGTCTTTGACTCTTTATACATTATTTAAAGTCTTCAGTCTTCTCTCTAAATTTTTTTTCCGATCTTATAGTTTGTGAATGACCTCTCTATTTATAAAATTTTCTATGCGTCTTTCATGGGTTAGGCTTATTCAATTTGGGCCTAATTATCACATGACACAATCTGATCGGAGTAATTTTTGTCATCAAATGACTATGAAAAATACGTTTGAGAATATTTGATTTGTCAATTTTTTGTGTTTAAATTTAATTTGGAGATACGTTATAAATTTTAATTGGTCTATATTTAATGACATATAATTTTATCATTGACTTAAAAAATAACGTGGTAATACGTAATTTATTTAATTTTATTCTTCTCCAATGAGTCCCTTTCATTATTTATTGATTGTTAAAAAAGTATTATATTTAAAAATTCTGAATATTTTATTGTTTTTAAAACCTATAATTAAAAAGGTGATTTTTTTTTAAATATCCCATTTTTTAATTACATTTTTGAGAAATAAAAAGGAACATGGAAAATTCTACTGAATGTAATTAAATTAATTCAAAAAATGAACACACAATTGCAATTCAAAAAAATGGTTGATCCATGATGTTTGGGATGCAATTTTCTTTTTCAAATTATTTGTAGATATTCTCCACTTTCCACAATTACAAGAAAAGCTCATGAAAACAAAACCACATTTCACTTGCAATTCCCTGGGCCACCAAAATATATATGTTGTCCCCAACTCCCAGCCTCAAGAAATTTTTGAATGAGAGTTTTTGATCCCATGGATATACAAAAGCCGTAAGATCTGCTACTTTTATCTGATTTATATATGCAGATTTTCTAAAACCTTCCTCAGGAAAATGACCACTCCCCATTGCAGAGCTTGGTTCTTTTGTTGGACTATAAACCTCTCCTCCCCATGATGCAGCTACTGCTCCATTTGTTAGACCAGGCAGCAATGCCTTTGGCCAGTAGCCAACATACTTAGTTCCAAACATCAACGGCCAGTTCCCCGTGGTCATGTCCTATGAAAAACAACGGTTAGAGACTAAATAAGCCGAGCCAAATTGGTTCGGGGGGAGGGGGGCTTGAAATGTCTTAATATTTATGGGGATTCATATCAAAACCAATTGGTAATGGGTGTTAGGTTCCTTCATCTTTATGATGAGGGATCCTTAACATGCACCGTCTCGAGTTGCTCTTTTGACTCACCATTCTTGGGCAGATCCTATTTTTAGATAGGATGCTTGTTCGAGCTTATTGGGATATGATTCCCTCTTAATATTCACAGGGGATCTCAAAACCAATTAGTAATGAGAGGAGTAACCAATAGTCTTGTAAATATCATTAGGTCCGTTCATCTTTTCGATGTGGGATCCTTAACAAAAAGAACTGTTGAAGTTCATATATATCTCAGCTTACCTGGTGCACACTGACTGGAATATCATATTGAGGTCCATTGTAGGTAGAAATTGGGTTAAGAGGGAGGCCAGGTATAATTTCAGTGCCAACTTGTATGAATCCAGGACAAAGTTGATTGTAGCATCCAGTGGTTTGATAACCTTCTGCCTGTGAGTTTGATATATTTTTTTTAAAAGGATAATAAAGATAAGAAAATGAAAAATGCTGATATAAATCAAATTGAACATAGAAGATTGAGTTAGAGATGGGGGACCCACTGTCCAATAGATGTTTAGTCGAGTTTCGTTTTGATAGAGTTGCGGAACAACCTGAGAGTAATAAGAGAATGATTAACACATATAAAGACATGAATTTGTTGAAAAAGAATAGTGAAGAATTAAACAGGTTTAGAATAGTTGCATACTCCCCAACCAACTTGTATGGTGTTCTGTTGCTCTCTAATGCCTTTAGACAGCCACATACTAGCAGTGCTATATTGATCATTTGATGCACTTGGGTTCCAAACATTTATTTGTGACTTTGCCCCATAAACAGTGCCATTATACTTGAGCACTGCAATCTAGAGCAAACAGTAAACATGGTCAGTAACACTAACAACTGAGGCTAAATGCCAATAGAGCCATGATGCTTTAGCAATGAGAGATTTCATTACATGATAGCCATCGACGTCAATTGGAACGCTCGGTCGAAGAGTATCCATTGTTTGAAACGACCACGAAGGCTTTAAAGTTCTTGCTGCTATCAAATCTTCCTTTCTAGTCCTTCTAATTGGCACTGTTCCTGATGAACACCTATTAATGTTTGGAAGATACTGCTAGAGTCTTTCTGCTTTTGAAGCATTGTCGATCAGCCCTTTAAGAATTATTGATGGTTTAGTCTGTTCATTCAATGTAAGTAAAGAATTGCATCTATAAATGGAGTCATACATTGAGAAATTTGATTACAAAAATTTCAAAAGTAGAGTCAAACCTGGATTTTATGATTCTTGAATCTTGAGTAAAGGATGATCAAGAGCAGGTTGCTTGTAGATATCAACACAATCAATTATAATATCACCATATTCAGTCTGCAGAAAGGAGAGGGCAAAATGGTAGTTTAGTTCCATAGATTCCATACACATTGACAAAAAAAAAGTTAAAAACTTGCAAAGTTTGAGGCATAACCATATTCCTGCAGTTTTTTTTTTTAAATCTGTGAGTCGTTGAGCCAGCTTGCACACACGTCAACTAATCTACGTGACAACCACATGACCCTACTACCACACTTTGTGTCAGGAAATTGAAAACACAAGTATAATCTATGTTGAGAAATAAGAGTGCAAGATAAAGAAAATGAGAAATCTTAGACAATCTTTAAGTGCCAAATGGGGAGAATTTTAAACGCATGTCAATTTTTTATTTTTTTAACTCAATGGTCTATAAGAGTATAAAATCTTGAGTTAAAAAGATGAGATGAAGTTCCAATCATCTGAAAAATCTAATAGGATAGTTACTCGTGATATCTTCCCCAAATATTATCATTGTAAATACTGTTTTTACCATCAAATTTTAAAGAAAAAAAGAAAAAAAAAATTCAATATGGGTGAGAAAATTTCCCTACAACATTTTTCAAATTTAAATATAAATAGAATTTTAGTTTTTCTTTTTTAAATAAAAGAAACTTGAGTAAAAAACCATAACAATTAGTCTCATTCTGAAGCATCTACAATTGGGATACTTTCTCTCCTTCTCATCTTTTCCAGGATGAAACTGAAAAGGGTTTTCACATCAAAGAAAAAGAAAGAAAGAAGATCCGTCTTTCATTTCCTTGGGATTATTATCATAAATATCCTAGTATAAAAACGAAGGAAAATTAACTAATTTTAATAAAATCAGACAAACAAACTTATAATGACACGACCTTCCAACAAATCTCAATCAATTTCAAATGTTTTGGAATGTATGTATTCTTAGATCTCATTCGAAAAATTCAAAATATTTGATCTTGGCAAAATCTCGATCAAACACGAAACTTTTCTTAAACTGGGGGTATATCAGTGCAAGATATAATAGAAAAATGTAAGAAACATAGAGGTGGTAAAAACACTTTATTTTCTATAGATTTCAGGCTATTTTATTTAACATTCTATCTTTTCCACCCACATCTTACAAAACAGTCATGAAGGAAGCAAACAGTCATTTTTTTTTCTTCAACTGAAAATACAATTACCAGGGCCACCAAAGTAAATGTGATGTCCCCAGTCTCCAGCAACTGAAAATTTATGAATAGCACTGTAACATACAGGGCTGGTTGAAGTTGCAACAAGCTGTGAATCATCTGGATCAACAAAAGAAGTTGCACCTTGATATGCTACTTGGATCTGATTCACAAATGCAGCTTTTCTAAAACCTTCTTCAGGAAAATGGCCACTCCCCATTGCAGCACTTGGTTCTGAAGTTGGGCTAAAAACTGCACCTCCCCATGAAACAAAAGATGCTCCTGATTGACTCAAACCAGGAACCAATGCCTTTGGCCAGTAGCCAATGAGTTTAGTTCCAAACATGAACAGCCAGTTTCCAGTAGTGGAATCCTATAAATGTATAGTAGTTAGCTTCATAAGTAAATAGTTGCTATTACCATTTTATATCCGATTGTTTTGTGCTTTATGTAATCCGAGGGTGTGCGTGGAAGTACTTTTAAAATAAATACTTCTAAAAGATAACTTAGATAAGAACTGCTTGATAATAAATCAATTTGTGGTTTGTATCTATAATTTTTAAAAGTACTTTTAATCCTTTAGATATTACAATTATCAAATTTTTAAGAGGGTGTTTTTATTTTAAATAGTGCTTCACGGGTAATTGGGGAAAAACACTATTAACTGCTTTTTCATAAAGCACTTTCAGATGATTTTGACTCATCATAAAAATACTTTCAAGATAATGTCGAATATGAAAATTGATGCGAAAAGTGCTCATGTACAATTAATTAAAATAAACTAAAATACTAATTATCTAATTATAAAAATTTCAAATAAACTTAATTAATTGATCTATGGTCTCCCACATTATATCACCTTCCTTTTCATCCTTTATATATGTTTCATGTTAATGATATGATGGTTATGTTTCATTTAAGAAAAAAAAAATCAAGTAAGGGGAAACAACAGACCTGGTGTATACTGACTGGAATTTCAAATTGAGGCCCATTGTATACAGAAATTTGTTTCAAAGCCAGGCCAGGTATAATTTCAGTGCTAAGTTGTACAAAACCAGGACAAAGCAAATTGTAGCATCCAGTTGTTTGATACCCATCTGCCTGTTTTTTTCCCCCAAAAGCACCTTATGGTATGAAAACCAAATCTTTGAAGGTGAAAAAACAATGCCATGACACAAATGCAATTTATAAAAATGAGTTAGGCAAAACTTACAGTCCAGAGGATATTTAGTCTGCTGCCACTTTGAAAGAATTGGGTAATAACCTGAAAGCAATAAAAGAATTGTGAATTTCTTTAGAAAATGAACATAAAGTTTAATCATAAGTTTAACTTGATATGTTAAACAATATTTTCATTTTTCTCAATGTTTTCTTCTTTCTGCTCCTAATGATAAGAAACAAACTTGCATTTCTAGTGAGGGAAATTATAAGAGAAAAGCAAGTAGATGTCTAAACCCTATATCAAGAAAATAAAGTTGAAAATTATTCAAAAGAAAAACAATAAGAAAACCTTCCTTTGACATGTCATAGATTAGCTATTTGCTTGCAAGATCTTCTTCGAATCAGTGTACGCAAACTCTAGTTGTGTTGAAGCAACAAACAGTTGCCAGTTTCAAACATGATTGGTCTTTATAAAATACATTCAACTTAACAATCCTACACATAAATGAAGTTAAACCAAAATGAAGAATAAAATAGAACTGATTCAGAACAGTTACTTACTCCCCAACCAGCTTGTATACTGTTCTCTTGGTCTCTAGAGCCTTCAGGTAAGCCACATACTAGCAGCGCTAAATTGGTCACTTTTTGCACTTGGGTTCCACACATTGATTTGTGATTTTGCTCCAAAAACCTTGTTTCTGTAGTTAAGTACTGCAAACTAAATGAGAATCAAATGCAATTAATAAGAACCAAAACTTGATGTTAAGAGGGCTAATAAGTTTTTTCAGTGACAGATCTGTTTACATGATGCCCTTTTACATCAATCGTGGCGCTTGGCCTCAGGTCATCTGTCAAAGGATTAGAGAACAGAGTCTTTAAGCGTTTTGCTGCTATCAAGTCTTCTTTTCTAGTCCGTCTTATGGGCACCGATCCTGCTGGACACTTGTTTATGTTCACAAAATATTGCAACAAACTTTCCCCCTTTGAGTTGTCACTTATCAACCCTTTCGGAATTGTTGTCAATTTCATCTGTACATTCAATAGTTTTAAGTTCATCTATAGATAGAACTGATCACATTCACGCATAAGAAACTTTTGCAAACAGAAATTGTAAAGTACAGTCAACCTGTATTGTATGATTTTTTAGCAAAGGATGACTGAAGGCAGGTTGCTTGGAGATGTTGACACAATCAATTATATCACCATATTCAGTCTGCAGAGGAGGAGAAATTTTAGTTTTTTGATATGCATCATACATATTGATTTAGAAGATAATAAATTCAGAAAGCTTCAATTTTTATTCAACTGAATCAGGAATCAACTATCAACCTCAAAAAGAAGATCATTTCCCTTTTTCTTTTCATCCCTTTGTGATGTTCTAACAGAATTTCCCATTCATATCATTCAATATGATTAATTTTTTCACAATAAAGAATTAGCGATGCTTAGTGTTGAAGATCAAACTTATACAAGACAGATGGGAAGGATGAGAAAATGAGGACCACAAGTCCAGAAGAGAAACTGAAGATGATAAAATGAGGGCCAAGAATACTTGAGTCAGTATTTGCATAACAGAAAAAAGAAAAAGTATTAAAAGCAATAAGAAAAAAGAGGATCTTACATATCAAAAGGAAGGAGCAAACTAAAGAAATAAAATAAAAAGTAAAAAAGTCCTCTCGACTAAAAGCTTCAGTGACATATTACCATAAAACTCTTGACTGCAGGTTTATTGAGTAGTTTGAGTTGTCTATTTATCTCCAAGTCCTCTTCTTGAGATAAACCCTATTCTGCAAAGGCAACTGTGCCTACAAGGAGCACAAACACCGCCATCATATTCTTCAAATCTTTACCTGTCATTGTGGTAGCAAATGTACAAAATATATCCTGCAAAGCATTTGAAGTGTCGTCTATTTAAAAATACAAAAACCTGCAAGAGTCCTTACAGGCAACTAATAATTAGCTATAATCAAATTCCATTTTTAAATAAACAGATTTTGAAAAGATAAATTTGGAAAGATAGATAAATTGTCAAGAATCCATTCAAGTATATCGTATACGTTACCTTCGTAATAAATGGTCTCCATGTATGTTAATGAAGAAACAAGAACATTCATATGGTTTTAAATACTTGCCATATTAATGTGTTTGTGTTTAGAGAGAGTGCATTGATCTATGAGGAAATAAAATTTTGGATATTTTTGCCAGAGTTGGAATGTTAATCTTCTTGACATATACATTGAACATTGAAACTATTAATAATATTTGAAAATACATAGAAAGTACAATGTAGATGGTTTCATCCTTAAGCATGATGATGAACTCATCAATGAGGTAAGAAAACAAAATGGATTATCTCCGCACATAGGATTGGAACTCAACTATATAAATAAATGCATAATAAGAATATGCAGGGCAAAGAATAACACAACTGCCTGTCCTAACCCAGAATGCAAGTTGAAATCTTGCTTCACATCATATTCAAATAGACGGCCGACTCTACATGGGAATCCTGTTTGCAAGCTTGGGAATAATATGAAGTTTCCCTACACTAGAAGATAAGGCGTATGGTGGTAAATGAAACTTCAAAAATCAAGGTGAACTATACTTTCAATTGTTAGTTCATCTAAAACAGACTCTGCTATGATGGTAACAACGTCTTCAGTTTCAGTTGGACTATCGATCCATGTTCTGGATCTCATCAAGTCTCTTATAAAGAGATGCTCTAATGTTTTTGGGGGCTGCTGCCGCAGAAGGGACCAGTCAACATGTTTCATCACAGCATGATAAAGAGCTCTCTCCTTATCAGGTGCCTGGAAGTGTGCCTTGATAGATGATAACCATGGGGAGCATCTAATATAACAGTAAAATACATCCTCGAGGACTTCATTGATATAGTCAAAAAGAAGCATGCAGTCACCACATAATTGGCCATTAAACACCTTCATTTTGTCGATAACAGGCAGACTTCGCAAGCAGGCTGAAGAATGGCACTCAATTGACAGTTCATTCCAATTCAGTATTGAGACTTGAAGCAACTCAAGTACATATTCAGTGATGGACACACAACAATCAGCAGTAGTGATTGCAGGATTAAGGACCTCTTGTGACCTTCCCTGATCAGTGGGACTGTGCTCTTCAAAATTAATTCGGAGATGTTCAACAGATGACTCAGCTGTGAAGTTTCACTATCTAGCATCAGTCAAAGATGAAAAGGGATTTCACACACACCAAGAAAAAGAATAGTGCCTCATAATATCCATACCTGTTCCTAGTATGAAACAAGGAGAACTAGAGGCATCTGCCAAAAGTTGTTCATGAATTGATACTGGTAGTGGCTGCACTTCTTCATCACGCAAAGCACTAGGATCTTCCCCTATGTGAAGTCTTGATGAGATTGATGGCAATGTGTCTACCGAAAAAGTCAATGGTGGCACCTTGAAAGATGAATTCTGTACATTGCCAGGTGGATGCATGAGATGACACATTAAATAGAGAAAAAAACTGTTGTATAAATCAGAAGAGCAAATGTAATTGAAGTATCCCTAAGGGGCCATTGAATTCAACATATTGTGAGATATCATATCCGTATAAACATGAGAATCTTAAAATAGTTCTAACAATTGTATATTATAATGATAGTGTGAGATATGCTTATGAAAGAGTCATAATTGAAAAATTCTAAAAAGAACGCACTGTAATAATAAAAATTAAATTCCTAACAAGAGAAATAAATAATAAGAGGTACTATGATAATAATACTATGGAGTATATTACAAAGTTAAAAAAATTTCCATAAGTACCCGATTGCCATAAAAAATAGTCAAGTGTAATACAAAGTGGTAAAAAAATTACATTCCAACACCATAGGAATATAGAACCCCAATGATGAGCATCACACCAATAAATGATGATATTAATCTATGATGCTAGACATCGAATTTGTACTATTATATATTGAAACAAAAAAATAAATGTAGCATTTCCATGATAACCAAAAATATGCTCGAATAATTGCCACCTAAATAAATCTCCCCAGCTGCGGGAAGGGGTATAATTTCTTATCCAAAAACAAAAATTATTTGGGAAGGGGGAAGAGTGCAGCCACCTGTCTAGAAAGCTCTAAGTTTTCATTTTTTCCAAAGCCATTGTTCTTGCTGGTGCTCTGACAAAAAACGGTCTTGCAAGAGTCATCCAATTCAGATGATCCTTCAAAAGAATTATTTCCTTTCTGGTGTACAGCACCAGTATCTCTAGTGATCTTCACAGATCCTGCATATGCTTCAATTAGTTAAAGGAAGAACACATGCCAAATAAACAGAGCAATAGTTATATATCTGCACCTTCAATAATTAGATCTTCATCCACTTTGGCATCAGGAAAACTGAAGTGTGAGATATTTGACTCTACATTTGACCCATGTGATTGACAAACATCTCCGCTTTTCGGTGCTGAAGAAGTTTCTGCTTTATCCATTTGTGGAGTTTCACAGCTTAGTTTATCTTCATTCTGAAATTTTGACTTCTTCTCATAAACAAATTTCTTATTACTGAAGTGAGAATCTCTTATATGACCTGCAGTATTGCATCCAGATTTCATTGATGGCAATATGTCGTCATCAGAAAAGCATATCGTCCACCCCCATGGTTTTGCTCTCTTAGACTTTTTTTGTTTGAGATGACAAGCAACAGCTGACTGGCTTACATTGTTTCCAGAACTTTCACTGGTTGAAGCTGTCTTGTCCCCATTTCTAGAGTGAAATGCCTTTCCCAATTCATCTCTTTTCTTGGAATCTTGAAAAGAACTTGAAATTCCTTTGTTATCGAATTGAATATTACTATCAGAACTGTTTTCAACTAACTCCATAACCATCTGTTTACCAATATCTTTAGAAGCCCTATAGACTGGAATGGTTTTCTTAGACATCCCGTGACTTGATAGGCATTCACCTTCTTTTCTTCCTACCCTCATTGCCTGCTTCATCTTCCTCTTTATATGTCTAAAAGAGAAAAAATCTCGCTTGTCACTCTTCACATTATTTATGAAGCTAGAATGAGATTGCAGAGAGGAGCAATGATTGATACTCACATGATGTTGTGAGCTACTTGGATTTGGCTTTAAGACTACTATTCTGTCCAAGGATTGGCAATCGTCACTTTCCTCAGAGGGTTCTCTATCACAGGGCTTCAAGTCTTGACCATAGGCAGCCTTCTCATATTCCTGTACATCTCTAGTCTTATTTTCCAACACAGTGTCATCAAAGAAAGATCTCATCTGCTGTTTTTTTGCTTGTGACTCGGTAGAATTGTCAATGTGTTTAATTAACAGAGAATTCGGATCTTGCAGTAGGTTTATAAACAATTCCTTATTTGAATTGAAAATTCCCAATGCATCTAATAATTGTTTACATTTCTGTTCTGCCCCATCAACAAATTTTTGACTGAAAAATGGCCCAGCTGCTTTATTCTTCTGAACCATTTGTAGATTAATCTCATTATGTCGGTCATACTCCACACGACTTCTACAACCACAAACCCTCTGATTTCTACAACAAGTAACTCTTGTTGATGTTATTGAATCTAGCTTATTTGATGACATATCAACTAAAGTTTGAGGAGATGGCCGCCGAAGTTCATCTTTGCTCGGTCTATCGATAGATTTACACAATATATCATGGCTCTTTGAGACTTTGGAAACAGTGTTTGAAATAGACTGCATATGCTTCACCCCCATGGCAGCAGTCCTATTTATGTCATATTTCATAGAAATCTATCTTTTGCATGATTGACTACCCCGAGTTTCAATGATTTATTATCCTGGAGAAATTTTCAAAAAATTTCAGAGTTAATAATCCAACCACTGGTTCACTGTGATTTAATAGATAAAAAACTCTAATGTAGTCATGAGTCTAATGACTGTGCCATGTTTCTTACTTCATGATGACAACTGATCATGATAAAGCCCTGATAAAGCCCGAAAGATATATGATTTCTAAATAATATCCACCAAATATATGATTGTAATTCCACTGGTCACAACAAATGATCAAATGCACATATGATAAGAGAGCACTTGATACCTCTAAATTATACTGCCTGCTTAATCGAGAGCAGCTAACGACAATAAAATGTATTGAAGCTTATGAATCATATATCATTTGAAGATCATTATGAAGATATATGGAAAAAAATAAGGTGTCCAAAATTTGTAATGTTATAAATCTTCAGCAATGGCCCTTTCAAATGAATTCAAATATCCAACAGAATTAGGAAGATTAACAATTAGAAACAAGCTATTGGTAATTTCTAAGAGACTAAGACCTTGAAAGTAGGTAAACGTAAAACAATCAAACCTAGCTCTTATCAATGAAATGCCAAGTTTATTTAAAAAAGAAAGACTAGATTATGGGTTAACTATGTTGGCCACCTACCTAGGATATTATCCTATGAGTTTTCCGACGCCAAGTGTTGTAGGGTTGTGTGGTTTTCCCGTGAGATTAGTCGAGGTGCGCTTAAGCTGGCCTGGACTCACGGTATCAAAAAAAAAAAAGACTATATTAAATAGGCTTCTCCCTTTGATAGATGTCATAATAACATTTTTAAAAAAAATAAAAAACGTAACTTTTCATTGATGAGTGAAAAGAAAAAAAGGGGGGGAAACCACGGGCAAGGAGATTACGAAAAGACGCTTTAGTTGGCATAAATAGAATAAGCATTTTAATTACAAAATTTTTGTGAACAAGTACACATAAAGAGCTAGCAAATCTAATGTCGTTCCAAATATCCAAGTCCTTGGTTAATTTGTTGTTGAATATTATAGCATTTCTAGCTAGCCAAATATTCCAACAAGTGGCAAGAACAGCATAATAACATTAAAATTACTAGTTAAGTGACAATTAAAATGGAGTTAATCTATCTTTTAGAATAAGTTTAGTAGTTCAACTTATATAAATGAAGCAACATATCTATACCACTCAACTGCACTCGAATCCCGACGCATACTAGAAAAACAAACATTCCCACCCAAGAAGTTTCAGAATCAAGAGAAACAAATTCCATCAGATACCATTGAATTCATTTGATCCTTACCAGATAAAAATACATTCAAGAGCATCCTGTTCACAAACAGCTTCCTCTATTAATTCTTTATCTCCGGTATGCTAATCTTGTTGGTGAGCCTATTGGCATGATAAACGAATATCTATCGCTCTTAATATGATTAAAAGTTTGATGATATATAGAAGATCCAAAAAAGAAACCAATTTACGGAGCACAAAAACAAAATGTCTACAAACAATAGTAGTTTCCAGCAAAGAAACTTTCTAAATATCAGAAAGGGAACAAAACAATGGCCCCCTCTCGGTTTCCACCAAAATACAAGTGGAATAAGCTATGTACAAAAAAGAAGATTAAAAGAGGAGAGAAGGACTTGTGCGCAAGCTGGCCTGAAGAACCACGGATATCAAAAAAAAAAAAAAAAGAGGAGGAAAGGAGAACCCTGCCCCATTTACAATTTCAATGCACAAATCACCTTCCCTAAATGCAGTTTCACAAATAATTTAGCATAAAGAAATCAAACAATCTATCTCGAGGAAACTCAAGTAAAACTGTTTTCATTTCTTTCTAAAGAGTGGAAAAATTTCCAAATCCCAAGAAACTTCAAGAGATTTCATAAAATTTCCCAACAGATAACCAAAAAAACAGTAGACCGTCTTAATAGTGAAAGGACACCTCAAGTTTCCAAAGTGCAGAAAGTCCAGATAAAACCAGGGACCATTTCTGTTTGTTTTCAGAGAAAGTTTACATTTTCTTCTCAGGAAAAAAGTGGATGCTATAAAAAAGTAAAAAGATTAAAACTTTAAGTCGACAACTACAATGTCAGAGCTAATTAAACAAGATAAATTACAAAGTAATCAAAAAGAGAGAAAAGGGGCACCTGGATTATGAAAAGAAGGAGAATATAACTGGACCCATGAATCCAAGCTAGTACAAAAACAGTGAAAAGGGGAAGAAAAAGGAAGAGAATAATAGGGAAAGACGAAGACGACGAGGAAGAAAATGGTGGAAAATAATAGAGAGAGAGAGAGAGAGAGAGAGAGAGAGAGAGAAAAGAAATGGGAAAATCAATGTGGGACAAATATGGTAACGAAAAAGTTGAAATGGGTTTTCGTTTGTTGATGATTACTGGGGAAATAGACTGCCAATTTGCAGAGAAAAGAGAAAGCTTTCCACTCAAGCAATGTCTTGTTGCTTTCCCTCTCACTCTCTTCCCCCAACTTCACGTTATCTTTTGGCTTTTTAGCAGAAATGCCCCCCTCATTTTTATTTTATTTTTAAATTACTTCCTAATTTGAAATGTATTTGTTTCCTCCTCTCTGGTCATGGTAGGTTGGAGACTTCTCTTTTCTAATTTATGATCCGAAAATTTCATCTTATCATTTTTTTTTTACTCCTTTAAACAAAATGTTGTTGTTGTCTAATGATTTAGGTAAGAAATCTAATATTGTTTAAAACGATACCATGTATAAACCTTTAGTGAGAAACCCTATAAAAGATAAAAACAGCTCGTCATATAGACACTTAGTGATTTCACTATTTTTTACCTCTATAAAATCTAACATGCATTTATAAGAAAATGAATAACGAATCATGGAATAAAAAAAAGCAAATGATTTTACTGTTTCAAATATCTTATATAATTCTTGACCTAATCCTATAAAGAGAGCAACATGTATTAAAGTTTAACTTAAAGGTATTTTTATCCAGAATAAAATAAAATTAGTCAATTTTCAATTCAACACATTTTGAAAAGAATTAAACTTAGTTGTTAACTAGTTAAAAAAAAAAGCATAATTTTGTTAAATTTTTTTAATCTCTCACCTTTGGTTAAACCTGGGAAATATTTTTTTTTTCTCCCTTTTAGAAAAAGCCTATATGGGAGAGACATTTTTGTTAAAAAAAACCACTCCTATTTGGTTGGATTTGGCAAAGGGAGGGTTTCGGTATTTGTGGAAACGGCGTCGTTTAGCCGTTTAGGAGAGGGCCTGGCCTGCCATTAATGCCCAATTTGGAGTAAGACAAGGATTTTGTGAGTACTGGTAAATGGTAATAGATAGATGTACTCCACTTCTCTCAGTTTTTATTACCAATTTGAATTTTGAATTTTGGTCGAATTGATATTTTTGTTTTTTTTACTTTTATTATTAAACTAGGTGCATCTTTTTTAAAAAACACCAAAATAACATATTCCTTCAAATTTAATATATTAGTAAAATATTTACTCTTTTAACAGATTTCAGTTGAATAATTATTATCTAAATGAATGTTTAAAAACTAAAACTCTCATTTTATTATAACTTAAAAATTATTAATTTAATTTTGGTAGTTTATTTATTCGTTTACTAATTTATTGCTTTGATTCAATAAAGTGAATATAAAATATGTTATCTTAATAAATAATTAAAAATAATGATATAAATATAAAAACATATCTAAAATTTGCTATTTTGAAACAATTTCGATGAAAATAAACTAAATTATTTTTCCTTTGAACTATGTTGAAGGGGAATTGAGAACAAAATTGTAATCTTCGGTGCAACAACGAAGGTGCCTCTTTTTCCTTTTCTTAAAAAAAATAATCTAAGGTTAGTTTTAACCCTAATCAAAAGAAGGGTATATAAAATTGGAAAATCTAAAATGCAAAGGTAAGTTTTGCCTTTAATTTAGTGTAAGAGTATGTTTTGCAACAACTTGAAAAGTGTAGGGCATATTTTGTATTCATTTTAAAGTATATTTCATTGATTATTGTATTGAAAATTTGAAAAGAAAAAACTTTAAATATTGTGGCAAGGGATAATAATCTCAAATCGAGATGGGTCAACATATTTACTATTTTTAAAATTACTCATAAATGTATCATATATTAAAAGTTCCTTTTATAAAATAATTTATAAAACAGTTTTTAGACACAATTTTTATAAAACCCCTACAAGTTTATTGACGATTGATCTGAGTAAAAACCGACATTTTTATCACTGAAGTTTTGGTTTAGCTTTAAATTTGATCTCTCAGTTGTTAAATACTTAACAAAAATGCTTACGTGGCATTAAAAATACTTATTTTACATTTATTTTATTACTGACATGACGTATTTTAAATGAGTTGACATATTATCTTAGTTTTATATTAATATTGTATTTATTTAATTGTTTTTTAATTACTCTCTCTTCACTTCATTTATGTAGAAGTGAGTTGACATATTTTAAATGAGTTGACATATTATATTAGTTTTATTTTACATTTATTTTATTGCTGACATGACGTATTTTAAATGAGTTGACATATTATATTAGTTTTATATTAATATTGTATTTATTTAATTGTTTTTTTATTACTCTCTCTTCACTTCATTTCCTTCCCTCCTTTTAATCTTCATCTCCTATTTCTATGGCCACAAAATTAAAACCATAATTATAACTCTTCAATCATTTTAGAATTTTAGATTCAATAATTTTATTCAATATCCATGGCCCATTTCATATATTTTGAATTTAGGTCCTGAAAAACCTCTTTTTCATGCCAGTTGCAAATCAAGAAAGTGAGATATGGGTTATTTGATTAAACTGTGTTTTTCTGGGAAAAAAAAAAAAAAAAGATAAATCAAAATTGAACAAAGAGATATGTGAAAGAAATCCTTCAAAATCTATAGAAACTAAATAGATTTACAAATCCAATCTTTAAACCAAACAAAATATTCAAATCTCATCTTTGAAATTGATACAGATCTAAAAATCCTTTTTTTTTCTGCTTCTCTTATTCTTCGAATCCCTACATATCCTATTTGAAACGCAAAGCTCGAGGGGGGAGTAACGAACAAATCTATAACGTAGGCGAGGGATGAACGAATTTTGAGCCTCAAATAGGTCTGAAATGTAAGCGGTGAGACGAATGGATCTGGGGGAACAAACAAAAAAAAAAAACCAGATTTGGAACTCAATTTCACGAATTTCGAATGGGTTTCAAAATAGAAAGAAGGTTTAAGAGAGGAAAACGAAGAGATGACTTCATCATTTTGCACTAATAACTGTGGCTTCTACATAAATTCCAAGAATCAACATTTGTGCTTCATTTCCTACTCAATTTTTCTTAATGAAAAAACATATCTCAATCTCAAAATCAAAAGAAAACATCTAGACAATCAAAATATTTGCTCAAAATCGATCGAAATCTAAGTTAAATTACAAGATCTCGAAATGAAATCGTTTTCATCGTCTAGATTGAAGGGTTTGTTCTGTGTTATTCTTCTTCACATTTTCTATGAATTTTTGTGTTCTTGTTGATTGAGATGGAGGAACTCGTGTTTGGTAAGAGAGGAGAGAGAAAGAAGTGAGAGCTAGAGGGGAGAGAGAAAGAAATTTAATTAAAAAAAAACTAAATTGCCACATATACAAAATATTAATATTAAATAATTATCATGCCACATCATTTCAAATAAACTACATCAATAATTAAATAATACCACACTAGCCTTAAAATTAATAAAAGATTGACACATCAAATTTCTATTAAGTATTTAACAGAGTTTTGACGGCAGGGACCAAATTGAAAGTTGAACGAAAAAATTGTCAATAAATTCAAAACTCAAGAACCAAAAGTGTCTTTTTCCCTAACTAATAAGAACATCACATTAACTATATTTTCCAAAAAAAGAGTGAGTCAATTAAACTAAAAAAAAATATTTATCTGCACAAAATAGTTTTCAACAATCAATTGCTTAATATCAATACTAATTAGTAAAAAATTTACATAAATTTTAACGATAAAGATAATAACATAGCTTGATAAAAATGTCATAGATTAACTTATAAATTTGTTAAATTAAAAATAAGAATTTGTCTCAAATAGCATAAATCTGCATACTAATTACTAAAATGTCTGGACTTTTTAAAAATTACTCAAATAACATAATTATAGTTCAATAAATTATTAAACTATAATTGCATTAATCGTTGAACTATTTTTCATATGTATTTTTAACGAATTTGTTTGTTTTTTGGTTTTTTTAAGTTCAAGGTCAATAATTTATTGAACTATTTAATCATTTTTTATTATTATTTTCAATGAATTCGTTAAATTTTTTTTTTAGTTCAATAATTTATTGAACTAAAATTATACTATTTGAGTAATTTTTGAAAAGTTCTCACATTTCAGTAATTAATATGTAAAAATATGCTATTTCAGTAATCTCATTAAAAATTATGACGTTATTATGACTAAATAAACATTAAAAAGGTTATCAAAAAATAAATAAAAATAAACAAACATTAAAAAGAAAAAAAGAAAAGCAAAGACATCATCGTTATCTGTTTGAATGCCACCGTCCGTCTTCACTGTGACTCACTCCCGTTCCGACACCGTGGTCTGAACTTTTCCATTTCCATGGCATCATCTTTCGCATTCCCTCAACTTCCTCTCTTTCTCTCTCCTCACCCTCGCTTTCTCTCTCTTAAACCTCAACTTCTCCTCCACCACCATAATCAATTCCTTCCCACATTCAGAATTCTCCAAACCACAGCTCCTTCCGCCATTGGTCCCGACGGAAAATTCTATCCAAACCCGTCAGACGATGACCCACCCGAAGCTCCAGAAGATTCCGGCCATGGGGTTTCGAAGTTTCAACAAATATACCGCCAAGCTGCTCGTGCTCGAAAGCTTGAAGAGGATGATTTCAAGAAACATCAATCTACTTACCTCTCCGCCATTGCTGACGTCGAAGATGCTCCTGATAATAATCTCGATTCTTTTGATTCTGAGAATTCTGGGGATGATTTGTTTGGTGAAATTGATAAAGCTATTGCTTTGAAACGCAAGGAATTTGTGAAACAGGGACTTCTTAAGCCCAACCCTAGAAAAGAAAAAGAAAAAGATGAACTTGAGGGAATTGATGAATTGGAGATTGAGGAGGTTGTGGATTTGGAGGAGATTAATGAGCTTCAAGGGCTTACTGTAATTTCAGAGGATGAGATTGAGGAGGAAGAAGAAGAAGTTCGGGTAAGTGAATTAGGTATTCAGAATCATGGGTCTTCTTTAGATTCTTCTTTTGATTTAGATTTGGATAGTTATGGAAAAGTTAAGCCTAGATTTGTAGAACCTAAGTTTAAAATGACTTTAGCTGAGCTTTTGGATGAAAGTAAGGTTGTTCCTGTTTCTGTTTTTGGTAATTTAGAGATAGAAATAACTGGAATTCAACACGATCCGAGGATGGTTAATGCCGGTGATTTGTTCGTTTGCTGTCTTGGGAGGGAAACTGATGGACAATTGTATTTAACTGAGGCTGATAAGAGGGGTGCAGTGGCTGTGGTGGCTAGTAAAGAGATAGATATAGAAGAAACTTTAGGCTGTAAAGCTTTGGTAATGGTGGAGGATACCAATTTGGTTCTTCCTGCTCTGGCTGCGTCTTTTTACAGGAACCCGTCAAGGAATATGGCCGTGATAGGAATAACTGGGGCAAATGGTAAAATGAGCACTTCGTATTTGATAAAGGGGATGTATGAGGCAATGGGTTTGAGAACTGGATTGATGGGTACTGTGGCCTGTTATTTACACGGGGACAATAAGTTGGAGTCACTTAATACAGTACCGGATGCTATTTCGGTTCAGACTCTAATGGCAAAGATGCTTCATAACGGAACTGAAGCGGTTGTCATGGAGGTTTCATCCCGTGAACTTGCTTTGGGCAGGTGTGATGAAGTTGATTTTGATATAGCGGTTTTCACTAATTTGACAAGGGACCATTTGGATTTTCATGGGTCTGAAGAGGAGTGTAGGGATGCCCATGCCAAGCTATTTAAAAGGATGGTGGATCCAGACCGGCATCGGAAAGTTGTTAACATTGATGACCACAATGCAGCATTCTTTATAGCCCAAGGAAACCCAGATGTGGCAGTTGTGACATTTGCGATGGAAAATAAAAATGCAGATGTCCATCCCTTGAAATATGAACTGTCACTATTTGAGACACAGGTTTTGGTTCACACACCCCATGGCATATTGGAGATATCATCCGGCTTGCTTGGAAAGCATAACATTTACAACATTCTTGCAGCAGTGGCAGTGGGGATTGCAGTTGGAGCACCATTGGAGGACATTGTTAGAGGTGTTGAAGAGGTCGATGCAGTCCCAGGAAGGTTCGAGCTAATCGATGAGGAGCAGGCATTTGGTGTAATTGTAGATCGTGCTCGTACTCCAGATGCCTTGTCCAGATTGCTTGATTCTGTAAGGGAGCTAGGGCCAAGGAGGATAATCACTGGTACGTTCTTATCTTTTCTTCACATTCCTTGTGGTGATGTGTATCTTCTAATGCTAGATTTCCCAAACTTGCAATAACAGCAATACCATGCCTTCAAATGATCTTGCAAATAGAAAATATTCAATTATCTTACATGTAGTATTGAAATGTGGTTTATTAAATTGATGTTCACTCATATTGCATCTTTCCTATCAACAGCTTGGGTCCTAGAGAGCTTCTTTTTAAAATGAAATCCACATTCTTTCCATTATTCAGCGGCACAAAATTCCCATTTGAATTTTGACCTAATTTTTGCATTTCAATTGTAAAGTTTTTGGCTGCTGTGGTGAACATGACCGGGGAAAAAGGCCTATGATGACAAAGATTGCTACAGAGAAAAGCGATGTTACACTTCTGACTTCTGATAATCCACAGAATGAAGATCCATGTATGTAACTTCTTAAACATCGTACTTGGTAGTTTCGTACAATCATTTTTTTAATCAACAAATCATTTTACACACACATACACGTGCATTTTTGTGTGAATAAAATGCGGATTCATAACAAATGTTGAATAATCCAATGCTGACACTTAAATATGTCATCTTTATCAGTGGACATCTTGGATGATATGTTAGCTGGTATAGGCTGGACGATGCAGGAATACTTGAAACATGGAGAAAATGATTACTATCCACCTCTTGCAAATGGTCATAGGATTTTCCTGCATGATATTAGACGTGTAGCTGTCCGTGCTGCTGTTGCAATGGGTGAGGAAGGTGACGTGGTTGTAAGTTACTGCATCCCTTATCCTTTTTGTATTGATGAGATGCATGCATACCAGATGAATTGGTAAGAATGACTCAAAAAACATATTTATAGGTATTCTAAATAGAGTCAAAAGATGTTGCACATGTAGAAAAAATACCACAAACTTCGTAATGTAAAGCAGAATAGATCTTCTAGTGTATCAAGTTGGATGCCGAAACTTCATATGTGATGAGGCTTTATTTTCAGTGAGAAATAAGTAACCAAGAAGTAAAATTATGGATAAAAGAAAGATTATTTGGTTGATGGGATGAACAAAATCTATCATCTTTGGAAATGGCTCCCTTAATTGTGGATTTAAAAAATAAGCGATACATAAATTAAGAATTTGGTTGCCTTTTGTAATTCCTTTTTATCGATGAGCTATAGTGTGTTTGTTGCCCTAACAATTAATTTGATGTAAGCATTACACTGTCATCTTTATCCTTTACCATTTGTTGTAGGTGGTTGCTGGCAAGGGCCATGAAACATATCAAATTGAAGGTGATAAGAAAGAGTTCTTTGATGACAGAGAAGAGTGCAGAGAAGCATTGCAGTATGTTGATGAACTTCACCGAGCTGGAATAGACACTAGTGAATTCCCATGGAGGTAAGTAACAATCACCCATTCCTTATAAAATTCTATTGAAAAACTGAAGAAATATGATCAATTACTTTTCAAACTTGTATTAGCAGAATGTTTTCAGGACCTCTTTTAGTGGTTAAGATAACTTTTTTATTTGGCAAGTTTTGAGTTTTTTGTTTATCGGGTTTCTAAATCACTTGCCACGTCAACTAAAAGTCTAAAACTAATTAGCAACCGGAACTACAAACTGGACTTTGAAATTTATGAGAATATAGACTGCTTTGTTTTACCGTTGAGATGAAAGTACAAAGATTGATAGCCTCTTAAGATCTCTCTGCCCCACAATTTTTTACCCAAAATTTACTTGTTGAAATGAACAAGAAAATACAAAGATTTCTTTTAAGAGGGCTCTCTCCCCCCCATAATTCATACACAATATTTGCTTACTTCTAACTCCCGTTTGTACATCCTTATTCACTGTCACTAAAAATTAATTACCGATACGTAATACGTCGTAATACACCTAAATAATCATCCTAGTACAGCCACTAATACTTGAGCTTTTTATCTCTGGATACAAGGGAAACACTTATTGTGCTGAAATACGAAATGTGTTTTTCCATCGAGGTCAAAGCAGATACTTGTCAAAGAAGATGCTTATGTTTTTTCTAAGTGTGTTATTTTTTATTTTATTTTATTTTCTTCTATCATGATGTAGGTTACCAGAGAGTCACTGATTTAATATTGAGGAAAGGATTGGAAATGTAGAGGCTATTCTCAGATGGGAAGTGCTATACTGGTGCATTGCTTGAATTGCTATTCTAAGTAGCTGATTCTGGTAATTTATCTAAGAGGGCCGATTAAGAATGTGGGATTTGCTTGGTCAGAATGGGTGAATAATTAACTCCATATGTCTTGGCAGTTGCTCCAGTCGCCTTGATTTGATAGCAAATGGTATGAACAATTCTATGCAAACAAATTATTTATAGCTTTGACTAATCAAAAAAATATTTATAGCTTTGAAAGACAATTTAAGCATTTATGAATCTCCTTTCAAAATTTAACTGCCATATTTGATTTTACTGTTTGTGGTTATAGGAGAAGAAAGCTGAGCAATTTTACCAATAGAAAGAAGGATAACAAGTGGAAGATAAGAGTATATGAATACTTGGAATTTCATCTTGAAATTAAACTTAATACTAGAAAATTTGTAGTTTTTCCAAATGGGTCTTGTCAGACTATGGTAGTATAATGCTAGGCAATCTCGATCTATAAAAATGTACCTAATAAAATAACTACTTGAGTTATGGACATTCTCTTTGTTAATAAATCGAGACTCATAGATTTAAACCATGACAGCCATTTACCTAGCATATTATCCTCTGAGTTTCTTGGCCCTAAATGGTGTAGGGTTAGATTAGACGTTTGTCCTATCTTATAAGATTAGTTGAGATATGTGTAAGTTGGTGAAATACTTAGGGTTCGGTTATAAAAAAAATTATGAAATAATGGACATGGCAAATGCACTATCGATTGACTATGATTTTATTCTCAACTGTATTATGATTGTTTGACTAGCCTTTTGGCCGGCATGTGTTTCAATAATAATGCAATGACAAAACCATTTACTCCTTTGAATATCTTGCATTCATGTAAAAAAAAAAATTCGTCCAACGATTAAGAATCAGATTCACATATTTTAAACTAGTAACTATGCCGCAGAACGATAATATTAATGGCAAAGTAGTTCATTACATGCACATAGAACTCAAATTTCAGCAATTCTTGAATTTTTCAGGTACCCAAAAAAGGCTTGGAGATAAAAGTGAAGAACCTGAGCAATCTACTTGGAAATTCATTCATGTCTGTAAAATATTTACTTGGTTTGTTAACTGGGTTGGGCAATGAGTTTGCAAATTGAATATGTGATGGAGGCTATGTTTGTAAATTTAGCAGGATTGGCTACTTGCACCGACATTGGCAATGACATTACCAGGCCACATGGCTGGTCTGACGGCAGAGAACACCCTGTCCTTCATGTCTTGGAATTTTAGGCAAAGCTTTGTTAAATTAGTTTTTTTTGGGTCAATTCCATAAATATCCACTATTTGCAGGAGTGCCCTCTTTTCTTTACTTAATCACTATACTAACATATACTCGCTATATATTATTGCAAGTTGGTCCTTCAACTTCTCTTTTGTTAATAAATTGAGAAACAGAATTCTGTATCAAAGATTGAGGGTACGAATTTGGAATTACAGTAGAGGTTCACTAAAAGAAATATATTCATTAAATCACTCCTCTTGTTTTTAAATAAATTCAATGTGAATAGAATAAAATCTTAAGAGAATTTTTTTAAAAAATGAGAGTTTTATTTTCATTTCGATGTCTCAATTATTTGTTATGTTTATTTTGAATCAAACCTTCAAACATTATGTTTTCAATCTCTTAATTTTAGATATGATAGATTAATTATTTTCCTTATAAGATCACTAATAAAAAATGATATTATATATCTTCTATTAATTTATTTTTTTTTTTGAGTAACTATTAATTTACTCTTTGCTTATAAACTTAATGAAACAAACGTTTAAATTCTCGTATAATGATCCAGATGTCAAACTTTAAAAATAATTTGAGTGTGGATTGATACTTTTTTTTTAAATATAAAGTTCGCAATAAAATTTAAGAACTATAATATTAAAAAAAAAAAAACTAGAGATTAAAATAGAATATATATGAACAATCAGGACCAAAGTATAATTCTAAGAAAATCACATGATACCATAATTTTGAAATGATTGCTTTAGCATATCTGTGGGAAAAAAAACAGACATGGCTGTAAAGTGCAAAATTAGAAAGTGGAAGCTCTTCTATGAAAAGAAAATGGTTTGATATTATTAAATAAAAAAAAAGGCATGAATCCAAATCCAAAAACAAGAAACGGAAACGATGATGATGATGATGATGATTTCGATAATGATGATGATTATTGTCTAATTATGTCGTTAAAACGTCCTCTTCCCGCGGTTTCCAACCGTGGATTCGTACGGAAACCCCCTTTTTTTACTTCCAAAAACCTTAACCACAACTGAAGAAGCTCACACGCAAAATATTCATTTCCGACATCACTGTATTATCACTTTTGTCTCTTTCTTTATTCATTAATATTAGATTCTGTCTTTAAAAATCTAATCTTTTTTCCTTTTTTTTTTGTTTCTTTTTTATTTTGGAGATCAGAAGCTATGGATTTGCTGAGGTTTTGTTGGGGTGGATATGGTGTTTTGTTTCTAGTTCTAATTTATCCTTTTCATGTCAATGTGATGGCTGGGGATATTGTTCATGATGATCCTATAGCTCCCAAGAAGCCTGGTTGTGAGAACGACTTTATTCTGGTAATTATGTCCATTTCTGTGTTTTTTTTTTTTGGTTTTTTGATCTATTTATTGTTGGGTTTTGCTTAAATGCTTGTTTATACGTCAACCTGAGTATAGCTCAACTATTAAGGCCTCTATACTCCCTCGCTTAGGGTGGAAGCTTCGAGTCTCCCCTCCCCCAATGTGATTTAATATCTATAAACAAAAGTTGGTTGTTTATCCTTTGGGCTCTTTCACCATTCACTTAGACGTGTTTGTATTGCTTACTCTTCCTTTTCATATATGTTTACCTTAGATTGTATAATTTATAGGGGAAATATTTTATGATGTGAAATTCATGAAGAAGTTTCTCTGTCCTCTAGGAACATGATTGTATAACTTAATATTTGTTCTTCAAGCTTTTTTTTTTATTAGTGTCACTAATCGTATGATCGATACTGGATGTTTGTTTTGAAGTTGATACTTGGTTGCAGGTTTTAATAGGACTTGTTTATCAGTCTATGCAGAGCTACTTGATTTACATTTTCTTAATCTGTCATTTTTTTGTGTGCGTATGCCTTTGTTAGGTGAAAGTTCAAACTTGGGTTAATGGCGCAGAAGCTAGTGAATTTGTTGGTGTTGGTGCTAGATTTGGCGCTACCATTGTGTCAAAGGAAAAAAATGCAAACCAAACACGCCTTATTCTTGCAAATCCTCGCGATTGTTGCAGTATGCCTAAGAACAAGGTTCTTCCTTTTGAAATATAATGTACTTCATCTAAATTGTTTTTCAGGTTGAAATTTTTTTGGCATTAGTTTAATTTATATATGCAACTTTGGACTTGGTTAGCTTTCTGGAGATGTAGTCATGGTTGATCGAGGTCACTGCAAATTTACTGCCAAAGCAAATTTTGCAGAAGCTGCCGGTGCTTCAGCTATACTCATAGTAAATAACCAAAAAGGTGATTGATTATTTTTGAATTAGTGTATTCTACATGTTCCAAATGGTGAAGATCTGCCGGGGCATGCAGTTTAACTTGTATAATTCAGTTCTCGTAAATTTACTTCAAATACTTCAGCTCTTTTTTACTTTGAATCTGTTTCATTATACAATTGATGCTTTGAATTGTACGAGGAAATATAGTGAGGTATTTGTAGAACCATGAGAAGAAAGGGATAGATAATTATATTGTTATGGTACAAAATAGTTTAGTACTCTAATCTAATTCATGATTTTTAAACATGCTTCTCTACTTTTCAGAGCTTTATAAGATGGTTTGTGAGCAAGATGAGACTGATCTAGATATACATATACCTGCTGTCATGCTCCCTCAGGATGCTGGTACAAGCTTGGAGAATATGCTAATAAGTAATTCATCAGGTAGCTTTTCATAATTTCTGATTTCCATATAAAGAACTAATTTTACTGACAGTTGATTTTCATTTCATGAGTTGCTATTGATTTTGTAAGTTTGATCTCATTTACTTCATGCTTACCATTTGTCATCACTCACAGAACTTTGAACTCTGCAGTGTCTGTTCAGCTCTACTCTCCACTACGACCTTCAATTGACATAGCTGAAGTATTTTTATGGTTGATGGCTGTTGGTACAATTTTGTGCTCATCTTTTTGGTCTGCATCGAGTGCTAGAGAAGCAGCTATTGAGCAGGATAAGCTACTAAAGGTTACTTGACTAGTCTAACAACTCAGTCTACCCTTTTTTATCGGGGCATTTACAAAATTAACACATTTTAATTTGTAAATTTCAAATATAGCAAGAGCTCCTAGAATTTTTATAAACGCCACATTTTTAACATTCATTGATTTAGGGAAATAAAACATCAAACTAATGAAATTACTAAATAGTAAAGACTGACAAAACTAAAACACTGCCAACATGCTCATTTGGAATGGTAGCTTTCCTAAAAAAATAAAGGTGTTCCTTTGGCTTGTCATCAATGATGGCATCAATTCCAACCACAAAATTCAAACGAGAAAGCCTTGGATTGCTCTCCAGCCCAATTGGTGTGTGCTTTGCAAAAAGAATGAGGAGACTACGGGGCACATCCTTTTCGATTGCTGCTATGTGATTTCGATTTGGCTTAAGCTGTTTGACTTGTTTAGTATGAATTGGGTTACTCATAAAGACCCGGGAACAAACATTGTTGCTTTGTTGGGAGGCTCTAACCTTCACGGCAAGAAGAGGACTTTATGGGACAATGCAGTTAGATCCATTACTTGGAATATTTGGATAGAGCGGAATAGAAGAATCTTTATGGATAAATCTAAGTCTTGGGAGGAGATTTGAGAATTTTGTGTTCTTAATGCCTCCATTTGGAGTGCAAATTGTAAATTTTTTTGTAATTACGACCCCTCCACTATTGCTTCACATTGAAGGGCTTTTTTGTAACCTTCTCCCTGTTTTTTTTGGGGCTTTTCATACATCAATGAAATAGCATTTGTTTATTATCAAAAAAAAAAAATTAATGATTTCTAATTCAAAGCATCCCAATAACCATCTTTAAAAACAACAATGAGATTTGTTATTTTGCAAAACAAGGGAAAAAAATAATGATAACAAATTATTAAGTCAATGAAAGAAAAAAATGTTATTTTTGAAAATGAATCAAACTTTTTCTATATATTTAAAATTAAGGTGGAAAAAAGTGCCATTGTGTTTAATTTCTCTTTTTAATATTCGATAAGGTTGCTTTCTTCTAATAGAAAAGGCATACTTAATGAATTACAATTTCTTGTAGGATGGTGCTGATGATCTTCTAAGCTCTGAAGATATGGGCAGCCCCGGATTTATAAATATCAACATGGCATCAGCAGTCATGTTTGTTGTCGTTGCTTCATGCTTCTTGATTTTGCTTTATGAACTGATGTCATACTGGTTCATTGAGCTTTTGGTGGTTCTTTTCTGCGTAGGAGGTGCAGAGGTATGACTCATAGCTTTTAATTATCGAATATTTAAAAACATAATAATAACAATACTCTTCTCTCTTGCAAATTTCAATTTTCTGTAAATTTCTATCAATTCTTATCTTTGAAGAAACTAGTTTCATTGTATTTGCTTCTTATTCGCATATCTTCTCCTCAAGTTCATTAATATTGTAGCTTATTGGATGTACAGGGATTGCAAACTTGCTTGGTTGCCTTATTGTCAAGGTAAAGTCTATATTCGACATTAAGAATTCATTGCAAATTAACCAACATGGGTTGGCCTAGGGGCAAATGGTTGTAACCTTGGTTCAAGTCAGATCATATTGGCCAGGTTCGTTGCTATCATGTAGTAGGTTCTTTTAGGATGTCCCGGGAAATTTTTGTTGGTGTTTTTTTATCTTTTCCCCCCTTTTTTCAAAATAAAAAAAAAAAAAAAAAAAAAAAAAACCCCCAAATTGCAAATGTATGTCCAAGCGATCAATCGTTCGCATCATAGTAGTTTTTAGGATGTCTTGGTAAATAATAGATTCTCATGTTAGGTTTTCATTGTTAAGAATAATATCAATTGAACCTCATTCAATTACTGTGCAACTTGAAGGTTATATGACATCAGTGATAATTAAGCATTGAGAGATGATACTTGTCAATGTATTAGTTTGCGTTGGTTTTTAATTGGAATGTACTTCAGAGCTAATTGAAAATTCTCTTTAAATGAGAATATCCTGTAAAGAGGAAATAAAGATGATAAAAAAACTCTTTTCCCCCTTCTGTGTAACTGTTTGTATTCCTGGTAGACCCATATTCCCTTACCCCCATTTTTTAAATTTCATCAGCATACATTGTATATAATGAGTTTTATCGAGGGCACGATAAATTGAGAATATTTCCTGTTTGGAGCTTGATGAAGGCTACTTGCTACGTGATATTTATCTGAAAAGTGTAAAAAACAGTGCAGATGCTGATAATTGTGTTATATTGACACGATGGTCTGATGTGAATTTTGTGAGTTCCTAGGGATTTTTATGTGAGATGCAAATACTAATGCCTTTGTGACTCGGATTTATATCACAATTAATGATGTTTTTTACTTTTTTAAAAAAAATTTAATATGATGATATATAACAAGCCATATTGACATATACTGTTGGAGTGGGACACTAAGATGTGCCTGTTTATCTTGTCCTCTCTGAGTCCTTACATAGTAACTGATATTATTGGTCATCCTGCCAGTAAATGCTTTTAGTATTTATGAGGGATTTGGCCAATTGTTCACGTTCAAAAGCTAACTATATTAATGTAGATGTTTTAAGCATGTTGGTGAATCATACATCAAAACTAAAATATATTAATGCAGATGTTTTAAGCGTATTGGAGAATCATACATCAAAGTGCCTTTCTTTGGAGCTGTGTCATACCTCACTGCTGCTGTTTCTCCATTCTGCATAGCATTTGCCGTTTTTTGGGCTGTCTATCGAACTGTGTTCTTTGCCTGGATAGGTCAAGACGTACTTGTAAGAACAAACTTCCCTGGTTGGAAAATGAGATCCCCCGAAAATATATATAAATATTTATGTGTAGAGGTTACCTTACACTTCTCTACTTATTTCACGCGCCTAATTCTTACTGTTTTCAGTGGAATTCTTGACATGCCTTTTTTTATGTCATGATCATGCAAAAAGAATTCATGCTGTTTGCAGAATTTTGTAGCTTCTCATAGAACTTAAAGCTTCCTGATTGCACCCCCCCCTTTTTTTCAGCCCGAACACTCATTTATATGAAATTTAGAAGATGATTATGTTACCGCCTAATAATGGAAGACATTAACTTATTGTTTTAACTTGTTTTATTAACCAGGGAATTGCGTTGATAATTACCGTTCTTCAAATAGTTCGTATACCAAATCTTAAGGTAGCATTTTTAACTCTCGTGTTCTATATTTTTTATATGAAGAATGCATTGATCTTTGTCTTGCACTAAGTTGTTTTAAATGCCTTCTTTCCTAAACGTTTTCAAGTATCCCAAGCAGTTAAAATGTTATTTTATCTGCCTTTTTTTTCTCCAAAATCGATGAACTGTAGGTTGTTAAATTGATTCATTTACTTTGATATTCACAATGCATTTTCTCCCTCCCACGCATAAAAAGGAAAGGAAAAAATAATGCTGGATGAAGATAAAAAAAATTGTGTTCTTTAGGAAGCCTCAAAGTCTTTAATTTGATGGGGAAAAATGGTGAAATGTCTCAGGATTGTGTTACCATGTAATCCCGACTTCTGCAAAAGTACGCTTGGCATTTTCTTGCTCTGTGCCAATCCTATGTTAACAAGTTCCTAACAATTAAGTTATGCCAGTATCAAGCTATTATTTGAATCTGTTTACTTTCCAGGGTTATTAATAGATGTCTATATACATTTAAGATTCCAATATCTCCTGACTTGATTGAATTTGAGTTTTTGCAAGGTTGGGACAGTGCTCCTCAGTTGTGCCTTCCTGTATGATATCTTTTGGGTGTTCGTTTCTAAGAGGGTGTTCCATGAAAGCGTGATGATTGTGGTAAGTAGTAGCTCCAGCACTATAATGTGAGACACATAACTCATAATTGAAGAAGTAGAGAGTATTATCATAACATAGACTATAAGAGCTCTTGAGTACTTGAATGAGTCATTGGTGATATCTTTTAACAGGTGGCTCGTGGTGATAGGAGTGGAGAGGACGGAATCCCGATGCTTCTAAAGATCCCACGTATGTTTGATCCGTGGGGGGGTTTCAGCATTATTGGATTTGGTGACATCCTTTTACCTGGGCTTCTTGTTGCATTTTCACTCAGGTTGAAGCTTTGTTGCCTTACCTTTTTGCATGCTTTTTGTTCCTTATTTTCTTACAACTTGTTTATCAAAAACTTGACGTCTGCTTGATGTAATTTGTAATCACTCATTCTTCTCCCTATGGCTCGTTACAATTTATCATGGGGCTTCTAATTTTTGCAGATATGATTGGTTGGCAAATAAAAACCTCCGGGTTGGATACTTCTTGCCAGCAATGCTTGCTTATGGTTCAGGTAGGGAAGGACTAGATTTTTCTTAGGATCATGTTTATAACAAAGATATTATTCAAGTATCTGCTTAAAAAGTTGACCTTAAAGTTGAAGTTCTTTTTTCTCCCTGATATTTTCTATAATTTTCTTTCTGGCTTTTATGGGAAAGAAATATGTGATGCTATACATTGTTCTGATGTTAAGATTTTCACAGGATTAAGTTTGCTTTATGTATGATAGGAACCAGAAAATATAAACTAATTTGTATCCAAATTGATAAAAGAGAACACAAATCTTCCCAATCCCAAACTAGGATTTCTCTTAATTAACACTCGAAAATCGTCTACCTTCACTCCCCTCAATAATCATCTCCTACCAAACTTGTTATCTAATTATAAATATGCCATTGACCACCTGTATTTCTTACAGATTCCTACTCAGTTTATGAATGGTTTCTTGAAATTTTGGTCAGGTCTTCTGATAACGTATGTGGCTTTGAACCTGATGGATGGGCATGGCCAGCCAGCACTGCTTTACATCGTCCCGTTTACTCTCGGTAATTATATTACAATCAGCAGTTTTAGTTTAGCAATTGTTGATTTTTTTTAAAATTATCCACCTAGAACTAACCTGACAATTTGAATATAATGTGTGCTTCTTAGTTCTAATATACTTTGTCCTTGCACTCTTAATCAACAATCCATGTTAAAACTTGTTAATCAAAACAACGTTGGAGTTCAAACATGGAAATAATTCTCGAGAATTAATAATTAAATCAAACCCCGTCTCGACCTCTGGTTAATCCACGTCGAGATGAGTAATATCTTAGATGTATTTAAACCACATGATCACAAAGTTTACGCCTTGACCTTAGGAACCCTTTTGATTCTGGGGAAGAAGAGAGGCGAGTTGAGAATTCTGTGGAGTAAAGGCGAACCGGAAAGACCCTGCCCTCATGTCCATCTCCACATCAATGATGATTTGAATGAAGAAAAATGAGACACCATGTATTCTAGTGTTTATAGCATAGTTTAATGATGTTAGGAAACCAGCCTGTCTAGAGGAAGCATGCGCTGGTGTTGTAAGGTTAGAACCTTGATTAAAATATGCATATAGTTATTGATTAGAATGCAATGTAAAGTAAACAATGAAGATTATGAGCATTTTAGGAATTCTTTGTGGCAAACTCTTCTTCATTTCCTCTTATGCCAATTTGATTGTGTATTCTTTAATGGTATGATTTGATTGTATATTAAGAGCATGCGTATGATTTGGTTTTGTGAATCATTATGGGGATTGAAGTTGTTAATTGTAAGTAATGACCCAAAACTTTTAATCATTTTATGTGCTCTCTTTTTTTTTATTATGCACATCGATATGAACATAACTCAAGTGGTCATATATTAGTATTATCTTCTACTTATTGTAAGTTTGAATCTCCCTCCCAAATTTGTGAGGTAAAACTGAAAAAAAAATGAACAATAGGTTATCTCTTATTAAAGTAAAGGAGGAAAAAAAAAGATAATTGTTTCGGATATGAACGATTTCGAACTACGTATATATCATTATTAAAGTGAAATTAGGAAGAGATGGTTTGAAAACCTTGGAAGATTTTACACAAGGTTTCACAAACTTTGATGCATCAAATGAAATATAAAAATTATAAATGAATATTCATTTTATTGGTGTAATTCATATGATTATATTAAAAATAAAAAAATAGAGAACTAAAAATCATATCTTTAATCAAATATCTAAATTTTTACCATAAATTTGTTTATGATTTTTTTTCAATATTTATTTAGTTTTTTTCATCTATATAATTCTTAGCGTGACGTACAAGTCTCAAAGTCATATTTTAACACAAAATAGTAATAGTAATCATGTTTTATTTTCATTCTACGTCACGTGTCATATTCTTTTTAGTATTAGTTGATCAAAACTTGTTTTTAGAAGAAAAAAAAATGAAGCTATTTTTATGAAAATAATTAGATATATAAAAGGAGGCTATTGTGCAGGATTTCAAGATAAATAATTAGCCAGGTAGATAATACTTTAATTGAAGATGGTTATCATTATATGATGTTATCCAAATATTCTTATTTTCGATTATAGTTTTGTTAGTACCTAAAAATTATGGTTTTGTTGAAAAAAGTAATGTTATTATTAAAAAGTTTGAGATAATAATAAAGACAATTTTGCCTTTTTTTAATTTTTTTTTTTTTGGTTAAAGTTCAACAGTGGTTTTGTTTAATTGTCATGAAGGGTTGGCATAGGGGTTTTAGGGGGCCACAAAGGGTGCATGTGAATGATGTTGGCACAATCCCCTATGACAGTGAGTGAGGCACCCCATGCCCATGGGTCTGAGTTGTAAACCAATTCCTCTCTCTCTTTTTAATGAATTTTTTTATTAAGAAAATTTAAAAATAAAATGGGGCCAACATAGCCATTTTCAAAAAAATAAAAAATAGACATTTTAACTTGTAAATGCCAAATGGTAATGGATTGGGTGAGTAATTGGTGGTCCCAAAGGTCCCACTTGTCTCTTTAATTGCTACCCTGTTGATTGGGGCACATGGAGTTGGATTTAGGGTTTGTTTCTTCTCAAACTATGAGTTATTTTTATTTCTCAACTTTCTTTTCCCCAAACTATCCTTTTAAGTTAACAATCCATTTTGTTTTTTCCCCTTTACTAAATAATTTATGTGTGATGCTAACCTAACACTCTTTAATATTTGAATAAGATTAGAACTAGTATTTCGAGTTGATGATAAAAATTAATCCGGTATATATATATATATATATATATATAATTTTTCACTTCAGTATATGTTGTTTTAAAAAATTTATATTTTATCCCTAATATATCTGATATTGGTCAATCAGTTCCTTGTCTAATAATATTGTTGAATTTCCAATCGAATTGTGATGTGACATCTAAACAATATTTATGAGCTTGCTAGTTTCAAAGGTATCTATCTCATCAAGAAAAATAGGTAAATTTATAGAGTCGGCTTTATACGTGAAACCCATTAAATCTATTTCAGATTGTCTATCTTAGAAAGAAGAGAGCAATATTAGAGAAGTGTGTGGTGTCAAAAATAATTTGTTTTTAAACATCATATCATCAATCTATAATAGATTTTTAATGGTGTTATTGATAAATATTTGATTGAAATATATTGATAATGTAGAGTTAAATTAAAACTTCTAAAATACTTCAAAATACATTTAATAAAAATAATATTTAATTGTAATTGATATAATTAACTTTTTTTTAAAATAAATAAATTACTTTCTATATTCAATTTAAAAAATAATAATTTATCAATGAAATTTAACTGTCTAAATTATAATTAAAGGATGGTGAAAAAGATAAAATTTCCATTTTTCTACTATCTTTATAATAAAGTAAAAAGTGATTACTAAATGCCGCTTATAGCCTTTGAAAGGGTGGACCACAAGGTCAACAACGGTTATAAAACGGCCACTTAATCTCAGCCACTCGATCTGCTTTTGTCTGTTTCCCCTTTCTATCTATTCTGCGGCTCTGATTTTCGTACCGTTTTTAAGGGTAATTCTTTTCTCTACGAAACAAAAAAGCTGAATCCACATCATCTCTCTTTCACATTTACTGTTTTACCCCCCCACCAATGTTAGAATGATATAATTTCCCTTTCTTCTTATAATAATTATTGTTTTACGATTGATCTAAAATTCAAATTCATTCCATTTTTTTCACTACCTAGCTAATTTGTGATGGTTGCATTTCAACCAATTGTTTTCTTGATTTAGTAATATGAAAAATATGACCAATTTCAAATTTAAATGAAAAAAAATGATAAACATAAAATAAAATATTAAGTTAATTATATATTTAGTTCTTGTAACCATTCTATATCAATTCAATCATAATATTTTTTAAAATCGTATTTTTATTTCATATTATAATTTAATTTTGTTAATAATATATGTAATCACTTAATGATAAAAATTAAGATATCTAAAAGAAGTCATTGAATTCAAGTCAAATTTCTATCCAAATTAATGCTCTTTAGTTATTGATATTGATTATGAATATTAGTATGAAAATTTTAAAATATAAGGATTAAACCTATAATTTAATGAAATTATTTAGATATTGACTGGTTAGGAGGAGAGTTACTCTTGACTTTGCTTACATGTTATATTTTTATTAGATAAAATATAAGTGTGAAACTTTATTATTATTAAAGGAAAAAACGATTTATTATCTATTATCATATTTAATCATAATGTAAAAGAATCTTTATCTAAGATATGATTGGTATAATTATATAATCTTGTGATGAAGGTAAGGTGAGGATTTATTGAAAATGTTGGCACATTTTTTCTATCATGAAGATTGGGTAGTTGAATCAGAATCCCCAAACACAGCTAATTAAAATTAAAAGAAAATAGAAAAGGTTTAAAAAGAAAAAGCAAACTGAAGAAAGAAGACACTCTGTATTCCACTGTTTTCTGCTGAGGATAACTACAACAGATCAGACCAAACCAGAACCTGTCAATTCCATTTCTCTTTTCTAGAAATAAATCATTAAATTACTATAATGCCCCTTAAAAAATAAATTTCAAAATAACAATTTTTTTTTAGAATTTTAAACTTAGCACTTTAAATAATGAAAAGAATTCATCATGTAATAAAATTATCAAAATAATAAAAACTAAAAAGGTTATTGAATTTTAATTTAAAACATTCCAATAAATAATAATAGTGAGATTTGTTATCCTACTTCATTAATATAATAAAAGCAAAAAACATTATTTTTAAAACTAAATCAAACTTTTATTATTTTTTAAACTCAAGTAGAAAAAAGTTATATCTATCAACTGTAATTTCTATATATTTTATCATCAGTATTAAGTTTGGTCCCTATATTTTTAAAATTTTATTTTAATTAAATCTAATTGACAATTCATCCAATTATTAATAAATTATGTTAATTCTAATAAAAAAAACCGACGTTAGTAAATTCAATATAATTTTATAAGTAATAAATATAATGACAATATTCCATTAAAATTAATATAATTTTCAATAATAGAATCTATAGACAGAATTTAACTAAAATATAGATATTAGAATATATAGAATATACAAGAAGGAAGGAGCTAGAAATTTAACCATCATTCTTCTAATAAATTTCTAGCTCTTCCCTTCTTATTAAATAAATATTATATCATAAAAAAAGGGAAAATAATCAAAAAAGCAAAACCCATGATTTCTGTCTATAAAAAACAGTCCACCATCATCTTCTCCACACTAAGCTAAAACCCTTTTTGCTGTTCTCCAAACCAAAACCAAAAGAAGAGAGAGAAACAGAAACCTACCCATTTTTAGAGAGAGAGAAAGAAAAAGAAATGGAAGGGAAGGAAGAAGATGTGAAGCTGGGAGCAAACAAGTTTTCAGAGAGACAACCGATCGGAACATCAGCTCAGACCGACAAGGACTATAAAGAGCCACCGCCGGCTCCGTTGTTCGAGGCCGGAGAGCTGACGTCATGGTCGTTTTACAGAGCTGGAATAGCAGAGTTTGTGGCAACATTCTTGTTTCTTTACATCACTATATTGACAGTGATGGGTGTGAATAGAGCTCCTTCTAAGTGTAACAGTGTTGGTATTCAAGGCATTGCTTGGGCTTTTGGTGGCATGATCTTTGCTCTTGTTTACTGTACTGCTGGAATCTCTGGTAATCTCTCGCTCTCTCACTCGTATTTATGTTAACGATCTCACGTCGAAAAGAAGGATATAACACGGTTTCATGTTAGAATATATTCTTCTCTGGTTTATATTGGGATTTATGTAGTCTTTATTTTAGCATTCTATATTTTTGTTTAGCTCAAGTAGTTAAACATCTGTTTTTTTTATTTTTAATAAGCGGAAGGTTTATCTAAGAAATAAATTGTGTGAGATTCTCTTGTACTATATAATGAATGAAATAATTAGGATATAGTGTACTTTTTTTGTCAATCTGTTTTGAGATAGATTCAGGAGTAGATCTAGATGGAAGTTGCCTGCTCGTTTCTTTTTTTTTTTTTTTTTTAATGTAGGAATGAAATAATTTTAGATGAAAAATTGAATTTTTAGTGCATTTATTTTACAACTATGTCTCTAAAAATAATCTTTTGGTTCCGCCTCTAGAATAAATATTTAAGATGGTAGAATTCAATAAATAAAACTAAAATCAGGATGTGTTCAAAAAGTAGAATTGGACCAAATAACTATCTCGGGGTATGTTAATTAAGATTCACATCGAATATGAATATGAAGATGTATCACTAGAAGAAATCAATGAATATCAAAATGTGTCACCATGGGTTCCACATCGAATCATTGTCGATTGATTTTGAGATGAATATCCATATGTGCCACTCTGTTTTTAATGAATGTTTACTTTGGGTATCAGGTGGGCATATAAACCCAGCAGTTACATTTGGACTATTCCTAGCAAGAAAGCTATCACTAACAAGAGCAGTATTCTACATAATAATGCAATGTCTGGGAGCCATATGCGGGGCTGGTGTTGTGAAGGGCTTTGAGAAATCTATCTACGAACAGAAATTGGGCGGCGCTAATTTCGTCGCCCCTGGCTACACTAAGGGTGATGGCCTTGGTGCTGAGATTATTGGTACTTTTGTTCTTGTTTACACTGTCTTCTCTGCCACAGATGCAAAGAGAAATGCTAGAGACTCTCACGTCCCTGTAAGTTACTTTAACTTGAGTTCTTACAACGAACGTTTTTATGGTTAGATTGAGGTATTTTGAAAAAAAAAAAAGATAATAAATAAAGAACGAACTTGAAGATGATAAGTGATGTTGAGCCTGTTTGAAATAACTTTTAGGAGAGCCGAAAAATGTTTTTGGGTTAAAAAAAGTTATTCCAAACGACCACAAACTCAAATTGACCATCTGTGTTCTGTTATAACTCATGTCTTCTTGCTGAATATGCAGCTATTGGCTCCTCTCCCTATCGGTTTCGCAGTGTTCTTGGTTCACTTGGCCACCATCCCCATTACTGGAACTGGTATAAACCCTGCAAGGAGCCTTGGAGCTGCAATCATTTACAACAGGGAGCATGCTTGGGATGATCATGTAAGCATATATAATTTAACATGTCCTTTTCTTTTCTTTCACTGATCTCTTTTGATCATCAAATGCTAAAGAGGTTTTTTTTTCTTTTCTTTTAGTGGATTTTCTGGGTTGGACCCTTCATCGGTGCTGCTCTTGCTGCTATGTACCACCAGATCATCATCAGAGCCATTCCATTCAAGGCTAGGGCTTGAATTTCTCCTAAGCTAGAGAGCTTCATCATGTTCATCCATCATCTTCACCTTCCCACTCTAGAGTTCCTTTGATTGTCTTTAATTATTGTTTTTTTTTTTTTTTGGATTCTTCTTGTTTATGTTGATCTAGGTTGATTTTGTGTGTAAATTAAAGCACTGATTGCTGTGTTATGAACTTAGTTTGTAACAGTTTTTTAATGGAGTATTCTTTGTTGATATATGGGAGTATCCGGATTTCTCTCAAGTCATTTTGCATGCACCGTTACTAATCTCCCAGTCACGAGATAATTACACGACCCTACAATACTTGACATCGGGAATCTCGTAGGATAATTAAGTAGATCACATGATTTTGATTGAACCCATGATCTCAAGGTTTAAAAAAAACTCGTGACAATTAACCCACCCATGATTGTTGGTTAAAGATTTCTATTGTTCAGTTATATAAAACAAATGAAAAGTGAAACTTTTGAGAGAACTCTTTTATTAAATTACTTAAACGAACAATATATGAGATAGTAATTTAGTTATTGATGATATGAATCTATAATGTATATTTGCTATATGGTATTATTACAAGGCATTCGGCCTGAAACCTCAAGGAATTGCCGCGGCCACCATTTCTACTGTCGAAGTGTTGATTTTCTCCACCACACTGCTGAGATCTCTTGGGTGCAAATGAACTTTGAGTCCATACTTCATAAACAATGTCAATGACATCTTCTGCTCGACGTGGTGGCCGAGCACGAGTGTTAGGCGGTGTCTAAGCAGCACGGCCGCCGCGATTGATTTCATTTGTAAGTAAGCTAAATCTTTTCCCAGGCATATCCTTGGTCCAGCATTAAATGCAACGAAACTGTATGCATTTTGAAGTTCTATTTTCTTTCCATTAGGAGCCAACCATCTTTCTGGTCTGAATTCCAAACAATCTTCTCCCCAAATGAATTTCATGCGACCAATGGAGTATATCGAATATGTGACGGACGAGCCTGCAGGAACGAAAGCTCCATCGGGAAAAACGTCGTCGTTTATCACATGCTTCGAGTCTTGTGGAACGGAAGGGTAGAGCCTGAGGGTCTCGGATAATGCAGCCTTAAGGTAAGTCAACCGGTCAACTTCTTCAAACACCAATGGCTCTTCCATCCACGTGGAGATCTCACTGCCACGTGTCTCCATCAGGATGGTGCAGATTTCAAGGAGTATTTTCTCTTCCACTCTTGGGTTTCTCATGACCAACCAAAAGAACCAGCTCAGCGCGACGGATGACGTGTCACGTCCAGCTAGGATGAAATTGAGTGCCACGTGTTGCAGGAATGTGTCCGAGTAGGATTCTTTTTTCTTCATGAACCTAGATAACAAGTCGTCGTGTCTTTGACCATCACCGCGAGGGGTCCCGCTGCCATCGTCTCGTTGTTGATTGGACAACTCAAGTTTACGTGTCATAATGATATTGGTCAGGTATTGATCTGTATGATGGAGACTGTGACTCAAAGTAACCTCCATCCCAAGCCGGAGCCATTTCATCAACTTCCAAATCACATTAGGCAAAATCATACGCCGTAACGAGGCTTCTGTGGCTCGATCAAAAGCCAAAGCGAAGCCGTTTTCTGGCAGATCAGGAGAGAGAGTCTGAGGATCCTTACCAAAAGTCAAGCCGCATATATTATCAAACGTAAGCCGAAGGAGAAGGTCTTGAAGATCAACCGGCTCGGCTTGACGCTGAGCAGTTTCAAGAATCGGGCAAAATCTAAACTTTATAGCTCGACTCACCCACCGAGCCATAGCTTGGCGAAGCGTCCTGGTGGTAAATTCCAGTGCGGCAGTCTTACGCTGAAACAGCCACGTGTCACCATCAGAATTAAAGATTCCATCACCCAGCAAATCATGAAACACAGCTTGCCAATTAGGCCCTTTCGGGTAATTCTCAAACCGGGTCTTGAGAATATGCTCCAAATTCTTCGGGTCACACGTGACGGTCACGAGACCTTGTTTCTTAGCTAAGAAGGGGATGGCGCACGTGCAAGTTTGGTACGTGCCACCACTGGACCGGAGATTATCTGCAATCCAATCATGCATACGATGGCTGTTTTTAATCAAGCCAGGAAGACTGCCCAATAGTGGCCAGACACGTGGACCACTCAATGTCCGTTTGATGTGGAAGAACCAAATCAAGTATGCCACCACGGGCAACAAAATAATCGCCACCGTATCTATCATTGATGAGATAATTTCTGATACTTCCGTTAAACTCAACGGAAAAAAACGAGAGATTTTCGGAGGAAATTTTATTGGTTTTATGAGTTGGAGAAGAAGAAGTTTGTGAAGGAGGAGAAAAAGAAAAGTTATTTATAAAATAAAGGGAGAGAGAGTAATAATGAGAGAGGCTTAAATTGCAGTTGAATGTCCCACTATCTCTTTTTCAATACTTTGTTTGTCGGTTTGATTTCCATGGATATTAAAGAAATCAAGCTTATGAATTTATGGCCATTAATACCAGCATATGTAGTTGGAGAATTAACTTAAATCATAATGTTATTCTTGTACTTTTATAAATGATGCCCCCCTTGTACATTTTTAATTTATATGGCAAATTTTATTATATATATGGAGTCTTTAGTATAAATTTAAAACAAACGCATGGCTATCAATTTGATTTCCATGATTAAAATGACCGTCTAATGGAAGAGGAAAATATATAGAGGAATAGTAACTTGATTAAATTATCTATATCGGATCAAACATACAAGTGACACTCGCATATATTTGTTAATTATATATAGATATCAATAAAGATAAGATATATATGAAAATAAGGAGTTGCTTCAAACAAATGAAAAATTAAATATTATTATTTTTTTAAAACAGAGTTACGACAATAAAAAATTATATCTCTTCTATTTATTAAAAAACGAATTATTTTCTTCCTTCTTATGTATCCATATGAAGCTATCTACCACAATTACTCAACTATTTAATTACAAATTTATATATTTTATTTGATAAAAAAATTTAAGTAGGGAAAAAATGGAAGCAGTCTCACATAGAGAGACGACACAATAAATATGTAGTAGGTCTGGAAATTATACTCACAATTAAATAAATATATGTTGATATCATTTTTATTTATATTCAATATTTTATTGTTACCTTTTGTTATTTTTTTATAAATTTTTAAAAGAGAAATTGAGAGGTGTTGTATGATCTATATAACATAATTAATCAATTAAAATTTATCTCAAATAGCATAACTAATTACTAAAATGTCAGAACTTTTTTTAAAAATTACTCAAATTTTATAATTAGAGTTCAATAAATTGTTGAATTATACTTTATTGATTTTTATGGGTATTTTCAATGAATTTGTTTGATTTTTGTTTTTTAAGTTCAAGTTCAATAATTTATCGAACTATTTGATTATTTTCACTTTTATTTTTAATTAATTTGTTTTTTTTTTTCTTTCTTTTTTTAGTTCAATAATTTATTGAAGTAAAATTATGCTATTTGAGCCATTTAAAAAAAAATCTAATATTTTAGTAATCAGCATATAAAAATATCAATTAATTATGGTTTGGAATGGATAGTCACATGCACTGTTATGTAATTTTCCTCATCTAATTACTGGCACATGCACTGTTACCATAATTTGCTCATAAAATTGATATTTCATTGATGGATAAAAAATATTATTCAAGTTACCAAATTGTCCTCTTATTTTCATAAACAAAACATGTTCAATATTTACATATACTAGGTGCTAAACAATTACTTTTCAAAATATTACTATATATGTAAAACTAAAACTTTTAAAATCACAATAATTTATCACTTAACCAAAACTTTTTTTGGATAATTTTTCAAAGTATTGTAAAACTAAAGCTTTTAAAATCACAATAATTTATCACTTAACCAAAACTTTTTTTGGATAATTTTTTTCTCTTGAAATCAATAATTAAGAATCTAAACTTTCATCATGTTGCTTGTTTGTTTTTAGTGATCAATCCACCACACTATCTTTTTGACCCGATATTATTTGCCTTAAATGAACTAGCATTAAAATTGATAATATAGATATGACTTTTGAGGTCCCATTTTTCTATATTTAAACTCTCTTTCTATATATGTATATAATAATACATAAGTCATCTCAAATAATATATTTAAATTTGTATTTCTACATGTAATCCATTCGTATTTTATTTTTAATAATTACTAAATAAAATACAAATAATACTAAAAATTTCATGTATTATAATTCTGACCCTAATGCTAAATACATAATTAATTATCAAGACATTAATTTGAAAGCCTTTGTCATGAAGGATAATTAATAGGCAAAGACAGTCTAAAGCAGGAACAGAACAAGGGCTTGGAATGGACACAAAAATCTGTATTCCTAATTCTATGGCATTTATTTCCACAAAAGGAGACATTTTCAACAGAAAATGGGGCATTGATTAATAAAAGTTAGTGTTGCTTTTAGGTTAACTAAAATCAATAATCACGTGCATTCTACATTTTTATTTTTTATTTTATACTTTTATTGTGTTATTTTTCTAAAGATTTATTATAATATAATACTAGTTGAACAATCTTGAAAATGTTAGAAATAAGAGATTATTGTCTTATAGCTTACGTGAGGATGGTGTTTTACACCACTATGTCACTAAACATTAGTTAAATTTTACCTACTAACTTTAATGGCTAAAGCAATTTAATTAACGTCAAATAGGATTTGTACATTTTCAAATAGGATTTGTACATTCATTTGCTATAAATCTCATATATTTTTTAATTTTAATCCAATAAACCCTTTTAATATTCAATGAGCCTATCACATTATATATGACTCTCCACCTAATTCGTTATGTAGTTTTGATAGAAAAAAGAAAAATAATTATATAGATTTAATAATTTATGAGTGGAGGAGTCAATAGTAATTTTAATAAAAATAAAATTTATTTTTTAAATAAGAAAAGCAAAAAAATAATAATATAAATAAAAACAAAATATATATATATATATATATCTAAAATTTGGTATTTGAGAACATTTCTGTTTGTTCAGCTTCAAAACTATTCCGTTAATTCTCGTTTAAATTATTAGATTAAAATTTCAAATAAGTTCTATAAAATTATCTGATCAATTATCGATTATTTTCTAAAAAATGTACGATAATTCAATAGCAACCACTTGAGTAGAAGTCAACTTTTCTACCTCACTAAATGTAAGAATGCTTCTTGAAGTAGGGTTTGTTTTTTTTTTTTAATTATTAATTATTAGTATTATCAAAGCCGAATTTGCGGTTGAAGCACCCCTCCAATTATAATGTCTGTGGTTACATTTCTATTTTCTAACCCCTTAACCCACCTCAAGTATTTATGACAACAAAATCACTCTAATTTAATATTAAATTCTTGGTCCTATAATATCTAAAAAAAAAAAAGGTCAAATGGACTCTTATGATCGTGTATCTTCCTATATTGTTGATTTTTTAATGTTATATTTCATTATATTATTTTAGAAAACTTGTTTTAACTAACCAATAACATAGCATAATCATGCTAAAGAAAAAGTTTTATGAATTATGATTTTTTTCCCTTTTAGATTTTAATGATATCATTTTGATAAAATTAAAAAGAATTATGTTGGAAATTTTTAAAAGTTATATTATCATGTTTCTATGTTAAACATAAAAATAAACCGTGTTATTTTATCCGAGACATTATATTAAATTGAGGAAGGGGAAACTCGAACCTTCAACATCGTGGGAAAGGGACAGATTCTAATTGAACTATACTCAACTCATATCGACAAAAATGAATTGTATTTATTACTTCGTATTATTGGAGAAATTTGCAAGAAGATTTAATAGATGCATCAAAATGGAAATTGAAATTGAAATGGCAAAGCAACTGAAATTGGTAAAGAAAAACCAATTAATAGGCCTACAATTGACTTCTATCCCTTAGTATGCACCGAAAAATTAGATCTTTGGCCCTACAAAAATGGTTCACAAGTTGGATGATTGAAACTCCTTTATTAATTGCTCTGCTCAATAAATCCTATTCAATTTGGTTGCAATTAGGTAACATTTCTGGAAATTTATGATTGTGATTACTATATTTGACTAATGACTGTGATCAAATCTTGAATCGGGTTATTATATGATTGAAAATAATATGAATTATGATCATAATATAATATAAAACTATAAATTTGACTCACATTCTTATTTTGTTCAAAAACATTATTTGATAAATCAAGTGATGAATATATTTACACTATCCAGCTTTATTACAAAAAGTTTGATTTGAGTGTTTGAAATATTAGTATTTTCTACTAGGTTCATACACAAAAAATATTTATAATATTTTAAGGGATGATTGTAATTCTATTTTTGTAGTATTTGCCAAAAATAACATTTAAAAAAATAATTGTAAAGTTAGCCAAATATTTAAAATATTTATAAATGTGTCAGATTTGGGTGAGTCTGTTGTGGGTGAAATTATATCAATACACGTGGAATTTCTCAACTTGTTCAAAGAATGCACAATCGGCATGCCTATGTCACCTGGAAAGATAAAGCTAGGTCATCTAGAAGGCTACGTCTACGTCACCTGAGAAGGTACGTCGTCGCCTAGGAGGCTACGTCTACGTCACCCCGGGAAGATACGTCTACGTCATCTAATAAGGCTACGTATCTAAGACCAAGAAACTACATTATACTATTATCCAATCAAAAGATGACACGTGGCGTAACCAACACGCGACACGTCGTTGGGAAACAACTCGTGGCGCATGGCACGATGATGTCACATCGACCTCCTCTCCTATAAATAGGAGAAGAAATTCATTCATTAGGTAACTAATTTCTACGACAATTCTCTCTGGCACTAGCTCTACTTGCTCTAACTTTAGCATCAGAGGGTGTTAGGCCGCACCACACTGGTGCTCTCTTTGTTTCCTGTGCAGGTACATATAGTGCTCGTCATCTACTCAACACACCGCCTACGCAGCACTTTCAGTGCAGCGCAACACCTCTGACTCGTCCCATACTCTAAGCTCGTTGCATACGTGGAAGCTCTCCATTTTTACGCAACAACAGAGTCAATAGTTGATTACTATGATTCACCTAAAATTCAATGATCATTGCAATAAATCAATCATTGATTGACACACTAAACCAATCATAGTTATCATGTGAAGTGATTATCATTTATCATAGTCAATCAATGATTAACATGATTTATAAAATATTATATTTACATCACTTGATAATACTTTTAAAAAAATGCTAAAAAAAAATTGGGAAAACTGGGTATATAGCCCAAATTCAAAAAACCTAAAGCATAATAGCCCCAGAGAATTTTCAAATGAGAATGAAAATACAATAATGCCCTCTAAAATTAAGGGGAAAAAATAAAGAAGAAAGAGAAAAAGATTTGAATATACTAAAATCAAGGAAACATTAAATATGAAAAAACCATTTAAGAAAATAAGATAGAAAAATTGAAATTAAAGAGGAAAAATCTTGGCAGATTTATAGGAAAAATTAAACCTGTACGATAGGAAAACAACAAAGAAAAAAAAATTGCAGGAAAACAACAAATGACAACGAAGAAGATGAGGGTATTAAATATAAATACTATACATTAATAAAAAGACAAAAACAAAAAAATTACAATATATTAAAAAAACTAATAATATACATTAAAAACATTTTGTAAATAATAAATATAAATAAAGTACAGTATTCTAAACAAAACTGTACAATAAGGAATAACGAAAAAACAAACTATACAATAAAAAAAAGAGAAGAAAACACATATAATAACAACAACAGAATTACGAAAATATATTAAATAAACAAATACTATACATTAAAAATTAAAGTAAATAATAAACCAAGAAGAAGAAGAAGAAGAAGAAGAAGCAGAAGCAGAAGCAGTGACCTTGGCCATCCGAAAATTGCAGATCTAAGGAATCTGAAAGTTGCAGATCTAATGAATATGAAGAGATGAAAAGGAAGGGTAAAATGTCAATGGAAGAAGAAGATGAAAAAACAAAACTGTGTGGATGAAGATGATTTGAAGATGAACTTTGATGGAGAATTTAGAGAAAGGAGAGTTGGACGACAGTGAAAAGGAAGAACAAATCCCATGATTTGAGGAAAAATTAAAATAGAAAAAGAAAGATTGGAAAGAGAAACAAAATCAAATAAGAAAAACAATTATAAATGCAAAAAAAAAATCCTCATCAGACATAATTGAACAATTAAAAACAAAAATAAATGAAGGTAAATCGGGGATATTTAAAAAACATATACTCTAAAATGGCTAAAAAAACCTAAGGAATTTAAGAGGCTATAAAAACATATGGTGTAGTCAAAATGGGCTATATGGTGGATTGTCCCAAAAAAAATTTGCTATACAATAAAATTTCTCATTTTTGAAGGTTAAGCCAAGAAATACTTTTTTAGGGTTATGAAACTATTTTCTAATAAAGGGAGTAAATAGCCCACCTCAGTCACTAGGAGTTTTATGTGTTTCTATTGTTAAATAAAAAAATTAAAATGTGTACCCTTAAAAATATTTAGAAACATATGGTAAATTTTCTTCACAACAGACAATTTAATTAATTGTAACTGAATTGTGTATTTAGTAGACGATTACATTCCAAAATTTAATACGATTATATGACACGTAAATCGTCTATCACTTCAATAAGACTACTATAGATTAAAATTTCAATATATCTTTAAAAACATACTAGTTTGTAAACTATTTTGAAACTATATAATAATAAAAAATCAAGATACTAGTCTAAACTTAGGGAAATTTTCATAACTAGCCCATTGGAAAAACTCATTTTCAAATTTACCCTATGTACGTAGAAGTTATCAAAATTGCCCCTAATTTTACACATGGAGGCTAGCAAATTAAAGTTAGTGGGATGAATATAACTAACCAAAGGGTAAAAATGAAAGTATCATAGAAGAGGGGGTATTTTTTAGGGTAATTTTCATAACTACCCTTTTTATGATTTAACTTATCAAAAGTACCCTAATATTTTTAAACTTTTCAAAACTACCCTAAAATTGACAAGTGGCTATAATTGATTGGTGAAATACTATAACTAACTATATAAAAACTACCAATTAAGGGTAGAAAAGAAACTATTTTTTTTCTTAGGGTAGTTTTGAAAACAACATTTCATTAAGGGGTATTTATGATAAAATTTCTATTTTTTATAACACACCATAATTTTGGGTAGATATAATAAAATTCCTAAAACAATCTGGAATTACTGTGAAGCCCATTGGATCTTAGATCCATCTAGCTGGTAAGGCCCAAACGTACCCTAATATATTAGAATCTTAATCCACCAAAAATAAAAATCTTCCTATTTTTTTTTTTTTTTTTGAAATGTATCATGTTTTATCAATTAACATTTTAATAATAAAATATAAAATAATAATTATAAGTGACATAAAAACCCTTCAAAAATTTAAAAATAAAAAATTAGTTCATCATTAATTTTCTTATCTGAAGTCAAACTTCAAACAGCCTCTCCCCTCAAGATGAAGTTTGCCATCTCTAATTTTAGTTGAACTGATTTGTTTTTTAAATTAACTCCTGTTTAAAAAAAAGTTCACTCGATATTTCAAAGTTCTAATTTTTTTTTTCCTTTCCGATTTCATGTCTAATTCTTCTTCTTCTACCGATGATCGACGGCGATTCAACCCTGAATCTAACATCGTCGCCATTAATATCGGTGGTCGAATCTTTCAAACCACCAAAGAAACCCTAAACCTAGCCGGCCCTGATTCTTTCTTGTCTAGGGTTTTTCACTCCGTCCAATCTTCCGTTCCTTTTGTTGATCGTGATCCTGAGATCTTTTCTGTTCTTCTTTCGCTTCTCAGAACCGGTAATCTTCCCTCCAAATCCAAGGATTTTGACTTACAAGATCTCATTTTCGAGTCTCAATTTTATGGAATTGAATCTCTTTTGATTGATTCTTTATCTAATCCTTTTCAATTTGATGCTTTCAGTCTCGAAAAATCGTTGATTCTTCCCCTTAACGGTCGAAACCCTCCCTCGGCGATTGGAACGACGCCGTTTGGGTCTATCCATGTCGCTCATGGAGGAAAAATCACTTCTTTCGATTGGTCATTACAGAGGAAGATTACGCTTTTGACTCAATTCACGGCGATCGATTCACTTTTCGCGTTATCGCCGTCTGTGGCGGCTGCCGGCGCTACCGACTTTTCTGGGTTGCAAATTATCGATCTTGAAAAGGGGAAAGTGAGAAAGGTTTTGAATTGGGAGAATATTACCCGGTCTAGTTCAACCGTGCAGGCCATCAGCGCCTCATCAGAGTTCCTGTTTACGAGCTTCGAATCGGGTCGGCGCAATTCGAATACAATCATGGTATATGATCTACAAACGTTCAGTCCCGTTACTGAAATCGGTCACAATGAGATTTACGGTGCCGAGATTGATTCAGCAGTCCCGGCAACAATGTTGAATTGGATATCAGGTTATAACTTGCTAATGGCATCCGGGTCACATAGTGGTCCTTCTGGAGTACAGTGAAACATCAAATTATGGGATATAAGATCAGGGAATGTGGTTTGGGAACTCAAAGAGAAGGTAGATTGCTTCTCCGATATAACCGTATCGGAGGATTTGTCAGCCATGTTCAAGATTGGTGTAAACTCGGGCGATATTTACACCGCGGATCTTCGAAAACTCGGAGATGAGAGTACATGGACATGCCTTGGAGATGGGATGATGAAAATAAATAATAATGGTAAGAAGGCAGGGGTGGGTTGTAAGATTGAAAGCAATGGAAATAAAGTGTTTTGCAGCAAAGAAGGGTATATAGAATTATGGTCAGAAGTAGAAGTAACAAGAAGAAAAGAAAATGGAAAAGATTACAAAGTTTTTAGGAAGAATTTGATGGGAAAAGAGAAGGATTTGGGAGGTGGTAGGATAACCAATATGGCTTTTGGAGGGAATAAAATGTTTGTAACAAGAAAAGATGAACTAATTATAGAGGTTTGGAAGAGTTCTTGAGGGACTTTGATTTATCTATAAAAGGAAAATTTCTCAAAATATTTGTTAGAGATAAAGATTTGATTTAATCTAAAAGGAAAAAAGTTATAATTCATATTACTTTTTCTTTACTGTGATTATTTATTTATTTTTTAAACTTTTTCTTTACTGTTATTGTGCTATGTTATTGGTTAGTAAAAATAAGGTTTTTCTTTTTTTTTAAAGTAATATATAACACTAAAAAATGTTAAATTATATCAAATATCCTTAACTGATATGGTGATTTCAATTTTGTCCTTAATATTTTAATTTTTTAATTCTACCTTTAATCTTTTAATTTATTTCGAAAAATATCCCTTGTTGGAAGAAATTACCATTTCAAAAATACCCGTTGTGTGCAATTTCGGTTAATTTTAAGTGAAATTAAAAAATTGAGGGTAACAAAAGTGTAATTTTAAATAATCCTCCAACAAATAGTTTTATTTTAATAAATTAATATGTTAAGAGTAGAATTAAAAAAATTAAAAAACCCAAGATATTTATTTGTGAGCCTTAAAATCAAGGGAAATTTCAATAGATGATATTTTTTTTAGTAATTAATAAAAATAGCAAATGTTATGAAATATTTTAAAAATATCATTTAGATAAGTCATTTATTAAAATGTTCAAAAAATTTATTATTTTTTAAAATATCAATTCTTAAAATGTAATTTTTAAAAAACAAAAAAATCTATCATATGGACGATCATACGATCAAGATTTTTAGAAAACACAAGGGGGGCAAATATCTGTACAAATATCGTTTGCAAGAAAAAAAAATCTTGTAAAAAAATCTGTTTAATTTCCTAAACAGATCTCTTCTAAATCTCTATAAATTTCCTATCCGAAAGCCATTCTCTTTGCCCATCAATTTCTTCCTTAAAACTTTGTCCTCTTATCTATCTAATTTTCCGAAGATTGGGCGGAATAAAAAACCCTAGAAAAGAGAGATTTGCGTCCGACTAGGGTTAGGGTTTGTTTCGTAGTTAGAAAGATTCCGCCACCGATGGGAGAATCAGAAGCATAATCGATAAAAGAAGGTTCTTTTTTATTGGAAAGATAAAAGTTTGGGAAACCAGGAAATAATTCTATAAAGATTCAATTTAATTAAAAAAAAAAAAACAGTCAAAAACTAATATGAGTGGTCCTGAATTGGAGAAATTAGGGTGTAATATCAAAGAGACGGAGAGATTATTAATTACGGATTGGATCAGAAGTAAATCTGTAACTTCATTTTTTTTTTTAATTTGTATGAAAAGATTTGAAGATCTCTCTTGGAATTTGTCACTCCCCTTCTCCAATCAGACAGAACAATGAGAATAAACTCATTACTCTCAACATCGTCGACCACATTGGCATTGCAACGGCCAATCTCAGATGTCACATCACTACCACGATACTCTTCGTGGTTGTCAATCAACCACAACTATACCAACTACCAAGTGTATCTTCACAACAAAGGTGTGTGACGTCTCATATTGATCGTTCCAGTGCCCATGCGCTCGTCCGTGTTTAGAGTAGTGTGTTTATTCTCGACTCTGTCTGATCGGACAAGGCGAGGGAGATATTTCAAGCATAGGAAACTTCAAATTACTTCATAAAAATTAAGGTTGAGTTACAAATTTACTTCTCATTGGATTTGTAATGAATCTAGAAGGAGATGGGGAGAAATGAGAAGGTGAATGTAATAATAAAAAGCCAAAAAAAAAAAATAATGTCACTCACATTTAATGAGAAACCATGTTCTAACTAAAGGTTGACATATCAAGGAGACAACCAAAATAATTACTGTATATTGTAATCTAATGGAAAAGGAAAACAGAGGCCAACATAAATAGCCAAGAGTCTTCCATGTTACATCACTGTCTATTCTAACATCTTCTAAACTGTCAGATTTTTAAATTATGGATCAATTAGAATTCTAATTTTTTTTTTTTTAATTGTATTCTTATATTGGACCTAGTGAAAAGTAAATGAAGATAAAATATGCAAATCGTCTTCAGAGTCCTAGTTCTACAGGATCGAATCCCATATTCCTTCTCAATTTGAAGATTTGAACTTTCCCTCTAAGAGTTAAATCATAAATAGGCCTTTTGGAGTTGAGGGAAATATCAAATAATGGAATATAAGAAAGTTCAATATGTCTCGGAATTGGGATGAAGAAAGAGTTTAGCTAAGGCAGTTTGATTTCAACATGTCATTTCATTGTTCAGGTGATAATTAGTTTTTAGTTTGGATAATTTGTGAATAATATTTATGAATTAGTTGAAATTATTATTTTGTTATATGCTTTTATTAATCAATGTCACTCATTTTCATAAGTAGAAAAAGAATAGATATGTCTCACATCACTAAAATAAAATTTAGAACTGGATAAACAGCTTAAACTTTATAATATACCTAGTCAATCAAAATTCAAATCAGCATTTCTACAAAAGCAGAGATTGTGATATTATTATGAACTAAGCAACATAGATTATTTTTCTCTACCATAGATGATGAATAACAGAGTAGGCATGAATGTTTCAAGCGGCTAAGCTTTTTGAGGCGATTTCGAAGACGTTTTCAGAGAGTCCATTGGCAGCCAGTATCATCTCCAATTGTGCCTGCAAGATATCATGCAGTCAACAATAATCAACATGATGCAGCAGGTGGACAAATTTTACTTTGCAGTGTAAAAGAAATGACTGTATATTGCACTTATAAGCAACATTACCTTGGCAAGATTTTGTCGGTCTTCATCATAACGCCTCCATCTCGAGAAGGCAGAAACCATTCGAGAGGCCACCTGAGACAAATCAATGAATCAGAAGATATTGAGAGGAAAAAAGAAATGTGTCACTAAGGACTTGAACAATGGAAGAGGAACATGAATATAGTTTCTGAATAAAAATAAGTACTCCGATTCTCGGGTAGAAGAATGTCTTGAACTCACCTGGGGATTTATTTTGTCTAATTGCATGACAACTTCTCCCAAGAATTTATAGCCTGATCCATCCTTTGCATGAAAGTTGACAGTGGATCCACAAAAGCCTCCAATCAAAGAATACACCTTGTTCGGATTTCGCAGGTCAAATCCTGGGTGATTTAGAAGGTTTTGGACATTCTCAATATTACCAGGAATGTCTGACATGGCTTGAAGAGCAAACCATTTATTGACAACCTAATAATTGAGCGAAAAACAATTATGTCACAACAATTTGAAGTAGCATTCCAATAAAAACGTGAAGAATTATAAACATTTTCGACAAGGAAAACCATTTTCAGAACAGAAGCGACTGACCAAAAAGTCATGCTGCCACTTGGCATAGAAGTCAGCAAGAACCTCATCACGAGTTTCACCAGGGTTCTGGGCTATTGCCACCAAAGCTGCAAATTGGTCAGTCATATTTGTGGCGTTCTTATACTCATGCAGCACGAGATTGGCAATCTCTGCATCATCAACTAATGCAAGATATGCTGAAACCATTTAAAAAAGACATCAGTTGATCAAAAGTTTACGATACCAATATTTCAAACATACAGTTTTTTTTAATAGGAGGGGAGAGCAAGGAAGACAGAGCAGACCCAGAGCAGTATTCTTCAAAGCCCGTCTGGCCATTTCCAGATGATTAAACACATATGCTTCTGAGCTCCTATTGTTCTCTACCTGTGAATATGAATATGAGAATTTTATTTACACAACAAACGAGTACAGTACATATTTTTATTTATTTAATTGCAGGTTTAGAGAAGTCAGCATACTGCAGTGAGAAGCTCTGCTTTCAATTCATTTGCTAGTTCCTTCCTAATGAAACTCCGAACAGCATGAACAGCATCGGGATCTGCAACCTCCATCAAGTCCATTATTTCCCCTTCACCAGGTAGAGTTATTGCTTTTGCAATGAATTCCTGGATAACCAATGGTAATTAAAATCATATCATTTGTTTTTCCCCCTCCAGCTACCACCGATTCCCCCAAAAACGAACGGGAAATGAAATTTTTTAAATAAACTGAAGACATAAGCTCAAAGATTACTTTATCCAAGCTTGAGTCACAAAGTATGCATTTCAGTCCCTGCACAAACTTTGAATTAAGAACCAATGGTTTGTGTTGTTGGTGATGAGACACCAATTGGAGCATCAATTTGCGTGCCAGGTCTTGTCCAGCCTCCCAACTAACTCACAAAAAGATCAGGATACCAAAAAAAAAAGACCTTAGTAGCAATTCAGTTCTGAATTGATATTTTTTTTAAATTTCAGAGACACGAACCGGTTGAACTCATCTGAATCGTGGGCAAGAAGAAAAAACAAATCATCATCTTCTAGATCTGATTCCACACGGATGGGAGCACTATAACCCCTAAACAGAGATGGAACTGGCCGCTCTGGTATGTTAGAGAAGACAAACTCTTCTTCTTTCTGCATGAAGGAAAAAACACAGGAATTAAATAGGAAAAAAGCACAGAAACACATCTTGACATTTTGGAAATGGAAGATAAGAAAAGCTAGGTTCTATATGCCCACATCTGAAAATGACTACTACTTGCTTTCTGATTTTTAGCTAGAGACAACATGTTCATAACTCTTTCTAGTCTTTTTTAATATTTTTTATTTGGGGGTTCAGGTGGGGACCGAGGAGGGATTTCCAATGAGTTTTGGAGCAGACATCCTAAATCTCCAGTTCTAGACAAAAACCAAGGACTATTGTAACGAGTACATGCAAGGGACACTATTTTGGAGTGGCAACAAATTATGCTCGTCGAATTTTATCTCGTAAAAAGGGTTTTTTCATTTATTTTCTTTTATAAGAGTGAGTGTTCCGTTCGTGCCAGCTTACGCGCACCTCAACTAATCTCAGGATAACCACACGACCATACAACACTTGGCGTTAGGAAACTCATAATATAATATTCTACGTAGGTAACATATTCCCCACCCACCCATGGTTAATTTTCATTTTTTATTTCATAAATTTGGTAAATAGAGTTTTTATTTTATTTTTAAGGCTAATAAAATCCCAAATGTTCTTAAGGTCTACCCTAGAAATCTCAACAAAAAAAATATGCGAATTATTGGGACTAGATATAAAATGTGTCTTGTTCTAACAAGTACATGCAAGGGACACTATTCTAAATTGTGAATTAAAAGGCAAAATAAACTCGTTGATGTGTCCCACTCTCCCTATGTGATCCATCCTCATTTTCACAAAGCTGATTAAGTTGACTTAGTCATAAAAAAATCTTACCATCAACACAGTTACACCTCATAAGCAGTTGCAAAATGAAGCAATTATTTAGTGAAATTTCTTTACCAACCTTGGTCAACCTGAGAACTGTGGAGTATACCACTTGATCGTTGTTGGAAATAGACTGCAACACCCCATCGTGATATATAGATGACAGAGCCAAATTATCGCCATTTGAACCTAGTAAACCAATAGCCACAGGTATAAACATAGGTTCTTTAACTGCCTGCCCAGGAGTTGGTGGTACATCTTGCCTGCAAAGTTTAACCAGTTAGCACAAATTGTAAGCAACTAGGAAGAGATGAAGAGCATCACCCTGCAACAAGATCGACTAGATTATATACCTGAACTTCAGAGAGAAAGTATGACTATCAGACTTGTAAGATGATGTAACTTTGACAAGAGGAGTCCCAGCTTGAGAGTACCTATATTTTAGTTATAATTTGAAGTATAAGTACAAGATATTTGGACACGATAAATTACAAAGAATATAATAGTATAGACACCATAGTAAGAAGTTAGCAAAATCAGTATCATTTGCATCTCGCATTGCAGCATAGAAATCTTCACATGTAACAGCTTGACCATCATGTCTCTCAAAATAAAGATCCATGCCCTGCAATGAGAATAATTTCAGCCAACTTTCCAAAGATAAGACCCATTATATACAAAATATATACTAGGAGCACAAGGATTATATTAAATCCCAAATTTTGTAATAAGAAAAAAAAAATTAAGATTAATATAATCCTTGAAGAACGATCTTGAACATTGTTTAAAACTTACTTTTCTAAATCCCTGACTTCCAAGTAAGGTTTTGTACATCCTGACAACTTCAGCCCCCTAATAATTGGCAATAAGAACAAATTAATTATTCATGATCAATATCTTTGACCCAGAGAGAAAGGAGGAAACTTATGCTTAAAAGTCGGACCTTTTCATAAACCTGCAGAGAGAAATCACAATTAGATACATAGAAAAAAGAAGAATTGAAGATGAAAACATGTAAGGCTCATTCATAAAGCCTACCGTCACTGCACGTACAAGTTGGCAAACGACCCGTGTCAGATCATAACTTGAAAGCAGATAAGAAACAAAAACCGAGGTTTAAAAAAAATCTACATCAGGAAAATAAGAAAAGGAGAAGGAAAGGACAAGAAAAGATCTTGTATTTCAAGGAAAACCAAAGAGGACGACACTTTCCTGTGTAAAAATTGTCCATCTGTGGAAGGTTAGATTAAACCGTTAGAATCTGTTAAAACAAAACACACACAGAGAAGTTCACACAATGTAACTACCAACCTTAATATAGGAATGTGGCCGAACAGGATGAGCCATGGGACCAGAATCCTGCATAATAAACATTAGCAAAACAGATTCCACGTTAAATGCACTTCCTACATCAATTCCATAACATTTGCTAAATAGTTCATGAGGACAAAAAGCATTATGATATGTGCATAACCATTTGGAAAGTTTAAAAGAATACACAAGATCCAAACCTGCGGAAACTGATAGTTTCTAAGTCTTGAAACATCAGTAATTCGTTTTACAGCACGACTTCCCATGTCAGATGAAAATTCCTATCAAAGGGCAACAAAAGGAGTTTCCAAGGATCCATCAGTTATATTAGTCAAAGTTGGAAAATTTTCAAGAGGGGAATATCATACCTGATCACGAAAAACAGTCAGGCCTTCCTTTAGGCTTAGCTGGAACCAGTCACGACATGTCACCCTTCATATAAATTTTGTCAGCAGGAATTTAAGTCGAAACATTATCTCAAGATATGACACTTTTCAAATCACAGGCCAGGAAAACATGCTCTCGGGAACATTAAGAAACATGTTCTAAAATAAGAATTTAGTAAATATATGTCAGAGATCATAAATAAAGAGCAATGAACAACGTGACAGAAAAATTGATTCAAGTGAAACACGCAAAGATGACATTTAAGTTTCGAGATAACACCGGTTCATGAAACAACCTGTTGCCAGTCCAGTTGTGGAAATACTGCAAAACAATATAAAAAAAAACCATGTGACTATTAAAACTCTACACCACTACTGAAGAAAGATGTGAATCCAACCTTTGTGTAGCAAAATTTTAATGACAAACCTCATGGCCAATCACTCCTAATATAGCACCATAATCCGCATCAGAAGCAGTCTCTGGAGATGCCAAAACGAGTTTCGAATTGAAGATCTGTATTTAGAAAGGAAAAAAAAAACATAAATACAATTTCAAAATTTAAAACAAGCATGGTCATGAAACAAACGAAGTTTAGGAGACAATACATTCAAACTCTTGTTTTCCATAGCTCCCCTGATTAATTAAGACATAAGATAGCATTAGAACTAAAGATAAGTTATTAAATAGAAGTAATTAGTAAGTAAGATGGTGACAGATGACCAGACGTAGAAACAAATAAAAAAAAAGTGAAAAAGAAATAGAAATAGAGCACACATGTTGAAATCTGGAACAGCCACGATGTTGAAGAGATCCAGATCATATTCTAGTCCAAATACCTGTTATCAGGATAAAAAATAGATATTGTATAAAATAATGTATAGGTGCACATAAATAAACATAAGAAAACAGTTTAAATAAGAAGATACAGACTTCTTCATCCCATTTCATAGATGCCTTTAGCGAATACATTGCATGTGCAGTCTTAGGAAGATCTTCTGCAGGGGTCCATATCTTCAAGGAGACCTTCCTACCTGAACATGTTGTAAAAACATCATCTCTGCTTACCAACTTGCCAGCTACTAAAGCAAATAAGTAGCAGGGTTTCTTAAAGGGATCCTCCCAAATGGCATAATGTTTTCCACCCTGCAGTCAAGAGAGTGCATTTGGATGAGCAGGCCATGCAATATTCATACATTAACATACAAAATGCTTTCCAGTTTATATCAAATGAAGTTCACCTCTAGATCACCCTGATCTACGAGATTTCCATTAGACAACAGCACTGGGTATAGTGACTTGTCGGCCTCTATTCGACATGTGTACTTTGCCATTATATCAGGACGGTCCTGCTCATGCTCAACATTCACAATGCATTAGCTAAAGTATGTGTTAAACAAACCTGGACTCTAGATCTATGAAAATTATGAAAAGACGGTGTTCTCTCAACCTGATAAAATGTGATCTTCCGGAAACCTTCAGCTTCACATTGTGTACAGAAGTTTCCAGATGATTTATAGAGCCCCTTCATTCAAAGGCAATTCACTATGAGGCCTCCTAAAGTTCCAGTGCAATCAATTTGAGTAATGAATGTAAGCCTTACCTCTAATGATGTATTATTCTGAGGACATGACTCAGTGACAATGTCCAAAGAAAATGAACCAGATGGCGGTGATAGGATTGTCAAATGGCGGGAATCCACACGGTAATATTCCTCCTAAAGTTTTAGGGAAGACAAAAGGGGTCCATAAGAATATTAAGTAGGGAAGTGCCTTAACATCACATATAATATAAAAGACAGTTAAATTCATTTGAGCACTTTTTATTGGAAGTTCAAAATATCTGTAACATGCATGAGTAAAGAAATAGGTTGGACATGATTTTCTATAGTAAGCACCAGGCAGTACAATAATCTAAAATATACATTCACCAACCTCGAGGTCCTCATTGTTAACCTTAATTGAAATCAATTTCACATCTACCCCATCCAAAACCAGAGGGTTATTGGATCCTGAAGCAAAAGAACAAAAAGTAAAGAAGCAATTGAATTGATAATAAGAAAATTTCACACTTGAGGAACTATGTGAATACTGATCTGAGATTCAGATTTCTCATTCATCTAAGAGTGAATAGAGATGATTGAGAGTTATTAGAATACTGCAAAGAAGCAATGATAACAACAATTTTTAACAGTTCATTAAAAGTACAATTGTCACTGAGTACCTTCGACTCTGGGGAACACTGTTATTCTTGAACTCACAATGGTTTTCTCCTCCCCCAGCAAAAATTTCAAATTCACCTATAGATGTAAACTCCATAGTACTTGATGATAAAAGAAATCGCCACGATAAAATAATTCAAATTCCATAATTAAATTAAGATGTATGTACCGTGTCAAAATAGTAATCAGGCATCTTGTAATCCTTCAAAAATATTTCTTTAGGCATATTCATTTTGCTTTCTTCAGCTTTTTCTTGTAATGCTTCTGTAGCAACTGAACAAATCGGCTTCCTGCTAGCTTGTTTATCCCCCTGAAAAAAGGTGCAGTGTGAACTCATTCACTAATTTTTTTTAAAATATTTTACAACAGGATACACTACACTTGAATATTAAGAGGAAATGATTGGGGTGTGTAGGGGATAGTATGCATGCATGATGGGGTGTAAAGTGATGCTGAATCAAGTTATTAGAGCTTACAAATGGCGAATGATATGGAAAGCGATAACTCAGTCTAGATTTCACCTGAAAAGGAAAATTAAAAAAATTAAAACAACAGTCTATGAATGGTTTACATTTCTTAGTTAATCTATGGATTTTGATATATATGAAGAATGAACTATCAATCAAACATAACAAATAAATAAAACCAAAAAGCTCCAGAATGAAGATGCACAGACCTGTGAAGTAAATAAGGGCCTGTGTCCAGTGCTACGATTAGCTAAAATTTCAAGTGAACTAACACCACGGCGTGCAGCTCGAACCTGCAAAGAGAGAGCTCAGTTTGTTGATAATTTAATTATAGATGAAAGTAGAGTACATGTACATGGGCAACTCTGCCGACTACAAATCTATTTTGGAATGAAGCCACCCAAGAAAAAGTGATTCATGGAGAACATCCTACTTAGTATTAAGTAATACGCAGAATCGTTTATTCAGTACTAGCCAAAACTGGGAAGGCTATAATTCATTATAGCATATTACATCAGGCATTTTGCAGTCAAGTGATAAAGTAACATATCAAAGATAAAAATAAACTAAATCATATACTAAATACAATAACATGAACACTCCTTAGTCCATAATGATAGAATAACAAAACCTCAAAAATCTCCACATTAGTATGGTATCATCTATTTTAGACCTAAGCACGCAACCAAAGGAAATGTCGTCATCTATTATAAACTCAGACCTTCCTAACTTCTAAACGATATAAGACTTCAGTCCCAATCAACCCAGCATTTACCTTCCAACAATTAGACAAATTTACTCACGAAAAAGAAACAAATGAACCAAAATGGTAAATGGGTAATCACAGGAGCAAATGAGATCAAACCCAAAAGGCTAGTCCTTGCCAATCCAGCGCTCTTGCATGGTAGAACCAACCGAGCCATTATTAAGCTATAAAATCCAGAACAAGCTTACTAAAATCAAACTCCTTTTGACAAGACCAAAAGTTGGACGCAGAGATAATCAAAAACCAAAATCAATCCAAAATAGGAGCTCAAAAATCTCTAGATCAAAAAATAAATAAAAAACCAAAGTTTGATTAAGCCCGCCTCCCTCACCCTTATAGAGAAGATATAAGGATAACTCAAAATCTGGACAAAAAAAATTCAACTGACAGAGGTAAAAATGACCCACATAATTCTATTGTATATATATATATAACCCGGGAATATAAATTCAAAAAAAAAAACGTTTTTTATGAAATATTGAAGAAACTAAAGCTTGCCCAGTTACCTTGAACGATCAAATCAGAGAAAGCAGAGATCTTTTCCACTTTTGTATTGATTTTATTTTTCTCTACAGTTCGGATAGAAAGCGATGGAATGGAAATCAAGATGGGCACTGCAATCAAAGATATTTATATGGAGAAATTCAGGTATTAATAATATAAATAAATTTTTATTTTATTTTATTTTATTTTGTAAATTATAAGTTGGATTGATCTTAAAAATGGTTAAGATATGGGATAAGATGACTAATGATTACGTTTGAATTTCCTCTAAAAATAGGAAGACTTGATTTGGAATTTTTATTTTATTTCTTATTCTATGAGTTGTCTTGTTTAAGGCCTCCTGATCCAAAAATTAGGTGAATATATAGTTTTTGGTGAAAATTTAGAGAGAGAAAAAGGATGAGATGATTAGGGTTTTGTTGAATAGTTGACTTGATCCACTAATAAATATAATTGAAATATTAGTATATTTTTACATACTATAAATATGAAATAAATGTGATTAAAATTATAATGATCTAATATTTTTTAAGGTAGGAAATTGAAAAATATTCGATCAATTTAATTGGGGATCGGTATTGATCATTGTTTTAGTGGTTTTAAATGTTTATTTTACAAAAGCTTTTCTTACCTAACAACCTATATAAAAAATTCATTTATTATCTTTTATCTATTTTAAAACCACGCAGTATAGCTATAAAAAGAAAGGAACATTACTTTTACAATCAAGACCCACTATAACTATGAAAAATCATAGGAATATTGTTTAGTTGTGGAGAAGAATAATGTGAAATATAAATATTAGACTATAAGTAATAGAGGAATCAATCGTGAATATAATAAATTCATGAAAAAAAAATAGAATATTTACCTAAAGTCTAAATGTGAAAAAAAATTCGACCACTTTACCATATTAATATTAATGTGATAAAAAAAATAATGGTTATACGATTGTGAGTTTGGTCATTCATGAAATATCAACCGCTTAAAACAACTTTTTAAAAAGACTTGAAATAATCAAAATATAAATATATGGTTTTTTATAAATCAGTTCTGTCCACCAATTTGGTTTTTTTCTCACCATCGTTCACAAAGAATTAATCACTCAAGAGTCCACACTAATGAGAAAAATAACCACAACATTCAATAGAGATTCGATTTACTGGAAAAATACGAGATTTTTATATTTTTATATGTGCTAAAGGAATGCTTTTGGTGTATTTATGAGAACATTAGAGAGGAGTAGACAAAAGTCATTGATTAAGTATATTTTAACATTTCATGTAAAAGAGGAGAGATTCAAATATCTAATTAAAAATGGATGAATTTTAACATTTGATCATTTAAACTCAAGTCAAACCTATTTTATAGTTGAATGTCATAGGCAGACTAGTTTTTCAATCAAGATCATTGGGGAAAAATAAGTAACGTTAGAATATGAAGATACCCATCCACTTCTAAAACTTTAAATATATTATATAAGTTTGTTAATCTAAGCATAGCTCAATTGGTCAGGTGTTTACTATTTTTCCGCGAGTTTGAAGATTTGAGTCTCGTTTCCTCCAATTTATGTAATAACTAGAAAAAAAATATAATATATAAGACTTTAACACACATTTAAAAAAGAGTCAATCGCATCGCATTAAGACCATGTTTACTTGGAGGGAATGAGAATGAGATTATTTCATTCTCATTGATCTTGTTTACCTAAAACTTGGAATGAGAATGGGATTGTAGGACCCACACAATTTGACAATCTCATTCCCAATTTTCAAACAATTTCATTCTCTCATACAACTTCATCAATCTCATTCTCATTCCTTATTTCGTGGGTTCCACCAACTTTTATATTTTATTAATTTCCTTTTCTCTCTACTTTTTGTGTTCAAGACTCTAGTAAACAACATCAATGGTAATTCTTTTCATTCCGATTCCGATTCTAAATTTTTTTTAGTAAACACAATCAAAGAAATCTTATTCTCATTTCGTAATTTTTTTTACGATTGATTTTCATTCATATTCTTTCTCATTTCCATTCCCGCTAAGTAAACAAGGCATAAGTAAAGGCAAACATGATGTTATCCAACTCATAAGTTCAAGTGTGAAGCCGAGATGTTTTGATTGATCCAACACCTCAACATTTTTTTTAATGCTATATAATAGTTTGTTTTTTATTAAAAAAAAAACAAATAAAAAGAGGGATGGATATTTTATACTAATTGATAGTTAGACAAAAATTAAAATTAGTTAGATAAAGAAATGATAATGATCTGTACCTTATTTTTTTTTTCAGTACTAAATAAAATATATTAATATTGTACTCTTAAAGTTTAAATGGTATTGTTTTATTATTTTTACTCTTGAATTTGGACTGAGCCCAAACTTTGCGGCCCATCCCCATTCAATTCCTTAGGGCAAATCTTTCAAGTTTTTTTTTTCTTTTTTCTTTTTCCTCTTTAAAACACAATGGTTCTTGATATTACTTTTAGGAATTTTTTCATGGTTAGATATAATTCATAGTGTATTTACAAATCTACACTCTTTAAAAATATTTATAAATGTAAACCATTAAGTTTTAGTATATATATTATATACTCGTGTTTTTTATGATGGTTTTTTCAAAAACGCATGAACATTTTTCTATAGATGAGAAATATTACAGAAAATAGACTTCTATTAACCTTAAGACGTGCTTTTTATTTTTACGAGAGATGAATAATACACGTAGGAGATTAAAATTAACTTTAATATTAATTTATTATTTATTAGTAAATTTAATTTATTACTATTAACCGCTATTATAAAAATAATTTTATTAGCTAACTAATTATTTAATATTAATTAGTTATACTTATTTTTTTATGTGACATTAACTACTCTATATTACTTTTAATTGATATTATTATTATTATTGTTAGGAATGGTGTCCTAGAACTTGTAATTATTTAATAAATATAATTTAAATTAAATAAATAAACATAATTTCTTTATATTATCTAAATTGATTCAATTAACGATATTAGAAATATATGGAAATATATAAATATCAAACATTCAAATAGTAAAACCCTAAGTCACTCTTATGAAATCACGACTCAGTATGTGAGTCATACGATAGGATTAAAGTCGAGATGAGTAACTTAAAAGTGTCTACAGTAAATGGATAATGTTTGGGAACCTTATCCCGGTAACACTGTTGATAGCTTCGCATTTTGTTTATAGACAAATGATCTAATCCTGATCATTCATGTGGGAGACATGAAAAGTATCATATGCAATGTTGATCGTATAAGACAGGACCACGATGTTCGATCAAATTTCTCATTAGTACAGTTTAAGAGAAATGATCGAATATCAAACTAAGTTTATCAACCGTGATATATCTCAATCCTGAGTGAAATGTGGACTCCTATTTATGGAGTTATGTTATTTGATTCACATGGTTGAGAGCAATCTGTAAGAATGCTCAATACACTCCTGCTTTGGGAACATAACTAGATAAGTAGCTGGGAACGCATTTTCATGAGATGGAATCTATAACTTTCCTATAAATTAACGGTATCGGTGCGATACCTAAACATTTTAAGAACTTTAAGAAACTTCCTTGATGTACTGATTCGAGACATGAACAAGTGACGTCACGACTTCTATTATTCACAGAAATACATTATCTCTAGTTTGACTAAAGATAAAGTTCATTGGAGAATCAGCGGGAACACAAGGATAAAGCGGTAATTACAGGGGCAAAACGGTAAATTTAATCCGCCTGTAATTATGAGGGTTCCACGTGAATGATATGTTATAGATATAAATAAAGATAAACTAAATGGACAATAACTCATCTATAGTGAAGGGAGTTCAGCTATGAATTTATAGTGAAATTATTCATGGTTAGATAATAAGTAATTAACTGATTATGAGTTAATCACTTAATTGACTAATTATTAAGCCCATGATCTATAGGTCCATTGGGTCCCTATGCTAGCCCAAATATCGTAGTCGCGAAATCAAGTAGAAGAAATGAAAATTTTAAGTAAAGTGAATTACTTAAAATAGGCAATATTAATTGTTTAAGTAATGAGTTTATTTAAACAGCAAATTAATAATGAAATATTATTAATTAGACATTATTAATTATTTAAATATTGAGTATATTTAAATGGTAATTAATAATTTGAAATTCATTGGCAATTATTAATTGTTTAAATAATTAATTTTATTTGAACGGAAATTAATAATTAAAATTAATTAATTAATAATAAAATATTATCAATAAAATTATTAATTAAATAATAAGTTTATCTAATGGAAATTAATAATTAAAATATTTATTATTAATTGTTTAAATAGTGAAAATTATTTAAATGGAAATTAATAATTAAATACAATTTGATAATATTTAGTCGGGGGAAAATATTAATTGTTTAAATAAAATATTTTATTTAAATGGTAATTAATAAATAAATTAATTAAGTTGGACTTATTAATTTAAGAGAGAATTTCAAGCCCAATTGGATTAATGAACCCAATTGGAATTTACCCAAAATAATTAATTAAATAAATTGTATTTATTAATTATTTTACTATCATAATTTCGGCCATATGAGATAATTTGTAGGAGATAATTGTTTAAATTATATCCTATAATAATTATATAGATTTATTCACCCAACCGATTGTAAAGAAACCTCCAACCGATTCTCCATATATTACTCAATGTAAGTTTTAATTTTCGGAAATTTAAAGCATGAATCTACATGTTTTTATCACAAATTGCATGAAGGTAATAGATCTGTAATTAAATGTTAATTAGTTTACTAAATAAAATTCCGCTAGTTTAGTAAATCATCCCTTCAATTATTATGTATTTTAATTAATTCATTAATTATAAACTTTTCTATTTTTAACTCTTTAATTATTAAATAGTATTAGTTTTAACTAATAAATAATATTAATTATTAGTAATTTTATTCACACCAAATTATAGATTGATCAATAAATTAAACTTTAATGAACAAAACCTACCCAACAAACACTATACTTGTTGACAACCTGAGCATCAACTAGTTAGGTGTTAATTTTCAACACCCCTTGTCCCTTCTATATAAGGTTGAAAGTTCGAGACTCTCTCTCCAAATTTGATATAATATCAGTAAAAAAATAATTAAATATTTTTTCTAATGCACATCTAAACACACATACATCATTTACCATGGGTAATAACATATATTTCTCTTACTTATTAGTAATGACATTGACATTTCACTGGATATTTAAATTTCATGTTTAAACCATCTAAAAACTTGTTTCACATTCTTATACATCTCATTCTCAATTCAACTTAGTCTAAGATATCATAAATTTAGAATACATAATCATATTTATGCATTCCAACCAATCGACCTTTAAATCAAGTTATATCTATTTTCAAGTAAATTTGACCATAAAATTAAGTCTTAAAAATTCTATGTTTCCGTTATATTTAAAGATTTGATCACGTTTATAATTATCAAGTTCTTTTTAATATCCATTGTATGCAACTATAAATTTAGGGTTAAATACTTTGTTTAAAAAATATATGTGGTTTTCAAATATAGTAAAAAACAACTGAACTTACTAAACAATCGAGCATAGTTCAAGTGATTAAACATTTGCTCTCTTTCATGAGGTTGAAGGTTCGATTCTCCCATCCCCAATTTGATGTTATATATATAAAAAAAACAAAACAAAACAAAACTTACCATATTATTTGAAAAGAGGGGGAATCCTTACAATGACATACAAAACTAAAACATTTATCAAAGATTAAAAAAAATAAAATAATAACTTTCACAAATTTCAATGATTCAAACCATAGAAGGAATTGACCTAATAAAAGGGATTAGCTTTTTTAGGGGTCCATTTTGTGCCCTGAGTAAGGGATAGGATCATTAATTTAAACTCGCAAAACTCTTTTGTAGGGTTCATACAAAAAACAGCAAATTATTTGAATAAATATAATTGGAAAATGGGGTATGAAAAGAAAGGGAAGGGGGGAAAGGCATTGATGTGTTGTGGTTTTCAATATTCAGAGCATGAGAGTGGTTGGACAAAAAGTTATTATAATATAATTAGGGGACAAAAAGATTGGTTTAAACCATGTGCCTCTTACTGAATTAGTGGGTTATAATTTAAAAAGCTTAACTTCCTGATTATGGGCCTAATTATGAGCAATGAAGACTGTACTTTCTTGGAGGGTTTTTTATTTTCCTTTTAAAAAAAAAAATAATTTTCACTTTCCAGGTAGATCCTATGGTGAAGTTTTTGTTATGTGTCATTTCTACAAAAACTTTTATGAGCTCATTAGTATTTTTGTCCCTTTAAAATTTGTTTTTTTTTAAAAAAATAGTACCTCAAATTAGGGGGGAGAGACTCGACAATCTTATAAGAAGAGAATACTGACATCAAACAACTTGAATTATGCTCAATTCATTAAAGTTGGTTTTGGTCCTTAAGTTATTGGTATATTGAAGAAAAAACACACTTGAATTTTAGAAACTTATTTCGACTTAGTAAAATAGATAGAATTTATTTTTGAGTAAATATACCTCTTCTATTTTTATTTATAAAATCAATTTACTACTAGTTCATACTATTGAAAATGTTTATAACTTTTCTATGAAATTTATTTTTCATTCGCTATATTTTAATATAACGTATAAAATTGAGTGACTTTTAAACGATTTATTTCCTCTTTTTTGTCCGTTCAAAATTTGAATGTAACTGGTATAGATAAATAATTATTATAGTATAAATAAACCAAAAAAATTGTAACTCAAATTAAAAAAAAAATATCGTTAGAAGATTTTTCTATATTATTAATTTTGAATAACTCTTCAAAATATGAATGGAGTGTAGATATTGAATTTTTGGATTCAAATGTAAAAAACACAACATAATTTGTAAATCCCACTTTGATTTTTCTCATTATAATTGAAAGAAGGGATGGAAAAGGTTTTGGGGGGAGGGGGGTTGAATTGGAAATGCATGTAAGTTTGATTTGATTGGACTAAAAGGGGTGAGGGAATTGAATATGAGTTAGGACTCAAGGAGAGGGACCAGGGACCCATCATTTTTTTTTTTTGGGCAGAGGATAGAAATCAATCAATGGGGATTCAAAAATCCTTCTATGCCCATAATATTAAAAAAGAAAAATAATAATGTAAGATATTTGTCTTTTTGAACATCTATATCTACCAAAACACATTGAAAAGATAGATTTCTTTTGTTTATGCTTCAAACACTTGGACTCCTAAGTTGTCTGCAAATCATGGGCAATAGTAGGTGTGGATTTTGTTTTCATCCCTCCCTCCCTCCTCTCGTTTTAGGCAATTTTTTTTCATCTCTCTTCAAAATATTATTATTTTTAGTTTTTTTTTTTACTTAAATAGTAGGTTTATTTCTAATAATTTAATGAAATCGAAGTAATAAATTATTGATATCAATAATAGTTTATCAAAACTAAATTAACAATTAAATTATAGTAAAATGAGAGTGTTGTTACCTAAAAATGGATAGCTTCCACGTAGGCAACGAACTTTAATTTATGGGACGAGTCGGAGGTAGTGCGGCTGCTTCGACGGTGTCTTCGTGGGCACCGCACAGGAAAGGAAAAAAGCACCAGGTGTGGTCCTGGCCTAACACCTCCGATGCTTAAGTCGGAGCAAGCGAGCTAGTGTCTTGGAGAGTAGTAGTCGAGATTAGTTACCTAATGAATGAGTTTCTTCTCCTATTTATAGGAGAATATGTTGATGACATCATCGTGCCACATGTCACGTCGAGGATTGGACCACATGTCGCTTTCCGATTCACGTGTCGCTTTCGGGTTACGCCACGTGTCGCTTTCTAAATGGACGCTTGCAATTGGTTTAAATGTGTTGGAAGCTGCACGCATGCGGCCCCTTTTCGGTGCATGGACTTTATGCCATGCGTACCACTGGTCAAGACGAGTCTTCGGACCAGGGTCTTTGGACCAGGTGCTTTAGACCAGGTGCTTTAGACCAGGTCTTTACACCAGGTGTTTGGACCAGGTCTTGGACCAGGTCTTTTACACCGCAGTCTTGGACCAGTGCTTCGGACCAATTTTGCCAAGTTGTAAAATTCCACGTAATCCAATTTCACCCTACAACAGAGAGTTTTAATTCCTAAAAATATGTTTATATGACAATTATTCAACTCAAAATAAAAGTTAATTAGCAAATATTAAAAATCAATTGTAAATTTGATTTTAATAATTTATTGAAATAGAAGCAATATATATATATATCTAGATTTAAATTCATCTACATCATGTTGTTTCTTATTAATAATATCAATCTGAGCATGAACTGAAATAGTAACGTATCAATCACATAGATAATTGAAGGTTAAAGCATCCCTCCCGATTTGATATAATATAAAAAGAATTGTTTTTTTAGATCTATATTCATGTCACTTTCTCTCTCTCTAGGCAGGAAAAGAGCGTTATATTTGGGTGAGTGTGTAAGGAAAGTTTGAAAAAATAGGGATTGAATTTAATTGGAGAGTAATGAATGGAGGGGGGGAATAGATGGATGGGTGATACTTTATTGAGTGGGTTGATATGGAAGCTTGTGCCCACATTAGGAAACCAAAAGAGTGTCTTGGACTGATGTTGAGTTATGAGAGAGAGAGACCCAAATTCCAATTTCTTTTGATTCATTTCCATGTCAACCAAACAGTCCTTACTTTGGATGGTGATGGTGTTTCTTTTTGTTTTGGTTTCGGTTTTGGCACCTCATTCACACATCAATGATTTATTCACCATATCTTACTTTAAACTTTCTTAGTGTCTCGATTGATAACTATTTCATTTTCAATTTTTATTTTTTAAGTTTTTAATAAAAATTAAAAACAAAAATATGCTATTAAACATGTCTGGTTCTCTATTTTAAAAAATATAAAGCAAAAAATAGTTATCAATAAAGTATTACTTTTGTTAAAAAAAACAAAAAATTATAATGATTATCAAACGAGGTATACTCAATATTGTTAAATTTTCTTAAATCTTTCTTATGATGTGGATCATGATCAAATTCACCTAATAAACCCATTGTATAATAAGCTTTTTTCCCTATGACAAAAGTAACTATGAATATGGGGATATGAATTAAAAATACCTATTCATCTTTACTAGTTAGGTTATTCCCTACGAATTAGTTTATTCCCTATGAAACTTAGGGATCTTTTATGTTGACATTCAAATTTCAAAGAACGGATTTTTTTTTTCCAAACACAGCGTAGGTATGAAAATTTACATTGACCATTTCTAGTGGCTATATAAAGTTAAATCGCCCTTTATTATAAATACTGAGAAATCTGAATCGATAATAAATTTTGTTATGAATAATTTTAAAAATAGTAAATGATTTTAAAATATTTAAAAAATGATATTTCTTAGAATGAGAGTCAATTTTTTAAGAGAACTCAGTACTATTTTATTATATATTAATATTTTATGAGATTTAGATCTAAACATATACTATGAAAATTTGACAATTTTATTTCCTCAATTACTAAAATAATAAAAATAAAAATAAATTTAGTTTTAAATCTTCAATTTAAAAAACTAATCTCATTACTAACAAATCATTTTTATAATCTAGTTTAAGAAATGATTATAGTTTTATGTTTTAACAATGTATTTAATTTGTTTATTCACTTTTGTTTTCAATCCTACTCAAATTTTAAAAACAAAAAATAAAGTAGGAGTTTTTTTTTTAAAAATGTTTTTTGGTTAGTTTTAAAAGTGACAACAAAACGAAGAAGTTTTGGCTATAATCATTAATCGCTAATATGGTGGTTTTGTGGTATAAATATAATCACTAGTTTACCGGATTAATCTTTTAAAGAAAATGTGATTTTTATTTTGTTTTTACGTTAAAAAAATGTTGGTTATAATCTTGATTTTTAAAAAATAAAAATAAAATTATTATCCAATGAAATCTAAAAACTTTCTTTAAAAAAAAGAGTAAATATCAATTATATTCCTCAAAACAACTATGCAAAACACGACCAAAACAAACAACAAACGATCCAAACATGTCAAGCAATCATAGATTTTTTTTTTCTTTTTCTTTTTGTTGATGTAACGGTATGACTGTATATTCTATTCTATATTCCTTTTGATGACAAAGAAAGAAATCTAGTGAATGGTGAAAAAAAAAAGATCAAACTTTTTTTAACCTCTTGACATAATCTTCTCTCTCTAAAAGATAAAACTTTTGACTTCTCAATTACATGTTTGCACGTTGGTTTATAACTAAAATTGTCACAAATTTTATTTATTTGTTTTTAAATGCTAATAATAAATGTGACATTTAAAGCTTTGGAAGAAGAGATTAACTAAAAAGGCAATAATGCTCCATAAAGGATTTGTATTTACAAAGTAGCTCCAAATTATTGCTGAAAAGGTGTAATATCTTAATGGGGTGGTTTGAGAATCCAATTATATTCAAACTATAAAAAAAAAAAGTAAAAAAAGAGAGCAAAATCAGGGTGGATTGGTGAAGGGTTTTGGCTTATTAGTGTTTCTGTAATCTGTATCTTAATTATCTTTTGTTGGGTTTTGAAAAAGTTTGTTGCTTTCGAAAAAAGAAAGTTTTTTCCCCCCTCTTCTTCATCTTCTAAATGAACCCAGAAAGAGAAAAGAGGAAGAAGATGACCAGATTCAAGAGTCAAAGATTTAAATCTTGAAGGTAAAATCACTGCAATAAAAAAATTGTTTTTTTGGGAGGGTATTGTGGAGCCTACAAAGCTTACCTAGTCAGATCCATGGTCTGGGTCCCTTTTTATATATATTTTCTTCTTGGTTTTTCCCTTCTCTTCAAGGCTGTACCTTTGCTTTCAGACCCAAAAATTCTTGGGTTTTCTCAGAAACAGTGAGACTTTCTTTTATAGAGAGTGGAAAAAAGAGTGATGGGGTTAATCTGTTAAGCAAGAAAAGATAGTTTTTTTTTGGGGTCTAATATCAGTATTTAGCACAGAAGTCAGAAACCACTTGAGATATTTTTCTCTCTGAAAAAAGGTTTTGATAATTTTTTTTTTTTGCTTTTACTTTTTCTGAAAATGGGTCATTCTCAAATCTATATGAAAAGAGCATGAACTTGTTATTTTCTTCCCAACTTCCAATTCCACTCATTGTTTTTGGTGACTTTTTCTATATCCCCTTTTAAGTTTTAACAGTTGTTTGAGTTGAGCATTGTGTTTTACTGTTCCAATGCATACCACTTGTTTGATATTTAAGTTTTGTGTTTTTGGCTGAAGAAAATCACTTCGTTTGCAGATTTTCTTGTTCATGATATCAGATTGAGGCAGTGCTTTGAGGTATAGATTATTTGTAATTTGAACTTTTCTGAGTTCTCATTTCATTGCAAGGAATTGGGTCCATGAATCTGGAGGCAGAAGATCAAATCCATGTGACCGGTTTTGAGATTTGAAGTCCAGTAAGTTAGTAGATCTGAGTTTTGAAATTATTGTTTTTTGAAGTTATCTAGTTGAGAAATGGCCTTTGTGTTTGAAATATTTTCTTTTTTAAAACTCTAATGTCTCTTTTAGATCTTGGATTCCATAAAATTTGTCATGTATTAAGGCCGTTAAGATTGTTCTGCAAATTGTTGCAGAAGAATGCCAAATTTGGTTCAGTCCCTTTTTGGTTATTTTTGTATTCTAAAGTACAACATGTCTAGTTGTTATTGTATTTACTTTGAAACTGAATTTGAAATTAATCTATAAAATTTGATTATGACTTTACTATTCGGTTCTCCATGATTTTCACCAATGAAGATGTAAACAGATTTTTTTTATTTGTCAGTCAGGACTTCCCATTGGTATGAGTTGTATGACTTTATAGATTCTGAGTTACAAACTTCTTACTGTTTCTTTATAAAACTATTCTACTATTATCCAATGACTTAAATGTCTGTCTATTCTCTTCCATTTTTGTAGGGGTGCCACATTCAGAATGCCCCATTTTTGTAGGCAAGCTTCAGATATTCTGTATTAATTAAACATGAGCTTTTATGAATATGGACATTGGAGAAGAAAGCTCCCGGTTTGGATCCTTACCCGCTACAACTTCTAGAAACTTGTCGTCATCGTCTTCGACGTTCCTCTCTGCACTTCAATCTCCATTCTTTTCTCCAAGATCATCATCATGTCGACGATCTGAAGCAACGAGGACAGATGTGGCATGTGAAAGCATGGACTTTAGAGTTGACCCGCTAAGCTCCAGTGTGGTGGTTCCGGACTCTGAATCTTTGTTGAAAGCCAAACTTGCTGTTTCAGACATGACTCAAAATCCGGAATTGTACATAGCAGGTGATATTCAGAGGTTTGATCAAGCTTCGTCTTCAACTGGAATCTCTGGAAGTACTCCTTACAGCTACAGCCGGGCCCATGGAAATGATTATTTTGGGCCTAGAGAGAAGTATAAAAAGCATAGCAGAAGTATTAAAACCTCTTACACAACAGCTCCAATTTCGCTTTCCTCTACTAGACTAAGGAGCTGTGATGTTTTCATAGGTTTGCATGGTTCCAAGCCTTCTTTGCTAAGGTTTGCAAATTGGCTACGTTCAGAGATGGAGGTTCATGGGATGAGTTGCTTTGTGTCTGACAGAGCAAGGTGTAGGAATTCTCGTAAGCATAGAGTCATCGAGAGGGCTATGGATGTATCCTCATTTGGAGTCGTGATTCTAACAAAGAAGTCTTTCCAGAATCCCTACACCATTGAGGAGCTGCGATTTTTCTCTGGAAAGAAGAACTTGGTCCCGATATTTTTTGATTTGAGCCCAGGTGATTGCCTTGCCAGGGATATAGTGGAGAAGAGGGGAGATTTGTGGGAAAGACATGGCGGTGAGCTGTGGGTTTTGTATGGAGGATTGGAGAAGGAATGGAAAGAAGCTATCCAAGGGCTTTGTTGGGTTGATGAGTGGAAATTAGAAGCTCAAGATGGTAACTGGAGGGATTGCATATTGAAAGCCGTCATGCTACTTGCAACGAGGTTAGGAAGACGGAGTATAGTAGAGCGCTTGACTAAGTGGAGGGAGAAGGTAGAGAAGGAAGAGTTTCCTTTCCCTCGGAACGACAATTTTACCGGCAGAAAGAAAGAATTAACAGAGCTAGAATTCATACTTTTTGGCAATGTAACTGGTGATTCTGAAAGAGATTATTTTGAAATTAAAGCAAGGCCCAGGAGAAAGAATTTGACCCTGAGCTGGAGTAAAGGTTGTTCACTGGAAGAGGCACCAAGGGAACAAACAATAGAAATGCGGAACAAGAAGGGTAAAGAACCTGTTGTATGGAAGGAGTCAGAAAAAGAGATCGAAATGCAGAGCGTTGAATTTCCTCAAAGGCATCGACGACTAAGGCCAAAAAGTGGTGAAAGGTATGCAAAGAAAAAAAGAACAGCCAAAATTTTGTATGGAAAAGGTATTGCTTGTGTTTCAGGGGACTCAGGAATTGGCAAGACTGAGCTTCTTTTAGAATTTGCTTATCGACATCATCAAAAGTACAAGATGGTTTTATGGATCGGAGGCGAAAGCAGATATATCAGGCAGAGTTATCTGAACTTAGGATCCTTTTTAGAGGTTGATGTAGGATTTGAAAATTGTTCAGGTAAAAGCAAGATAAAAAACTTCGAGGAGCAAGAAGAGGCAGCTATTTCAAGGATTCGTACAGAGCTGATGAGAAACATTCCATTTTTGCTGGTGATTGATAATTTAGAATGTGAAAAAGATTGGTGGGACCACAAACTTGTGATGGATCTTCTTCCTCGTTTTGGCGGAGAGACGCACATTATAATATCCACCCGACTTCCTCGTGTGATGAATTTGGAACCTTTGAAACTGTCTTACTTATCAGGGGCTGAAGCCATGTATTTAATGCAAGGTAGCCTTAGAGAACACTCAATTGCAGAAATTGACGTTCTGAGAATTATCGAAGACAAAGTTGGAAGATTAACTTTGGGTCTTGCAATAATAGGTGCAATCTTAGCCGAGCTTCCCATAACACCTACAAGATTATTGGATACAATTAATAGAATGCCCTCCAAAGATCTGTTATGGAGTGGTAGGGAAGCTCATTTATTCCGGCGCAATGGCTTCCTTATGCAGCTTTTTGAAGTATGTTTCTCCATTTTTGACCATGCTGATGGTCCTAGGAGCTTGGCAACTAGAATGGCACTAGCAAGTGGTTGGTTTGGTCCGGCTGCTATCCCCATTTCTCAATTAGCACTTGCGGCAAACAAGATACCGGAAAAACATCAGGGAACACGGTTATGGAGAAAGTTAATACGTTCCATGCCTTGTGGTTTTAGTTCATCTTATAATAAAAAATCAGAAGCAGAAGCAACTTCCATGTTGTTAAGGTTCAATGTAGCAAGGAGTAGTACCAAACAGGGATGCATTCATTTCAATGATCTGGTCAAGCTATACGCACGCAAGAGAGGGGTGAACGGAGTTGCAAAAGCCATGGTTCAAGCTGTCATGAGCCGCTCATCAATTGTTCAGCACTCTGAACACATATGGGCTGCATGTTTCTTGCTTTTTGGATTTGGACGTGACCCTATAGTCGTTGAGCTCAAGGTGTCAGAGTTATTATACATTGTGAAAGAAGTGGTCTTGGCATTTGCCATTCGGACGTTTTTTTCATTCTCCCAGTGCACCACCACATTGGAACTTCTACGATTATGCACCAATGCATTAGAAGCTGCAGATGAAGCCTTTGTTACACCAGTAGAGAAGTGGTTGGATAAGTCACTTTGCTGGAGGCCAATTCAGACAAATGCTCAGCTGAATCCTTATCTTTGGCAGGAACTAGCTCTATGCCGAGCAACATTGTTAGAAACTCGAGCGAGGCTAATGCTAAGAGGAGGACAATTTGACATCGGGGATGATCTAATTAGAAAGGCTATCTTCATCAGAACTTCCATATCTGGTGAGGATCATCCGGACACCATATCTGCTCGTGAAACTCTCAGTAAACTCACTAGACTTCTTGCTAATTTCCATAATATTCATTCTTCTCCATAGGTTCAATAATATTCTTGTAAGGTAAATTTTTTACTTCCCCTTAGATTATATACACTAAGGATGTCAAATAAGCCACTGTATACTTTTCCCAAGAAATTCTTTTATACAATTCTAACCCCGATTTAGATTTCTCTAACGTTAGTTGTTCGTCGAATCAATGGCTTATATCTTGCTTCTTATTCGTTTCGTGCATTCTGTTCGGTTTGTATGTTGGTGCTATAAGTGAATTCGTTGTTCTGAGCATTGTTTTAATAGATGATTTCAAGACTCATCAGGCATGATGATGAAGTCTTCAAAAAGCAGCTTTCTTTGGCATTTGTTTAAGTATTCTATTTGTTTGTTTGATGTTATTTCTCAACTGAACTTGGAGCAGTGCTGAATATGGGAGGATGCTTTTTTATTTTATTGTAATGCACTTTATTTTAAAGATAATAAATAGATTTTTTTTTCAACCCACTCTGTGTCAAGAATTATTTATTTTGGGACCACATCATTTAAAATTTATTTAAATAACTAAATTGACTGAATTTAGGTATGCCTCTTCTATATATATCATCTAAATTAATTTAAATTGTATATAAAAAAATCATTGTAAAAAATGTATTAATTTCTAGAAAGAGATCTTTTCATTTTATATGATCTAGATGAACGATCAATCTTTTGTTAAAATAAGATCTTGTTTATTACTCAAATATTTGTTTTGTTATCAACTTTTTTAATTGGAAAGAGACTTTAAACGTTTTTTTTATTGAATTTGGGCGAGATTCGAGCCCCTACCTTTATCCCATCTTATAAATATTAAGTTTTTCTTTTATGTATATAAAAAATTTGGTTGAAATATTAAAAGTGAAATCATTATTAAAAACTTAATTTGCCCACACGCAGGATCGAACTACGGACCTTCAGTTTACAAGACTGACGCTCTACCACTGAGCTATACGGGCTTCTTAGAAAACTAATTTATATTTTTTATTTAATTTATTATAGATTGAAATTAAATGGGAAATTACAGGAAAGTTATTTTTTAGCTTCTATTTGATTATAAAAATTAATTTTGAGGAGCTGTTTGGATTGAGAAAACAATTGGAGTTATTTATACTGAAATTCAATCAATTTGATTTCTGAAGTCCAATCCTTTCTCTTTACTTACGAAAAATAAATTCCGCAAAACAAAAATAATGTCTATATTAATTTCATAGGATTACCTTTGATAATTACTATAAAATTATGGAATTACTATAAAATAATTGCCATAATTTTATATTTTTCAGTATATATCTTACTATCTAAACATTAGAATATTTTAAAGGAGAATACTTGACGAGTCAAGAGGATCTCCTCCTGATCTCCATTTCTATTGGTTAAAAAATAATAAAGAATAATTAATATATATTTTTATTAATTACATGAGACCCATTGATTTGTTTTTAACCAACAAAAAATGAACACGTAAGCGGGAGGATTTTTTTAAGGTCTTTATCAAACCTATGGAATGGAGAGAATGAAATGCAACTTTTGGTGTAAAGCTAAATCTTTAAGAATTTAGAATTGCAAATAAAAGATATTAAAAAAAAATCATTCTCTTTCACTTAGAATAAAATTCCCTAAAGAATGATAAGAAGTATCATTCATATTGATCATACCATTCTTTTAATCAATTCGTGCATTCCCGGAAATTGTGAAACTTTTCTCCATTATTAGAATACAATTCATCTAAAATTTACTAATAAATTAAATTGTATGTTTTCTATTATTTCTAACATTTAATGTTATGAAATAATTGTAATTCTGTTGCTTTGAAAAAATATATATATCCAAAGTTTTTATCATAATATTAAAAATAATAAAATTTAGGGATTAGACATTTGGGACCGGGTAAACCAGGAATGCATTTCTCATCTACATTCTTAAATTTAAATCGATAAAAAAAATCCATCCATTTAATGTGGTTTATACAAAATATTATCTACATTCTTAAAATTAAATCGATAAAAAAAATCCATCCATTTAATGTGGTTTATACAAAATATTACTGACATACATAGTTAATTTTAATTTTATTCCTAACATTTTAAAATTTTCTAACAGAAATTATTATCAAATTGGTTTAGAAACCCATTAAAAGATTGGTAATATAACTTTTTAAAATATTAACCAACTACATAGGTTCCAAACATTTTATAATTAATTACATCTTAAAGTACTTTAATTAATATTATATTAAACAAAAATTTAAAATAAATGACTCGAACAACCTGAATCAACTCAACCTGAATCAACAAAAATTTCATCACCTGATTAAATTCGATTAACTCGGATAAATTTACAATCCAAACAATTGAATCGGATCCAAAATGTCTCTTAACCTAACTCAATCCATAAAACACCCCTAGTTAGTTTAAGAAAAAAGCACAATTTAGAAATACATCTGGCAGCTTTAGATTAAATGGTTATATAAAACATTACATCATAGTGTTCATTAATGTACACAACTATCATTAAAATAAAGACAGAATAGCTAGGAACTTCTCCACAGCCTTCAATTTGGATAATTACTGAGTTTTTCAAGGAGTTGGAATATGATCATTTACAGAAAGATAACAAAACAAGATAGATGTTTTTGTCTCTCAAGAATCAGCTGGGCCTGCCATAGCATCATCACTTGAGCCATAATCATCTTCACTCAGCTCCTCATCACTAGATTTCTCCTCAGGAGCAGCACCGATATCTTCCGGCTTAGCATACTTCTCACAATATTCTGTACAAGATAGAACCATAGGCAACCGGTTAAATTCATCCTCGAGACATATATTACGAGTAAATGACGAAACAGAAGATAGTTTTATCAAATTACAAGCAATGCAGGGAGAGAAGTACAACATAACTACATACACAAGGTAGCGTACACGGTATGAATATTGAAGAAGAGTATTGGCATCTTTATCAGGAGCAAAAATATGGATTCAGGATATGGAAAAAAAGAGATTAACAAGTGAAAAAAATGACTAAAACTGACCAAACCATTTCCAAAATGGACAAACAAAATCGGTGTTTTAAAAAACTATACCAATTGCCTGAAAAACAACTGAAACTGAAAAAATTGACTAAAACTGACCAAACCAATTCCAAACTGAAGTGACCAGACTATTTTTTAGTTTTAAAATTATTCCAAACTAAACTATCCACATTATATAGAGTCAAACTGTCGGTTTGGTAGGTTTGGTAGTTTTTCCGATTTCACCTTGAACCCCTAAAATTAGCTGATACAAAATGGACACCAATGTAAAACAGGGTTAGTGTTTCACATTGCAACCCGTACCAAGAGCTTAACTACCTTTTACTCTTTGCTCATATGCAGTGCGATCACGCATCATTACCGCAGCAGCTTCTCCATTCAATGGATCAGATGGGTTGGGATACAGAAGTAGTTGTGGAAGAAACACTTCAAAAACATTTACAAGGTCTGTAGAACAATATAAAATCAATCAACAGACAGAATATTTCAGATCCTATAAACTCAAAAATTCACAATGAAAAGAAAAGGGATAGTTTCCAACCAAACATAGGGCTCCATGTCTGGTTTATAACATCCAAACAAACCGAACCAGACCTGCGATTCATAGACTTCTGAATCAGTAAAAAATCTGCCCATAAGAAGACAGTCCATAGCAATAACCAAAGTAACAGGTTTCAGCATTGGCCCAACTCACATTTCATCAACATTTGGATGGTAAATTTTGTTGACAAAGCCAATCGACGGTGATTTGTAAGGATAAGCATCGGGCAATTCCACCCGAATCCTCCACATACCTCCTTGGTAAAGACCTGCCAATTTCCACCCAAAGAAGGAAAGAGGGATAAGATATTAGATATCCATTAGTCAAAGCAACAAAAATTGTAGGCAATTTATGATCCAGTTGAAGAAACATAAACTATATCTGCTCAAGAACAAGGAAAAAAAACTCACAATTTGAACATTAAGTCAACTAGAGAATTGAACTTTATCAGAAAATAAACTCAGGAAATTAAGAATTGAAAAGGGTTGATTCAAATTAAAAAAAAAAGCCAAGTATCATAATCATATAAGGAAATTTTCTGTCTATAAAAAAAAGGGGAAATTTTTTTAGTATAATTAAAAAAATATACAACAAAACCCACCAAAAAAAACAGGAGAAATTGATCAAGATTTACATAAAACTGCAAAAAAGTAATAAAAAAGGAAAAATTTATATAAAAAAATCAATATGGGGTATGGAAAATTTACTCTCTTTAGGTCCATGAAAATCAACAAAGAACTCTTGCATGCTATCATTGATCATCTCCACCTTGTAATCACTCATCATCCTGATTCATTCATAAAAAGTTCATCAGTCAAACAAAAAGGGAAAAAAACTAATACCCAAGAAAGAAAGAAAAAAAGAGAAATAATCAAATTGAAAAGTAGATGAATTTGAAGCTTACAGTTTCATCAAATCCATTTCCCGTCTCTTGCTTGGAGAAGACATTTTTTTGTTTTGTTTATCTTCTGAATTTGGGAGAGAACTGAAAGAAAGAAAGAAAGAAATAAGAGATAGGAAAAGAAATGAGCTTTTTCTTTTTTTCACCAGCAAAAGCGGTTCAGACACGGAAGTAGTGATTCAAGCTGTATATATTTACATATTTTAATTTACTTGTAATAACTTCATACAATGGAGTTGTTTTTTTTTTTTTAATTAATTAATTTATATAAATATAGTTTTAAAATATTCTGTTTCGTTTATGTGATTTAGATTTTTCTCAATCTAATCCTTATCGTTTTAAAAGTTTTCTTTTAATCTTTATGGTTTAATAAAAATTCACAAAACGTCTCTACCAGTACCACAAGGTAACACAATTACGTGTATAGCTTCCACATTCACAAAAGTAGTCATACAAGTGATATGGTAAGGAAATGACTGTTTTGTGAATTTTAATTCATCTATAAGAATTAAATTGAAACTTTTTAAATCATAATAACTAAATTGATACAAACTTAAACTATAGAGACTAAATTGAAAATTTTAAAATTATATTTATAATTTTTGAAAGGAAAAAAATTAACACAAAAATTCTATTAGCAGTTGAGTTAGATACTTGAATTGTACTTAGTGCCCGTTTGTTATGACTTTTAAAAGTGTTTTTTATCACCAGTAAAAAACACTAATAAATACTCTCAAAAACTATCACAAACGGGCTCTTAAAAGAAATAGGGAGTTATTAAAAGAACATAAGAAAAAAAATGATATTAAACTTTGATTTCAATAAATTATTAAAAATAAATATATAGTTAATTTTTAATATATACTATTTTAACATTTGTTTTGGGTTGAATAACATCAATTAAAAACTAAAGTACGCCATGATTAAGACATGTACTTCCACATTCAAGAGTGTGATTGAATCTCCACTCCTGACACTTTGTATAAAAAAAAATGCATATTTTTTATTATTAATTTCAATAATTTATTATCCTGATGTTAGTAAATTATAAAAGAAATATGATTTAAATAATTATGAAAAGTAAGGATATAAATAGATATACGATTCTAAGATAATTTCGGAAAAGGTAGAAAGATCGCAATTTTTTTTAGTTGGCCCAAGTTGAAATTTTTAAATTTGATTGGACAGCTGAGATTTAATGTAATGTTTGCCAAATCATTGAACTGTATTTTACCATCTATGGAATTTGGCATGTCTAATCTTTTAAATGGATTTCCATTTTCCATTTCCATCAGATATTTCCATTTCTACTTAAAAAAATATCCATTTTCCCTTTTCTCTCTTTCTTTTAACTATGGTTTTCAGTTTTGACTTGGACACTTTTCCCCCCATTTTCGCCGTTTATAAATCTGGCAAGAATTTGAGTGATAACGATTTTATTTTTTTAAATAAGCATTTTTTTTATCAATACATTTTCATCTTATTTTATTTCTTAAAAAAAGTATACAATTTAGAAATGTGTAAAAATAAGATAAAAAAATTATTAATGAACCTAAATGAAGACTTACCAAAAGGGTACTTGGTAACTGGTTTTATCTTATTAATGAACATAAAAAATTATTAATGAACATAAATGAAGACTTACCGAAGAACAAAGGGCCAATATAACTGGTTTGCGAATTAATAACCATTGTCCTGCTATTTCACACCTCTTTTTTTGTAGATGGCAGCTTAATTTTCTTTAAAGCAGCAAAGAAGGAGTGTGAAACTATTCTGAATACTATAAAGTCCTATGAGCAGGCTTCAGGACAAGTGGTCAATTTTGAGAAATCCATCTTCATGACTAGCAAGAACGCATGGGTAAATATGATCAGCTTTATTGCTAGCCATCTTAATTTAAAGCATTCAAACTCCCTAGGGGGGTATTCGGGGTTGCCATCACAAAATGCAAGAGACAAATCATGGGTTTTTAAAAACTTGAAGGATAGAGTCCGGAGGAAATTACAGGGCTGGAAAGAAAATGTTTTCTGAGCAGAAGGTCGTGAAGTTCTCATAAAAGCTATAGTCCAAGCCATTCCAATCTATACGATGAACTGTTTTAAGCCCCTTGTGTCTCGTTGTGAAAATTTCCATTCCCTTGCCGCTAAATTTTAGTGGAGATCAAATTGCTCGAAACGGAAAATTCATTGGATGATTTGAAAGAAATTGTGTATTAAAAAAGAAGATGGTGGAATGAGCTTCAGGGATGTGGGCGTCTTTAACCAAGCCCTCCTAGCGAAACAAGGTTGGCGAATTCTCAGGAATCCCCAGAGTTTGGTGGCTAAGATCCTCAAGGGCCGCTACTTCAAATTCTCTGATTTTCTAAATGCAAAAGTTAGAAGTAACCCTTCTCTCATATGGCGCAGTATATGTTGGGGGAGGGATTTGCTGTCCAAGGGTCTTAAATGAAGAATTGGAAATGGGCTATCTGCAATTATTGACTCTGATGCTTGGCTCTCAAATTCCGACTCTGGTAAGCTCTTATGGGTTCCCCCGAAATTGAAGGGTCGTCGTGTTGCTTCTTTTATGCAGGATGATGGCCGCTGGAATAAAGTTCTAATTCGCTCAGCTTTCGTCCCCTTTGATGCTTCTTAGATTATTAGCATCCCTTTTAGTACAAGTAGAAGCAACGACTCTGTAGGAAATTCGACAAGAAAGGGTTCTTCTCTGTAAAGAATGCTTTCCAAGTTGGAATGGAAGAGCTATCGGCTTCCTCTGCCTCAGCGGATGATAGAGGTCAACTAGAAAATGGTGGAACACGTTTTAGAAAACTAAGGTTCCTGAGAAAATTAAAATAGTTGCGGGAAGATCTTTAATGATATTGTTCTGTCGATGGTTAATCTCAATAAAAAAGGTATCCAAGCTGAGGATTGGTGCTGGTTATGCAAGCATCATAAAGAATCAACCACTCATATTATTTAGCTGTGCTCTTTTGCTCAAAAGATATGACGTAACCTCCTTCCTAGCTTTTCTTATTAAGATGAAACATAGTTGGAGCCCTGCTTCCTGCTTTTGGGAATTGATTGCTGAAATTCCTACGATGTTGGAACGAATTCTAATTGCGTCTTGGAACATATGGAATTGTAGAAATAATAGAATCCATAACGCTCTTGTTCCTGATTATGCTTTGACAGTAGAAAAAAATTTAATCTGGAAAAAGAATATGTTGACTGCTCTTCTTTAGCTTCCACTGCTGCGCAAGGCATTCCTCTTAAGCCAGATAGTGTTCATTGGATACCCCCTACAGGTATTTTAAAGCTTAAAGTTGATGCGGCTTCTCATCCATCTGCGGCGGAGGTTGTTCTTGGTTGGGCCCTTCGTCATAACGAGGGTTATATTTTGATTGTTGGTTGTCTTAGAGTCCCAAACTTCCATTCACTTAAATTTCTTGAGGCTTGTGCAATCAAGGAAAGTCTGAGGAATCTAGGGGAGCTCTCTTCAAATTCGATTATTGTCGAATCTGACTGTATGGAAGTAATTTCTTTGCTTAAGGGACAGACTTCAGATATCACGGAGGTCTCTATTCCTATTGATGAGATCCTTATGCTTGCTGATCAGTTGATAATCGAGGATTTCTCCCATGTCCATCGGCAGGGCAACAGTTTGGCTCACTTTTTGCCACTAGAGCTTTAAGTTATGGAATTTCTGCTTCCTGGGCGAGGTCTTTCCCCCCATGGGATCATTTCTTTTTCCGAGGGCGTTTTGCTGTTTTTTTTTGTTTTTTTACTGTATGTTCTTACTGTTTTGTTCCGGGCGTTTTAGCCTCTTTGAGATTAAAAAAAAGGGGCGCTTGGATATGTTTTAAGTTGATCAAATCACGAAATTTCGATTTTTATTTACATTTTTTTTATTCCATAATTGGAAGAGTTGAGAAATGTGATTTAATAATTAATTTAATGGGCGTAAAGTTTTGAGAATTTTCAAAAAAATTTATTGTTTTTAAAAATAGCAATTATTAAATATTATTTTTGAAAAATTCTTAGGGGTATTCGGTAGAAGGAGTAAGTTGGGGTGAGTTTTGATAGCTTGGAATTGTGAAGTATGTGTTTGGATGTGGAGGGGTATGAATTTTATAAACCTAAGTTTATATTAACATGTGTTTGGTAGGTAGGTTTTAGTTTGAGTTTTGTGTTGTTTAATTATTTTATGAGGAGTTAGAAAACCCACCAATACTACTATTTGAAATCCATGAATTCAATAGATTAAACTCGGGGTTACAAAGTCCACCTAACAAACACGGGGTGGACTATTGAAGCCTACCCGATCCTAACCTTCTACCAAACATAAGGGGCATTTGGTAGGAGTAAGTTGGGGTGGGTTTTGGTAGCGTAGAGTTGTGAAGTCTGGGTTTAGATAACCTGTGTTTAGATATGTAGAGGTAAGTTTTATAAACCTAAGTTTATATAACCTGTGTTTGGTAGCTGGATTATAATTCGAGTTTTGTATTGTTTAATTATTTTATAAGAAGTTAGAAAATCCATAAATGCTGTTATTTAAAATCCATGGATTTAACCCTAACCCTTCTACCAAACACCCCCTAATAATTTATACCAAATGTGAAAAGGTAGGCTTAGAATGATGGTAAAAAGATTGTTCTAATCTAACGTCATGGTATACCAACTCTATTGTATAATTTTGGGATATGTATTTACTTATTTTTATTTAAAGTAAAAAATTGTTGTGAGTAAAAAATTACTGGATAAAGTTGTCTAATCACACATTTTTTTTATATGCTGATTTTTTTTTACAAAAAAATTGTATTAATCAAATGGGATATTATATTAAAAGATAAGGTATTAGGGTTTACATAAAACCCATAAGAATAAAATAGAGGGATGGAATTAGAAACCAAGGTCAGTAGGAAAATTTAAATAATAATAATAACAATAATAATAAGAGGAAGGGAGGATCCAGGTTTACAATTTTATTTTATTTTTAAACAATTCTTTTTCTTTTTTAAGAAAATAAAATGTTGGTGCGAGGTGTCAAGAAAAAGTCCATAAATATGTGTGGCCACAAACTCAATTTAAAGCAAAACGCAATTGGGGATAGAATATGAGTATTAAGCTTTGTTTAGGATACTGTTTTTAAAAGTCATTTTCTTTTAAAACAGCTATTAAAAATATTTTTTCGATAGATATTTGTATATTTTGAATTATTATCTACAAAGGGTAAAATGCAAATAAGACCCCTGTAGTCTTTTCAAAATGCATGAACACCCCCTGTACTTTGGAAATGGCAAATCGTACCCCTGTGGTTCCAATTTTTTTCAATCAGACCCCTCCCTTTCAATGTCAATAATTTTCTTTTAGTCATAACTTCTTCGTTTAAACTCCGATTTGAACTATTCAAGATGTTTTAGAATTCTCACTTAAGGCTCTATATAATTGTCACTTCGAAACTTTGAAATTATTAATAAATAAAAGATTTTATTAACATCGAAACACTAGGTATGATTGACATCGTTAACTCTTTTGATTATTGATGATTTCAAAGTTTCGAAGCAACAATTATGTAAAGCCGGGAATGAAGATTTCAAAACATCTTGAATCATCCAAATCGGAGTTCAAACGAAGAAGGTCTGATTGAAAAAAATTGGAACCACAGGGGTGCGATTTTTCATTTCCAAAGTACAGAGGGTGTTCATGCATTTTGAAAAGACCACAGGGGTTTTATTTGCATTTTACCCTATCTACAAATATATGATTAAAAAAAATAAATTTTCTTCTTCTTTTAAAACATAGGTCATAACTAAAATAAAAACAAGATAAAACAACTTTTATAAATAATCATCCAAACAAATTTTAACTAAAATTTTGTTCTAAATAATATAAATTATATGATCGGTTTATGAAAATTGCATCCATTCCAAACACGGTATTACACAGTTTTCAAAAACCATGAATATTGTTGTCAATCTTGAATTTTATCTTTGAATTTCGATACTTCGGTTTTTAGTTTTAAAAATTTATTCATATTTATTTTAGTTTTTAATTCTTAATCTAACATAAACATAAATGTAGATCAAAGGATCAAATGTTAGTGTTCTCTCATTTTTTAATTAAAATTAGAACCTTCAAACCTTTTATTGGTAATGTAATTTTTTAAAAATGTTTAACCTTTATTTGAGTCTAGGTATTAGTAGTATATATATTGTAAAATCCTTAATTTGAAATTGATAATAATGTGATATAATTTTTCTATCTATCGTATTTAAATATATGGTTTAATGAAAGTTCATTAATAAAAAGAAAATGGAGAAAAGTAAAAGATAAAGATCAAAATGGTAGGAATTCGTCCCTACATAAAATGGATGAAAAATCAATACCACACCTAAACCTAAACTTTCTAAGATGTACTCTAGAAAATTTTAATTAATCAATTTTTTTAAAGTCAATTGCTACTAAATCATCAAAGTAAATCAACACCATAGCCATAGGCAACATTTTTCTCTCGAAACCTAAAAGTATTGAAGATGCATTCTCCAATTTTTTTAATCTTCCTAAGTTTTAAAGAAGCTTTAAAATCACTTGCTTATTGCTTTAGTAGATGCATTGAATCCTTAACCTTAGTAATTTTTTAACCAACTAATTATTTTCTTACTTTTGAGTAAATTCTTCTTTGACTCTTTCATCATATCCATGATGACCCTCTTAACCTATTGCCTTTTTTTTAACACTTTTACTTTTCCATTTATTTAATCTGTCACATTTTCTTTATTTTAACTGCATAAAACTTATTCTATATAGATTTTGATTAGTAATAATTATTTTTTCAATATTACATCAAGTTAAGAGAGTGGACACTCGAACCTTCAAATTTATAGAAAAGAATATTAATATTTTACTAATTGATCTATGTTCAAATTGACATATAATTTCAATAAACTATTTTTAACAAGTAAACTTAATCCCTTATATTTTAATCCCCTTGTTTTCCCACCTTTTAAAAATTCTTTTAAAATCTTAACAACAAAAACTATTTCTTTTAAGTTTTTATTATAATTTAATAATAAATAAAGAAAAGATTATAAATAAACAAACGGTTAATTAATAAACTTAATTTTTAAAAATTATAAAATAAAAATAAGAATTTTTATCACATGAGCACTTACGACTTTATCCTAAATTATTATCAATTCCTAAAATAAAAATTTGTCAAAAACTCGAACTTTGATTTTTTTTTTTTTTTTTTCTTTCCAAGTTTGTTTAGGTAAATATTCCAGAAAGGTCATTACTCTAGTATAATATTATAAAATTGTCATTGAAATTTGTTTTTTTTATATAAAGCAACAACTGGCGGAATACATGTCAATTAATAATTGATATGATTATTATTAATCATTATCTATATAATGATAAATTATATAAATCAATTATTACTCTAAAAAGTAAAAAACGAGATAATTATCATAATCATCAAATCCAATTATTTATGAATGCGTTTTTAATGAAAATGTTATATTTTCCAATGAGATGAAAGAAAATGTGGAATAATTTAGATTGATATATGAGTCTTTCTACTCTCTAATCACATTAATCATCAATTTTATTTTGAGGGTCAATTAACATATTTCTCAAATCAAAAGGATTAAGTTTCCGACTTTTTATCTTGTGAATAATCAATCAATTCAAACCTTAAGTAATGTGAGGCTCAAATTTTTACCCTATAATTATAAATAAGGATACATACAATTCACACTCATTAGGTTTAAAAACAGTTTTAAAAGCAGATTTGTGATTTATAAAATTGTATAGTTTTGATGAAATGTGGATGTGGATATGTGTTTATTCTATGTTTTCATGTTCCAATTCCATAAAAAATAACGATTTTTTTTAACATGAATAATGATTGTAGAATAAAATGTGTAAAATTTATAAATCCAATTTTTCGTTATTTTTAATGAAATTAAAACACGTCACAAACAGAGAATAAAACACACGTCTCGATTTAATTAAAACTAAGTAATAGTGAGATGTGATTTGTAATTTTATAAATCTCAAAAGTATGTAAAACTATTTTTAAATTACATGATATGATTTGCAATTACCCCTTATAAATAAACAGGGAAGGGACAAAAAAAATATGAATAAAAATATCTGATTCTCTTCTTTTGGATGTGAACTATGCTTCCAATTTATGCCACTTGTGAAGGATTGTCTTCTTCTTCATGTGTTAACACAATGACTATTTCAACCCTCACAAAATGATCATCGCCATAGATTTTTTTTTAAATTATTTAAATTTCAGACAGATTATGAACAATAGGGAATCTATTCCAAAAAAACAATTGGAATCTCGGGAAATGGGAATCTATATTATTAAAGAAACCTTATATTATTCATCAAATGGATAAGGAAGATTTGTCTGACTATGAGGAGGCAATTTTTTGAATGGAGACGAACAATATATAATTGAAATAAATTTTTTGCTTGTAGGATAGAAATTCTATGAGCCCACGTTGCTTACAAAAAAACCAGTCATTTTTTATTATACGTATTTTTTAAATGAAGAGAAATTATTACATATTTATAGCTTATTCCTTTTCCTGCCTGCCAGCCAATTAATAGAATGCCGTCTGATTGGGATGAGTTTGATATTCACAAGACAATTCATCATTGTTCAATTTGGAATCTGTCAAAAAATAGATTGGATTACGGTGCTCATGATTACATCCGATTTTACCCCGTACACCATCATTAATCCTTTACTTATCAAAATAAGCCTTTCTATATTGGATGATTATGTGCAAATTCTAGTTCTATTTCCATAAAAAAAAATCAGTATATTTATTTATTTAATAATTATTAATTACATCGATTTAATTTACTATTTAACAAATAAATCTATACATTTTAAACACTATTGTAATTTACAAATCTATATAATATATTTGCTCATTAATTTTAATATAATTGAGGCATTTACAAAATAAACTTTTTAATAGTAACAATCAAAATAACCAAAAAAAAGAGATTCTAAAATTTTCAAAACTTTTACCTATTTATCAAAATATTAAAAACTAACCGCACATAAAGATTTTTAAATCAAAACAACATAATAATCATCATGAAGAAAACCAATGAGATTGTTATTCTATAATACAAGAGGAAAGAAATTACCAAAAACTAATTCATGAATTTAATTTTAAAAAAAAACTATTTTAAAAAATAAATAATACTTTTGATATTAAAGTGGAAAAGAATCCTAATGTAATTTCTCAATTTAAAATAAGGATAAGTGGAAACGTAAGAATACAACATTGAATGTAATTTAGCGAAACGTAAGCGGATTGGATTGCTACCATTTTAAGATTCTCAAATTCAAAGCATCCTCAAAAGGTCTAATATCACATACCAATATTTGACCTTAATTTTTCCAAAACCAGCCAGCTTGATTTCACAATTTTTATTTCAAATAATAATAAAAAAAAAATTGTATTATTTCTGGATTACTGGTTCTGAATTGCACAAGATTTAATCTACATAAATTAATTAAAAAAAATGTTTTATAAAAGAAAGAATAATACAGAATTAAAGAACCATCAAATACTTTTCCTTTAATCTATTATCATTAACTATATGAGTGTTTTTATTTACAAAATAAGAAATTTAAAAAGAAATCAAAATGAAGAAGAAGGAATACAATCAACCAGACTCTAAAAAGCTATACAATCTGCATCAACCGCACAGATTCATTTAAGAGTGTAAATGATCAATTACTTTTCCTTTTTTTTCCATTTTAATTCCATTTATGACAAATCATAACCACTGATAAATGGAAATAAAATGAAAAAACAAACTCAGATATACTTTTGCACCACTGTATTTACATCCCCCCAAGAAAAAGAAAAAGAAAAAAAAAAACAAAACAAAAAAAGAAGAATTATTCTTCCCATCTTTTTTCACCCAATCTCTATGTTTGAAAAACAAATTCACAGGAAAAGGCAACTAGAATGGACAAATCAAATGGAAAGAAAAGAAAACAACTAAAAAAAACTGAAGCCGGCAGATGAAAATAAAATCCTGAAACCTTTATAACCTATACCTTCAACTTTACTTCAATGAGAGAAAACGTTGGACTGAGTTTCTTGTTGTTGCTAATCAATAGGAGGGTTAAAAACCATTTCCTGCAAAGGAGAAAGCCTTCTATATCACACCATAAAATCAATAGAGACAATTAATCTACATAAATTGAAGCACACCTGATCACACACAGGACATATATCACTTCTTTCCATCCATTCCAGAATGCACGCCAGATGAAAATGATGCTCGCATTTTGTGGCAAGTTTCGGATTCTCTGTGTCGTATTCTGCATAGAAGAAGAGAACCCTGGGATTGAATAGATCGATACAATGCGGATTTTGGAAAGTAATAATGCTGTGATTTCTTAGTTCAAGAAACTAAAGGATTAAAGAGACAATTACTGAAATAAAATATTTTTGTATACTAATTACTGAAATGTTAGAAATTTTCAAAAATTACTCAAATAGCATAATTATACTTCAATTATTTATTGAACTAAAAAAGTAAAAAAATAATGAATTCATTAAAAATAATAATGAAAAATAATTAAATAATTCGATAAATTATTGAACTTGAACTTAAAAACACAAAAAAAAACAAATTCATTAAAAATTATTGGTGAGGAACATAAGAGGTCAAAGATGATCAATAGTTTGTTGGGTTAGTATAATGCAAACGAATTTTCTAGAAAAAGGTTACCTTCCAAACAAATGGGACAAACATCCTCCTCTTCAATTGCTAAAACTATAGATTCCACACACTTTGAAAGTTCAACTTCAGATTCCTTTGATTCATCCAGTTCAAAATCCGAATTTTTCTTACAGTCTGATTCTTTCATGCCTTCACATTTGGCTGAAGTTTCTTGAGCTGAATCAGAATTTGCTGTCTGAGCTGCAGCATCATTCTTATTGCTGCAAATTTCCTGAACCACAGGTGGTGTATGAGGAGACCTTAAAGCAACATCATATGGAATGGGCATAGGAGGCGATCTATAAGTGTCGGGGATTGAAGTATCTAGATTCGTATCAACCAAAAGCCCTGTTGAAAGTGCTGAGGAAGCACCGAGCGGAGATGACAGAGGCACATGCTCTTCTGATGCCCTTGGGTACTGCATCAAAACTTGGGTTCAAATAAATTGTGCAAGGAATTTGGTAATTGCAGGAAAACCCTTCCCATAATCATGTTAATGTTAAGCATATAATTCAGTGAAGCTTGCTCTGTAATCAATTCACAGCAATGACAATCTTTGAATTTTAACAGCAAAGTCTATTCACTTAATGTGCAACATAAGTGTAGCATTAATGACACGAGTTTCCTACAATCATCACCCATCGAAGTTAATCTACACAAAGACGGGACTGCTTAGCAAAATACAGCAATGTTGAATTATATCACAAAATGCTTAGAATTAATTATAGAAAAGGGACTTTATTATAGATAATACTCTTGCACTGCAACCGGTGAATGTTTTGGGCCAACGATACTTTAATCATCTCACACACTATTATGAAATAAATACAATTCAGAATGCTCCCCCCAAAAAAAACTACAACTAATACAATTACACAGGCTGACAATGATAACAAAGAAACAATGTTTTAGGTTGAAAACTGATTTTGACTGATAAAAAGATGAAAAGAAACATCCACATGGTAAACTCAATACTAACATAATAATAGGCTGGCCCATTATTTGAATCTGTTTCTTTTGAAGAACAGCAGCAGCAACCACCCATTTCAGTTTACTTATCTCCAAGACACCCAAAAAACCATCGGCAGCAGGTGCAGTAAACGTCTCTCTTCAGAATTTAAAGAAAAAAACGTTAGCCCTGTCACAGAAAACATGCTAAATTCAATCTAACTGCATTCCTTTTACCATAAACTTAAAGATGAGATATACGAAGTAAATTCTTCAGTGTGCAATGGGAAAAACAATAAAATAGAAATTTATGCGACATCAGAAACTCACATATGACGGGTGCACTAGTAGATAAACCCAAATGCTAGTAGCATAAATAAGATGAGAGAATCATAGTAACATCGGAAAAGGCAATGAACAGATTCCACGGTGAACTAGGGATGTAATCAAAATTGGAGCTGCAAATCGCATAAAAAGTAGCACCTACACATTATTTATAGCATACACAAATGAAATCTTCCCTAATTGTTGTTGTCATTATTATTTTCGTGGGGGTTCGGAGACGAGAAGAATACCACCAAACCACAATTGAATGAAATAGGAAAAAAAGAAAAGTCCCAATAAGCAAAAACCTTAAGAGCTAAACTTTTTCCTACCAACATTATCAGCTTCAAAAGATTAGTCAAATGTAGCCAACTTATTAATGGTAAATTCAACCACTTCAAAATAATATTAAAAGTTAAAACCCCCATTAAATCACCTAAACTAAAAAGAAAAAGAGACTTAAAAAAAAAAAAAATCAAAGCTTGAACCTTGTATAAAAGGAAATTGAAAGAGGAAACAAAATTCTCTTAATTAATCAGAATAGAGACAGATTTATCTTCAATCTTCAATATTCAATCATTAATGATTAATCATAAATTCTTACTCACTCAATCACTAGCAATAAAAATGAAACAAACAATAACATCAAAACCAATTATTTCAAAATTCAATGCAAATAAGAACACAACAACAAAGAAATTGATTAACAAGCAAAGTCCTAGAAATCATAAACAAACACAGCTTCAAAGAATCAATAATAAAAAAAATAAAATAAAATAAAAACAGGAGCTTGTAATCAAAGCAGCAATAAGAAAGAATCAATTCGAAATGAAATTAGAGAGCCGGAATCTTTACCTGATTACGCGAAGTTTTGAATGAAATTCGTAAGAAACTGAGAAATTTCAATTTCAATTGGAATGAAAAGGAAACGCTTTTGAAGTAGAGAAGGCAGAGTAGAGAGAGAGAGAGGTCTTTCTCTCTCTTGAATTTTTTTCTCTCTCTAGAGTTAGAGAGAGAGAGAGAGAGAGAGAGAGAGAGAGAGAGAGAGAGAGAGAGAGAGAATGTTTTTGCGGTATGAGAGTACGACTTTCTTCTGAGTTTATATATTTATGTATCATGAAAAATTAATCGTAAAATTAAGATTTTAATTAGTTCTGATTTTTCTGTTTGGATCTAATTCTGAATTATGATTTTTGTTTTTTAAAAAAAAAAAAAGAATTTCTAATTCTAATTGTCGGAGGTGTTAACTCATTGCCTGCACCGACGCCAATGTGGATGGGATGAGGAGCAGAATTTTATCACAGTACTGGTTGCCGGTTACCGGTTGGGCCGGAAATTTTCTTTGTTTTTTAAATATCTGTAGATATAGTAATTTTTAAAAAATACTTGTAGATATAGTATTTTTTTTTAAAAATATTTGTAGATATTCAATTTATTAATAAAACAAGTTTTTCCTTAATTGCGATATATATGATAATTAATTTAAATTGAAAAAAAAGTTAGCTGATTAATCTAATATATAATAATGAAACAAGTTTTTCATAATTAATTTAATATATGATATCTATATAATAATCATTTTATTTAGATATTAACCGCTTATTATTTATAACTAATTATAAGGATATTTTTTTTAAATGTAAATTTTAAAATAATACAAGTTTTTCAGATTTTTCAAATATACTACTTCTAAACATTTTCACTATATAATGAATATAAAATTGTAAAAATTAATGGGATTTAAAAAATTATTGAGTTTTCATTTTAAATGTTTCAACTAGAAACATAAAAAATAACAATAAGATTCAATGATGAAAAGAAAATAGAAACAATTCAAATAATTCAAAGTTTTACTATTAGAAAAAGTGTTATTTGCTTTAATTTCTCTTTATTATATTAGGAACTATTTTTTTTAAATTGTTATATCTAGAAATATTGTTAAAAATTTTGCTAGATTTGAAATTATAAAAAATATTGTTATAATATACTATCATTATCATTTTTTTTCGTACACGTATATTTATAATGCCCTTTTAAGCATCTAGATGAAATTTTTGAAATTTCCCATTTCTTTCTTTCAATTTTATGTGGGTGAGATTAATTGGGTTTTAGAGAAAATGGGGTAAAATAGATATGATTTGGGATAGTTGATGGAAATTGTTTTAAATAAAATGGTAATTTTGATTCGGTAACGGAATGATCCGCATCTTTTCTTATTTTCCTACTACTTTAATTTTGATATTCTTAATAACCGTATTTTTAAGTTATCTATGTTATTAATGAAGAAATTACCATCAATAATATTTTTTTCTTCTATTTTTGAAAGAAGTAATAATTTGATTAATTTTTTAAAATAGTATTTTTTTTTAGTAAACTACAAATAAGACCCGTGTGGTTTTTGCCACACCCCATGTGGTTTGAAAAAATGACAAACCCTTGTAATTCTAAATTATTCCAATGAGACCCCTCCCCTTCAACGCCATTAATTTTTTTTTAGTCATAATTTTTCGTTTGAACTCTAATAGGGATGGCAAAATTCCTCGCGGGTAAGGGGAATCCCAGTTTTATAGGGTTAGGGTTAGGGTGAGAAATTCTCCCCCCCCCCCTCTCGATTTATTATAGGGTAAGGGTATGGGAATATATCCCCTGTCCCCGACCCCGAACCCGATTTTTAAAATATATTTTGTTTACTTTTATCTTTATTTATTAAAAAATATATGTGAAATATGATTATATTAACTAATAAAATATAAAATGGTTAGTATTATGTTTTTTTTTTACTTAAAAATGTATATTTTAAATGTATATTTCATTTTTAAATAAGAATTAAAATGTAAAACGGGGAATTTTCCCCGCAGAGAACTCAATCCCCTAATGGGGAATCCTCGAACCCGACCCCGATTTTTTGATTAGGGAACAGGGTAGGGTATGAGGATTAAAAATCCCCGCGGGTTAGAGGATGAGAAGTGCATCCCCGATCCCGCCCGCCCCGTTGCCATCCCTAAACTCTGATTTGGATGAATCAAGCTGATTTGGAATTTCATTTTGGGCTCTACATTATGGTCAATTCAAAATTTATAAATCATCAGTAACCAAAAGCATTAATGGTGTAAATCATATCTAGTATTTTGATGATAATAAACTCTTTTATTTATTAACGTTATTGAAGTTTTGAAGTGACCATGAAGTAGAGCTCAAAACGAGAATTCCAAAACATCTTGAATTATCTAAATCGGAGTTCAAACTAAAAATTTATGATGTTGAAGGGGAGTGGTCTCATTGGAATAATTTGAAACTACAGGGGTATGATTTTTCATTTTCATTAATTTTTTGTCTTATATTATTGAATGATCAATATTATTATTATTATTGTTTTTTTTTATTTCTAATTGAGATGTTTCAATTTAAAATTCAATAACTTTTCAGGTTTTGTTAGTTTTTATGATATTGAAACTTTTCGTTCTTAGCAATATCATATTTTAAATATACATTCCAATAACATTTTTTATGACTAATTTTAAATATCCAGAAATACAATTTTTTTTGAAAATATTTGCTATTTTTTATTATATCTGTTACCTAAAAATGGAGAACTTCCACGTAGGCAACGAACTTAGAAGATGGGATGAGTCGGAGATAGTGCGCCGCCTTGACGGTTTACTACGTAGGTACATGCACAGGAAAGAAACAAAACACCGGTGTGGTGTTGCCTGCTGGCCTAACACCCTCTAATGCTAAAGTCAGAGCAAACAGAGCTAGTGTGCCAGAGAGAATAGTAGTAGAAATTAGTTACCTAATAAATGGATTTCTTCTCCTATTTATAAGAGAATATGTTGATGACATCATTGTGCCACGTGTCGCGTCAAGATTGGACCACATGTTGCTTCTCAATTAAGTGTCGCTTACGGGTAACGCCACGTGTCATTTCCTAATCGGACACTTTCATTCAATTTAAATACGTAGGTCTAGGGATGGCAAAATTCCCCGCGGGTTAGGGGCCCCGACCTTATAGGGGCGGGGAATCCCCGTTTTATAGGGTTATGGTGAGAAATTCCCCCCCGATTTGTTATAGGGTAAAGGTATGGGAATACATCCCCCGTCCCCGACCCCGAACCCTAACCCGATTTTTAAAGAATATCTTATATATTTTGTTTACTTTTATCTTTATTTATTGAAAAATATATGTGAAATATGATTATATTAACTAATACAATATAAAATGGTTAGTATTATGTTTTCTTTTTTACTTAAAAATGTATATTTTAAATGTATATTTCGTTTTTATATTTAATTTTTAAATAAGAATTAAAATGTAAAACGGAGAATTTCCCCCGCGGGGAACCCGATCCCCTAATGGGGAATCCCCGAATCCGACCCCGATTTTTTGATTAGGGGATAGGGTAGGGTATGAGGATTAAAAATCCCCGTGGGTTAAGGGATGGGAAGTGCACCCGTTGCCATCCCTACGTAGGTCTATGTTGTAGACTGCGTAGCCAGGTCTTTTCAGGTGTGTAGACTTTATGACTAGGCACTATGATTAGACGAGGTGTCCAAGTACTGCGGTCAGACGAGGTGAATAGACATTTTTGTAAAATTGTAAAATTCCACGTGTAATCCAATTACACCTCACAACAATATCAATTATTAAAATACCATTTTTAAAAGAAAAAACCCGGTCTTAAGTTTATATTTGGAAAAAGGTAATGAAAACATAAAAATATTATATTTTTTTAAATTAAAAAAAAAGCATATAATGTGTTTTTTTAAGGGAATTAATCTGTAAAATTATTTTTAAAATCAGATTTTAAAATAAATAAAAAAAAAAAAAACTCACCCAAACAACTAAAAAGCTTTGATAATTGTGATAATAGTCCACTTCACTATCTAACCGAGGGACAAATTCAAAATCTCTCTTTTTGAAAGATGAGGTGTGGTCAATGCTTATAAAGCAAGGCATACACGTAGAGAGAATCCATACGAATCGTATTGAGGGAGAGATTTTTTTTTTTTTAAATTTTTAACAATGTAATAAATTTTTTTTTTCCTCATATATTTACCGCTTAATAAAATTTCGTAAACTTCAATAATCAGAAGAATTATTTTTCAACGTGTTCATTTCTTTTAAAAGGATAGATATATTTGTTTAATAATATGTAAAGAAAGGGGTGCAAATCTCTAGTTTAATAGGAACACAACACATATAGCTTCAACTGACTGGCAGCAGGTTGGAGTTATTTTGCACAAGTGAATTTAAAATTTATTGCAAAGAAAAAGAAGCCTAATTTACAACCTAAAGTCGGCTTATTTAACTATATTAAAAGAATAAAGTTGGCTTTTAAAAAAATTATGAATAAAACCCTAAAATATAAACGGTTGATTTCAATTTATTTCATGCCCACAAAGTTTAAATATAAATAAACAAATAAAATTTAAACAATATTTTTATAGAAAAAAAAAATAATCAACGTCATTTTAAAATTATAAGAGCCCCATTGACATTCCTTAAAAATCACCTCTCCTTTTTCTTTTTCTTTTTCCAACTAAAAAACAATATCCATTATAGATCTAGTCCCACATACAAGGAAATAATATCCATTTTGTCTAAACTAGTTAAAGAACTCCTGATATTTGAAGCAACTTTGAACTTTTGGAGAAGTCCATGGAAATACACTTTCTTGTAAAAACAATTTTCAATCCAAGACTGGTTGATGGTACAAAGGATACAGAAAAGACAGGCATAAATACCCAATATGGATTTACAAACACTAACAAAAAATTGAGGGTGGTGAAAAATAGAAAATTTAAGTGAGGGAAAAAAAAGGCACAATTTAGATCATTCCTTAAGAAGGGTCTCAATGGCTTCGAAAAAGATTGGCGCCATTTCAGTGTTGGGAGTTTTGATGGCACATTTCAATCCAGGGCTTCCAATAACTGTAGTGAGTTCAATCAAGAAAGGAATTCCTCTCGGGATTTTAGTAGAGAAGTAAAAAACGTCCTGGTTTGCATGCTTCCTTTTGGCAATGAAGAACATGTTCGTAGCAGCTAGTCGGTCCAGAATGGCCTCGACGTTATTTAAAACAATGGCAGGGAAATCCTTTGAAACTTCATTTGAATCTGGAAGGGACCTCCAAGTCTGCAATGAAGAAATTTTTTAGCTCTACAATCAAGGGTGAACAGTTAAATGACAAGCATTCAAACTTGGCGAAAATGTAATCTAAATATATGTATTAATAAATCTCGAAGACTCCCCGCAACTCCATTATTAGATCATTCATAATGTTAGTAATTTGTCATATCATAAACTACATATTTTACTAACTTCTCTATTAATTTCCTAGCCCTACCAAACAGTTGCTAATATGTTATATCATAATTTTAGTAATTAATTGACGTTATCTTACCTCAAGAAACTGAAATAAAATAAAATAAAAGAAACAGAAATAAAGAAAATATGCAACTATCTATTTTACCTCAAGAAAGTTTCCACGTTCCATCCTCCCATCCTCGGTGAAGAAAACGTGCATTGAGATTTTATCATTGAAGTACCACACTGGTTGCTGATTGTTCTTCACAGCAACCTGTAAAAGTGAGCTTGGGGGACCTTGTGACATATTTTGGAACACAACCATAGGCAGCAGAGTGTTTGCCATTGACCCAGGTTGCAACGGTGAAACCTATAGATAGTAAGAGAAAACAAGTTATACTCATTCATGAACAAACTCATTCCAGACTTAATATGCAAACCTACCGTTATGGGTCCTGCAGCTGCCAGACCAAAGGTATTCTTGTTAAACTGAATCATGAACCCATCAAGTGTAGTCTGCGTGTTGTTCTCAAACAATATACTGTAAAATATTTGACCATCTTGCCTTATGAGCTGAGCACTGATTTGTAAACCTTGACCAGCTAATGCTGGCAGCACAATAGGCAATGGAGGGCTGCACTCGAGGCAAGAAAACACATTGAGTGTCACTTACAATACAAAAGCTCATAGAAGTTATATATTTATCATATACCTATCTCCATGAAAATATTGATCACCTTTGAAGGGCACATGACAACACTTCCATCATTAAACTCAGATAGCACAATTTTACCATATAGCAATATTTATTCACTTGCACTATTTCAGGCATTCACTAAGTTCAAATAATTATTGGGGACTACCTACACTACAACTGCACACCCTGCAGTTAAGAAAGTCTATCAATTTAAACTTACCCAGCAGGAGCAGCAGGCTGATCAACAGGCACAATAGCACTGTTATCCAGGCCAATCAGGTCGCCAAGTAAATCTGGAACGGAAGCTGGGGGTGGAGGGGAAGCTGGGCCGGGGGCTGGTTTCCTTGGTGCCGCATAAGGTGCATCTGAAGTAGTTGGAGGAGATGCACCACCACCAGCCTGGGAAGGAGATTCTGAATACCCTGCATCACTCCCTTCAGGATAATCTTCATCGTCAGTTTTCTGAGCAACTGTCTTCACACGGGTCACAAATGCTTCAGGTGGCTTGTGATACACAGAGGATAAAGTGGCAATGTTGGCAAGAAGCTCATCTAGAAGTGTGGGATCCAGCAGATTGGAATCATCCCCGATCACAGGCTTCTCAGCAAGAACCACATCCTTAGCTGCCTGCAAAAAGAATGGAATAGAGAAATGAGATTCACGTACCCAACTATCAAGAAAGAGATGGTCATGGTACTGTTAATTTCAATTTTCAATTGCCTCACTTTAAAAAAAATATAAATAAATAATGACATATAATTGGTCTCCTCACGTTACAAAGGCTTCAGGATGGACCGTCATACTTAACTACCCAGGACTCTACCTTAAAGAAGCTGAGACTGACATCAAATAAACAGGAACACAAAGGATGCAATATTGACAACATAGCTGAAAAATTTTGATAAGCAAAAATAAACCTCAGGATCTGTTGATAAGAGACGCCAATAGATATATGCACGATCCCGCAAATCAGGATTGTCTGTCTCCACAGTTGCATTGTTTAAAACAGCCTGAAAATGGAAGTGAAGTCAAATATATTGGTTGACATCTGGAAACCATAAATATATTATACAAGACAATTTAAGATTAGACCGTCTTTCTCTTCTATCAGAGAAAAAAGGCCCAGTCATCTTTGCTCAAATGGAAAATTAATTAATAATTATACATAGAAATGAAAGAGCTAAATGATATTGAAATTTCTCTATGAAGCCAAATATTTGATTACCCAGAGAATTATTGATGATAATATATTACCAATCTCAACAGGACAATTATGTGCTCAACAGTAATTGTTAATTGTAATAATTTTCATGAAAAATTAGTGTTCTGTTCAAATGTATAGCATATTTGCACCAGTAATCTCTGATTATTCTGCTTTCAAACAGACAATACCAATGTCTGTAAACACACAGATAATTGCTGGAGGCAGTTACTCCTGTACACATGGAAACTAAACTCACTTTATGATAGTACCATAATGGTATAACCTGCATTTTCCTTAATAGGCCGTAAAAAATAAAATGATGCTTGTAGATTAATAACCTGAATCATCTGCTGGGGTCCCTCAGTTGGCTTCTTAAGAAAAAGTTTGACAGTTGCAGTCAGCAATTGCAACTGGACTTGCGCAGGCTCCTCAGGAAAACTTTCCAAGAAACTTTCAAGGAGCTCATCCGCATTGTCGATTCTCTCTGCATACTCTCCAATAATCCAGATCATTGATGCCTTAAGACAGAGAAGTGTGACTTTTAAGAATTTTATTTATAAGTAAATAATACCTTAACAACTAGTCCTATTGAAAATTAGCTGCACAGCAGAACCATTACCTTGGCTTCTGGCTCATCCAGTGTGTCCAAGCTTTCACAAAGTGTAGCAATGATGGACTCGTAACTACATACAGAAAAGAGATTCAAAATAAAATTGGAAGGATGCAACCATCATTCAATATCAGTGTACATCAAAGTCAAAAGAACAAAATAGATTTCTTACGTGTTAGGATATCTTCTAAAAATATCCTTGATGACTATAATAGCTTCTTGGACCACGTAATTCACTTTAATTTTGATCAGCTCAAGCAACACACTTATGCATCGTTCTGCTGCTCTCTCTAGCTTGATTGCACACCTACCAATGGCACGGACAGCCTTTCTTACAAAATCAACATCTACTTCAGTAGCATACTCCTTGAACTCCAACAGAACCTAAAAACGTGTTTCACCAAAAGGGCATTAGTTTAAAGTATGAACAATTAATAGATGCAAAAGGAATGAATAACACTGTTAAGATTATGTACCTGGTCTACATTTCGATCAGATGCAAGCTTAATCATGATTTCTAATTTCTCCATCTTTACATATATTGGATCATTATACTTACAGAAGAAGACCTATACAGCCAGATAAAAAGGAGGGGGCAGTAAGCATCCAGAAAACAAGAAGCGCTAGTCTCCTACTCCCTAGTTATAAATACTCAACTATATAACACATTACAACCTATCATCAAGGTGGAAAGTTTATGGCCAACTCACCTTAATTTCATGAGCAAGAATTGTTGGTCGTTTCTGTACTATAAGGTTAATATTTCGCAATGCAACGTATTGTATCTCAGGTTCTGCTGAGAGCAGAGTAACAAGAGGAGGAGCCATCTTTTTGCAAAGATTTCGAACCACATCAGTGCTAGTGATAAGTTCCATTTGTTGGAGAATCATCTAGTGATGAAGGAGAAAGAGGAAAAGAAAGATAAAAGATATTAGACAGCTGAGATGAATTTGGTGAACTTTCACAGATCAGCCGACATATATATATTGTAGAGAAAATTAATTACAAAGTAGAATATTGACCTTCACAGCTGATAGAACAACTGCACAATTAGCATGTTGTAGCCGTGGAGTAACCCTCTCCACAATATTTTCTGCTTCACGAGCATCCTCTGCCTTGTACCTAGAAAGTGCATCCAGTATAAAAACTTGACCCCACCTGAGGAAAAATCAGAACAAGCACATAATTATTTTGTTCAAAAAGTGCAATTGAAGAAAAGAATACAGCAGGAATTATATATATCTCATAGAGAAGAGATGAGATGAGATGAGATGAGATGAGATGAAGCTTCAATCATGAAAATTTATGATGGTGTAACTAATAATGCACAAACTTCTGGACGTCCTCCCTGCACATGTGCAAGAGCCAGAATGATAACACCAGTCCCCCATCACAACGTCTATGACTAATATATGGTGCAAACGTTCAGGCGCTTCTTGATGCTTTTAGTACACATGAATCTAGGGTACTTGATTTTTTTTGGAATTTTGCCTCTTTCTGATTTACCAATCGCCAGTATATAAGCAATTAGATGTGATGGCTATATGACATTTTAGATATCATAATAATAAACCGCTACCAGTCGAGTGTAATTTGTTGAAGATTTTGCAAAGACACTGCCAACATCTTATATCTCACAAAATCAGGCACAATAGGGGAAATTGCAAATTAACTTTGAACACTTACTTTCTTATTTGATGACCTTGCAAATAATAAATAACTCATAAATTACAAATGTTTAGCATAAATAAAATGCAATACTTACTTTTTTTTTTGATAGGAAACATAGATATATAAATATTAATAAGGAAGAGAAATACTTACTCTGTACACTCATTTAAAGCTGTTAGAAGCTTTGAAAGCGTGTGACTTGTGATCTCAAAGATGGGCCTGCTACTATTCTCCTGTATCTCAGCAAGAGCTGCCACAGCATTTGCAACAACCATAGGATTATTGTCTGATATTAAGTCTTTAAGAGAATCCAAAAAACCCCTATCCTCAACTAATTCAGCATTTATATCAAAAAGTTTGGCGACGCAGATGGCAGCTGTCTTGCGGACATACGGATCATCATCCTGTCAAAATATTGAAAAACCAAAAGACCAGATCGTTGAGTCTAATTCAAAATAGAAAGATAAAATCCCTTTCCTCTGAAGCTTAGATATTCCAACATATTGGAGGTAGGGGGGAAGAGATAATACATCTAGAAATCAAACAACATTAACAATAAAAAACAAATACCAAATTTCAATACCCAAGCATATGTAAGAATAAGCTACAAAAATAACCTTAAGACATCTCTGAAGAGGATCACACAGATACTCTGTAATTTTATCAACACGAATGCATCCCATTGTCCGTACAGCCAAAGCACGAATTAATGGATTTGGATCTTGAGAATCCTGCAGAAATATGTATTAGAAAAATCACTTCAACAACTCCCTAACGCATAAAGTTAGCCTTAGGTGCACTCCATTACCTATTTAATCTCTTACTTCAAAAAGAATACAATAAAATAAGCAAGTTGGAATTAAAATGTAAATCAAGTAGAATAATTTCAACATTGATTTGTAGGCATCTGTAAATTTTGGAATGGAATTTTTTGCCCCTAAGGTCCCTATATTTCAGAACTTCCAATCATGACAGTCTCAAGTAATTCAACTACTGTGAGAGGGAGTAAGGGTGACACTAGTATTTTAAATGACACCAAACCAGAAGTTTTTAGTCCCACTTATGGACTAATTTAACTCGTTGTTGATGCCCAAAGGTTTGGAAGCTCTGTAAGACATGGCCACATAGGAGAACAGATATGTGAAAATTCTGTAGGTGGAGATGCATACACATATATTCCAACTAAAAAATATGTAACGTGACAGGGAAGGAAAAGAATCTTCATCTCTCATGGAGTGTTCAATTACACTTTATTTCTACCTTGTCTTTTTCCTTTATTCACTCTGACCTGACAAAATATCTTGTTTAAGAGTGTAAAAATGTAGACACTTTGTAAGTATGACTCAATTCCTGCTGCTTACACAAGGTAGGATAAATCACTTGACTCCAATATCTAAACTGAGAGATCTTTAGCAAAAAGGAAAACGTCAAAAAAATAATTTAGCACTTACTTTCACAAATGTGTTCACTGCAAGAATAGCTAGATCTGGCTGGCTTTTGGCATAATTAATTAGATACAAGTAAACAAGCTTTTTCAATTCCAAATTTTCAGTCTGCATGCAATTAACCACATCTGTGAACAATGATGACACATCCTTCCCAACAGTCATTGCAGCAATGACCTTTTTAACAGCATCTTTTCTCTTATCCTGCAAAATATTTTAAAACCCACTTCAACTGCTTCTCAAGAAACACAAAGTTTAACTAAAACAAACCCATTTTTCTGCTATCAAGCCATAGTTCATGTGAGGCAGGAAACTTTATGCCAAGAAAAAACATGTTAATAGCTAATATACAGCATCGGTTTGCTTCAAGAAACCCCAAATACATGCTTTGATTCATTGTTCTAGAAAAAGTGTATCACATTCTACATCAGCTTAAACTTAAACCACCTACAAATATCGAGTTAATAACAATACTATCTGGTAGGTGAGAACAAAAAATTAAGCATGTTTAGTCATAAAGAACTCAAATTATGGAATGAGAGGACAATTAGCTAGTTCAAATTGACCAACCATAAATTATTTGGAAGCAAGGAATAACACTTCCAGTTTCGAACACAACAATTGACCACGAGAATCTAAAGGCTTTAATTATCCTTTTCTAATACAAAAATCAAAAGCTGATTATCATCTCAATGACATTGATGTTTTTCCCTTTCGCAGTAACCATTTCATAATCCTAGCCATTGTTCAAATAATATAAACAACAAATCCATCGAGATTTCAAACTCATCTCAACTGTGTCGCTAATTCGAAACTACTGTAAAATCACGCAATCCACCTGGATACAAAATCCTGAAGCAATTCCGATAAATCCAGACAATAAATCATTACAAAAAAACAACAGATCTACAAGTATACAAGCGATTACGAAGCGAAATTGATACAGATTACGGATCAAAAGAAAATGAAAACCTAGAGATAAATACAGAGAAAAGAAAACAGAAATAGAGAGAGAGATTAAAACCTTGTACTGAGAATTAAGCTCCTCTTTGAGCTCAGGAATTTCTCCTTTCTTAGTGGTAGAGAAATACTTGGAATCGTGCCCGCTCATTTTTCTCTGAAAGATCTCGAATTATCCGATTCGGGCAAAATCAATATAGGAAATGGAAAGAAAAGGAAGATGAAGACCAGACCCAAATGCGTTTTCCACAGAGTAAGAACTTTGATAAAAATCGCTGAGTTCTTGAGATGGCTAGATCCAACCAAGCCGGTTCCTGAACCGGATTTGGATTTTTTGTTACGGTCCGTTGTTATAATCAAAATTTGATATTTCCATTTTTTAAGTCGTAAATAAAATAATCTCATAAGGATAGTTTTATTGTATATAACATAGCCCATTTATGGAGAATATTTAGTTATTTACTAGTGAATATGAGTTTGTATTCATCGTTTTATGTGTCACTTTCCTATTAGTTAAAATACTATTTAGATCTATATATTTATTAAAATTAATTAATATATTTTATCCCGTAAAAAATGACACAATAGAACGGTGAGTACAAACTCATATTTACTAATGAGTAAACAAGTATTATCCTCTAAACATAGCTCAACTAAATATCTAAACAGAAAAGTATTATTAAATATGTTGTAGGTTCTTCCCCTTTATTAATTAAGATCGAAGGTTCAAATTTTTTTTCCCTAATTTGATGTAATATAAAAATTAAAAAATTGATAAGATGCATATTTTCTCATTGATTTGATGTATACTTTAAATTTACCCATTCTCATTTATTTTTACTAACAAGAATAGATGATCTTGTAGAAATAACTTTTTTTTTTGTCAATCAGGGAACAACTCAACTATAAAACATATGCAATATATTTTATTTTTTTTAGAATTTAGAATGTATTCTTATTTCAATCCCATCATCACCATAAAATCATCTTTAAATCTTAATAATTTTCTACCCTTTCAATTTAATTTAATCGTTTTAAAAAATATCAGTGAACATCAATTTTCTTTTAAACATAAAAAATTCATTCTCTCAAATATTGAACCGGGTTAAAAAAAATCCAAGCCAATCTAGTTTTTTTATTTTTATTTTTAAATTAATTAATTAATTTATTACAACATCGAAGAAGGTTCTGATGTATAATAATATATACTATAATTTTAGAGCTGCATATCTGAAAGAGTATTAATTATAGTTTAGAAAGAAAAAAAAGAAAAAAATGATTACAAGGCCTTAACGCCAAATACCAGCCGAAGCCCGAACAACGATCCACAATTTATAAACTCAGAGTCGGTTCGTTAATTACTCTCTCAAGATTCCATTTTCGCTACTCCGATTCTAAATTTCAAAAGCCAATCGCATCTGATCACAAATCAAGTTTTGTTTGTTCGCATCATTCTGAAGCTATGGGACATGGTAAAAACTAAAACCATTTCTGGATTATAATTTAATGTTTTTTAAGGTTATAATGCTAATTCAAAGATATTCATTCTATGTTTCAGGTGATAAGGGAAGGCCACACAAAAAACCCAAATTCTCCGCCAAGGTTTGTTCCTTTTCATATGTTTCATTTGATTTTGTTCATGGGTATGATCATTGCTCCATTGAGTTAAACTTCAGGAGGAGCATAAGAAAGCTCATATTGAAGATGATGATGCCTATTATATTGATGAATTTGATGATGATGATCGCAATGGTAAATCTTTATGTTGATTTGTTTTGTGATTAGAGGTGAAGTTTTGATTATTTGGGGAGGTGGGTTGTGAGAAAGTTTGGATTTTGATTGATTTGGTGAGATTTTTTCTTTGTTGGATTCAAGGTGATAAAGAAGGAAAAAAGAGAGATTTTAGCAAATTAGAGTTGAAACCTGATCATGTTAATCGACCTTTATGGGCTTGTGCTGATGGCCGCATATTCCTCGAAACTTTCTCGCCTTTGTACAAACAAGCTTATGATTTTCTTATTGCCATCGCGGAACCCGTTTGCAGGTATAATTGATAGTAGGAACTGTTGGTGGATTCCAGGTAGATTAAGTTTGCTCATGTTTTTACGTTTACTATCTGATATTTTAGGCCGGAGTCAATGCACGAGTACAACCTTACTCCACATTCTTTGTATGCCGCGGTGTCTGTTGGTTTGGAGACAGAAACCATTGTAGCTGTTTTGAATAAGTTGTCAAAGGCTAAGCTACCTAAAGAAATGATCGATTTTATTTATGCTTCTACTGCCAACTATGGCAAGGTGAAGCTCGTGCTTAAGAAGAACCGATACCTTGTGGAATCCCCATTTCCAGAGGTATGATGCTCCCTTATTTAGAGGAAAATGCACTATCTAGTCATTATTGCCAATCCATACCGTCACTTGTTGGCTGCAGGTGTTGAAGAAATTGCTTAAAGATGAGGTTATTGCGAGAGCCAGGGTCATTCACGAGGTGTGTTGATAGTACTCGAAACTCTGGTCAAGTATATGTTGCTACCACCAACATATTTATCGTGTATTCTTCTCTGTATCTATACCTTGCTTTTGTTGATGTTGGATTCTATCAGGATTCACATGGAAATGATGGATTTACAACCACCAAAGCAGCAGGTGAACTTGTCAATGACCATGCAGGATTGATGAATGAAGCAGAAGCCACAGCTGCAGCTGCAGCTGAGGAAAGGGAAGCCCATTCATTTGAAATCGACCCATCACAAGTAATATGGTTTTTTTAAATAAAATAATCAAGTCTGATTGACAACAATTTGACTTCTTTTCTTTTCATTTTAAAAATTTTACCAGTCATTTCTTCTCTCCTCATGTATTGAATTTTGTCTCTATATCAAATAACAGGTCGAGAATGTTAAACAACGTTGCTTGCCAAATGCCTTAAATTATCCCATGTTGGAAGAGTATGACTTCAGAAATGACACTGTGAGTCAATGCAAATTCATATTCCTGCTTTTCATCATGAATTACTGATACCTATCTTACTTTATTTCTTCCTTTGTTTCATTTCTGGTTGTTTAGAGGTCTACATCTTATATATTGTTTCTCCTGGCTTTTAAGGTGAACCCGGACTTGGATATGGAGCTGAAGCCTCAGGCTCAACCAAGGCCCTATCAGGAGAAGAGCCTCAGTAAAATGTTTGGAAATGGTAGGTTAAACTTGTTGCATGGTGCCTGTTTTCTTTTAGGCTACTTGTTATTGTCTTTTAAATTAATCTTGGTACCCTTTGTTTGCTTCTCATTATTTTATTTTAAAACAGTGTGCCTTTTTTATGAAGAATTTAGAAAAGAAAATGCTGACTACTGAATACTGATTTAGCTTTATTTTGTTCTGTTTGTATTATTTTTGGATAAGAAACAATTTCATTGATCAGATGTAATTACAAAAGGGAAGCTCCCAAAAGTTTCAATAAAATATGCCAGTTGGGAGCAATTAAATAGGGGGAAGAATTACAAAAAGGCTTAGAATTTAGCTTAATTTTATTTAAAAAAAATCCAAATTAGTATTTGGCTATCACGAACTATACGACCAACATTTTCTTTTCTAGATCCTTGATCACTTTTTACTCTGTTTTCTTAAAAGCTCTATCATATTCTCGGTATGTTCTGGTTATCTTTTGGCTTGAAGGTGAGATGTCATTCTACACAAAATGATTAAAAAACATAAAATCTACATTTTTTTGTACAATTTTTAATAATATCATTGAAGTAAAACTTGATTTGTCTGTAAAAATAAGGCACTTTCTTTTTTTCATTCTTTACCATGTTACGGAGTGGTTTGTTTTTTAATATCTTCTTTGTATGGCTCATAATAAGAATAGATACTCATTGGCTTCAGTCACTCTGATCATGTCACATAACTGACTTGCAGGTAGAGCAAGATCTGGCATTATTGTTTTGCCTTGTGGAGCTGGAAAGTCTCTGGTTGGTGTTTCTGCAGCCAGTCGGATACGTAAAAGCTGTCTATGTCTAGCAACTAATGCTGTATCGGTGGATCAGTGGGCTTTTCAGTTTAAACTGTGGTCTAACATTCGGGACGACCAAATCTGTCGTTTCACATCAGATAGTAAAGAAAGATTTCGAGGCAATGCTGGGGTGGTTGTTACTACTTATAATATGGTTGCTTTTGGTGGTAAAAGATCTGAAGAATCTGAAAAAATTATTGAAGAGATAAGAAATAGAGAATGGGGATTACTTCTCATGGATGAGGTAATTTTACACTTTTTACCTTTTTTCTTATTAATTAGACATGTGTTAAGTGTAAATTTATACATCTTTTTGGTTCTAGGTGCACGTGGTTCCTGCTCACATGTTTAGGAAGGTTATCAGCATAACTAAGTCGCACTGCAAGCTTGGGCTCACTGGTATATGATGCTGTACGATCTTTTAACCTTCTTGGTTTGCCTTTTCCGTTAATACTAAAAGTTTTTTTTTGACTAATTTATTGCAGCCACACTTGTGAGAGAGGACGAAAGAATTACAGATTTGAATTTCCTTATAGGTCCTAAGTTATATGAAGCAAACTGGTTGGATCTTGTGAAAGGGGGATTTATTGCAAATGTGCAATGTGCTGAAGTTTGGTGTCCTATGACAAAGGAGTTTTTTGCTGAGTATTTGAAGAAAGAAAACTCAAAGAAAAAACAGGTTTTCAATGTCGATAAAATCAAATTTCTTCACAGCTTCTTTTTATGTCATCTTGCCTGTCCTATTATATATCATCTTGCCAACCAGTGTGTTGTAGTTGACAAGAGAATATACAAATATAGGACTTGTACGGTAATACCTTGTTTAAGAAAGTTCTTTAAGGTATTCTGGATAAAATTGGTGACATCTCCTTGTCTGCCATTATAGATTTTTCCTGCTCTCTCTATCTCTCGGATTATTTCTCTTACTTATATACTGGCTTTCACATTTCAGGCTCTTTATGTTATGAATCCCAACAAGTTCCGGGCGTGTGAGTTTCTCATTCGGTTTCATGAACAGCAGCGAGGTGATAAGATAATTGTCTTTGCTGATAATCTGTTTGCACTTACGGAGTATGCAATGAAGCTTCGCAAGCCTATGATCTATGGTGCAACCAGGTTGTTAGACATAGCTGTCTTTCTTTAAAAACTATGATTTTACATGTGTTGTTTGACATTCATAACTGGCTTTGCTTTTCTGTTATTTTTTTTGCCAAATGTGCAGTCATGTTGAGAGGACCAAAATTCTTGAAGCTTTCAAAACTAGTCGTGATGTGAATACTGTTTTCCTGTCAAAGGTACTCCCTTTTCTTCTCTTCCTTCTCCCTCCTTTAAAAAAAATATAGTGTAATCGGTTACTGAAATATGCCAGTAGATGTGTTGTATTATCTTCAATTCTTCCGAATTTTTCTACTTGATGATGGGGATAATTGCAATTACAATCTCATAGACAAATAGGCAAGGCTTTATAATTATTCATATAATTCTATTCTTTCCGATTGGGGGCCTTTATTTAATGTTACATTGGTTCCGGTGCTCTCATTTTTAAGGTTGTTTGTTTGCTTTTTTCTCAGTCAGTTGGGGAATTTTACATGTTATCTTTCTTTTTGGAGTTGGTTCTTTGAAAAGTTTTGTTTCCTGTTAATTTTTTTTTTTTTGTAATAATCTCTCATAATGACAACTCAGCTTTGGTAGTTGATACCTTGGCTAATATTATGCCTTTTGTGTTCCCTAACTTTTGTGAGGCACTGGATTTGGAATTCGTCCCTGATTGCTGATCAATTTGATGTATGCTCTAGTTGCTTGAAGCCGAGTATATCATCTCTTAGTTGCTTTTATTTTATTTCAGGTGGGTGATAACTCCATCGATATTCCTGAGGCAAATGTGATTATTCAGATTTCATCACATGCGGGTTCTAGGCGTCAAGAAGCCCAACGTCTGGGGCGTATTCTTAGGGCCAAGGTTGAAAATTACACAAGCTAGTTCAAGATCTGTGCAATTCCCATGTTTCTGTTAAGGAATTAACTATTATTTTCGAATTATTTGCATGAAATGAAATGTATATTAAAGACTAATGCATTGTTATTTCTTGACAAAGGCATCAATGAACTAACTCTACCATAGTTTAAGATATGCTTATTTTTCATAATAGGTTTCCACTTGTTTTTCTCCTGTACCTTGTGTTGATGAATCCTATTTTTTTACCTAAGATTTGAATGTTTGATTGCATGTTAATTTGGTGCTATAAACTTCACGTAGCTCTTATACAAAAAAAATTTTGTATGATCATGAGGTGGAGAGAATTTCTTGCTTTTGATAAGTATTTCTATGACACTAGCGATGAGATTTTATGTTTAAACTAATTAGATGATTAAATATTTTGGACCAACAGGGTAAACATAAGGACAGGATGGCTGGAGGTAAAGAAGAATATAATGCCTTCTTCTATTCACTTGTTTCTACTGATACACAGGTAGAAATCTATTATTTCTCCTCTGGATGACGTGTGGAAATGTGTTTTGACTCTCTTTTGGTTTAATGAGAAACACTCATTGTAATGCAGGAAATGTACTACTCGACGAAGAGACAACAGTTTTTGATTGATCAAGGTTATAGCTTTAAGGTATATATTTTTTTTTATAAGAAACAAGACTTTTCATTGATAGATGAAAAAGCCCAAAAAGGCCAAGCTTTAAGGTGTATTTTGTTTCAGCATTGATGTTGCAGCTTGTGCACATAGATTTACTCCAAAGAAATTTTCTTTTGTGAAACTCTCATTTGAAAAAGAGAAAAGAAGCTTTATTGTAACCCATCCCATTTTGCAATTTGGGAGATCAATGGAGAGAGAAGGTAGAGGTTTCTGTACTTCTGGGATAGCAAGCACTACATGCATTGCTCATTAATTTTTAGGCATATGCTAATGCATCTGCGTGCATACTTGCATCGGGAGTCATTCTCGATTTGCTGCTAGACCTAGATGTTCTACACTTTGTGTTATATCTCATAATCACTAGATGTAATCGCTGGAGTTTCCGTTCATCCACTACCCACATATTGAGGACTTTGTCATCCCTCATTATAGCTCGGTTTAACTTGTGGAAGTTGGCCAAACTGATCTCTCTCTCTCTCTCTCCAGTCTCTACTCAAGTGCCATTATTTGACTTGATATTCTTCAATTGGCTCCCTATTTAATTTGTGACAGGTAATTACAAGCTTGCCACCAGCTGATTCGGGAGCTGATTTGAGCTACCATCGTCTTGATGATCAGTTGGCACTTCTTGGGAAGGTTATCATCTTCATATGTTACATCTGCAATTCAACTCTCTTCTTTGAGGAGATCATGAGACCTGACCTGTTTCTATATGCCATGCCAGGTACTGAGTGCAGGTGACGATGCAGTAGGATTAGAACAGTTAGAAGAAGATGCAGATGACATTGCACTCCATAAGGCTCGTCGTTTTATGGGATCCATGAGTGCAATGTCGGGAGCAAATGGAATGGTTTACATGGAATACAGGTATATAACCTGGCACCTCTCTTTTCTAAAATTTAGTTTGCTCGATGAATAATTAAATGTAAAAATAAGATATTGTGGCTTTTATTTTCAAAATAATGTTTTTCAATAATATGTTTTTCCTTCTTTCAGTACCGGACGAAAACTCGCTGGACAAGGGCAGCTTAAAAGCAACAAGCCAAAAGATCCGGCAAAGAGACATCATCTGTTTAAAAAGCGCTTTACTTGATACTACCATTGTCCTGGACGGCTGTTGTAGTAATTCCCCTCTTACTGGGAAGAATTATTGGCATAGCAGAACAAAGTGTTAACTAATGGTGTTGGATTAGACCCCTTTTTCGAGGTTTCACTTATATCTGTGAGAGCGGAAGAAGAAACAAGAAGCTATCTTCTTCTGTATTGCTTCCTTCCCCGGTTGGATATATTTTTAATTTGTTTGCCACCAAAGAGCTGCAAATTCAAGGACTGTATTAATCACTAAGGTTTTAATGCATCAGTTTATACAAATTTTGCCTACTTGTGCAAGGAGAAGGAAATACCAAGGGAAAGAAACAAATGAAGAGACTATTTTCTGAATCCCTCTCAGGGGTTGTTTGATACACGTTTTGTGAAACTCATACCAATGTTTCGTCCGTACATATTTATTATTTGTAATAACATCAGTTACTCATGTTTATTATTAGTAATGGTTTTTTATATCCATAGACTAACATCATCTTTACTATTCATTCTCATTCCTATACCTGTATTCCATGTATACCTGTATTCCATGTAAATATCCATCATGCATGAGATTTCGTTAGGGAACTTTTGGTAAATGGAGGATTTGACTTTTGATAAATTTATGACTGAAACCAATGAATCCAGAAGGAAAAGTGAATGAAGACAGACAGTATTCCTTGGTATTCCTTGGTGAAATTTGTAAAGGGAAACCACCTCCCATCTAATTCCCATGGTATTCCTTGGTGAAATTTGTAGTTTTTAAAGCATGTTAAGAAAATAAGGTTGTTTTCAAACTTATTCTACGAGTAATGGTATGTGATTTCTATTTTTTCACAACTACCTTATTTTCCATTTCCAATAATCTTGACATACTTGAGTTGACTTATGACTATAATTGAATGTCTTTTGACTTGTCTTTTCCAAAAGATGTCAAAGATTTTGTTTTGTGGCAAAATCTCATACGCATGCACATATTTTGAAATGAAAAAAAAAGGGATCAAAATTAGAAAGTCATTTATATCAAAGATGTAAAATTATCTTATATTCAAGAATTTTTTGAAGAAGTCTCTTACAGAAACTTTGAATGCATGCATATTTATGTAGATGAGGCATTATTTGGTGGTTAGAAAGATTATTGCACTTAAGAAGATGATTATGTTGGGTTTACCGCCAGTTTTTTTGGAAATTAGTAACTAGTAATTCAACTTGTATCGTCTTCTTTGGATGTAATTTTCTTTAAGCAAGATTATTTTAAAAAAAAAGATATAGAGGCCAGCCCACGGGTCATTGTACATTGGAGGGTGAGGGTTCGATCTCGCACTCTTCCAAATTACCCCTCCACTAATTATCGTGTATTTTTAAAAATAACACTTTTACTTTTATTAATTTTTTTCTTTTATATTATTGAATTATTATTATTGTATATAATTGTGTGTTTTATATTAACACAATAATATTTTTTAAAATTTTTTATTAGTTATTATGATTTTAAAACTTTCATGTGTGGAGATTTACGACCCTTTAGATTTCTAATACAGACTATATATAAATTTGATTGAAATTCATTATTTCTCTACAGACATAGCTTATGATTATGATTATAATTGTAACTATTATTAAAGTTGTTATCATTATTCTTTAGGTGTTCTAAATAGTTTATTATCATATATTTTGTTTTAATTAAACTTTACTTTTGTCTTCTTTAGTTATGGCATAAAATATTGAATGGACTTAATGGAATGAAATGATGTTAATCGATCGAAACCCAATCGTTCCAACTCTTATAAGACAAATCGAATTTTTTTTCTTTTTATGCATTCAATGAAAAACTTCTGTTTAATGGGAAAAAAATTGTTTTGTATTTAAAAAAACACTTAAAAGAACTAACACTTTTTAATAATAAGAGACTTCCATCTCAATATTATTTTGTTTTGAGTTTGAAGCCCATAAATAATAAAATAATAGTAAAACTCAATAAATTCATACGAGCATTTGGTCTAAAATTAAGATTCAACCTAAGAAACATGGTAAAGATTTTACGTCAGAAAGATAAAAGGACTCAATATACTTTATAAGACTATAAACCATCCCTCTTTAAACTTTGAATATTAAAAATTTACAAACTTAGGCTACACATTGAAGGATTCTTCCCATGTTTGAAGAGAATTTAAATTTGTTGTTTGTGGCTAAGTAAAGACCTAGATGTCTTTGACTGCTCTATAAGTGCTTTTTTGTCACATTTACAAACTGTAATCATTTAGCTTTTGGCCTTTTTTCTTTTACTATATGCCCCAAAAAAAAAAGATTTTATTATATGTCTTTTGGGGCAAATGGAAAGCTGTCACTGCCAAAAGATTCACTTCACCGAGCCAACTCATTATTGCTCTTTTATACACATTCCAAAGGTACTGCCACAAAGAAACAAAATTTACTAGGAAATACTTTTATGTACTCATTTTATAGTTTTTAATGCCAAAAAGAAACAAAATTTACTAGCAAAAGTTAAATTAACAAACCCGGGGAATGAGAATGTGATGCCTAAAAATCTGAAACCTGTATTTAGTATGCAGAAATGTGAATAGAAAAAGTGGTTTAGTTTTTTATTTAATTAACTTATTATATTTTTAAAAAATTAAATAATAATGTAAAAAAAATTAAAATTTGCAATTATATTTTATTTAAAAAATCACTTCATAATGAATTAAAAAATAATTTTTTTAAATTAAAAATAAATAATTAAAATTAAAAGAAATTGTAATTAATATTTAATATTTATTTATGATGGGTTTAGGATGCCAATGCAAATAGTAATTATGGGATTTAGATGCCTGAGAATATGATGTCAAACCCCTCCTAATAGTGTCGGTTGAGGTGCCAACACGAACATAGCTTAATTGCTTAGGCATCTGTTCTCTGCCTATGAAGTCGAAGGTTTGAGTTTTCTCTTCCCAATTTTATGTAATATTTCAAGAAAGAAAGAAAAAATTAATGTATGTTGAGGTGAATAATGAATTGATTTTGTTTGAATTTTATGTTTTAATTACCTATGGTGGTGGATTTGAAAGAAAATCTAAATATATACTACTATGAGATTTCAATTCCCCGACATCTAAATACTATACCGGTATACAAAACACGCCAAAATTTTCATATGGACAGCACTCCTAATCCCTAGTAGTGGGGAGGCAAAGAAAATTTAATTAAAAAAATGTTTGCAGCAAAGTGAAAACACTAAGTGGGCAGGTCATAAGAAAGTGCTCTTTTATGATTTTAAAAACTAATTTGAGACACTATTCCAAAGAGAACCTTTGTTTTGCTTTAGTCAACTACAAGCCATTTATGTTATGTGTTTGCTGATGAAAGAATGATTATATATATATAATATTTATAGACAGTTCTAAAATAATAATAATAAAAAAAAGAGGAAATTCCAATGCAACTAATCAATTTTCAGCATTTGCATTTGCATTAGCATCAATCTTGATATTCAAGCTCTTGTTTTAGAAAACAGAAGTTTTTTCTTTTTAGGCCAAAAGGGTATCTATTAATTTGGTGGAAACAGTTCTTTGAATGCCTTTTTTTTATATATTTAAAATCAGCTAGTAAATTGAACAAATTCCAGGTGGAAAAAGATTTAAAAGTTTTTCTCTTTCTCTCTGTTTTGATCCTTTTCTCTTTGCTTTTTGTTAATTTTTCAGTTTGATATGTCATTTTCAAGCTTAATTAAAAGCTTCTTGAGCAATTAGAATAACATGATAGTTTTTTTTTTCTTGTCTGCCAGATGGAAAATGTTCATATTATAAAGTTTGAGTTAGTCCACAAAGTAATGATCATCATTTAGCATTTGTGCACATACACCTTTTTTTTCCCTTTAAATTGTATTGTATGATTATGTACATGAAAACAAATCTCAGATTAAAAGTTTTTTTTTTAAACTTTTTTTTTTTTTGAGAAAATTCGTCTCCTTAATCAAAATATATTAAATACAGTAGTTTTTAGTTTTGCCCGTGAATGTTTTAAAATTTTAATTTTCTCGTAACGTTTAAATTTCAGTAAAAACTTGACGAAAATTGCTAACAAAGGGTATTTTTGAAATAAACTAAAATTTTCAAGGTGCAATTGAAACTTTTAGAACATTATGAGCAAAATTGAAACAAACTTCACAGGTTAAGATCATTTAGTGTTCGAAAAGACTTTGATTTCTGTAAACATATGGGCCGGAATGGAAAATACATTTTGGGTAAATAAAAATCCGAAAAAATTCCATGAGAAAACTTAGGTGTTTTTTTTTTTTAATACACATGGTAGGAGTGAGAATACATATCTTTTATCATTAGACTATACCTGGAAAAATTCAATGAGAAAAGGCTAGCCTGTATAGGGAATAATCAAGTTCATAGAGGAAGCAATGAGCTCAAATATTTAAATGCAATCATGGAAGATACTGAAGGAATTAAGTTGGTAATGTCTTGGTCAAAGGCTAAAAAAAACAAAAGTAAGTGATAGGAATAATTATTGGTCATTTGGTGCTTCTAATCAATCAAATTAAGCATTTTTTTTCTCTTCATTAATTAACTTAGCTGTCTGTATTTTTATTTTCTCAAGAAGATTTGGAGCTAAAAATGAAGCAAAATAGAGAGCTTCAGATGGATGAGATTCCTTTTATCTTTTTCTCATTTTATTTAAGTTTCCTAATGGATGCTTATTGTTTCCTTTTAAGTTTCCATTGGCATTTTTTTTTTTGGAGAGAAATTCACTTTAAAGTTGTCAATCAAAGCATAGAAAATTAAGGATTTTCTTGGTCTATTTCTTTCCTTTCTAATGAAGAAGATCTTCTCATTTCTTTATGGTCAAAATATGATAATTTTGCAGATTGAGATTCCATGGCTTCGATGTGAGAGCTGTGTACGTTTTTTTCTTCTTCTTCTTCTTCATATAACTTTCTTTTGGGGAGTAAGAAGTAGAAGTGTTAAAGCTATCAACTTTTTAATGAAAGCATCTCTTTCTATTACCATAACTTCAAAAAGGAAAAATGTGGTAGCTAGCATGTAGTACTAAAAAATGCTCTTTCTTGCTTAATCTTTGTGTTGAGTTGAAATTTTAAGCAAAATGACCAAAAAGGAATCTTTGCTTTCTTCATTCAAAAGGGTCATGGCAAAACTTCATTTGTTTCCTCCCAATAGAATAGGAATGCTTTGGTATAAGGGGGAAGAAGGGGCTAATTAGTCTACTCATGCTTATTAGATAGGTTTAATTACTCACACATTTAACTTTTTAAATTCACGAGTTTTAACTTATAAAAAAATGGAGGCTTATTAAACTTTCTTGAAAACTAAACTTTTTTAATTTGTGGTGTTTAATCCTTATAAAATTTCACCCATAACAATTGCCAAGAACTGACATGATCATGTTGATTGATGAAAAATCTGTGAGATCAATGCAAGTGATCTCGGTCGAATGACACACATTTGGGCCCAACGGACCCAACCTCTACTACTTATGCGGGATGAGAGCATCACCTAGTGAAACACATATTCATCAATAAAAACTTACTTAGCTGAGAGCCTGAGCCCATAAGGGAAGATACTTATCCTAGATAATAATGGGAGGATGACGTCGTGGGTCCAACGAGGCACGAGTTCACCCGGGTTTGATATTAATTAACAACGTAGGTGATGAGCTCCAAAACTCTTCTTCAAGGACAAGCCAAGGTTGTGTAACGACCTCCCACCTCTCTCTCGAGAGAGGTGTACTAGGCACGTGACTTCATTGAATTGCACAACCTATCCCAATCAAAGGACGACACATGGCCCAATCCGCTCTTAATACCTAACCAGTGAGACAACATTAATTTTCACTCCTATAAATATTAATTAATTTTTTAATTAGATGTCTTTGTAAACCCCTTTTTTATGATAATTTAAAATTCAATAATCCATCGATAAAATTATGACATGACATTAATTGAATTGTCTTAAATTTTATGAAATTAGAGGATATTAATTCATGTTATACATACTTCAAAGAATTTTTAAGATTGATTTGTACACAAGGTTTAACAATTTACATAGAAATATGACATCACTAAATGAGGGTATTAAAACAAATAAACCATTCTCCAAGCATTAATGCACACCCTTGGGAAATTCTTTGACTGCCTTCTTATTGGGAGATTGAAAGTTCCACTTTAATCTCTTTCTTTTACCTTTTGAAAACCTTTTTCTAATTCAAAATTTTTTTCTTTCCCGTTTGGGTAATGTTGGGGTAACACTAAAATGATAATTTAATTTCAAGTTATGCTTTATTCCCCATTTGAATTGAGATGTGTATTAGCAATTTTTTTTATATTTAATTAAATTGAGATGGTTTGACTTCAGTTATAAGGCTCTAAGTTTCAAAATATTACCATTTAACTATTGTTTTTAAAAGATACGATCTCTACTGTTTTTTTAGATATTACATTAAAGGGGAGGAAAGATTTGAACCTCATAGTAGATGTCTAACCAGTTGAGCTATACTCATGTTAACATCTCTATAGTTAAAGTATAAAGAAACTGATTGAAAATATTAAATGAATCATGTGACATGTTGATATTTTTTTTTTACTGCAAATCCTTTTTTCCCGTTTAAATTTGGGTGTCACTCTCATCAGTAAATAATCGAAATATACCTTCTTTTTTCATTGATATAACTTTATCATTTTTTCAACTATAATAACAAGAGAAAAAGCCTCTTTAGATTTGTTTGATTCTAAACATAGTTGGTTTACTACTGTTATTATTCTTTAACTCAATGAAAATAGTATAAAATGTGCTAAAACGTTATATATCAAAAACTTAAACTATTGAGTTAAAATAAATTTAATTTTTTTTATATATTTTAAATAAAATGATTAAAAACTTGTAAAAAATAATCACAAAAATATTTAACATATCAGTTTCTGTTGTAACTCGTAAGAAAACTCATAACTGGAAACACCATGAGTTAATTTTAATTTTTCATAATCTAAATTGTAACTTTTTAATTTTTTTGATCCAACTACAAACCTGACTCAAAATTGCAGGAAGGAAAATGTCATTTATTATCAGTTTTTTTTCTATTTCTCATAGCATAGAGAACGCATATTAGATCTTATTGCACTTAATATTTTATTCCACATATCCTAGGATTTAATGCATCAATAACAAATATTTTATTGATGCTTTTATATTAAAAAAATAATTTTCAGTACATCGAGTTAATGCTACTAACATTAACACCTTCAAGGAAAAAAATGGTTACATATCAATTAAAAAAGGATAAAATGTAGATAAGATCTTGTGGTTTTTTTAAAATGTATGAACAGCTCCTGAAATCACTCTCGTAGTTCTAAATTATTTCAATAAGACCCTTCTCTATAAATCCAATAATTTTCTTTTAGCCATAACTTCTTAGTTTGATCTTCTATTTAAATGATTCAAGATGTTTTAGAATCCTCATTTCTAGTTCTACGATATGGTCAGTTTAAAATTTCTAAATCATCAATAATAAAAAGCTTTACGGTATAAATCATACATGATATTTTTTACAATAATAAACTCTTTTATTTATTAACGATTTGAAGTTTTGAAGTGGCTATAACGTTGATCTCAAAACGAGGATTCCAGAATATTTTGAATCATATAAATCAGAGTTTAAACAAAGAAGTTATAGCTAAAAGAAAATTTATGACGTTGGAGGGGAGGGGGTCTCATTAGAATAATCTTGAACTCTAAGGGTGTGATTTATCATATTCAAATGATAGAGGGTGTTTATACATTTGACAAAAACTGCATAGATCTTATTTGTATTTTCCCCATAAATAAGTGGAGTGAATGTTGACAAGTCTATAACTGCATTATCATATGTCTTTGATAGTCATGAAATAAAAACCAAATATCAGGTGGGCAATCAATTACTTGCTTTAAATTTAATTTTATATTGCCAGCACTGATTAAGAGAGATTTATTTATATATATTCATCAGGAAATATATATATATATATTTTTTTTTTTTTTTTTTATTTTTATTTTTATTTTTTTTTTTTTTTTGTTTATTGGATGAATGAAAAAAATTTAGTGCTCTTGTTTAGAGGTAGTTAAACTTAAAAGTAGTTGATCTTACAATTTATTTATTTATTAAGAATAAAATTCATGTGTCATATTAGTAATGAGAGGAGTATGAAAAATCTTAGTATAACCGGGAGTATTAGAAATTAACTCGACTAAATATATTAGTGATGATCAATTCATGAATCTCAATTATAAACACATGTGAATTCTCCTATTATATTTGATTCTATAAAAAAGTTATATTAAGAAAGTAAGGAGAAGTTCTGGTTCTATTTGTCCTAAAAACAATAAAATACTAATTTTCCACTGTTTTTTGTTTTAATTTTTTTTTAAAAAAAATTATCATGCCAAACTAGGTTTCTACGTGAAAAAAAAAAAACATATTATATTCTAAATTGAGATGTTTTAAATTAAAAATCAATAATTTATCAAATTTTATTAGAATATTTTAGATTTTGATAATTTTTTATTATAAAAAGAAAGTGTTGTTTTAAAATTTTAAAAAAATAACTATACCAATCAACCAAGGCATAACCCATTAGTTAAGGCATATAGTTCCACACTCTTGAGTGTGGTTCAATCCCTTCCCCGACATTTTGTAAAAAAAAAATTGATTCAAATTCTCTCGTCTCAAAATAATCACCAAAATTTCACGGAGAAATTAACCGACATAAACGAAAATCAGTTTTTCACCATAAGCTACAGTAATTAAAGCTGTAAAATTTAGCTACAAATGTCACACTCCACCCCTTCCACTTTCCCGAGAGACAAACACGTCACCATAAAAATAAAAATAAAAAAAACAAAATAAAATTCCAAAGTGAGAATATGTGATTTAAATTTAAGTTGGCTTTTATTATTGGAATCCATTAACTATATATACAAAGAAGTCAGACATTTAATATATTAAAAAAAAAACCCAGAAAACATCTTTTACATTTCTACCACTAAACCCCCAACTCAGTCAATGAGCTGAGCTCCATAATTTTCTGGCAAACCTTATTTTAGAGAGAGAAAGCCCTTTTCCTTCTTTGAGAAAGAAAGGCTTCTTTTTTTTCATTTTTTTTTCTTTTCTTCATTAAAAAAAGAAAAGAAAAAGAAGAAGAAAAGATCATGACAATCAACAGTAGTGAAATTGCATCTGTCTGTAGTGTTTCCCTCTCACTCTTCCTTCATCTTCTCCTCCATGCAACTCTTCCATCTGCCCATTTCCAAATTTATCATCATTTCAATCTAAATCAAATAATAAATAATCATTTCCATTTCCATTTTTCCCAATATTTAATGCCTTTATTTTTCATTATTATAACTTATTGTTTTCTACTAGTTCTTACAATAAAATTCAGTAAAAAAAAATAAAAAATCAATTTTTAAGTTAAAAATATTTTCACAATGTAAAAAAAAAAAGAAAAAAGTTTAGAAAGGGTCCATAATTTCATAGGGAAGTGTGTAATCTGAGTTAAAATTGAAAAATATAGTTTACGAAAACTCGCTACTTTTAAGATGATGTGGCAATATTTGAACTATTCAATAAAAAAATCTCAGTTCATTGTCGCCACCTCACCTCAGCCATCAAAACGATGACGTGGAAAATGAAAAATAAATAAATAAATAAAATTAAAAAACTGACCCAGAGATCATCCTCGTCTTCATATCTGTTAGAACATGCAGCTTTGGAAATATCTCCAGGCTCGTCATTGCGTGCAAATCTTCCACGTATTCTTGGTCTGTTGTCTGCTAGTGTTTTCCGACATGCATACTGCAAAATTACACATATAATTCTTTTTTCATTATTTCAATCTTTTAAAATCTCTTTTTTTTTTACGAGGTAATTTTTTAACCTTGATGGTTTTGTTGAAATTTCTCTGGGTTCGTTTCGCTCTGTATTTAGAGATCCTTTCTTTTCTTTCTTCTGCACTGTATTTCCCAACTTTAAAATTCGTTTCTTCAACTAACGAATTCTCTGATAATGGGCTTGAGAAATATCTCTGTCTTGAATTTGATCCATTCTGATCATTTCCACAACAACAACAACAAAAAATGTGATTTTAAACATTATAATAGAAAATAAACTTAGTCGAGATGCGTCTAAACTGACCCGAACACATTGACAATATTAAAAAAAATTGCAGACCTGTAAATCTCCCGTGCTGAAAACCCTTCTGATTTGAGAAGAAAAGAAATGGCTTTCTGGGTTAAGAAAATTAGGAGATTCCATTAAAGCAGCAGCAGCAGCTTGATCAATACTAAAGCTTCTTTGTAAAAACGCCTTATCCACCACATTTTCACCTCCATTATTATTATCATAACACAGAGTAGTCTCTAATGGTGGATTATTAGAATCAGAAGAACAAAAACCCACATAATTATTATTATTATTATTATTAAATTCTTCATTTTTAACCTCTAAATCATTATTAAAACAAGAAAATTTCTGATAAAACGAGTCATGATTAGGGAAAAGATGATGATTGAAATCATTATCATCTTTTTGTTGGTAAAGACTCAAACTTTCCAATTGATGACTTGGTGGGGAAGAAGAGGAAGAGAGGAAAGTGGATGAAAATCGAGATTCGTCAAATGGGTGGATTGAATAATTCTGATCTGATGAAACTGCTTGAAGAATATCAATGGCGGAATCGGAAAAGGGAGAATAAGGAACTTCGGAGAAGATTTGTAATTCCGCATCTGAAGGAAACGACATATCGGAACTTGAGCAACGGAACAGAGCATCATTGTTGTGAATAAAGAGATCAGAAGAAGACATGGAAAACAAAAACAGAGAGAGAAAAACCCAGAAGAAGATCCTTTCTCTCTCTAAAATTCTGCCGGTTTGGGAATTTTGTGAAGAAGAAGAAGAAGAAGAAAAACCAGAGAAGCTATGGCTCTTCTCTCTCTGTTTTGTGTTTCTTTCAAAGTAAAAGAGATATTTAAACAGTTTTAAGAAGAGAGACACCCATGGGCTATAAAAAGAAGTCACTTTTGCAAGAAAATAATAATTAAAAAAAAAATTGCATTGAATATTTCAATGTTGAAAAGAAGAAAAGATGATGTGTGTTTGTTTTTTGGGATTCTTTTGTAATTGTAGACAATTTTATTTAACTAATTTTTTAATATGAATACATTTATGGTAATGAAGAAGAAATAATAGTTATACAAATATTTTTAGAAAAATAAGTACTAGGTTTAATCAATTAGCATTCATTAGTTAATTCTAAATTGATAAATGTAGAAATTATAATTAATTTAGTAAAAATCAATTTAGCTAATTTATGAGGATTTATTGATTAACTAATATAAATGAGTTCCCCTTGGAGCCTTTATTTTACAACTATTAGCCTCGTTTGGTTCGCAGTAATCTTAGATTTCCTTATTAAGGGACATCTAATTCATTATTTGTTTCGGGTTTCTTTAAAAATATCTTGGTAATCTAAGAAATTTGACATCCATATTTTCCCAGATATGAGAGTATTCGATTACCTTTGAATTCGGGTGCTTTCTATGATTCTCACGAAAAGGTATCTTCTTTTTTACAATTTTGACCCTATTAATTAGAAAAAGTTGTAAAAAAAATTAGGAAAACAACATACACTCATGTTTTTATTTCTTCTTCATAATTATGTGGTTTCTCCAATTTCCTATTTGTATTATTAATTAAGCCTCTCTCTTTTTTATATAATAGGTTTGATCAAAATCATTTTCAATAAGTTAGATTTTTTTTTTTTTTTTTGCGGTTCATTTTGCTACATTTGATAAAGATTTTTTCCACTAGGTTCTAATTTTATGATATTTTGATTTTTCTCCATACATTTGATAGACCCCAAATTCCTTTGAGATAAACCCTATTATTGTTGAAATTGCAAGGTTTTTTTTTTCTTTTTTTTTCGTGATTGAATTTATCTCTATTTTGTAGATATGTGGATAAATTCTGTAACATATTTTGTAAATAAATTATTGTGTGAAGTTTTATTAGTTCAAAATACCAGGCATCACCATATTATTATTAAGTTAAACAAACATGATAATCTAAGAATCCCGGTAATCAAATAGTCTGGCATCAGATTCCTAGGTATTAGATTACTGGTGGTACCTTAAATTATAGTGAACCAAACGGGGGCTTATCTCTAACTCTCATGATAAATTAGAAAATACGTGGGCTCATTTGTTTATGGGAAATCTCAATGTCTATAAAAAAAATGCTAGGAGAAGGTGTTAAATCTAATTTAAGTAATTTGAATTTGTGTAGTCTCTATTTAGATATATAGATATATGGGTTTTTGAAACCTGAATTTATATATACGTAGCTTCTATTTATTAGTCAAGGTGGATTTTGTGTTATTAAATTTATTTTTTAGAAGTTTTTTTAGCACATTTTTATAAGTGTTAAACAAATACTAATTATAGGTTTAAGAAAACAAAACCCGAAGTAATTTAATCAGTTAACCAAATAAATTTGAGTTAGGTTAATGAAATCCCACCCTACTCTTTATGTGAAGCATCTCCTAAATATTAGGGTGATCTTACATTCTTGCATAATAATTAACATATAGTAATTCTAATTTATATGAATGTCCATCTATGTAACATTACTTTAGAGTCAATTATAGTTTGAATTTTGGTTGAACATCTATGCGTGTATAACCTATATTTGAGAATAATTGGAGGGTATTTGCCTCTATTTTAAGGCTTGTTTCAATATCCATGTGGTAACTAATGTTTGAGAATAACGCGTTTTGAGAATAATACTTTTAAAAATAAAAGATAATTGTGTTTGTTTTATCAAATTTTCATGAGAATAAATGTTGTATGTTTGTTTCATGACATCATTTACATGCATCTTATATAATTAATCAATATTAATTAATGAATTAATGTATTAAAAAATTGTTGAATTAATAAAATTAATTACAATCCATTGATATTAAGTTCTAATCAATAAATTTAGATCAAATGAATCCAGTAATAAATTAATTACAATCCATTGATATTAAAGAAATATAATATTCATTCTAATTAGTAATAAATTCTAACAAATCTATATTATCCAGACCTAATTAATTCTTTGAAATATGAACCATTAAATTTTAATTAATTCTGGTTATATATAATTTAAGGTATTATTAAGATATTTAATAATTACTTTAATTAAATGATATAAAAAAGTGTACATAATATATATATTTACTATATGAGGCGTGAAACTGTACTTCCGAATTTTATATATTTTTCTCTTTTAAATAATTTTTTATAATTACTTTATTAAACTTTTTAGACTCACATCCAGTCTTTCTTCATTTACACTTTTTTTTTAATAATTAAATTAGATAAATATATAACTTTATAATTTTTTTCTACTATCAAAGTTAATCTTTTGTTTCCTTACATTGAAGAAAAGCTATTTAAAAAAAAACGTGGTTCTAAATGATATGTCTATTTATCATTTAATAATAACTTTTAATTTTAATTCTTATCTATGGACGTAAAAAAACACGGAAGCAGATGACAAATTTAAGAATGAAAAACGAGGTGAGAAATCAATTTTATTATTTTTCTTCCTCTCTAATAATAATATTATTTTTTAGGGATAATTACAAATCACACCTGAATGGTTGACCTCATTTGAAAAATCGCACCTTGTAGTTTAAAAATATTTTTAAAGCCCTATGGTTTAGTAAAATTGCAAATTATACCCGTGCATCAATTAGCTAATCGAAATTTTAGACACATGTTTATTTTACATCCGTTACGTGTTTCGATTTCATTTAAATAATCAGATATTATTTTATTAGATGAGTGAGAATTTTAGATTTTATATTTTATTGACAATGACATATTATATAAATTACACTCATTTATTAAAAAAAATCGGTTATTTTGAAAGGAAACTCGACTCTTGGTGAATTCTATAACCACATATTTTGAAAGGAAACTCGACTCTTGGTGAATTCTATAACCACATAAAGAATGACCCATTGAAATTGAAGATTGTTAAAAGTCAAGTCCAAACTTGAGAGAAATCAAAGCCTTCCTGTCTATTTCAATGCTCTGAAAAACATAACTGGCCTTTCAATATCATCGTTAAAGGAAACGCAAAATTGAAGGACTCGAGGAACCAAGTCTGATTTTGAGTTAAATGGCAGTAGGACATTGTTTTTATTTTCTTTTTCAATAAAAAAAAATCACGTTAACAAGTTATTAACAACCAACAAAAGGTACACTTAAACTATAGAAACAAAAACGTATTTTACTTTCGTTGAGAATCTCACATTAAAAACATAAAAGGAACTCACAAGATTTATGAGACACATGAGTTATTCCTCTAATTGTCAATTGATTTTTAGATGCAACTCCATGATATTAAGATGGTATCATAGCTCAACAAGCTCAAACGGGCATCCGGCCTAAAAATACGATCTGACCAAAAAATGGTAGGTGAAACTCACAAGATTTATAAGATACATAGCTAATCCTCTTATTTTTAATTGACAATGAGAGAAGTAGCCTTTTTTTTTTTTAGAAAATTACTCTGAAAATGGAGCATTAATCTAAATAGTTTCCTTGAGTTGATTGCAACTTGTATAATTTCTTTGACTTTACTATCTCTATAGATATATGAGATTGGTAATTAAACTCCGTATGGTAACTTTTCCAATTCTTATTTCTTGTTTAAAAGAAAATAGAAACATGTTTGGTACTATTAATGTGTCGTGTTCTTTCATTTTTATTGGAAAAATAAAAAATGTGTTAGGTAACACCATTTTTTGTTTTTGATTTTCTGAAATATTTATTTAAAAAAATTATATCGATTTAACTTTTTGATATTAATTGTGTAATTTATAAGTTAAAACGGGTCAAGATGTAGCTATCTTTTAATGTATTAAAAAACTGTGAACAAGAACAAATTTATTTTTCTAAATTATTTTAAGAATGTTTCTTAAAAATATGAGAAATAAGCCATAGGAAACAATTATCAAATACAGTTACACCCATTCTCAAAATTTTAAAAACCAAAAACAAAATCGTTTTCCTTGAGATTATGTCAAATGAAATTTGATTATAGTGAATCATTGATTGAAAGGTTGAAAATCTATTATATCGGTAAATAAATTAAATTATAGCATTCACGGTAATTAATGCCATTACGTTCATTTCAAGTCGTTTTTGTTCTCTTTCTCTTCCCTTTCTTAGCAAACAAGATTTAATAAATTTCCACCAAGCCTGTCAGATTCATATATTTTAGAAATCATTTTGTTCTACAAGCATCAATTGCAAGCAAGGCACAATCTGGGCTGAAAATGGGCCTAGGAAACTGAGTGTTTGGGCCACAAAAAATGGAAGACTGATGAGGAAAGCCCTCTTTCCTAGCAAACCCATCATGAATGGGCTTTTTCCATATTTAAAGTGAGAGTTGTTTTTAAAACAATTTCCAAAATCTTAAAAAGTTCTTTAAGTAAATCGTTCAGTTGTAAAAAAAACTAACTATATGCGAAAATATTTTAGAGGTCACCATAGTAGTCATCTACGTGGTTATTATAATTGTCCCGTAAAATTAGTCGATGTGTGAACCCTAACTTTGAATAGGAGCTCAAGTTAAGGAGAGCCATAAATAGAAAGAAATGTTATCCAACTACATAGGATGAACGGCACTGATTGCATTACTTTTCCACCACCTGTTATCCATATAATGAATTGTCCTTGAGAGATTGGATGATGTTTTTAATAACTTCTGCAGGCAGGCTGCTACTTGATTGCATTTTACAGGGATCACATGTGACATGTTTCATTTCTTGTCTCAATTTTTTTTTTCCTTTTTTATGGATATAATTCATTCATGAACCTTTCAATTTTCTCAAAATAATGTAAATATTATTATTATATTATCAACATTCCAAATCATGTGTGACCTCATGTATTTATACGAGACATAATCATGTGGAATATGAATAAATTGAGAAAAAAAAAATAACAATGCAAGATTTTTACTCGACCTTTTGTTTTGATATTATATTAACACAACATTAGACGATTAAAAAATACATACTACTGAATTAAAATAAAATTTAATTTTTTTATTATATGCTCAACACAATCTAGTTCATGTACATTTCAATTAATCATATGAGATTACGTCAATCAGGATTTAACGAGTACTTATATAATCCCTCTATCAAATTAAACGCTTGAATTCTCTCTCTCACCTATTGTATGAGAAAGATGTATTAAATTCTAAGGAAGAAATTAGAAAAAGGAAAGTAAATGAACTAAATAGTTGAAACTATTTAGAAGTAGAAAACAAAAGAAATCAACATCAAAGAGGCATATCTCTAAAATGAATAAGAAAAAGGATTAGAGAGAAGCAAAGGCTACATTCATGTACAAAAGCCCCACTCTTTGAATCTCATCAACAAAAACATTTGTGTCGCCGACCACTACCTAAAATCTGTCTATTGTTTGGTCTTTATTATGTGTCGCATTCATTAACTTATCGAAACAAGATCTCAAACCCCTCCAATGATTTATGTGTAAATTTTCTCTCACTTTTTTTTTTAAATCCCCAAATTTATTTTATGTTAATCTTATATATTAAATGAATTTTGATCAATTGCATATATTTCCATTAAAATCATGGGTGAGAGGATTATGGTTTTCACGGATTTACCCAATAATCCATGCATTAAATGAAAATTTATAGTTTCCTATTGATTAATTACTTGATAAATGGTCACCAATAACATGATCTCATAATATAACTAAAGAGTCATTCTTAAAGTAAGAGTTTGAATCTCTCAAATTCCCATCTCAATCCCAATTGAATATTAATAATTTTGATTCTGATTCTTAACAATATCGATAAATAACATCAAAATAATGTATTTTTTATCCTAATTGAATCATGTAAAATGACTTTATTTAAAGATTTATTTTTAAGATGTGAGTTCAAAAAGAAACAAAATTTTCTCAATTCAATTCAATTAATTTCGATTTTGATTCTCTTTTCAATTTAATAGTATTTCCATTTGCAGTAAGTAAACAGAATTTAAATCATAAAGTGAGAGAGTAGAAATAGGAACAAATTTACAAGAAAATTGATCTAATTCTGAGACCTGTAATTAATTCTCTTGTTCCAATTAGGAACTTTTTTTTTTCTTTTTAATAAAATATATACAACCATCAAACATTTTCAATTTCCACCACCCAAACCTAACCACCTCCCTCTTTCTTTAGTTTTTCCCTTTATTTTTTTTTCTAATATCAATACACCAAAAATCCAAAAAAACCTTAAAATCTCAACAACAAAAACTACAAACCATCAATAAGTAAAGAAGAATCAGAATCATCAAGTTCAGAAATTTCAGATTCATCCCAAAACCTCTCATCGGACCCACATCGGAAATCCGCCGGAACAAAAACTGTCCGACAAAGCGGACAAGTTCTCTGACCGTAACCCATCCACCGATCAACGCATCTCCGGTGAAATATATGCCGGCAATTTCCCAACCGGCGGATCTCATCGTCGCCTTCAAATTCATATAAACAAACGGCGCAACTTTCAGGTGGTTCCAAGAGGTCGGAGAATTTAACAACGGGAAGAATCTCACGGAGAACGGCGGCGGAAACGGGATCGAGTTCGGGCGAAGGGGAAATTGAAATGGGGAAGAAGTTATCGTTGTGATGAGGCCATGGAATATCTGGTTCGAGAAAATCTTGAAGACCAAGAAGACGAAATAGGGAAGAGATGAGTTTTCTGAGAAAACCGAGGAAAGTGAGAGCGTGGATGAAGAGCTTTGGAAGAAGAAGCTCTGAGTAGCTTGCTGGGAAACCCATGACTGAGAGAAAGAGAGAGAGAGATGATGAATGAAATTCGCCGAGTGAATGAGGTCCAATTTCTTATTTATAGAGTTTTTTAAAAAAAAAAAAAAATTATAATTTTTTTTATTAAAGTAATTAAATTCTTCTATTTATTTAAATCAATCATTAAACGTAAGAAAAATATATTATTTTTAAGGAAAATATATGGGGGTTCTATGTGGAGTTGTTATCCCTCCCCCCACATTCCTTCTCACAATCATAAATAAATAAATAAATAAAATGATAAACTATTAGAAAGAAATTAGTGTCAATTTTATGATAAAAAGTTAGAGGTAATTCTACGAGGGATAAAATGATAAACTATTAGAAAGAAATTAACGAATTTAAATTTATGTAATTCACTAGGACAAGAATTCTCGACAAAATATGAAACTTTTAAATATATATATATATATATATATATATATATATATATATATATATATATATATATATATATATTTTGTTAGATATTACATTAAATTAGAGGAGTGAACAGTGACGGATCTAGCATCTTAGAGTGAGAAGGACACAATATGAATTATAGTGTATACAATTTAGTATATCAATATTTTTACCCTCATCATTAGTAATTTTTATATTAAAAAATATAGAAATACAATTTTAAAACAACTAATCGACCACTACTTATGTCAATTTCATTAATTTTTTGTCATAAGTAAAATATTAGTATAGATAATAAATTATAAAAACAAGGTAGAATTTTTTTAAAAACAATTCCAGAAATATCAAGATAACTTGTATTTGATCTCGTGTTTCATTTCAAAGTATGGTACTAAGTAATAATGAAATCATTATTAAAAAAATATTAATGTAATAAATTTTCAATTAATTTATTTTATTTTTAACATTCAAACTATTATATCTATTATGTATTTTTTTCAAATTTTATAATAAAAATTATTGAAGAATCTTGATATGAATTATTTATTCATACTGAATAGTGTATAATTTATCTATTTTTTATAATTTATAATTGATTGGTCATTGAATATTCTAAATAATTACAAATAACTTTTAACTATTGAGATAAATAGTAGTTATAAAACAAGAAATAAAATAATGTATAAAGACTAATAAGTGACACACAAAATTAAAATTTATTGTTTCATATAAAAAATCATTTATTATAAACTTCAACTCAAATTCCTAAATTTGAAGAAAATTTGGTAACAATAACTATAAAAATAATATAAAATCATTTAAAACCAAAAATAATTATAAATAAATAGATAAGAAAAAATAATTAAAAGTATACATATAGAACATTAAAATAATAATTGTGAGTAATATTGAAGATTTTTTAAACCATACATTTTTTAAATTATATATAATTGGAGAAAATAAAAAAATAAAACTCTTCCAAGTGAGGGGGCACTAGTTCTCAACTGCGTCCGTCCCTGGGAGTGAAGACTCGCACCTTTAACCTCAAAAAAAGGGAGCATATGTCTGATCACTCGAGTTATATTTTTGTTGATTAAAATTATAGTTAAATTAATATAATATTAAAATATTTTTTCTTACACAACCAAGCGGACACAAATGACAAAGTATAAGAACTAATACATAAATTTAACTTACTAAAAAAACATAAATTCAACCTAAAATTTTCCTATTAAAGCTTGTAATCATTTAGGGGGTGTTTGGTTGGGGGTTTGGGAAATGGAAGTATGAGTTTGTGATGCCTGGGATATTGAAGGATGGGTTTGTGAAGCCTATGTTTGAATTGTGTGGGAATGAGAATGAATAGTAAAAATAATGTAAGTGTGTTGGAATGAGATGTCAAATCCAATAGTAAACATGGGAATATGATGCCAATGCCGTTGAAAAAAAGTGTGTGAAACAAACATGGGAATGGATTTCACAAACTCATTCCCATCCATAAATCCATTCCCAAACCTCTAAACAAACACCCCATATAGTTCTTCATTTTGAGAGCGTAATAAATACCATCCTTATCGGTGTTTTTTTTAAAGAAAAAAAATGTTAAATTTCTTTAAATCGCTTTTTAAGTGACCCCTCATGAAATAAAGGGTATAATCTATCAAGAAAGTATGGGCCAAAGGTCTTGAAAAGAAAAGTCCTACACATAGGGTTGTAGTCCTATGGGTTGCCCCACACACCATTCTTTAGGGAGGTCACCAAAGTAAGTTAGGGGACTTTGAATTTACAAATCAAATGGAGAACAATGTATTGTCATTCTCTCTCAATCTAGACATGAACCATGTCTTCATCACTATTGTTTGGAAAAAGACCTCATACAATTCACTAAATTATTAGAGATGTAGTTTGAAATATTATGAACCGTCCACTATCCAAACATATATGTATATAGATAACGACCTATTTAAAATTTTATTTATAAATTTTTATGAACTTGAAGTTGTATATAGTGAGATAAAACAAATGCTTTATATTCGATTTGGATCTTTAACTTTACCAAATTTGATGAATTTGTTTTTCAATTTGAATTTGAAAAGGTGAAATGAAATTGTGAGAAAATATAATGTAATCATATGCTAAGGAGATAAAGTGGATCTTTTGGCCTACCCCACCCAAGGGCATCATGGCTCATACTGCCAAAGCTCATCTGACAATGTGTCTAATACAGCCACAACATTGGTGGCCCCATTCAATTAACATATTGCAAACCACAAGTCCTTTTAATTTCCCATTCACATAGATTCCTCTTTCTCTCCCTCCTCTCTTGTGAAGTTATTATATAAATAATGAAACGAACTTAGGGCAAAGATATGCTGCAATTCATATGGGTAATATATCCAATTTAATAATAGTATCTAAGTGTTGTTTTTTCTTTAATTTTGATATCAACATTCATATACTAGTTTTGAATTGAGTCATATTTTAATACCTGAGATGAAAATCTCTTTAGGGATTTTTATTTTATTTAAAGTGGCGGGAGATGGGGTGAGTTTCACTAGTCTGACCTATATTTATTGGGTAGATTTAAATATTAACTCATGAGTTTTGAATTGTAAAAATTAGGGTTTGTTAAACTTACCTAAAATGATTTTAACAACACAAAAATTATACTGAAATTTATCTACCAACTATAGATTATATAAATCCAGATTTTTAAAACTCATATCTGAATCCATTCAAACACAGAGTATATAAACCAGGTCTTCACAACTCGGAGACTACGTATATTCAAATTTAACAATTTCTCATATCGAACATCCCCTTTTCTTCCTTTAAAATATGGGAGGTAAATCAGCCTTCAAGCTCAAAGTAAGAGGGAGGCCCCTTCAAATCTAAGATAGGATGAAAAAGCTACTTCTATATAGGGAGGGCCTCCTTCAAGAAAAACAAAATTAGTTCTTTTTTCAATGGAGAGAGAAATTGAGACATTTTTCACCTCATGTAGAAAATTTCACCTAAACTCAATATAGAAAGAATTAAAATGAACATAAAAATCTCTATAAATGATTGAAAAATTAAGAAATATGATACAATAGATCAAACAAGGCTTAAATATACAACAACATGCTAAACAATTTATCCCTAACTATTATATGATTAGTGTGTGTACAATAAAAAAAATCAAATCAATTAAGGAAATGAAGTCAATATTATTTAAGAAAAAATCTTAGACCAAATCACATTATATATACCATTGAAAAGTGGAATAAAATTGAGAGAATAAGGCAGAAAGATGAGTCCAAAACATAGTGACCAAATGCTTTGTTGTAAAAAAAATGAATTTATTTGAGTTTATAGAAAAGAAAACATGCCAAGAGAGGTGCTTATATTTGGTTTAGACAGGTGGGAAAAGAGGGATGATTTGAAAAGTTGTCTTTGGCCAACTCCATATAAGCATTGTTATTAGGACACAATTTCATTGACCCCTTGTGTCCTTCACACAGTTTTTGGTTCAATAAAAATAAACCCTTAGTTTTAAGGGCTCCCATTTTCCTCTTTCATATCTGTCATTGTGGCTCTATTAGGGACAAACATAACAAGTAGGCCAGCTAAATCCAACCATTATATCCCCCCTTCTCTCTCTGATCTCTCAATATTTTTCAAAATTTTGAATAATCATAACTAAAACAATAGGGTGAACTTTAAACAATAGAGTGGAGAAGGGATTAAAAAGAATTATTATGAAATCACCCCGAATGGTAGATAGGTGTAACGTTTTTTTAATGTATTAGAAATGGTTGAAAAAATTAAACCTTATGGTATCGGTTCACCTTAAATATTATGTTTTCAATAATTAACAAACTATAATTAATTTGATTGAGATTTGAATTCATAAAATTGATGGAAAACTTAGTAAATGAGGAAAAACATTTAATTACGTAAAAATAATATAAAAATATAGATTTTATGCATAACTATTTTCAATAATTTTATTGGTTTCTACTTAGCATTATGTTTTCAATGATTATTAAATAGTTTCAACAGTTCATTGAAATTTACTGTTGATAACACATATCAACCAATTAATATATGACTAATATATCATGTCAATCTGATTTATTATTTTTTAATACGAAAAAATTGGTTATTTAATTAGTAATTTGAGTATTCCACTCGCAAAACAAGATATTTAGTGGCATATTTTATTGGTTATAAGTCAATTTTTATTTAATAAAATCTAATAATTTATTAAAAAGATTCAATAATTGATCCTCAATATTGCAGGGAATTTTAATCCCTGTACTCATCCCATTTCCAAGATGGGGATTGGAGATCCCCAATAAGAAATCTCCATATTTGTATCTTATTTTTCAATTTTACAAATAAAAAGTTGAGTTAAATATTAATATTTGTTGAAGATATATTTTAGCAACAAACTTTAAGATTTAAATTGACACATTTTGAATTCAAATGTATAAATTAAAAAAATATACGGAATGGATTTTAAAATATTAAAAGGATAAATTTTTAATTAAAAGTTTGAGGGTCTAATTTTAACATTTTATAAAGTTTACGGTCTTATTATTATAATTAGAATTTTTTTTTTGAAAAAATAAACATTTAGACTTATGAGTAGAGATCTAAAATAGAGAGTCTCCTTCCGAGTAAGAAAAAAGAAATGGAGTGTGATTTTGTTTGCAACATTTATAAAATTGACTTTTTTATATTAAATTTTAAATATAGTAAAAACTTTCAAAAAAATAAAATTAAAATGGTACTCTTTTAGTATTAAGTAATCTAATAAAAGTACATTAAATTAATAAAACTATTACAATAGTAAAACTTAACGAAACTTAATAAAACTTGAAAAGTATCGATATTCTTGATTTATTACATCTCAATAACTATAATAAAAAATAATAATGAGGTGTAATATCGAATCATTTTTAATTGAACCATTTTATATATTAAAATTAGGGGAAAAAGACACTTTTGGTCCCCGAGTTTTCATTTTGTTTACCATTTGGTCCCTGAGTTTTAAAAAGCGACATTTTAACCCCTGAGTTTTCATTTTGTTTACCATTTGGTCCCTGCTGTTAAAATTCTGTTAAATACTTGACAGAAATCCTACGTGGCATAAAAATATTCATTTATATTTATTTTATCACTTACATGGCATATTTTAAATGAGGTGGCAATTTCATGTACTTATGTGGCAACATCCTCTCTCTCACCTCTCTTCATCTTCTTTCTTCTCAGATTCCCTTCCTCTATCCATGACCATGGTTGCTTCTCTTGTACATCAAAACCCAGATTTCAGTGAAGATCATGGATGTCTTCTTTCCAGATTGAAGATCATGAAATATTGAAGAAGGAAATCCATTGTTCACGCTTCTCCCTCTCAACTGGTTCTTTGAAGATTTTGGAAAATTTGACGATGCAGGCTCGTGAACGGTGAGAAAACTTGAAAACGAACTTGAATCGAGCATTCAAAGAAAATTGATAGGGAGTTTGATTCCTGTCTATGGCGAACGCTTGTTCATTCGAAGAAAAATCCGACAAGGGTTTCATTCATGGTGGTCGTTGGACAACAAAAAATAGATGAAACAATGGCTTTTATTCGTAGTCCTTGAGCTAGATCTGGGTTCGTAGTTGCAAAACCTCGAGGAAAAAAATGGTCTCCCCTCCATTTAAGCTCCATTCCTCTCTCTCTAACCATTTCTTTCTCTTTTTAAACCCTATGAGATTCAAAGGTTGAAGGGGACACAGATCTAATTTCTAAAAGAACCCCCAAAAAACACAGATCTAATTTTTTTTTTTACCAATACCCATTAAATCTGACTAAAACATAAGCAACATCTATTAAGATCTTAGCCGATTTGAACAGATTTGAGAAGAGAGGTACTTTGAATTAGAGATAATCATATTTTCTTTGTGCAGATTTGAGTTGAGTTCTCAAAGAATATGCTTTCTTTTTTACAGATCTGAGAATGATTTTTTTACAAATATGAGTTGAGATAGGTAGTTCAAACATAATAATGTCGATTTTTTGATAGATCTGGAATACGAAATTGTTAGAAGTTTTGACCCATATCTTGATTTTGGGGGAAAAGTTTAGACCCAGATCTTGGTTTTGGGGTCGTGGATATGAACGAGAATCCTTGGGCGATGAACCATGAGGTCACGATGGAGAAGATGAACAGGAAACGAGGGAATGATTTTGATTTTCATATCATGAATGCTTTAGATTTGAACTTGAGAGTTTAGAATTAAAAAAAAAAAAAAAAACTTGAGAGGTTGGAACGATGGAGAAGATGAACAGTGGATGAGTTAAGAGATTGAGGGAGGTGAGAGAAGAGAGATAGATATACTAAAAAAAAAATACATAAATAAAAATATATTACTATAAAATTGATTCAAAATGCCACCTCATTTAAAATATGCCATGTAAGTAATAAAATAAATATAAATGAATATTTTTATGCCATGTAGGATTTCTGTCAAGTATTTAACAGAATTTTAACAGCAGGGACCAAATGGTAAACAAAATGAAAACTCAGGGGTTAAAATGTCGCTTTTTAAAACTCAGGGACCAAATGGTAAACAAAATGAAAACTCGGGGACCAAAAGTGTCTTTTTCCCTTAAAATTACAAAAGCTATAGCCTACCATAGTTTCTTAACTTATAATTGAGGTCATTACTTTACTTAACCATATATCCTAAAATATTTTGTGGAAAGATTTTCAACCACATATTATGTAAATTAATAATATATTCACCACCATATCTCAGAAGTGGATGCCAATGAAACACACATTAGTTTCATGAAAATGTGTAAAAAAAAAAGAAAAAAAAGCTGACAATTAACCTGAAAAAAGCAACTGAGACATTGCCAAAATGATGAAGAGAGAAAAGAAAATTAAGCTTATAAAAAACTTTGTGAAGGTAAAAAAACAAAAATAATAGATTTTTTTTTAATTTCAACAACTGTCATTCACCAACATTAACAAAACAAACAATAAAAAAAAAAATTAATGTTATAGGAAATTTTGTTTTGTCAGTAGCTGTCTTAATATTATAACTTAAAAAAAAAACATTAAATTTCTGGAAAAATGACATATATAGACAAAAAACACAAACCCCAATCTCACAGGCTTTTTAATCCCTTTAATTATTATGAGAAGTGAGAATTCATGTATTTATGTATCTAAATATAAATCATGGCCAACTTGCTTCAAAATTCAGTCCAGTGTGTTCTCTGGGTCGACATTTTCACACAAGACTGACGAGGATTCCACATGGCCCTTTCTCTCTCTTCTCTACAGAGAGGGGAGCATAGAGATCAGCTCTTCTCGAATTTTTTTCGTACGTGTCTCATTATTATTAGATTAAATCGTATAGTAGGTATAAATAAATAAATAAATTTAATCTCACTAATATATTTGATCCAATAATGATTTTGGCACATAAAAAAATTAGGAGACATTTCTCTGAATCAATTAGTATTTAACTAATGAAGTTGTCATTTCTAGGATTGAGATTATGGAATGAGGCAGCATAGGGAAGGCAGCTGTTTAACTGATCAAGTTGTCATTTGTTTATGTATAGCTTTTTTATGTGTGTGTGTTTAATGTGTGTTTCTTAACTTTTGTGTAAAGTTGTTGAAATAAAAAAAAACAATAATAATTGAGCTAGTGAAGTTTTATAGCTTGTGGAGTTAGGGGTCTATTTGATCACATGTTTCAACTTTTATTGATTTCAAATTGTTAAATATATGGTATAAAGTATTGTGTCTAAATAAAATTGTTAGTACCTAATATATTTTTTATGATAAAAATAAGTTACACTTCATTAAAAAGAATAAGTTGGTTAGTGATTTTGTTGTAGGATGAATGATTGAATTATATTTTAGTCTTACTCCGAGAGTGTTTGTAATATGACTTTTTCAAGTGATAAAAAAAACTAGAGATGTATTTTTTTCGTTTATGAAATATTATTGTAAATGATAATTGTCACCCTTAATATTATCAACCCATTTTCAGACCGTGGTTTTTTGCTCCCTCACCCTTCTTTTTTTTTTTAAATGGATCTCCATTTTAACGTGTTATTTGATTTATTCTCTTTTATCTTTACCATTTTTGTTGCTTAGTTTTTTCTTAAAAATAAAAATAGTTATTTGAACTATTTGGACATCATCATTCGATTAAGATCACATATCTATTTAACTTTTTGCACGTAGTGTGTCACAAGTGATAGAATAACGTTTTTTTTCTTCTACTTATGACTTAATTATATATATAGTCAAATGAATTATAAAATCCTCCCTCAAACTATTTAAAGGTAGTTACAACATAGCCCACACACTTCTATTTTGATAATTATACACTCTTAACTTTCAGAATTATTATAATGCATGTCATTTTTGTCAATTAGTTTTATTGATTTTTCAATCAAAATGTTTTTTAAAAAAATCGGTTGCTTTCTATAATTCCCACTAGAAGATAATCTTTTTTTTTTTTTACAATTTTAACCCTATTTAATTAGAAAAAGTTGTCAAAAAAATTAGAAAAATAACCTACACTCACATTTTTTTATTTCTTCTTCATAATCTTGTGGTTTCTCCAATTTCCTATTTGTATTATTAATTAAGCCTCTCTCTTTTTATATAATAGGTTTGATCAAAATCATTTTCAATAAGTTAGATTTTTATTTATATTTTTTTTTGCGGTTCATTTTTCTACATTTTGATAAAGATTTTTTCCACCAGGATTTAATTTTATGATATTTTGATTTTTCTCCATACATTTGATAGACCCCAAATTCTTTTAAGATAAACCCTATTATTGTTGAAATTGTAAGTTTTTTTTTTCTTCGTGATTGAATTTATCTCTATTTGTAGATTTGTGGATAAATTTTGTAACATATTTTGTAAATTAATTATTGTGTGAAGTTTTATTAGTTCAAATTACCAGGCATCCTCAAATTATTATTCAGTTAAACAAACATGGTAATGTAAGATTCTCATTAATCAAATACACTGACAATTAGATCATCATGTATTAGATTATTGGTGGTATATTAAATTATAGCGAACCGAACGGGGCTTAAGACTAAAATTCATTTATTCCCAAGAGTGTAAATTGAGAGAGAGATTAAACTAATATTATATCAAATATTAAAATGAGATAAACATATTACGTAAATATTAATAAGATGTAGTTTAATAAATTAAGGGGTATAATAGTTATAACACAACAATATATGAATAATTCTAACAATGCTCAGATAGTTTGGTCAAATTTTAATACCACAAAAATTTGGAGATAACTGACAATTAAAAAAATTTAGGTTCAATTATAAAAAATATTTTAGTCCATATTTTTTAATTAGTAAACATTTTCTTTGTTTACTAACAATAATCTATATTATATTAATTTTAATAGAAATCTGAATTTGACTTGGTCATTTTTTTTTCAAATATATTTATATTTACCACTTATAAAATTGCCTCAAATCTATTAACATTAAATTTCTGTCAAAATTAACTCAATTTATAATGATTATAGGGTTTTTATGAATAAAATTCAACTAACCAAATGAAACTTTTGAAACTTATAAGGGTCAAATTGACACTAATGAAAAATTTCGGAGAATACAATGATGCTTTAAAAAGTACAAGATAAAATTGACATAAGTGATAAAGTACGTATAAAGAATAAATGAAATTTACAAATATATATATATATATGGATCAAATAGACAAAAGTGAGAATCATTAATCACCAAACATATAATTTAATTTAATTTAAAAAATTGTCATATTCAAACTAATATTTTGATTGGCTCAAACTTCAACATTTTGTTTTAATTATATAGTCTAAGATTTTTTACAAGTTATGATTTAATCCCCAAATTTTACATAAGCATTATATTTTCAATATTTCATGTAATCAACCAGTTTTTTCTTGAAAAAAATCCACGTGACACTATTTTTCATCTACTTGTAAACATATGTTAGGATTAAAACCTATCATTCATTCGCATTTAATTTTCGAAAGCTTTATAACATCACCGTCTCCCTTGATTAAATCTTTGTTCGAGTTTGTACAATTCTCACTATTTTACCAATTTTCTTATTCTATCAAAATATGAACAACAATCTGTTATGGAATTACAAATTAAACTCATTTACTTAACAGGGCCGGTTCTGACGTGGTGTCAGCGGTGCGACGGTACCGGGCCCCGTAATTTTAAGGGCCCAAATTTTTGATGAGTATGTCTACTTTTCAAATTTTATTCTTTTGTATTGGTTACATGTGAGGTGTTTTATTATTATTTTATTAAATGTATTAATTAAATATTATTAGAAAAAATTCATTTATTTATGTAGAATATTATATTTCTAAAATATATATGTTTTAAAATATTTTATTTTATTATTTAGTTGTTGTAGTGTTTTAATAAAAGTTAATATTTCAAACTAATTTATGATAGGGGCCCAAAAATTATATTTCGTCCTGGGCCCCTATATTTTTAGGACCGGCCCTGACTTAACATTATATTATTAAAAATGGCATCACATAATGTTGTCGCGTAAAAATAGAGAGCTTCCACGTAGGCAACAAACTTAATATATGGGACGAGTCGGAGGTAGTGCGCTGCTTCGACAGCGTGCTACGTAGGTACCTGCACAGGAAAGAAAAAGAGCACTGGTGTGGTGCCGGCTTAACACCCTCCGATGCTAAAGTCAGAACAAGCAGAGCTAGTGTGCCAGATAGAATAACAGTAGAAATTAGTTACCTAATGAATGAATTTTTTCTCCTATTTATATGAGAGAAGGTTGATGACATCATCGTGCCACGTGTCGCGTCAGGATTGGGCCACGTGTAGCTTCCCAATAACATATCGCGTGTTGGATATGTCACATGTCATCTTTTGATTGGATACTTGTATAATGTAGTTTCTTTGGTCTTAGATACGTAGCCTTATTAGATGATGTAGACGTAACCTCATATGTGACGTAGACATAGCCTACTAGGTGATGTAGACGTAGACTCCCAGGTGACATAGACGTAGACTCCCAGGCGACGTAGACATACCCTCCTAGGTGACGTAGTTTTATCTTTCCATGTGACGTAAACATGTCGGTTGTCCATTCTTTGAACAAATTGAGATATTCCACGAGTATTGATATAATTTCATCCCACAACACATAATTTATTTATTTTTATTATTGATAAAAAGATCATGAAAAGGATGGAAAGAAAATTATATATAAATTTTAATGTTTATAAAAGAATTTTTTGGATTTGAAAAGTAAAAGAACACCAAATTTAAATTCAAAATAGATTTTGAACCTTTTTTGTTTCTTTTAAAACTCGAGGGAGATGGGTGGAAATTTCTAGTCGCATACTCAGTAGAGTTATATATATATAATAATTATTATTATTATATTAAAAAAAAAAAAGATGATGGTAGTTGCAGAGACAAAGACGCCTAGGGGTCAAAAATGGTGGGTCTTTGGCACGTGGACTGTCTGCTGACTGTTTCTTTTCTTTTTATTAATAATAGTTCCATTTTTGTCCTTGTTGATTATATTATTTAATTTTCCATGACAAAAGTAACTGTTTATGATAAATTTAAATATTAAAAAAATAAATAAAGATTCCGGCTCTTTATAATTCAAATCAAGATAGTTAGGTTCCTAAAAAAAATCAAAATAATTAGGTATGTAAGTATTTAGCTAAAACATAATTTCTTAGTAGTTTGTACATAAATGAGAAGATAAAAACTTTTAAAACATATAAATAATAAATATATAAATTAACCATTAGAATTGTGATGCTTCTCTTGAGCACAACAACAACCTCATATGCTAGTATAATAATTTTAAAAAAGTAATAATAATATAATAAATTATACACTAAATTAATTAGTGATCATTATATGACTTGATTATCATTCAACCATGCTTGTTTAATTTTTTTAAAAAAATGTTTTTTTTAAATATATGTATTTATAATTGTTTTTTTTAACAAATACGATATTTAAAAATAAATTTTATTTTAAAACTATTTTTGTCAAATACCCTGTTAAAAAGGCGTTGATAACTAAAGAATATATGGGCCTGGGCTCCCTAAAGAATTAAGCACTCAAATAATGGATTTGGTCTCAATCAGGTCCAGTTTTTCATCAATTGTAGAAAAATGCATAGGCTATTTACACAAATACTAATGTATAGATTTATTTATATTATTAATTATTATATTTTTTTAGGTAAAAAACCTGACCTGTGTACTTTTCTATTAAATTTTAACTTCAATATATTTTATCAATTTATTTCTTTTAAAAAAACTATTAAAGTTTTTCACCCATGGTTCCATTTCATTTAAATTGTTAATTCAAAAAAGGAAATTGGCGCCTAACGACCATGTCCATAGATAATGCTTGTTGGGCCTAAAAACTATCATAACACATTATAAGGGATCCAATATGAAGATGATTTATGATCCTCATATGTTGATCATTTTTATTAACCAAAATTATACTATTTCTATTTAAAACAAGACATGTGAATGTATTATAATGACACTTAATTATTGGAACCATCCCTAATTAATTTTTTCTCCACAAAATTGTCAAAACACATGATGTTTGAGAGAGATCCAATATGGAAAATTTTGACGGATGAGTAGAAATTTCAAAATAAATTATAATGTTATTAAAAAGTAAAATCTATAAATCACGTCCATATATTTAATTTTTTTAGGACTAATTGTTAGTAAGAGTAATACACTGCACATGTATTAGATTTTTAATATAACTATATTTTTTCAGTTTATTACTTACATTGATTCTCATAAACTTTTTTTTTTTATATTAGTCATCTCTTAATATATCGTTTCACAAAAAAATCATAGGAAATGGATCACGTTCATAGTTGAAAAATAAGATGGGACTCGTATTTGAATTTAAAGATAAAAACGAGATAAAACAATAGAGATGATTGTGCCTATTCAATCAAAAAATAAGAAAGGGGAAACAGTTGAATTAGAACTTCTAAAACTTGAAAGTTAGGCGAGAGATATATATGATTCTATCATTTACCCATAAATTATATAAAATTAATATATCATGCAAATTTTTTTAATGAAAAAAATAGAAAGGTTATTAGAGAGATTCAAATAGAGTGTTAGGTAATATTTACAGGTAAATATTTTTTTAAAAAAAAATTAAAGATTAAAAATAAAAATAAAATTCAGGACCAGACATCAAACATTTTCCCCCTCAAACATGACCATTTGTCCCATACTCACTTAATAAAAAGTCAATGCAGGAAAAAAAAAAAAAGGGAAAAAGAAAAGAAAAGAAGAAGAAGCAAAAGTTTGGAGTTGTAAGGAAGGCAGCAGCATCTTGATTGCCTTGAATAATGGTGTTTTTCCCATTTCTTCTATATTATTTTTATTAAAGCTATTATCATTTCTTTCTTCTTGTAATTTTCCCTTTTTCTTTTTAACTTTTCTCCTTCTAAGTAGCTGGATTTCACCATTGTTTTTTTAATCATTCTTAACAAATGTTTTAAAAAAAAATTAGAATAATGTTGTCTTTAAAAAATAAAATAAGGGCGTTTGAGATTTTTTTTTAATCTAAATATTATTATTTGACAATTTCAATGTATAATATGTTTAATTACTTTGTATTTAAAAATTTTATGGTATTATATGAATAATTGTTTACAAGACAAGAAGAGAAAAGACACGAGAATAATAAAATTATACTATACAAAAACTATTTTTGAAAATTATCCTACCAAATGAACTTCTTCTAAACCTAAGTGTAACATAATTTTATTGAAGTAAAAATTCATTTTATACCTCTTAATTTAATGTAGTATATCAATTTAAATATTGAATTGTTAATTTTATCAATTTAAGTCTTAGACTTACTCAAATGATATAATTAATATCTACATCAAAATATAGTTAAAAATATCCTAAAACTAACCAATAAATCATCAATATAGCAAGGAATATAAATATCTACAATCTGATCACAAAAACGCTTTAAATCACTATACACTCGATTCAAATCACAAAATCAAATAGTAAAAAAAAAAAAATTGTTCAAAATTGACACTAAACTAGCCCAATATAAAAATAAAAAACATTTGCACCTAATTATAAATCTAAAAAATATCGTAATTTAATTATTATAACCACCTATTAATGTTCAAGATTTAATTTTATGAAATCAATAATTTAGTATTAAAACTGACACCTCATATTATTATTGAGTATAAAATATACTGGTTATCAACGATCATTATTTGTGAGCTTGCAGGGAAAAATCACCACACCAAGACTGATTGTTTATGACCATTTGTGTAATATTTCATGTAGGATTTATAATCGTGCATAAACTCTGGGGTTTAATAACTAATTTAAGCTCCATGGTTTGAGGTATGTTCTAATTTATTCCTTATAGTTTTAAAAGTTTCAATTTGGTCCTTATGGTTTGAAGTTGTTTCAATTTCGTCCCTATAATTCTAAAAGCTCTAGTTTCGTCCATATGATTTGGTATAAGCTCACAAAACGTCTCTGTTATTACCATATTTATAGGTTTAAAAATCATACATTTATACGTTAGTAAACACAATATTGACATATATCTTAATCAACTGGTTGCCACATTCAAATAAACCAGACACATAAGAACATTGCTAATTTTTTTACAATGACAGGGACAATTCATGAATTTTTACAAAATCATAAGGACCAAATTGAAACTTTAAAACCATAAAGATTAAATTCACACATACCTCAAACTATAGGGACTAGATTTTTAATTAAACCAAAAGTCTGGTTATCTTTTATAAAATAATTATAATATATTCAGAATTAATAAATCAATATAATTTACTTAACAGTTCATACCTCTCCTTTAATATCTATAAAATAATTTTCATATGTACATCACTGACATATGTCACGTCAAGCTTTTGAGAAGTATGAGTTTTTATGGCATAATAAATTCTTAAATTTTACGAAATGTAAATAAAAAGAAATCTTGATGAGATTTTATAAAATAGTTCCAAAACAATAATTAAACGAACGTACGCCTGCGATGATGATAATAATGACATACTGTTATGCTTAAAAATTTATTTGATTTATGCAAGAAATAAATGTCTAAAAATAAAATAAACCATGTAACTCAATTACAAAAACATTTAGGACTAGTTTAATAATTTTTTTTTTCATTTCATATTTTATATTTTTACTTCTTGTTTCTTATTTCTATATTTTTAATAGAGAAACAGAAACATATTTAGTAATAATTTCTTTTTATTTCTTGTTTCTGAAAGGAAAAAAGATATAAATGTGTTTAGTAACCATTTATTGTTTATGTTTTTCATTTAAAAAAAATAAAAAATAGGTTGAAAATATTAGAGGTGAAAGAAAAAACCGAAAACTGGACCGAAACCGTAAAAATCGAACCCTTCCGGTTTCCATTTTTCAAAAACCAAACCGAACCAAACCGTCTTCTAAAAAACAAGTAAAAATCCCACACCCCTTCCCTATTTCCCCCTAATTTTTATTTATTTATTTTATTGTATATATTTATTTCTCACTTTATTTTAATTTATATTTTGTACATTTATTAATCTAATTTTTTTAATTAAGTTTTTGTTTATGTTTGATTTTGTTTTGTTTCATTCTTTAATGTTGGAGGATTTTTTTTTTAAAACTAAATGTAATTGCCCTATACTAGAAAAAACGAAAACCGAACAGGCAAAAACGTTCAAAACCAGGCTGGTTCATATTATAAATCGAACCGGTCCGATTTTTTTAAAATTAATTGAAAAACTGAACCGAACCGGTTTCACCCCTAGAAAATAGGGTTAATTTCAGTAATGGACAAATTAATATTGTTTATTTCAAAAAAACACAATCTTATATATATATATATATATATCATAACTACCCAAAACCACCACCGGAAAAATTAAATTACATTGTGAAAAGACATAACATACCCCGATAAATTTTTCTTAATTAAATGCTATGTAATTAATGAGATATAGTTATTAGGAGAGATAAAGGGGTAATAAGGTAAACACCAAAATAGGAATCCATCGGAATCGCTACCATAAATGGTGTTTTATGGGTAAATCTGATATTAATATGAAACAACCATTAAAACTGAAATTAGGTGAATTAAAGTGGTTATTAATGTAATTAATTATAGAAAATATTACAATTTTAAATGAAATATAAATATTATATTAATATAATTTTTGGATATTTATAATATATTTTATAATTCAAAACGGGAAAACATATTAGTTTATCGATGTGTTGAAAATGTTGGAAAAAAAAAGAGAAATAAGAAAATATAATTTGTTGTTTCTAAAATTTCTACATAATTTTGAGAATAGTTTCTAATAAAAAGAGAAATAAGAAATAAGAAACAAGAAATGTTACTAAAAAAAACTCAAATTTTTAAAAAATGAGAAATATAAACAGAAATTGAAAAATTTATCTATCTTTCTATAAAATTGTAGGTTCGAGTCTCTCTTCCTCTAATTTGATGTAAAATTTTCCAAAAGAATTTTCATTATTTAATTATGCATTAGTAAACTAAAAACTCAAAAATCAAAATGAATTTGATGATACGTTACAAGAATAATAAACATTCAAGTTCCTCAATTATTACAAGAGAAAGAGAGACAATATCATAGGATTAGCCTTCAAAATTACAATAAATGAATACCTTTGTCTTTCTCTCTTTTTCTTTCTTTCTTTATCTCTTAACCCTAAATCCCTTCCATTTCCAACCAAATTCTCCAACAAAAATCAAAATCAAAATCAAAATCAAAATCAAACAAACCCCACTTCTCTCGCTCCCTCATCAAACCCACAAAAACTTCTCCATTCTAGAGAGAGAAACACAGCTTTTCGTCATCCTTTCATTTTCCCTCAAATTCTTCCCAATCTCTTTTCTTTTTACATTTATTATTGCTTTTTTTTTTCTCCCTCAGACTCTACTTTCTTGGCTGTTCTTCTGTCTTTTTCTCCTCTGGCTCTTGGCCTTCCCTTCCCTTACTCTGCTGTCTCGTTTCCACCGCCATTTTTATTGCTCGTGAAAACCGAAAAACCCATTTTCTGTTTTTCTATCATTAATTTCGCTGAAGCCAATGCCTGTTAACTAAAAGTCAAAATCTTTTACATTAATCAACAAACCCCATCAGTTACTTATCAATGGCATTGCCTTCTTCTTCGTCTTCCACAACTACTACCCATACTAAAACAACCCCTTCTTCTTCCTCTTCCTCTTCCTCCTCTCTTAATTTTCAGAACCAACCCACTAAAATTAAGCGCCGAAAGTGTCGGGATATCACTGTTTCAGCTTCTGTTTCTCCTAAATCTGATTCCTTTTCTTCTCTTTCTCAAAATACGGTCGTAACGGCATCTGGGTCTGATTCTCCTTCTACTTTTAGGATACGGTTTCCTCCTGGTAGTGTTTCTCCTGTTATGGATTTTACTTCTTCTTCAGCTTTTAATGGTCATTCTGGATCACTTAATGATTCATTTCCTTCTAGCTTTTCCAAGTTCAATTCTGCTCTTACTGCTGGCCTCTTAAACCCCATGTCTCCGCCTCCGTCGTCGTCGAATGTCGATAAAACTCGATCCAGCCCGACCCTTTTCGAAATGATGGCTTGTGAGCCTGATGTTCTTCCTAGAACTCAGATCCCATCTCAGAATGGGTCTAATTTGGTTCATAAAAATCAAATCACTGTCCAGGATAAGCAGATTTTGATGATGCAGAGGATTACTGAGATTCTGGCTTCTAGAAGCCCTGGGAGTCAGTTTAATGATGAGTCTAATAGTGATATTAAGCTCACATTGAGCTCTAGGGATGGAATTTGTGTTTCTATGAGTGTTCATAGGCAAATTCTTGTGGCCAATAGTCGATTTTTTGCTATGAAGCTTTCGGAACGGTGGGCGAAGCAGCAGCGTTCTCCATCTCCATACGTTGTGGAGATTGCTGATTGTGATGATGTTGAGGTGTATATTGAGACTTTGAGATTGATGTATTGTAAAGATATGAGGAAGAAGCTGATGAAGGAAGATGTTCCTAGAGTTCTTGGAATTCTCAAGGTAAGGGTTAGATTTTGTAGATATGTTTATTGATTCATTTGCTGAAATATTGCCAAGTATGATATTTCTCTGCCTGTTTGATTACCATTGTTTTCAACTTTACTTGAGAAACTTTGACCAATTTTCCTGTTACATTTGTCTGGTAATAATTTCGAAGGCTTTAAGCTTTGCATTGTTTGAGAAAACATATAGATTATGATTGCTACTGTGGCATTTAGGTTTCGGCTGCGATTGGATTCGATGCGGGTGTTTTATCATGTTTGGAATACTTGGAAGCTGCCCCGTGGGCTGAGGATGAAGAAGAGAAAGTGGCTTCACTCTTATCTGAGCTTCACCTTGAAGGTGTTGGAGCGGGGGAAGTTTTGAAGAGGGTTTCAGTTGAAGTTGCTAATGGACCTGAAGAAGGCAATGACAATGAAGAAGTGCTGATCAAGCTTCTTCATGTGGTTCTTGAAGGAAAAGATGAGAAGGCAAGGCGTGAGATGAAAGGGTTAGTTTCAAAGATGCTTCGTGAGAGTTCATCGCAGAATGATCTTCGGAAAGAATCCTTGTATTCAGCATGTGATGGTTGTTTGCAATTGCTCCGACATCATTTTCTCCGAGCAGTGGAGTCAGACTTCCAGGGTGTAAATGAAATTGCTAAGCAGGCTGATAACTTGCATTGGATTTTGGATATCTTGATAGACAGACAGATAGCTGAAGATTTTTTAAAAACTTGGGCATCTCAATCTGAGTTATCAGGTGCACACAGTAAGGTGCCTGCTGTGCATAGGTTTGATATCAGCAGAGTTACGGCTCGGTTATTCGTTGGAATTGGAAAAGGCCAATTGCTGGCTCCTAAAGATGTGAGATATCTGCTTTTGAAAACATGGTTGGTGCCATTTTATGATGATTTTGGTTGGATGAGGAGAAATTCTAAGGGCCTCGATCGCCATTTGATCGAGGATGGCCTTAGTAATACAATACTTACTCTACCTTTAGCTTGGCAACAAGATATATTACTAGCTTGGTTCAATCGGTTCATGAATTCAGGTGAAGATTGCCCAAATATACAACGGGGGTTTGAAGTGTGGTGGAGAAGGGCCTTTTGGAGGCGCAATGGTGAGCAGGAACGACCTCGACCATTACGAATTTCCACCCCGTCAGCAGAGAACTCATGAAGGGCTTTAGTGTCACGGTGCAGATACTTTATTTATAACTAATGGGTTTGTTACTTTCTCTGATCACTTTGAAGCCTTGTTCCTGAGTATTGGTTAGTTAAATCTTTTTCCTTCCTAAACCATCAACAATTCTTACGGAGGATTCAACTTTTAATAATGATGAGATCTGTTTTCGTTTGACTCCATGTACCTGTGGTTAGGTTGGAAGAAGATAATAGATGAGATACGCTGTCATTTCTCTGTTTTTTCTTTGAAACGAGCTTGTGTTTGCTCTCGTGAGTTTAGCTGACACTACTATTGTTTTTTCATCTTAATTTTTTTCTCCATTTCCTTATACTGAATGCCATTGTTTATAGCAACACTTCCATTGCACTCTAATTTAAGTGCACAGTTTGTATGGCAACTGGGATTTTTGGAATGGTAATTTCAGTAGTTTAATAAATTATATCTCAGACATCGAGTTATCATACAAAACTAACATTTATTCGTACTGAAGATAAAGAATATCCAATATACAATGAATGTTCGATAAACTTGGTCTGATTGAAGTTGCATAGATGCCATTTTATGGCACTAATCTCTGGATTAATGGTCTATGCAAGTATGCATTCAGGTAGTCAAACCTTTCCAGTAAGCAATTGTAATATAAATCGTTATTTAGTCAAATTTCTTATCATGTGACACTAGGGGCATAACCTTAGGGCTTTGTGAGATACACTCTTTTCTACAATGCTTGTATACTAATATTGGATCAGGGCAAATTCAACTCAACTCTGTATGTTAACTATCTTGTTGGTGCTTAATGATTAATTGTGTTGGAACCTCTACTGATTTTTCATGTTGTTGCATCTATAGTTCGTGCTGATATTAGCTAATAAAAGCTTAATGGAGATGAAGATTATCTTACTCAATGCTTTACTTTTGCAGTCACACAGATTTAAAATAGAAGTTCCCTGGTGATATCAGGCATATCTATAAGAAGTTTACAGGGTACAGAAGCTGATATTGTTAAAACTGAGGAGTAAAGTTGAGATCCTTTTGTTCTTTGCTTGATCAAGTTTCTTGTTATCTTGCAAGCCAAATTGGTATTTGAAATTGATGATGAAAGTAATCGGCGGTGGAACAAACTGTTGTTGGAACGTGGCCTCAGTGTTTCTCGAAAACAAGTGGCGACGGAATAACTTTTGTAGGAGTTTTTGGAGTAGATGTTTGCTTTCAGACCAAGTCATTCTGAGATGTTTAACGTTGAAATTTAGTATGGTTTGTTTGAGAAACAAGAGTTGTATATCTTTTACAAGGGTTTTACTTTTCTTTTGGAATATGATTTTCTTTGCAGATTATTGGTGCAAGATCATTGCTTGTTCTCACTGCCTACTCCTTTGAAGCAATAATGCCTTTTGGGTCATATTTTCATTTGAACATGGCAAGGAAGGTAGCTTAGTTGTAGATTTCTGTGTTCTAGTAAAGCATACACCTCCCCTTGCTAAGGCATTCATTCTTTTATTTCTTTGTGAAGCTGTTATTCTCCTCTAGAGTTTAATGTGAGAAGGAAGAAAATATAATCAAGATTGAGTCCAAATAAGGTCGGTGAACTTGAGTATGTATATTATTCGTATCGGGGATCTTTCAATGAAGAAGATCCGTTGACTATAGATGAACCATCTATTTTATTTAGTTATTTAGTTAAACCAATGATTTAGTATTGTAACAGATAGCAACAACCATTTCATTCAATGTGTTTTTTTTTTCAACGGAATTTCATAGAAATTTCTTTGATATAGTGAGTAATAACTCTAGTTATTCGTTGTTCAAGAATTTTTGTTTGGGTTGTCAAGTTTCTTTGACCTCCCTAAAGATTATATAATCCATGTTGAATCCAAGTTTTCACCGATTAAGGACTCGTATTAATTCTCTTTATTTTCATTCATGAACGAATCTAATTTTCCGAGATGCCAAAACAAAAAATTCAAACACATCCTTTCCACCTCATAATTATATTTCTTAATATCATACAATATAACATTATTCAAGACAAATACAATGAAGAAAAGGTTTCTTTTGTTGCCTAAAGTTCTCTAGGTTCCCATGCTGTACAAAAGTGATGCTAAATCTGTTATGGGAATGCAAGTTTCATCCCAATTCCCATCTCTCAAGTAACATTACACTCATCATCAAAGTGAGTGAAGAAGGAATTCATCATTGGACAGTCATAGTTCAGCTCTCCTATTTTTGCATGTTTTTGCCTAAAAAAAAAAATCAACATCCAGAAGAAGAGTAAAGTATTTTCCAAGTCACTTACTTAAGTTACTATAAATAATGGCAGTGAAAAGGGCAAAAAAAAAAAGGAAGATTAGACCTTAGCCTTACCATTCCTGATCAATCAGCATATCATCTGTCAGTCCAAACTTTCTCAGCTCTTGTTCAGTGTGGTGTACCAGTAAACTATACCTGCAGTTTTAGGAGAAACAATAAAGATAAAAACAGCTTCCCACAAAGAACATATTTACAAGGGAAAAAGGAGGAAAGAAGCTGAGCTTTAGGGGTCGTTGGTAACGTTTTTGTTTCTCGTTTTTGTTTGTGGTTTCTAAATTTTGAGAAGTGGCTGTGTTCAATAACTGTTCTTTATTTTCCATTTCTTAAAATATTTTTTTTAGAAACAACAGAAAGGGGGGGATTTTTCCAATTATGATTTTGATTTCCTTTAGTTTAGAACGTATGATTAGAAGTGAAATGGGGGTAGCGAGAAAGAAACATATGTAAATAGAAACCACTTCTGAAACGAAGGGAACTAAACAGGAACCCGAGCGATCCACCGAAGAAGATACTAAAAAGAAGAAGCTAAGAGGATGTGTTACCTTCCACCAAAGCCTTTTTCCATAACAATCATAGTTCCATTACCCAAATTATTGAGTTTCTCATATTGATCAACTGTCCATTTGTACCATCTCATAAGAAACACCCTCAGTGTTAGGCCATGTGAAACTATAACCAAATTCATATTTGGATTTCTTTGCCCTGGTGGCTGAAACCTCCCCACATCAATGTCTGATTTTAGTGTTTCTCTGAACCCTGTTTCATTACCCCCAAAAAAAACATCAAATCTTTCACCAAATTATAAAACAATGGTATGGAAAGTTTCTTTTTTTTACCTGTAATTCTGTCATAAACATCTGCAGCAGATTCCCCATTCGGAAAGCGGTAGAAAAAACGACCATACAGCATTCTGAGAGCCTTCTCTACTCTCATTTTCTCCCTATTTTGAAAATTTCCTTCATTTTATTCATCAATAAAGACTGCTCAGTTATTCTATCCATTTGTTTACCAATCTATCACTAAAATTAAAAGAAGAAGCTAAAGTTAGATTTTGATAGAGAAGTACCAAAATCTTGCTCTCTCAATCGAGGTTCTTCTCTCATGCCAGCAATTCTTGATCGGTCAAAAGAACGAGCCAAATACTGGAGAGTCTGGCGAGTCCTCTTGTAAGGAGACACATAAAAGTAAATTTGCCAGTTTTCTACTCTATCTTTTTCAATCATATCTCTAATATTCTTCCCACATTCTTCAGCTTCCATTATTCCTTTCTCAGTTAGTGATATCCTCGGATCGGCAATTCTCGTGTAAGCTCTTTCGTCGACGTTTCCTTCGCTTTGTCCGTGTCGAACCAGGATTATCCTCCGAGGTCTCGGCGGTCGGATTGCGGTTGCTGTCGGGTTTGGAATAAGATTGTTTTCTTGGAATGTATTATTGGGGTAGCCATTGGTGGTTTGTTTGGAGTTATGATTATCACAACATCTGATGGAAATGGAATGGGAAGGATGGAGTTTTGTTGATGAAGTTGAAGTTGGTGATAAAGAAAGTAAAAGAGTGGTCATTGTTTGAGAAGGGGTGGTTTTTTAAATTTTTTAGAATGTTAAACTCATAAATATAATATTATTTCCTTCCCACATATTTGGAAATATATCAATTTTATCCATCTATTCAAATACATTCATCTGCTTATTTTTATTTTTTAACAAAGTTGAAACCCGTAGTAGACGACGTAATAAATGAGTTAGAAATTTGTTAAAACTAACATACAGAAGGTAAGCTGTGATTTGTAATTTAATAAACTATAAAAGTATTTAAAAAAAAACGTGAGTCTCATTTATAAATTATAGAGATATGATTTGTGACTATCCATACTTATAATTATTTTTAAAATGATATATTTATAAATATGGTAGAAAAATACGACAGATTTGCCATGAATTTTCATAATAATGAAGGTGGGTGGTGACGTCCATGCATCCGTCCGACAAACGCCAGCCCATTTAATGGGGATGGGCTCTTGAGTGACAGAAGGCCCAATACGCATCAGCTAGCCCATTTCTTTTTGAAAATTTATCAGGTTTACCCTTAATTTTTTAGGCTTTATCAATTATACCCTATCACTGTTAGAATTATCTTTTCTACCTTTATTAACCCACGATTAAATTGTTTTATGTTTTCTTTTCCACTTTTGTCCTTATGGCAGTTTAAATGAAGCAATAATCGAATTAATCGATCGTGGGTTTTGAGGATAGTATTGGAAATTCATTAAACTATGAATGGACGCCTGTAATAAAAATGGTAGTTTTGAAATTGGTTCCATTGATAGGGTAGAAAAGATAATAGCTTAATTTCTAGGGGTAGTTGTGAAAATTCCCCTTTCTTTTTCAAATTATCATGGTGGCCGAATACCCCTTTCTATAGTTTGGAGAAATGAGAACTAATTTGTTGCAAAAATAAATTAAATATATAATTATTCCTTCTTTTTTTTTTTTTACTTATTTTGAGTCTCCTTAGGAAATATTTGATTTGCTTTAAAATTGGGAATGGGAATTGGATCTTAAAAAAGAAATGAGATATATAGGATAATTAATAATAGTAATTTATCAGTTTCAAACATTTTTATGATTTTACAATATCTTTTTGATATTTAACTTTAACAAAATAGGAAATACATAAGATAAGTCATGTGTATCTTTTCCAATAAAATTGAAGATAAATTAATAAAAGAGCATGATTTTTTAAATATACATATTAGTTTTAATTGGTCTCAAATTTAACGATGTGTATAGTTATTGGTTGAAAATATTAAGTGATAATTTTCCATATAGCCGAAAATACTCGAAATAATGAGAAAAATAAAAAATGAATAAATCAGATTTGAGTTTTGATGTTCTCACTTTTATGCCATAAAAAAGGTAAAAAAAAAAAAAAAAAGTAGAAGGAAAATTTAAAATAGAAGAGAAATTGGAATATCAAACCACAAGCCCTTTTCTACATATACCCAGATTAGGGTTTTTAAAGAGGTGATCTATTAGCAAAAATTAGGATTTTGTTTGATTGTTTCTTAAATGCAGCAACAAACTCACTACCTTATCACTTAATTAGTCAAAAACTAAATCATATCAAAGAGAAGAAAATGGTATTTAAGCCCAAGATTGGTAGCTTTAATTGCAAGTATTCTTCATTTAATAGGAGAATCAATCTGATTGACAAAAATTCTCTCAAGAAATGTGTTTTGATGATTTGCCAATTTAAACTAAACTAAACTTTTAATGGCAAGTTTATTGATTGAATTTGATTAGGAATTCATACAATACAAATTAATATAATGAGCTATCTATTTGTGTGTGTGTGTTTTTAATGATGGTCTCTCTTTCATTGATCATAATTAATATTATAAGCATTAGGTATAGAAATTTTTTATATGTATCAAGTTACTCTTGGTCTAAATTCAAAAAGTTTGACTTGGGAGAAGTATTCTTTTGGTGAATTAAAACTATAAATTGTATTGGAATATTATTTTATTACTTTATTTTCATAAATTGACTTAAAATTGAATCTACTTCTTTGGTTAATTAAATTTTAGAATAAAAATTAAAGACATTTAAGTATATTTTTATTTTTAATATGTATACTTATGAAAATACTCTCTGGATTTATATTTAAAAAATAATAAAACTCTAATTGACTTCGATAATAATAATCAGTTCATTTCCTTTAATGACTTAAATATTATCCAACAATAAACATAATAATCATACATATTTTCTATTTTATACTATAATTTTAATTATTCTTTTGAGTTGTCTTTCTCATCATACTTGATCTCAATTTTATTAGATGATATTATTATCAGAGAAGTTTTAAAGGATGTCATTTTTTTATGAGTAATTTTAATAAAAATAATACAAACATATTATTTTAATTTAATAATTTTTTATTTTGATTCTCTTGTTTCATTGAGTATAACTAGACCTTATATTTTACCTAAAAAATAATTTGATGATAAGTGTGAAAAGAAGATAGAGTGTAATTATGAAACCCTAATGGGGAACGAAGTTAAATTAGACAATAATCTAATAAGAGACATTGCCCCAAGCAATAGAAAGCTTTGTGCTTTTGTAAAAGGAATTGTTTGTTTGTGGGTTTTTGTCCTTTGCATTGACTTTTATAGCGTCGGTGAGTCACCTTTCGTGTGAATTTAATATTATATTTTTGTTTACATATTATTCAAATATGCTAAAATACATCTTTTTTTTTTCTTTACATTCTTCACCTAATCCTTCTATTCTTTTTTTTTCCTTAATTATTTATTATCTACACGTGTAATCTCGAAATCTCCATCTTTTTTTATTTAGTTAAAAAGATATCTACTCTAAATATCCATACTTCACATATTTTCCCCTTTAAATTTCTTCCATTTTTTTTCTCTCTCTAAAATTTAAAAAAATTCTATACTTTGATCATTTTTCATTTTGGTAATCCAAATTTTTGAAGCCTTGATATTGCTTTTAACATCTATAATTATATTTAGTTCATAAAATAAAGTATTAATTATATAGGATATTTATTTAAAAAAAATAGATATGATATTTATTAAGTGATAATTACAAATCACACTTATATGATTTGCCTGATTTACAAATTACACCCAAAAGACTATTCAAATGTTTGAACTCATAATCTTATTTTGATAACCATATTAAACTACCACTACTTTGATACTCATATTAAACCACCACTAAATCTAAAAATTTAAATTATCAAAATGAGGTAAATTAAACATTTTTAATACATTATCAACACGTGGGTAGGAGTTAACATTAGATTCATATGCTTGGAAATAAATATATTATTTGAGTATGTTTTATTTAATACATAAGAATAATTTCTAAGAACTTTATTTATATGACCTAACTGTTATGCCAATAGCCAACCTGATTCCCAACTTCAAGTTTTAAAAATTTCTTATGAGAATTTTATGCTCAAGACTCAATTGTTAAGTTTCAGTGTTTCCCTCTCATATAATTGTAGGTTCAAGCCTCTCTTTTCCTTCTTCGTCATACTTAAAATCTATTGAGCAAAAATGAAATCCTTTTTTTATAATCATGTGATTTTTCAAAGAAAAAACATTTTCAAATGTTCTTGAAAAAAGCCCCTCCATGAGGAATTAATGAAAAAGAAAAAAAAAACTTTTAAAATCATTGTCTTGATATTAAAAAAAAAAAACTGTTTAAAATTCAATTCCCAATAAAGATCAAGTTTTGGACTTGATTAATTTAAAGAACGACGAAAGTTAGACTAAAATTGAGATTTCCGAAGTTAAGGGACAATAATGAGTAGAGAAGCAATTAAACATAATTAACTTTCATAATGCATTAAAAAACTATGTTGGAATTTTTTTCAAAGAAGCATGAGTAGAAAATTCAACCTTTATGTTTTGACTATTTGTCATTAGGTATTAAATAAAAGTACTTTCTTTTTTAATTTACTAAATGTGTGCTTCGTTATACATGTCAACCAATGAGATAAGAGTCTCACTATATGAAGTCAATTATAGATCTTAAAATAATTTCATTTGGCACTGAGTCGATTGTAAATTGTTTTATGACGAATTATTATATTTATATTTTTGAAAAATTATAAAAGATATAATGACGATACGTCAATAAAGATTTTACTACGCGATAAGAGTGATTTTTTTTTCCAATTATGGTTAAAACATGCTTTTATCTTTGTATTCTGACCCTTACAATATTTTAATTTTCGTGTTTTTATTTTTAATAACTCAGTATTTATACTTTAAAAGGATAATGACTATATATTTTTAAGAAATGCAAATATGATCCCATTTTTTTTGGCTCTAATGTAAACACACCCAATTTAGTAAAAAAAAAGTATTTATACCCTTTTGATTTTAAAATTATAAAATTAAACTCATCTCCCCCTTAATATAGTTTAATAGTTTACAATTTAACCTACCTTTTATTTTATTTTATTCTCTTTTTCTCAAAGAGAATAAAATTGAACACATGGACGATATAATTTTTTGGGTTATTTTTAAAATAATTGTAGTTTTGAAAACATATTAGTAAAACGTTGTATATTTGAAACATTTTAGGAAATCATAGTAGTGTGTTGATGTGGCGAAAAATACAAGGATTAGGTAAAGCCACATGAGTACCAAATCAACACTCTACCATGGTTTTCTAAAATGTTTCAAATATACAACGTTTTTCTCTAATATGTTTAAAAACTACAATTATTTTAAAAAAATTATATGACGATTAGATCTGATAGCGTTCAATACATTTTTTAATTATAATTTTTATATTTTAAAATAGTTTATAATTATAAGAGTTCCAAGAATAAAAGCATTAATTTGATAATTAATACATTTAAGAATACAAATATGTATAAATCACAAAATTAATAGATAAATAATGACTAATAATATATTGAAAAATCAATATAGAGGTATCAAATCGATGACCTTCGTATTCAATTTAATCGAACTACATGATTCAATTCGATCAATTCTATTCGGTTTCAAGAAATATGAGAATTGAACTGCTTTCATCCCTATCTATGTCAACAAAAAGATACATTTGATGACAAACTTATAAAAATTCATTTTGTTTGTATGTATAATATTTAACATAATCAGAATATTAACTTTTAGGTTAGATTTTTAAAACAAATTAGAAAAATGTCGTACATTTGAAACATTTTAAGAAACCGTGGTAGTGTGTTGATGTTACGAAGAAGAAATGGATCAGGAGAATGTCACGTTTGCGCCACATCAACGTACTACTATGGTTTCCTAAAATGTTTCAAATACACAATGCTTTACTAATTATTTTAAAAATAATAATCTAGTTGATATTTTATTACTTTTAAAATTATCACATTTCTTAAAATAAAATATTTAATTGAAAAAAAATGTGGGAGAGTTGTGTGATAGTATCCCTATCCATTGCCCAAACGTGAGTGTCGTGGTGAATCTGGACCGTTGATTTTGACGGTAATTCAAATTGGTGGGAGCCCGTTTTAAGAGGACCACGCGCATTGAGTGGAGCCTACCATTACGCTCGTAGTGACGTGGCAGAATCAGAATATTAAAAACTAGAAAGAATAAGATTCAAAACAAAAACCTTGTGTACTGTTCACTACATTGAAGAGTATATGCCTTCATCAGTTTTGTCTATATTTGTATTCATTTCATCATTCAAATTTAATCACACTTTTTGTTTTTTACATTTATTTATCTTAATTTAATTTTCAATTTTTTTTTTAAATTTCATTGAGTAGAGAAGTGTGAGGAGACTTGAACCTATGATTAGTACGATTATAAAGCATTTGGGGAGTCTTCAGAAGAATGAGTGAGATATAATTAACAGTATGCAGACATATAATTGTAAGGGTGTGGTTTACTTTTTATTGAATTAACATGTTGTATATTTTAACAATTAACTAATGACGTAAAAATAAGATAAATTTATGAATAATATTTCATTTAAAAAATCACTTCATAATAAATTTAAAAATATATTTTTTAAATGAATAGTTAAATTTAAATAACATCAAATTAAATATTTAAATTTATCAATGGTACATCTTAATCCAAATAATAACTATGAGTTAATGATTCCCAAGATTTCGATTCAAATCTCACTCACCAAACGACCTGAAAAGATTACTTAAAATCCATGCTATATAAACTCAAGTTAAACAATTTATCTTATTAAACATCATGTTGAATTCTAACCCAATCAAGCTTAGTTTTAATCGATTCTTCAATTTTTATATTCCATTTTGATCCTTTATATTTAGATATTTTATTGTGATCCTTTAATTTTTTTTTTTAAAATCTGTTTTCTTTTATCATTAAATTTTGTGGTAGATTTAACAGTAATATTATAAGCATGAGGACTTTCGAAACTATCCACATGCATGGATGGTATTGGGTTCGAAAATTGGTGGCTAAGATTTGTGTTTAAGATTTGATAGAAAAGTATTACAATAATACAGAAACAGATATTTATGAAAATTTAATAATCACATCAAAACATTTTAAGATTAAAATATTATATTTATAAACTTTATAGAAAATTTTGCTAGTGTTACAATCATCTCTATGAATTATGGGAGATATAAGATGGAAAAAAAAAACCTTACACAAAATCCACATAAATGAAAAGCGATTGGGGTGAAAATATAATTTAATTAAAAAGTGAAGTTTTTTTTTTTTTTTTTTGTTAAAAAAAGTATTTGGTGAATTGATATTTTTAAAAATAGCAAAATATGAAATTCAATTCACACATGCTTTATAAAAATATTATTTTTTATTTTTTTATTTTTTGGTAAAAACCTTATTTAAAAAGTGTCATTAAGTTTTTTTTTTTTTTTTTTTTTTAAATAAGACAATACTTTCACTTTCACCAACCTTCCTTTGGTTGCTAATAATATTGGTTTGATTGATAATCATGACCGTTGATTTGACAGATAACTGTGTTATCCCTTTTTTGCTTAATAAAACATCACACCAAATGTGACGGTTCTATTTAGGAATGCAAAAGGATTTATGAAGATAACTTTGATTATTCAATTTAAGTTTGTTTTACTTTTAACTAAATATGATTGGAAACAAAAAGGAACCCATTTAATTTTTTTATTTTATCATACAATATTACGTTTATTCTTATTTTTTTTTTAATTTTATAAGTAATATATCAATAGAATATATAATGGGAATGGAATGGTCCACTAAAACTTAATTCTCTATTGGTTTGCCGTCTTTTATGGTTGCATTATGGAGCAATCTTGTGCCAATTTGTCTAATTTTTCTCCCTTATAAAGCTGGAATATTGAAGTAAAGGGGAAAAGGACCTAGGAAAAAAAAACAATAGGAAATATTAGTTTAAGATTGGGTTAGTAATTTTCTGTTCTCAGGTATTATATCAAATTGGTGAAGGTTTAATAATTTTTGTAAGGAAAGAGTATAAATGCTTAATCAATTGAAATATAATCCAATCAACGAGAATTTTTTTTTGAGTAATCCAATCAACAAGATTAGACTTTGATAAGTTGTAAAATATATATCTAAGACTAAGAAGGTATTTATTCAACTTAGGACTAAGGATGGATATAAAACAAGTTGAAAGTGGAAGTCAAGAAATTAGATTAGTTCAAAGGTTCGTCTCTCCCCCAATTTGATGTAAACAAGCTTTTTCTAATATCTCATTAATGTATTAGAAAATAAAAAACAAAAAACTTTTTTTTTTTAAATTTCTAGATAATTGTAGATATAGAAATCTACGGTCAAAGGTGGTCAATGACCACAAGTTGTTCTTCAACGAATTGGATATATCGCACCTTCGTAGTGCGTCTTGCACGTGGATATGTTGTTCAAAATATACCCATGGCCATGGACAAGAAATTTAAAAAGATTTTTTAAACACAGAGGAATAAGAGACATAAAAATATTATCAAACACAACTATTTCGAACGAGAAAATAAAAACACAAATCTTAAGCAATCCGCCCAAGTAACCACATGTATAGTAGAAATGTTGTAGAACATCCCTATTAGTACCATACCAAACATAAGTATGAGTGAGGGAAAAAAATTAGACAAAACAAAACCAAAACCAGTTTCAAGTAAATTTCGGATATTAAATTGTAGCTCCCAAACTTAGGCCAACCGTAGCTGTTTGCCCCTTACCAAACAACACCAAATTGAATCAGCTTCTTACAATATTGACCAATCAATCAAAAACATTTTTAAACAAAAAGTGATTTGTACTTTGCTCCAATTATTACTTTAAAAAAATAAAAAAAATAAAATATATAATCATTTAAAAAAAAGCTGCTGTATGGGACTGGGCTACCGTCAGGGCCTAAGAATAGGATGGTCCTTTCATACTATATAATCATAAATAAATTTAAAAAAATTAAAAAAGTTTTATTTCTAAAAATAAACATTGGGGAAAATAAAATCTCTGAATTATGGACCATCCTAGGCCAATTAAGACCCACCTCTGATTCGTAGATACAAGTTTCAAAAACCAGTTTTCGATTCTGAAAAGTTCTGTTTTTTTTTTTAATCAGGATTCAGAACAGTGCAGTGGAAGAGGATTTGGATTTGAACCATTAGCAATAATATACCTCCGCCATTCATGGGTGCCTATTTCCCTATTTCACTGTTTTTTTAGGGTAATTTTCATAATATTAGTTTTCTCTAAATTTTGTTTTACTTTTTATCCATTCAATATTAAAATGTAAATATAAGAGTTTGTCTTTCTAGATGGTAGTATATACATTATGAAAGAAATTTAAGGGAAAGGAGGCACCGTCTTATGTTGGATTAGGCTAGAAATAAGTTGTAATTAGTAAGAGTTTATCCATATCTCATACAATTTATTTTCTTTTACAAAATAGCTATTGGTATAATTTTAAATTTGTAACTATTTATATGTAGTTTAAATGTTTAAATTGATAAAATTTAAAGTTTAAGTTGGATAATACCCCAAATCAAGGGTAAAAATTGATATTTTTCCTAAATTTTGTATTAATCATTATTATTAAAATCCGAAACTAAAGTTATTGAAAACTTTTTTTTGACTTGTCTCGTTACCAACATGAATTTTATGTTATAATCAATAAAATAGGTCAACAGTTTTATATATTGAAACCTTGTTAAATCTCTATCTTTAATTATTAACTATCATGAAACGCAATAAATTGACTTCTCTAATTTAATTAGCCCATGTTCACAATAAATTTAGGAAAATTTTATTAGATAATATTTTTTTATGATTAATTTTAAAAATATTTTTTCAAAAATTTTAAAATGCCGTTTTTGAAAAACTCGATATATTTATTGTCCATAGTATGAAAACTGCAACAACAAATAATTTTTTATTTTTAAAAATTCATATAAATTGACAGAAAAACATCTTAACAATAGCCAATTTAAATATAGTTTGAATGATTAGACATCAGCTTTCCTCTCATAAATTTGAAGATTCGAGTCTCACATTCATCAATTTGATGTAATCTTTAGAGAAAAACAAAAATCTTGTATTATTAAAAAAATTGAACCCGAAATGTTTTCATATAAAAATCCTTGATCTTTTTTTTTTCCCTGTAAAATGCTTAACGCTTTTATATACCCCAGATGTTTTTTTTAGAGCAAATACCTCAAATGTTTTAAATATAGTAAATATTAATCGAATTTTTGGATTTCTATTACAAATGCTCAGCGTTTTCAACTACTTAAAAAAAAATAAAAAAAATCTATATGACAGTTACTTTACATATGGTTTAAAAATTGAAAATAAACTGTGTAATTTTTTTTAAAAAATAAATAGGGCCTAAAAATAATTTTTATTTTAAATTTTATAATTTTAAGATTAAGTTGCTTCATTACTAATTTTTTTATCTAGATAAATTCAGGTATAAAATAAAAAACTAGTTCTTAAATTTTTTATGATTTAAATATATTTTTAAAAGACAGAAAACCGTTAATAAAAAAATTTAGTTTTTAAAAAGATAAATCTAAAACTAAAATCATTATCAATACACCAAAGTAACTATTTAGTGATTATTTTGTTTATATCTTTCTAAAAAAAATAGCTATATACTTGTTGTGTATCCCATCTTTTAAAAGTATTTTTAAATTCTTAATCAAATCTTTAAAAAAAAAAATCTCACTTTTATTTTTCTAATTTGATGAAAATTTTAAAAATAAGATGAATAATTTATTTGTGAACAAATATAATTAAAAAAAAATCAAGTCCTTGATTTAAATAAACATATTTTATTTAAAAAATTTGGAGTGAGGGGAAAAAATGGAGGGGTGGCTATGGTGCGCAGGGATGCGTAGGTTAGGGTATAGGAAGGCAAAAGGGAAGAGGGATGACGTAATGGCTATGAAGGAAAAACGAAGAAAGAGGGAAGCAATTTTGGTAAGCGGCGGAGAAAGCTTCTTAGTTAAATAGGACCATCTGCTTTTTAACACCAGAATATTTTATTAATCAATTCCCTTTCCCCCTCACTCTCCCCCCTTCGCGCGTGCACCTCCCTTCCCTTCTCTCATCAATTTTGATGCTAATTTTTTTTTTTTAAATAATAATAATTGAGTTGAAGTTTTGTTCAGATGAATGGCTTATAAGGTTTTTTTTAGATGATTTAAAAACTAATAATCATCTTCTTAAATTCATAGATATATGCTCCATATGTTTAAATATTTAACTATCTATACATGTTATTTTTGGTTTTTTTAAAAAATTAAAATTTAAAATGAAGCCATACTTTAAACGAGTTGTTTATTAAACATTTTTTATTTTAAAATTATTTTTGAAATTTAAGTCTGATTTTCTTAATATAATATACTCACAATATCAATTAAAATGTGACACTGGATTTTTTTTCCTTTATAAATTATAATTTATTTTTGGGAAAAATATTATTTTAAAAAAAATATGAAAGGATAGAATGTTCATTATATATTATAGTATAACAATAATGAGTGGCATTCAAATATTTTTTTTATTAAAAAAAATAACAACAATTACTGGAAGTTCATATTACTATGTGAGAGAAGAGACAATTGTTCCACCAATTTATTATGCTCATAAATAAGGTTCTGCCAATATTCCAACCTTTTTTGTTTTGTTTTGTTATTTTTTTTTTGGAAAAACCAATATTTCATTTCAACCTTTAAATCCCTAACATGGCAATAGGAGAAATGCTCACTACAACATCCAATCCAAAGAACAATTTTGGTGTTTAAATTTTGTAGGTGCTTTTTCAATTTTCATCTGGGTTAAATAATTTTCTAAATTTCCAAGTATAATTAAATTTTGTTCTACTTCTTTGTACTTACTATGATTTTTACATGTTATATCATAAAAAAAAATTAACTTGGTTTTGTTTGAAACCAGAAATGATCGAGTCTTAATTAATACGTACTATATAATTATACCTTAAAAAAATATATAGTTTGATATATTTTTTTTTAAATAAAACAAAATTAAAACAAAGAGTTTAATTTTTATAATTTGAGATTACATCCCACACTTTTTTTTTTTGAACATGAGAACGGAACCAAACGCAAACCAGAGGGAAGCGACAACAAAAGAAAACTAAATCAAGTCTTGGAGGGCCTCCAAATCCAGATTGAAAGGAAGGGAATTCTCCCACTTTGAAGAGAGACCCTCAACAGCAGCCTTCTTCGCCAAACGATGAGCGATTTCATTGCAAGATCGCTTGATATGCTGAAAGCTAAACAAAGAGCTTCCATTATCCAGAGTCCACACCTGAGAGATAATAATAATAATAATAATAATAATAATAATTACATCCCACACTTTTATCACGTTAAAATAATAATAATCTAATTATTATAACTTGAGTATCATCCAAAATTAGAGTAAAAAGTGTTAAAAATTTGGAAACAAAATAGGTTGTAAACCTAAATATTTGTTAACCAAAAGAAATGAAAAGTGATGGGGAAATGGCAAGCGCGTGGAGTTAGCGTAATTCCATCAAAATAGAACACATTTAAGAGAGAGAAAGAGGAGAGAGAGAGAGAGGAGGAATTCGGTGAAAGGGTTTAATAGAGAAATTAATGAGAATTAGATGTGCAAAATATTTGGACCACACACCTCTTCCTTCTCTCTTCCTCATCCACAGTCCCCTCTTTTTTTGGAACGTTTTTGCTCTATCCCCATTCCCATTTCTCTCTATCTCTTCACCCAAAAAAAAAAAAAAAACTTTCTTTCTTTTTCTTTTTCCTTTTCTTTTTCAAGTTTCAGAAGCTTAAAAAAAAAACAGAGGTCCAGGTCCACTACCATTTTCTCTCTTTCTTTCTCATCCACTCTCACTTATGTCTCACTGAATCCCATCTGGAAAAGCCTGCCTCCAACTCCCACTTGGAAATTACTTCTTGGGATTCGTTCCTTTTTTCCGAACCCCCAAAAAAAAAACCAGTTTTTTATTTTTTATTTTTCTTCATTAATTATCAATACCCAAATCTTGTTTTTCCTTTCTGCTTTCTGGGTTTTAATCTTTTTCCTCTTTTAAATTTGGTTGGTATGTGAAAAAGCAATTTTCAAGCAGTTTTAGAACTAAAGTCATGTGGCGGCTCGTTGTTTGTGTACCCCTCTGCAATTTTTCAATATCATTACTTTCTCTTTCTCTCTTTCTCTCTTTCTTTTCTCGTGAAAGTCGGATTTTTTTTTAATTTTGATTTATTTTTATCACAGTTTAAGTTGTCAAATATTAAGATTCCAGTCTTCCCTTTACTGTTTAATATAATATCTAAAAAAAAATTGATTTTTAAATTAATAAATGACAGGAATTTTTTTTGGGTTTATGATATTTTGATTCTATAGTAAAACCGTAAAAAGTCTTTAATTGTTTTGGTTTGCAATAATTGAGCGATTTATTATTTTTTTCTAATCATATTAAAAAAAATTTCTTTTCTTTTTAGCAAGTCTATTTTGGACGGATTTATACCGTGCAGCATTGACCATTAAAGAAAGAGAAAAAAAGAAGAGAGAGAAAAGAAAAAGAGAATATTAATTTAGATGATGATGATTATTAATAACTATAGGTTGCAGTTTCAGGTCGTCCTCATTCATCAGTTCAATATTGATTATCTCATTCAAATGGAATCAAAATTCTCAGAAAATTAGACTCTCTTTGTTTTTTGGGTGGTTTTCCATGGCAAGGGAATCGAATATGGTTTCATCATCATCAGCAGGAGAAGCTGGTTTTTACTATTCAGAAAATTCAAATCTTCAAAACCTTTTCACCAATCAAATCTCACCCAGTTTTGGATCAAACCCAGTTGAAATTTTCAATCTCACAACAGGAATTGAAAATATGATGACCTTCTCGTCAAAGAATCTCCATCATCATCATCATCATCAAGAAATAGAACCAAGTTCATCATCAGCTTTGAAAAACATGATGACTGAGTCAACGGAATTCACATCGGTGGTCGGAGGTTGGGGGCAGCCGCCGCCGTCATCAGAAGAGAATAATAACAGATATGAGGAGGAGATGGTTGAAGATCATGATTCATCATTAAGATGTGTTTTTCCATGTGAAGGAAATGAAAGACCAAGTCAAGGACTTTCTCTCTCGCTTTCTTCTTCTAATCCTTCTTCTATTGGTTTACAGTCTTTTGAACTCCGACAACAACGGACAAATCATCAGATTTTTCAACAACATCAAGAAGAAGAAGAAGAAGAAACGACAGCTCAGATCTTTCAGATAAGAAACTCAAGATTCTTGGTCCCAACTCAAGAGCTTCTTTATGAATTCTGTAGCCTTGGAGTTATGAACAAGTATCATCAGAATGATTCACCAAAGCAGAAGATTATGGGAAATAATACTGATAATGATAATGGAGGAGCTGGTTCTTCTTCAAGGAAAGATTTTCTTCTCTCTCTTGATTTCATGGAATTACAGAAGAGAAAAACTAAGCTTTTCTCCATGCTTGATGAGGTAAAAAACACAACAAAAACGAATTTTTTTAAAAAAAAGGTGTTATTTTTTTCTTATTAATTCTTCAAAGTTTGATACAGGAGAGAAAAAAGGAAGATGGAATCAGTCAAATTTGTTGATGGGTTTTGGAAAAATCATATAAAGTTTTCAAATTTAATTACTCCATAATGAATCTTAGTGTTTGGAAAAAACTATGGTGTTTTTTCAATGGGTGAAAGGAGGGCCTTTCTTCATTAATGCCCACACAACATGACAATTCTAGATTTTCCCATTTTACTTCAATTTCAGAAGCCTCTATTCCCATTGGGTTTTTTTTTTTGTTTTTCTTCCAAAATAAAAATTAAAAAAATATTACTTTCATTTTCCCACCAAAATAATTATATCCCATGAAATTAGATAATTAGGTCGTGTTTTGAACCTCTCAGTTATAATAACTAGTAGGTTTCTCACTATGTTTAGTACATGATAATTAAAAAAAAATTCACTTTAATTAGATCATCAAATAAGCTATATTGTTAAAAAAAAAAAAAACAATATTGTTATAATTAACGAGCTTTGATTTATATTATTAAACTTGTGTTGCTGATATTCCAGGGTTGTGTACTGTTTTTTATTGTAGGTAGAAAGAAGATACAAGCATTACTGCGAGCAAATGAAGGCGGTAGTGTCGTCCTTTGAAGCGGCGGCAGGAAGAGGAGCGGCAACGGTGTACTCGGAGTTAGCATCGAAGGCGATGTCGAGGCATTTCCGGAGCCTGAAAGATGGGATAGTAAGTCAAATTCAGGCAACAAAAAGAGCAATGGGAGAGAAAAATCCAGTTGCACCAGGCACCACAAGAGGAGAAACACCGAGGCTTCGAGTCATTGATCAAGCTATTAGACAACAAAGAGCTTTCCAGCAAATTAGCTTGATGGAAAGTCATCCATGGAGGCCTCAACGTGGCCTTCCTGAACGTTCTGTTTCAGTTCTCCGTGCTTGGCTTTTCGAACACTTTCTTCACCCGTAAATCATCTCGACTTTTACATGTCTTATTTTTATTGGATTATCTATATCGTCACTGATACTAAAACTATATATTATTGATCGAGAGACAAGTATTATTTTTTTTCCTGCTCACAAAATAAAAATAAAGAACTAAATGCAGATCTTTTGGGTTCTTCCATTTAACACCCATTTAGATTCCTTTGTTTTTTCTCTATTTTATTTTCAATAATTTAACTAATATCTCTCTCAATATATATATCATGATATTTGCCTTTGTCTCTCATTACTTCTTTTATTCTTGTGTGGTTCTTATTCTCTTTCTATGGGACCCCATTTTTTTTTTTAAATTTCTCTTTCTTTCTTAACATTAAAATGAAAATGGTTTAATTTTTTTTGCAGATATCCAAGCGATGTTGATAAACATATTTTAGCCCGCCAAACAGGCCTCTCAAGAAGCCAGGCAAGTAAAAAAAAAACCCTAATCAAGTTTCTAATTATGATATTATATGATATTAATCTTTTTTTTATATAAATATAATATTAATCCAACCACCCCTTTTTTTAATTAAGTTTATAATATCAATGCTCATATCTTCTTAGGATCTACAGTTTTATTGTCTTTTTATTGACTTAATCAAATATATGATTAATAATTGATTATTAACATAATTAAACACATTAATATTCTTATTAATTATTAGGGTGGGAGGGGGAAATCACTTCCTATTTCTATTTTGACCTACTTAATAGTTGCATCCTTATTTAATGGTTTTCATTAATTATTCCATAGAACTAATTTAATTAATTTATTAGAGTATGCCAAATGATTTAATGTGCGAAATTACTAAATATATCGCATAGTTTGATTATGTATGTGGTTCTTAATTTAAAATAGTATTTATTTAACAAGTGAATTCTAACAAAACAAGATCTTTGATGTTTGTATTATATCTGTTATGAGAGATACAATATTTTATTGATTTTTTTTAAAGGATTCAATCATTTTGAAAAAAATAATAATTAATTTCGTATTTCCAATCTTGTCTCTGTGTAATAAATATCATATGAATAACAAATATTTTATCATGTGATATTTTTTGGTCAGGATTTTAACTTTTTTTTTTTCTGTAGGTATCAAATTGGTTCATTAATGCTAGGGTGAGGCTGTGGAAGCCAATGGTGGAAGAAATGTATTTGGAAGAAACAAAGGAACGAGAGGTAAATCACAATCACAATTACAACGAAAACAATAACAATGTCACCTCTTCTGATGGATTGCCCGATTCGGACAATGTAAGGTCGAATCAAAATCGCCAATCGATTCAAACCCGACTTGAAGATCAAAAACCGACACCGGATCAACTTCTTAGAATAGACTCAGAATGTCTCTCTTCCATCATCACCAATTCGGAAAAGAACGACTCGAGATCAACCAAAACCAGGCAAAACCACCACCACCACGATGTGCACAATCAAGGTTTCGGTCGGGTGACGACCGACACATTCGGGACAGTGGAACTAGACTTCTCATCATACAACCACCACTCGGGAAGCGGGGTTTCATACCCTAACAACACGGCCGGTAATGCCAACAACAGCCTGTATTTCGGAGGCAGCGGGGGGGTGTCGTTGACGTTAGGGTTACAACAGCATGCAGGTGAAAACGGGGTGAGTATCGCGTTTTCGCCCGGGTCACAAAGCTCTCTCTTCTACACAAGAGACCAAATGGAAGAATGTCAACCAATTCAATACTCACTTTTAGAAGGAGAATCACAAACTCTGCCTTACAGAAACTTGATGGGTGCACAGTTGCTCCATGATTTGGCTGGATAGGAGAAGAAAAATCAAAAGGATCTGTGTTTGAATTGGAGCAAAAAAAAAACATTAATTTTAGTTATAGGATAATGAATAGCTCAATACTCCATACATATACATAAAGCTTTATATATTATACTGGGGCTCTTAGATTATAGCTATGGTAGAATTCAATCTCTCTCTTTTTTTCTCTCCATCTTCATTCCATGCTTGAAACAAGGAGATTAATGTAGTCTTTTTAGGTAAATTGGAAGTGAAGGGGTGTTAGAAAAATACACGAAATCAAACGCTTTATCGATCGTATTCGGTATATTTTCTCTTCTCAACTACTGATTTAATTTGATGATTTTGTTCATTATGCTAGCTGCATTATGTGGTTGGCAAATGGGAAGGGATTTGATTGAATCATTTGTGGCTCAAAATTTGAATTGAATATTCGAAAGTCTTATCAAGATTTCTTGAGAATTAAAGGCAGCAAAATTTGATTGGGGGCTTAAGTTTTTGGAGATTGAGACAAAAGCTTATTGCAAAATATCATTGATTTGATCAACTCATTGTAGTATTGATAATATAAATGTTTATGGTGGAGGTATGGACCACCATTTTTGTGTTTTGAGTATGATTGTTCATGCAAAGTAAAGGAACCTCTCCTCTTTATTTTTATATTTTTTTTTTCTTTTGCTTTGTGTCTATTTTTTCTTCCCTCACCCTCACTTTGTGGTGTGAATTATTTTGCAAATGTTGAGGTATTACATTTTGAAAAAGATTAAATCTACTTTAACCTATTAGATTATATTTTATATAGAATGGAAAGTGAGGTTTGGAATTGAAACCTTTGTCATAATTTTTACACATATTTGGTCTCATACTAATATCTAAGTCTAGAGAGAGGGTCAGATTAAATTTCTATTACATATTAGTTTATACTTTTTAAATCTAGTGGTGGTTTAATATATGGAATGTTTAGTTCAAAAGATTGCAATTTATATGATAAAGAAATTACAACAAGTGACACTTTTTTTATTTGTTTTAAAATTAACAAATATTTTAAAATTATAAACTGAGATTCCACTACTCTCAATCTCAGAAATTGTGTTTTTGAAATTTTTTTAAAATTTTTGCTATTATTGAAAATATAAATTCTTAAAAATATCATTTTTGAGAAACTCCTTAATAATAATATATGAGTTTACCTCGAGGGAAGGTAGTGTGCACGTGTGTTTTAAACCTTAATATAAAACCAAAATCATGAAAAGTCATTAATATAACATGAGATCTAATTACAATAAAGTTTTAAAAAAAAAATAGTATTTTCAGTTTGCTTTCTCAAATGGTATGTGTGAATTCTCAACAAAAAAAAAAAAAATGGTATGTGTGAATTCCATACATACAAATGAATGTCTCAAGTTCAAATGGTATGTCTAAAATCTCTAAAAATTACTTTCAAAGCTATCCAACTTCAGTCCCAAAAGAAAGTAATGCATTAATCCCGAGTCTATCATCTCAAATCCAGTCACTGAATTGTGCCCGCAGATTTGTTTAGGGTTTATCTTCATTGTTTATCTTAAATTGTTTTCTTCCTAAACCCAAATTTCATTTAGGTCTCAAATTTTTAGTTTCAATTTTCTAAAATAATTCAAAAAAGTTTCGTTATTTTTTTTATAGATATTACATCAAATTAAGGGAGAGGCCAAGCCTTTAACCTCATAAGAAGAGAGCAGGTGTCTCGAGCCTTAGCCTTCGACCTCATGATCAAAGTAACAATAGTATGTCAAGCTAAACATACCTCAAGTGGTTAGATATTTATTCATTTTTTATGAAGTTGAATGTTCGAGTCTCTTCTCTCATCATATCATGGTATTTAAAATTTAAAAAAAAAAACATTGAATAAGTTATGCCATATTATCATTTAATATTTCACATAAGTTTTGTTTTAGTTTTCGACATTGTAATTAACGAAAAACTTATAGTGAACACCATTTTGAATAATTATAAAAACTTTAGGCATAATATTAACAAAACTTAAAAGACTCGAGTAATAACCTAACCAAAAAAACTTAGGTCCATGCCAGCCTATGAAGAGACTCGTCTTTATTAATGGAGATGGGCTGGACTATCGTGGCCCAAATTGCAGTATTATTGGGCCACTTACAGCCCAGTGTTTCAAGAAGGTTGAATTGAATGGAAAGAAGGGAAATTTTCATAACTATATATATATATATATATATATATATATATATATATATATATATATTATCAAATCTACCCTGTGCATATGGATAATTTCAAAACTACACTTAAAAAATAATTTTTTATTACTTCAGTTATTACGATGTAGGTGCATTTATTCTCATATTATCGTTATACGAAGAATTAAGTAATAATAAATAACTGAATAAGGTAATGAGGGTATAATGGAAATGGCAGGCGTGCTACGTGTCACTATGTAATTACCAGATTTAATAGGAACTAAAATGATTGTGACAACATTTTTTTCATTTAAATTTTCCCTTTTCTTCCCCGTCTATTCAACCTCACCATCATCAATGGGCCGAGCCGAACATTAGAAGGCTCAAACTCGGCTCGGGCTCGAGCCCAACGAGCTTTTGCTTTTGATCGAGCCTAGCCGGCTCGGCCCAATCTAAAATATTAAGGCTCATGGCTCGACTCATGGGCTAGGCTCATCGAGCCGAGCTTGGGCAACGAGCCAAGCCGGCCTATCATATAAGTTCAGTTTTGTATTATATTTTCTCAACAACCAATAGTGTATAACTTTCGAATCACTTTTTTTAAAAAAAATCAAGTGTTAACAAAATTAACATATTATTTTAAATAACAATTTTATCTATTAAATAATTTAACTATTTTATTTTATCTTATTTAGTAATTACACAAAAGTATCAACTTTAAAAAATATATATTTTTATTAATTATTTCATATATGAATATTTGAGAATAAAGTGCATCACTACAATATAAGTACATCCCAACTAGGTTGGCCCCCACTTATTTGTCAATCATATGCATTTTTCTCAACTTAACAAAAATTACATGAAATGCATAAATTATTCTTCGGGGGAATCACATTCTTTAGCCGACGTTGGTGAAATGAATGTCTCAAACTCTTCATTTGACTTTTCAATATTTTCTTCTTCATGCTAGAGCAGTTGGGGCTTAATTTTAATTAATTTTTTTTTAAATTATTTTAAAACTCTACTGTCAAGTTATAATAGTTTTTTTTTCTTTTTAACTCTATTGTTAAGTTATAATAGAATTTTTTATCTTAAATTTAAAAAATGGCAATAATGTAAAATTTTATTTAAATAATAAATAAATATTGCGAGCTTTATTTGGTCTGAGCTTGAGCTGGCTCGTTGGGCCAGCGGCCGACCCGTTCAAAAAAAGAGAGACTCATATCCAATCCAAACAATTAACGAGTCGAGCCGAGCTGAGCCGGCCCATCAAATGTTGACTTCTGGGCCGAGCTCGAGCCGAGTCAGGGCCAACCTTTAGGCCGCTAGCCATATGATGATGGTGAATTCAACCCCCTTTCTGTCATTAAATGAAAAGGAAAAAGGATTCTTTTTTAATTATAATGAAATTATGGTACATTCCTAATTTACACTTTTCAGTATTCTAATTTTATTAAAAAACAGAAAATTTGAACATACCGATACTATTGCATTGGTAAAATAAAACATGTTATTAATATAGCGTAAATCTATCTTATTTCTCAGATAAAATTGTAAGATTTAAAAACAAAAAGAAAAGAAAATGAAAACTCTAGGACTAACATAAAAATGAAAATGTAATTTATCGTATATGTACGAAAAAAATTGTTAGAAACAAATAAAATTAAGAATTAAAAAACATGTTTTAAGAGTCCAAACCCAATAAAATAACAACTTCAAAAGGATATCTTTCACTTTTGAATAATTGACTGTAGACTCTCCGATATTCCGACAGTCATACTAAAAGAACTATTTTTTTTTCTTTTTTTAATATATAATCACAGAGAGAAAGAATAATACATTAAAATCCATGATAAAGAACTAATTAATTAAGACATCTCCCAAAATCAGAAAGGATTACTTTTCTAATTTAATAATGTCTTTCTCTCTCCCCTCTTATATTTCACTAATCTCACCTTCTCTACATACTCCCACTTCAATCACCATCTTCTTCTTCCCCTTCCTTGATTCCATTACTCTGCAACAATTTCTCCTTGGAGACTGCAAAATCATAATCATAATCATAATCAAAATTAATTAATTTTTTTTAGCATTTATAATATGAATCAAAAGATTAAAAAATGAGATCAATGATCTGGGGTCGATTCAAAATCTATTATTACTCACCCTATCCCACAAGTGGGGGTCTGGTTTCTTGAGAACTTCTACAATGTCGATATTGGCCGGATTTGGACTCGTCCATTTGCATGTCGGCTGTGGCACCCGGTGTCTAGTATACTTGCTGACTGTTTGATTCGTTGTGGTGTTCAATTTGGCTTCCGACAAGTAAAACATGAAGGCTTTTTGGCATGGATTCCGGCTGACTGGCCGGGTGTTGAATGCGTAGGCTGTGTAATCGGCTCTTCTGTACCAATTCAAGAACGTTCTTGCTGGCATTTCGACCTCACGTGGCGACAGCACCCCGCGAAAAATCTGCACGGCAAAGCCCCAGGAAACGGAAACGGTCCAGGTGTTGGATTTGTCATAGCAGATGGATTGCTGCATCAGACCAGCAGAGTCCAACTGCATTGGAATGGTGAGACGGCGGAGGGCTTGGAGGCGTGTGACATTCGGAAAGATTGGCTCGACGACGTCGAGGTGGTGCAGCGACACCAATGGTGTGATCGGGTGAGCCGCAAGGAGCCCAAAGAGATTTCCATACACATCATACTGGTTTAACGCACAATGAGTGATTTCAATAACTTTAACATATTCATATGATTTAAAGAAAGCTGTTAAAATTCTAAGGAAAAGAAGTAATTACTTTAGTCCTAATAATATTTTAGTCACTTTTTTCTTATGATTCTCTCTTTAAGTTTTCAATAAAATGTGATACTTCATTCCTTGATCTAATTAACTTTGTCACAATAAAACATATATATATAAAATTACTTATAAAATTTGAATCAGAAATGACCTACTTATTATTGAGAATCCCACATTAGAAAGATGATGAAAACTTATAAGGTTTATAAGATACATGGACTACTCCTTTCATTGTCAATTGGTTTTGAGATGAAATCTCATGATATCAGAGCCCAACAAATCCAAACGGGTATTCAGTCCAAAAATAGAATCCGGCCCAAAAGAAGCATCATCTTGAGAGGAGCATGTTGAGAATCCCACATCGGAAACATGAAGAGAATTCACAAGATTTATCATATATATGAGTTACCCCTCTCATTACCAATTGATTTTGACATGGAACCTCATGATAACAATTTCATTCAAATGACTTGATTTCATTAATAAATTACTTTTCATTAAAGCAAATTAAACAATTTATAACATATAAAATTTAATTGGAGACTAAACCATTAGAAAGAAAAATATAGACATAAAAGTTATACAATCAACCTTAAGCATAGCTTATAATAATCAAGAATTAATACTTTATCCTATTTTCGTCAATCTTAATATTGTTTAATTTGCTAGACACTAGTTTCAATTGCACGAAGTTAAAGCTTCAAGATCAAAATCCAACCTCCCAGCCCCTCATATGATTAAAACAAAAAATTACTAAAAGGTCATTTGGTTGCAAATGGAAGGTTAACAGAACCCCTAAATCACTATCCAAACCTTATAATCAAACGTAAACTATTATTTGGCGGGAAATAAAGATGGTCATATTTCCACCGCCCATGAAAAGGAGCGTGAAGTCCACGTGGCAGTAAAAGTTGTTTATTTTAATGCAGGGTCTGGTCTTGTCTTTTGGACACTTGGGGCCACAACCCATCACCTATCATCTACCTACCTAAATCTAGACAAATCAAATAGTGGATCTCATCGACTTTTTTCACTTCTCTCTCTCTCTCTCTCTCTCTCTCTCTCTCTTTCTTTTTTAATTTAATTATAATATCAATAATTTTAATTTTAATTTTTCATTAATTTTCGGAAGTGATCACAAACTACGATATTAATGACACTGTAACTCGACACCATGAATGCTTACTAAATTGTCGGTTAATGCCAGCAATAAATATAATAATACAGCCTCAAAATTTGCAGCGTAACAAAATAGAACCAAAAATATTAATATTTTCTAATTCATTATTTTATTATTAAAATTTAATTAAAAAAACATATGATCTTTTTTTTTTATGAGGCAAACACATCATTACAATTTTTAGGCAAACACATCATTACAATTTTTAGGCAAACACATCATTACAATTTTTAACTCACATTTTGATAAAAGATTAGACTGGTTATCAATTTTGATTTCTTTTTTATAAGTTTGAACCGCTCATTTTCACATTTGTGTAAAAAATAAAGAAGCTAAAATTAATGTTTAAAATTGTTTTATTCTAAAATCAAAAATTTGTATTCAATAAACTTTTTTATATTTTTCAAATCACTCAAAAAAAAAAAAACTTTTCAAATAATAACGGAAAACAACTCTAAAATCACTATCAAACAAAGCCTAAACTAGAAATTTGAAAAACCAAACACCATCAAACAAACAACCAAGTCAAAGTCTAGACCAAAAAAAAATTCATCGACAACGAAGAAGAAGAAAACTGGAAAACAAAACAAAACAAAAAAAAACCCCAAAATACAGAATTAGAAAAACAGTTCAATGCGGTTTAAAAAGAAAAAAAGAAACTTACAAAAAATCACCGACAACAAACAAGAAAAGAACTGGAAAACGAAAAAACCCACAAAATAAAGAATTAGAAAAACAATTCAATGCGGGTTAAAGAGAAAAAAAGAATTCACAAACCTGATGAAAACCCATTTCTTTAGTCAAAGGAACTCCGAGTTCAGCCATGCAAGCTTGCATCCGATCATCAGAACCATACAATCCCGGATACCTTTTTATACACCCATCTTGCATTTCCATCAACGCCTTCGCCAATCCATAACTTATCGCGAATCCACCTCCTCCATACGCCATTGAATATGAAAAATATATATTCTGTAAATGACTTTCCGACAAACTCCCTATGTAATAATATTGATTATGATCGTATTTCCTTAATACTCTCACTAGATTCTCTGTCACAAATACCGTGTCATCGTCTCCCATTACAAACCATCTCACATCTTTCAATCCAAGCTTGAATGTTTCCGACACGATTCGTGAGATTCTGATTGCTGATCTGTGTCCCTGTCGGTTTTTGTATGGAAAACCCGATGTGTCCCCGGAGATTCTTATTTCCGGGAGCTCGGTTTCGTCGGTTTTTACTACTTTTTTGTCCATCCATACAACCCCCCTTGTTTTTTTGGGGTTGAACCAAAGCTTGATGTAGTTCTTCCTCTGTTTCCATAGCTTACTCGATGCCGCGATTCCGAAAACGATATGTCGGAGATCGGTTTCGTTGTTTTTAAGGGAGATTTTTGGGATTTTGGTGGCATTGGAAATTAAAACGGAGGAAAAGCGTTCGGATTCGGATTCGGATTCGTTGTGGCAATAATGAGAAGAGGAAACGAGTTTAAGGGTATAAACGATGGAAGTAAAAGAGACGAAGAAAATGAGCCATATTAAAAGTTTTGAGGAAGTTCTAGAAAACCCAAATCCGGCAATGTGGTGTCCGGTCGGGGTTTTCATTTGATCCCAGAAAATTTTGTCGGAATTATCTTTCTGGGTTGTTTTCATTTTCCCACTGGGAAAACGAAATCACCAAATTTTCAGGGCAAGTTGCGAAATTAATAGGAAATTGATGATACCCAGAAAGTGGAAAATTAAATGGGGGAAATTTTTTGAAATGGGGATGAAAACGATGAAGAAGAAGATGAAGAAGATAAGAGAGGAGAGTAAAGTTGCTGACACAGTTCTATGAACGAAGTTTTTGTTTTTGTTTTTATTTTTGAGCGATTTTGGAAATTGACCGTTGGATGATGAGATCAGGAAGAAGGGTTTGAGGAATGATGGATCTAACGGTGGTAGATATGTGAGGGTATTGATGATGATTATGGTGAGGGCTCATGTAGAGAATAATTTATTGACGCGTTTCACTATCACAAGAGCGAGCAAAGAAATAAAGAAATCAAATCGAAAAAATAGAAAAAGGGTTTTTTTTAGTAAGTGATTTACATGGGAAGGATGGTACTTTCTAGGGGTCTATTTATTTGACTTAAAATTGATGGTGATACATTTTTTATAATAAAAATAATAGTGATAGTGATACTCTTTATTGAATAAATGTAGGTTGGATTAATCTGGTTTGATTTTTTTAATTAGTTTTTTTTATAGATATAATATTAAATTAGAGAAGTGAAGGGGAGACTCGAACATTTGATTTTATGGAAGGAAAATAGACACCTGACTAATTGAGGTATGTTTGAGCATAAAACCGGATGAACTGGTGAATTGGACCAAACCGACCGATTCTGTCTGATTATATTTTTTTATTGGTTTTACTCGGTTCACAATATACAAAACCGATAATTTTTTGGTTCTTTTCGGTTCATTTCTATTCAGAATCGATTTTAACCGAATCGAACCGATATTGTAATTTTTTTAAAAAAAAAAAACCAAAATATAAATATGATAACTTAAAGAAACCTAATTGTTTTTTAGCGTAAAATGCAAATAAGACCCCTGTGGTCTTTTCAAAAAGCATGAACACCCCATGTACTTTGAAAATGACAAATCGCACCCCCGTGGTTCCAATTTTTTTCAATCAGACCCCTCCCCTTCAATGTCAATAATTTTCTTTTAGCCATAACTTCTTCGTTTGAACTCCGATTTTGATGATTTAAGATGTTTTGGAATCTTCATTTCCGGCTTTACATAATAGTCGCTTCGAAACTTTGAAATCATCAATAACCAAAAGAGTTAAGGATGTCAATCATACTTAGTGATTCGATGTTAATAAAATCTTTTATTTATTAATGCTTTCAAAGTTTCGAAGTGACATATATGTAGAGCCTAAAATGAGGATTCCAAAACATCTTGAATCGTCCAAATTGGAGTTCAAACGAAAAAGTTGTGGCTAAAAGAAAATTATTGACATTGAAGGGGAGGGGTCTGATTGAAAAAAATTAGAACCACAGGGGTGCGATTTGCCATTTTCAAAGTACAGAGGGTGTTCATGCATTTTGAAAAGACCACAAGGGTCTTATTTGCATTTTACCCTTGTTTTTTATCAAAATTTGACGCTCCTCATCCCATCAATGTTCTCCATCTCTTCTTCTCAATCTACTCTCTCCCATCAACGTTGCTTCTCTTCCCCATCAAAGCCAAGCCAACGTTCTCCATCTTCTCTTCTCAATCTCCTTCTCTCTCTTCATCCATTCATCTTCTCATTCTACTACTCACGTCCCCCTTTTAGATTTTTTTCTTTCAAATTTGTTGCCTTAAGTTTTTAATCCATCTCAGATCTATAGTTATTGAAGCTTAAACTCATCGTTTATCTCAGATCTATCATCGTGGAAGCTTCAACTCATCGATTTATCTCAGATCTATCACCATGAAAGTTTTAACTCGCCAGATCTATCGTCATTCAAGCTTCATCTCGCCATTGGCCTCCCATTTTCTCGAATCATTTTCTCAGATAAATGGATTTGTTCACTGGTAAAAGAAAACCGAAACCGAAGCTAAAAAAAATGAAACCGGTGGAAACCGAAACCGAGATGCAAAAAGAGATGAACCGAACGGTTTGTTGATTTGTGAAACCGAGACCTTCGGTTTGGTCTCCCTTTTTACCTGAAACCAGACCGAACCGGACCGAGCACATCCCTATGTTTGAGTTAACATTTTTTTTAATTAGTTTTGACATTTGGGATTTTAATTAGTCTTTGATTAATTATTAATTTTTTTCTTAGGTGGAAATTAGTTTTAATTTTTTTTTCAAAAATGGTTTACTTTTCTCATATTGATCCTTAAAATCCTTAAAATTGAAGTACCGGAATAGGAAAAGTATCAAAATTTGAGGACTAAAAAACATTTTAAATCTAAAATATTATGTGATGTAGTTTAATTATTTATCCTTTATCAAAGTTTTAAATAAGATATATTGATCCATGTTTAATCAATTTAAATTTTAAGTACCATCTGAATTTTTTATTAGTTAGTCACATCATAATTAAGTTACGCTCTCCAGATTTTACTGGGAAATTTGGAAAATTAACCTCTAAAAATTCATTGTAAGGTTTGTTGATCCTCCCCTCACTTGTTTTATTTTATTGACCTTTTTAAAAAGTAAAAAATACATATTTACTCTTGAGCTTTAAAGTGAAAGTACATATCTAAGGAACTTGTATTATTTCATTATTATCTTACTCTTGCTTTATCCTCAACATTTTCTCTAAAGTTTTATTTTATATAAGTTTTACAAATACATACATGATATTTTAACGTTGCAACAGTACAATATTTTTTTTTTTGGATTAAGATTGGAATATTGGTATGAGATGAGAATTTTTTATCAATCTCGAATCCGAGATTATGCATCTTCGATTCGAGATTGGAATTTTGGTTCGAGATGATAATTTTTTACCAGTCTCAAATTAGAGATTATGCATCTTCGATTCGAGATTGAAATTTTATTCCGAGATCTCAGTTTGAGATCGCCTATTTTCGATTCGAGATTGGAATTTGAGTTCGAGATGATATTTTTTTACCAATCTCAAATTTGAGATTATGTATTTTCGATTCGAGATTGGAATTCTGATCCGAGATCTCGGTTTGAGAGCCTTTTTTTTTTTACTTTGAGATTGGAATTTTGGTTTGAGTATTGCCTATTTATGCTCATAGATTGAAATGTTTGTCCAACATCTTAAAAACAATATTAAACAAAAGAACATGTAAAAACAATGGAAAAAGGGGAAAATGGAAAAGATGAGGGAAGATAATAATAAAAAAACAGAGAGGGATGATATTTTTGAAATTTCATATGATAATGACATCATTATAAGGTCAATAAAATTTAATGAGTGAGGGGGAGGGTCAACAAACCTTAAGATAAATTTTAGAAGGTCAACTTTTCCAATTTCCCATTTTACACACTTGGTGTCAAAAATGAGTATTCCAGAAAATAAAAATAAAAATCGTGAGTTTGATTGGCTTTGGCTTTAAGTTGTTGTTTTTTTTAATAATATATAATTACGAGTGTTATTCATACTTGTATGGTTTAATAAATAACTAACCACGTATCTTTCATTATTACCTTTTGCTTTCTTAATATGATTTCGTTTCATCCGAAAAATTTGTAATATCTCAATACCTCCCGCTAAAAAATAAATAAAACTAATTTTTAATACTATAATAGTTTTTCATATTAGATATTACATCAAAAAGTGAGATGAATGGAGCGTCAAACCTTTAAAAAAGAACATTTATACCTAATCCGCTTAGTTGTTTTCAAATTGATTTTAGTTATAATAATTACACGTAGTTAAATAAAGGTAAAAATAATTCAGAATAACTCCATACCATAGTAGTATTGAAAATAAGGCAAAATACAAAAAATATCTCAATAGTTTTGGTCAAATGTAAACACACTTATGTAGTTTAAAAATGGATATTTATACCCCTTTAGTTTCAAAATTGTGCAAATTGACCCCTTCCCATTATGCCGTTAATTTTCTTTTGGTCATAACTTTTTCGTTTGAACCCCAATTTGAATGATTCAAGATGTTCTGGAATCCTTGTTTTGAGCTTTACATAATAGTCACTTAGAAGTCATCAGTATATAACAGAGTTATCATAATCAAAATATTAAATCAGGTTGAAGTCATAAACACTTTTATATAGTGATGATTTAGAAGTTTATGGTGAGTATAACATAGAGCTCCAAACGAAGATTCCAAAATATTTTGAATCATTCAAATCGTAGCGGGGAGGGGTTAATTTACACAATTTTAAAACTATAAGGGTATAAATATTCATTTTTAAATGTGTTTGCATTTAACCAAAACCACATAGATGCTTTTTATATTTTACCCTTGAAAATATTATTTTATTTTCTCCCCATAGATTATAACATATATTCATTCTTATAATTAAAGTATATCCTTGATAAATTAAAGGAAAAACCATAAGAAACATATGCTTTTGCAAAATATTAAACAACGCGGATATAAAAAATCATAACTAGTCTTTGGTAATATGATTTTACACTAATTATTTATGTTATATTTCACATCGCTTAAAAAGGTTGATTATCAATTATTCTTTTTTTCAAAATGGGTAGATTTTTACTTTTAATAGAGTTATTTTAAAAATAATATGATAAACATAAAACTATTATTTTCAAGTTTTAATCATTTTAAAATCATGAATATATGATACCCTCTTAAAAATTATTTTTTAAATTTATTTTCAAGTTTTTTCGACATTTGACCTGGAAAAAAAACAGTTAATAAATTCTTTAGGGATAATACGCTATAGCCCAAGTAGAGATCAAACTAAGAATAAAAAAAAAAGAGTAAATTAAACGCCTCCAAAACTTAACTAGTAGATTGCTTCATTTTTCATTTTCCAATTGACTCAATGGATATGTATTTTGTCCTCACAAAGATTCAAAACTTTAACAAAATAACGGAATTTAAGGAAATCCAGCAAATTGCTTCCTCTTTTGTCATCTTCATTGCACCAAACACAACACCTCTTTTTCTTTCTCATACAGATGTCAAAATTTGTATGATTATGAATTAAAAGCAAAAAGTCGTATATAACAACTACTTTTAAAAAATCGATATTGGAATTTTCAAAGATTTTAGTCAAAATTAGGTTAAATTATTGTTTGGATCTTACTTAACTTCATTTTAGTCCTCGAGTTATAATAGTTTTTTTCCCTTTCCAATAGTATTTTATGAATCAACATTATTAAAAATAACTAGAGTTATTACATAATAACATTTTTTTTTTATTCCTTGACCAAAGCAACTGTGAAACTCCATCTACACATGTACGTATGAAAAATTTAAAAACATCTTATAGATTTTTTCTTATTAACATTCTTTATCACAAAACCTCAGTTAAATTTTAATGAAACAATACCTAATTTGATTTAGTTTTAGTCATAATACAGAGATACTACTAGACAATTAAACAAATCATGTCATTTTTTACCATTGAATTATAACTTAATTTTAACAAGGATCATATTCAAAACTTGATAAAATTGAAGAAACGATAATAGAATTTTCAAAAATTAGAAGAGAAAGATAAAATTTGAAACAAATTATCGAGAGTAAAACAATATGTTAAACTAAAATTATTATTCAATTTGGATTGCACAATTCATCATAGCTTTTTAATCTAAAGTTGTGCACATTTCATGTGAAAATATGAAACGGGGAGAGCTAAGTATTTTAAAGCTATATTGGATTCACAAATCTCTATAAATATTACCTTAAAATAGCCGATTTAATTATATTATAGCAAAGGGGAACGAATCTTAAAGGGCAAACGTGAATCTGATCGAAGAGGGAAAGGATCCAATTGCTTGCTTTGGGATTTGCCATAACTCACGAGATGGATGGAAAGGACAAAATTTTCTCTCCAAACTCTCCTTTCACTCCCAAAAGACCCAAACCATTACTTGCTACTTGTTCATAGTCATACATTTCAAGCATCCATTTTTTAATATTCGAGTCGGTTTAGAAATTTTTCTGATACTCCCGTTATCAAAGATTTTCTATACTCCTCTCACTATTGATACACATCACATCTTTGTTACCGTTTACAAATAAATATTGAGGTCTATTTTTTTTAATTACTTCCACATGTCTTACTATAAATAGAACGAATATCTACAACAAGAGTACTAGAAATTTTCTCAAAAGTTTAAAATATAGTGAAGTAGGATTATTCTCTAGAGTTTAAACCTGAAATAGAAAAAACGATGGAAGTGATGATAAAAATATTATTAAAATAAAATAAAATTATAGATTAAAAACATAGTATAATCGAGATTAAATTTTGATTAAAGTTAAGAAGACTTTTCAAAGATATTGATTAAAAGAGAAATTTACTTGTCAAACTTACAATGACCCAAAGATTCTCTCACATTAGAAAAGTTTAAAAAGAGAGTTACAAGTCCACTAACACACAAGAAGAAGCTTCCTTGCCTAAAACACAAGGCTCAAGCTCAAATCACTAAATATTCCTTGCTCAATTCCATCAAATTGGCACTTTTTTTCTTCTTCCAAATCCTTATATTTTCATTCTCATACCTCTTTTCTATAATGAAACTACCCCCACCCTCACCCATTTCTCCTTTTGCAGTGAATAATGGCTGCAATAACCAATACAGCAACTCCTCCAAAAAGTTGCTCCCAAACAATAAGACTTCCCTCTACCACCTTGCCTAATAGGGTCTCATGTCTATTTCAACCAAGCAAGACCAATGAATTAGAATATGGCATGTGTACAAAAAGGAACACAAATAACAGATTGTCCAATGACTTCGTGCCGTTCTGCTTAACGGATAATTCGATCTTCGGATCGAGTTCGAGTTCAAATTCTGCATCTGACATGATCACGAGCTTCTATAGATGCATCAATGAAAAGAATTTGGAGGAACTTAAAAATCATATATCAGAAGATTGCCTCATTGAGGACTCCTTGTTCATTACACCATTTAAAGGGAAGAAGGTAAAATGCCCAATCTGATTCCAATTATACTACTTTGAAATTTGAATACAAAGCAGAAGCCTGTTTTTTTCCCAAGTCCACACATAATCTTTCTGCAGGAAGCTATGGGGTTCTTTAAAGAATTAACACAAAGCATGGGTCAGCATGTGAAGTTCAGAATTGTAAATGTCTATGAAGGAGGCACAGACGGTGCAGGAGCAATCTGGCATTTAGGTATGTCTATCAGTCATTCTTAATCATCACGGGGTTCCATCTCAACAGCAATTAACAATGATAAGACAGTCTTATAAATCTTATTAGGTCGCTTCATATTCCTATATTGAATCCTTTACATGCCCCATCCTTAAGATGCTAACTTTTTTTTTCTCATTATTCTTGAGCCGGATGCTCGTTGATACCATCTTAATAATCATGGAATTTTCATCTCGAAACTAATTAATAATGAGAGGACTAACATAACCCATAGTCTTATAAACCTTGTTAGGTCCCTTCTATTTCCGAGGGGGATCCATAACCATCATTGATTATCTCGACTTTATTTTCTATTCGCTAGTGATTATAAATTGACAAGCCTATTATACTGTATGGCAGTATGGAAGGAGATTGAGATCCCCTTCACCAAGGGCTGCACTTTCATCCACATCACAAAAGGAGAAAGAAAAACTATCCAGTTAATCACCAACAAATCTAATGCTTGATCCTTTAGTTCTATTGAAAAAAAAGAAGTAAAATCTCTCTGATTTTTATTTTATTTTTTGTTGTTGCAGGAAAGCACAAATTATAATTGAACCACATGTCAAAGCAGGACATTTAATACTGGTAACTACACAAGCTACTATTTATACATAAATTTCAAATCATTCAACATGAAAATGGTTTTGATGATCATCGAATTCAAAATCGAAGCGAACTTTATGTACCGATTATTAATTCCAGACACTGCTGAGGTTTGTGACTTTGTTACTCGCTAAATTTCCGGCAATTCCTGAATGTAAGTCGATTTTGAACACAATGTATCTATGCAAGTAAAAGCTTTATATTACAAACTGAAAATACATGGAAAGTGTCTCTTGCAGGGTTCCTAAAAGCTTCTCAACTACGTTGGATAAAGTGGATATCAAAGATCTGTTTAATACTCTTCAAATGTTTCATGGCCAACTTTCTGATGAGCTATCTAGCCATTGCACGTTTCGTTGCTTATCTATCGAAGCTTGTCATCGGAATTTTAAAGTACGTATCGAATTTTTTTTAAGTAAACGATACATCATTAAATATGTACAAAGATCTCTCTATCTTTTTATTCACAATTTCCATTATGATTAGAACATGCTTCCATTAATGAGAAAAAAACCAATGGGCCAAGAAGGGGTGGGAGAGGTGGAGGCTTACTGAATGCTACATTAATTGGGTGTGATTTCTCTTTGGTAACCAAAGCTCCTTCCTCATAAACATTCTTTCCTCCATGCTTTTGTGTTGATGAGGTCAATCTACCTGATCACATTACAGTTCAACAATCGTTTCGTGTCACGAAATCGTAATAAGAAAAGAAAACCGCAAGACTACGGTTCCGTTTGATAACAATTTTGTCTTTAAAAACTTAAACTGGAGCATTAACAATTCCTTCATCTTTGTTTTCCCATTTTTTTAAAAACTCTTTTGAAATCTTTTCTAAATTTAAAAAGTAAAAACATGATTTAGAATGTTGCTTTTTTTTTTTATCAGATAGGATTTCAAAAAAAAAAATTTTAATAAATTGTTGCAAATCACACCCCGTGGTTTAAAAATAATTTTCAAGACTATAGTGGTACGTAAAATTGTAAAAACACATCACACTTTTAGTTTTAACGGTAACAGGACACATGCTTATACTATGTCTAATAATTCACGTTGTTAACAAGGTGTAAAATATACCATTCATACTCATCCATTAAAATTTTCAATTTTTTTTAATGGAATCAGAATAAGTGACATAAGTTAAATAAAGAGAAATTTTATTGGGTAGCAATTTTTTATGCAATATTTGTAAAAATATCAACTCAAAAAAGTATTTATAAATATAACAATTTTTATCATGTTTATCAACGATAAACACTGATTTATGTGTTTATCAGTGATAAACATAGTGTAAAAATATGTAATTCAATGTTTATCACTATTAAACCTGATCAAAATTTGCTATATTTGCAAATATATTTTTCTAGCTTTTATTTTTAAAAATATTACTAAAAAAATTGCTAGATTTACAAATGCCCCTTAAATAAACAAATACATGTCACAATTTCGTTAAAGTTAATCGGTAATTAGGTGAGTTTTGTAATTAGACAAACCACAAGGGAACATTAAAAAAGATTTTTAAACCACAAATGTGTAATTAGTAAATCAAGTAAACTATAGGAGTGTGATTTGTAATTATTCCTAAAGAAAGTAGATTATAAAACAAAGAAATCGTAAATAAATGAGCTTAATTTTTAAATACAGAAGACATAAACGAAAAACACGGAAATAAAGGTAAAGAGTAAGAGCCTACCCCATGATCCTTTAAAGAGGGTAGCTCAGCTTAGATATATTTCTTACGGTCAACAAAGCAGCTATACCACGCATATATATTTCAATCTGATAAGAAGCAAAAAGAAAGAGATCATCATTTTCAGAAAACATAAAATTTGAATCAAATTAAACAAAATTAACATCAAAATGGAACAAACTTAAAGTGTGAGAAAAAAAAAACAATCGAAATGTTATGTAAATTAACACCAATTATAAAACCGAATCTTGAAAAGAAGAATAATAAATAAATAGATTAAGATATGGGATTAGTAAAATGAAGAGATTAAGAATTAAAATATATAAGGAATGGAAAATGAGTAAAACTAATGAAGAGAGTGTCCGTACTCTCTCTACAAGCAGCGGAAAAAAAAAAAACACAACGTTTGCGGTGTCGGAAGTGGCAGAGAAATAAGAGAATTGAAATTTCTGAAGGTTTTGAAAGTCTGAAGAACTTTCGGGAACTTTCACGGTCCAAATTACGTGGCAGAATGAATGGGCTTAACATAGTCTGCCCACAACAAATAGCCCGTTTGGTTTCGGCTTAACAATAAGGAGTATCTTTTCAAAACTACCCTTTAAATTAAAAGTAAATACCCTAAAAAATATACTTTTTTTCAAAACTACCCTTCAAATTAAAGTAGTATCTTTTCTACCCTACTTAAAACGTAAAATTTTTGAAAAACCCAAAAATATTATTTGAACGGTTACAATGATACAATTTAATATTTTTTTTTTTTTAAAAAAATTCTAACAAATAAATTTAAATGATAGTAATTGTCATCTCAATTGATTAAGATTGTGTCCTGAAAGCCACACGATGTGAAAAAAATCTAAAATTTTAATATATAAATTAACTCTCCTCTTACTCGGGCTTTATTTTAGTAATTATAGAAATAGATTCTAATTTTTAAGTTACATTAGACTAAAATAAACAAACTTTATGGATTACTAAATTTTATTTTATTTTTATGTTGAAAGGATTAAAAATTAAAAAAGCAATATTTTTATGGAAAATAATTAGATTAAGCATTAGATAAACTTATTGATGTCTAAAATGATTGTAAGCCATAAAATATAATGGAAAGGTTTTTTTTAAAAAAAATTAAAAGAAACATAGTTTTGATATAGTAGAAATATTGTATGAAGAATATAAGAAGATGAAGAGATAAAGTCTTACCTACACAATTATTTTCTAAAACGAGAAGAAATTGAGTTCGAAGAGAGATTTATTAGAACAGGAAGTCTAGAGAGTAATTAGTACGAGAAAGTGGTTTTGAAAGTCAGAAAATAGAATCTTAACAGTTATAGATATCTACAAACATTATAATTGTAAAAGTATATTATTCTAAGATTTTGTAATTAAAAAGAGTAATTTTGATAGATTAGTAATCTAGGGGTTAGTATTAATAATATAAATACAAAATAAGGTAGTTGAGAAAATTTGTCTAACAATAAACTTGTTTTTAAGTTTTTTTTTTTTTTTTGAGCGGCAACTTGTTTTTAAGTTAGGATGATTACAATATTTTTAAATATAATATTAAAAAAACAAATCATCAGGTAATGATTTATACCAAGAACGAAATTGTCTTTTTCAAAGACAACTTATGAGTTATGACATAAGTTACTCCAATCTCATATTGTGACAAGTGGTAATTGGCCATATTAAATATGTCTAAATCCACCTAAGATCTATAGAAAAATTTATAAAGAGAGAGGTCATTCACAGAGAGGGATTTTGAGAAAAAAAAAATGAAAACTTTATGAAGACTGTTTTGGAAATTAATATTTCAATAAAATTATCTCATAAATAAGTCAATCGACCATCACATTAACATTTATATTTGTAAGAAAATCTTTTATATTTATAATAAAAAATTGATAGCTGTCAAAACCAACAAAATTTAATAATAAATACTTGCTTCGATGATTAACTTGTAGTAATGGAAACAAGGTCGAACTTACAAAAACCGGTAAACTAATTTAATGTTATCAAAAAGGGGAGATTTTGAAATAATAAAAGAATGAAAATAACTAAAAGATGTAAATTGATTTGAGAAGGTTTTCAACTAAAGATGTAATCTCCGTTATAGTTTACTTAACTCGATAATTGATAAAAGCATAAATCCTAATTCAACTCTAACAACAAGTGTCATTCTTTAGTTTCTCGATAGCCAAAGATACGATCTAATGACTATTTTCCTAATTAATGGATAACCATAGATTACGATAATAAGATTTAACTCATTAACATCATTAAGAAGAAAAGAACTCAATTCTAACTAACAAACACGGTACGATCGATTCGTTTAAGTTAGATCACAATTCCTCATAACAAAAATTAATAAGTTTCCTAATCAATTCATGCTATTTCATCACAAAGATTAGAACAATCAAACAATTAAGGATTTAAATGTTCCAATTCACTAATTATCAAACTAATACTTGAGCCAAGGATCCTATTTGAACAAACATCCAATTGATAATAGATATGCAAAGAGAAATCACCAATAGAGAGAATTAGAAAACAAACAATTAAGAACGGATCTCACGAATTATCAATAAACCAAACTTCGATTTCATCTCTAGTTGGAATGAAGAGTTTAGCTAGACATAATTGTAAAGAAAATAACTAAGAAAAGTTCTAAAAATTGAAAGGAGGCTGCTCTAAAAACTAATGTAAACTGAAATATTTATAAGCAGAAATCGCCCTCGTCGCCGCAGCGATGGCAGAGATTATACGTTGAAGATTCATAGATAGGGCTCTGTCACCGCGGCGATGGTGTGCTCGTCGCCGCGACAGACTAAAATTCCATAAAAGTCTTCCTTTTCAAAGCTTTTCAATTGATTGATTCCTATTAACTTGAATTTATCTGTTAACAAGGAAACCAATTAAATCGATTAAAAAAATCTTGGAACTAAGCATTTTAGGGATAAAACATTCAAATTAAAAGACATTAAAAACTAGTAATCAAGAATCAGATAATTATTATAATTCGAGATTGTGGTATTAATATATGAGTACAAATTTATTTTCTCTCACATTTATTTAAACTTCCAACAAATTTTGTGTGAAGACTTTATCCTTAAAATACAATTATGGTTTTAGGATTACACATATTTGTCTTGTCTTCACCTTTTTGGATTAAAAACAGTTTAAAAATGGAATAGGTCTTTCCTTTTGACTTTTATCTCTTTTCTATTTTATAACGAATATAATTTTAAGGGCAAATTGCAAATTTACCCCCTGTAGTATTCGATTTGATCAATTTCACCCCTTATATTTTAATTTGTCAATTTTACCCCTAAAGTATTCATAGTGTTGCAAATCTATCTTCTGTTAGATTTTCTGTTTCCTAACGTTAAACAAATAATCAAATGGTTAGTTACAATCTTATAGTTAGTTATAAAATTAAAAAAAAAAACAAACACTCACGTGGGAAAATCTTCTTTTCTCTCTGCCGTCCATTTTACAAACTTATTTTACAAACCTCTTCAAACCTTCACCTTAAGTCCTTTACTGACATTTTTATGAGAGCCAGATATATTCAGTTTTTTTTTTGGGAGGAAGGGGGGGGGGGGTCTGTAGCTTTTTTTGTGTTTGGGTCTGTGCTATTATAACAAATAATTTTAAAAAAAATCACACAGTAAAAAAAACACCTAATAGCATAAATATAAAAAATTAGAAACAAAAATAAGAATTGATATATTGCAATTGAAAACATTCCAATATAACTACTGTTAGGAATGGTGTCCTAGAACTTGTAATTATTTAATAATAATAATTTATTAAGAATAAATTAAATAAATAAACATAAGTTCTTTATATAATCTAGATTGATTCAATTAACGATATTAGGAATATATGGAAATATATAAATATCAAAACATTCAAATAGTAAACCCTAAGTTACTCTTATGAAATCACGACTTAGTATGTGGGTCATACAAGAGGATTAAAGTCGAGATGAGTAACTTAAATATGTCTACAGTAAAAGGATAACGTTTGGGAACCTTATCCAGGTAACACTGTTGATAGCTTCGCATTTTGTTTATAGACAAATGATCCAATCTTGATCGTTCATGTGGGTGACATGAAATGGAAGTATCATATGCAATGTTGATTGTATAAGACAGGACCACGATGTTCGATCAAATTTCTCCTTAGTACCGTTTACGAGAATTGATCGAATATCAAACTAAGTTTATCAACCGTGATAGATCTCAATCCTGAGTGAAATGCGGACTCCTATTTGTGGAGTTATGTTCTTTGATTCACATAGTTGAGAGCGATCTGTAAGAACGCTCAATACACTCCTGTTTTGGGAACATGACTAGATAAGTAGCTGGGAACTCATTTTCACGAGATGGAATTCATAACTTTCCTATAAATTAACGGTATCAGTGCGATACCTAAACATTTTAGGAACTTTAGGAAACTCCTTGATGTCTCGATTCGAGACATGAACAAGTGACGTCACGACTTCTATTGATCACAGAAGTATCTTATCTCTAGTTCGACTAAAGATAAAGTTCATTGGAGAATCAGCGGGAACACAAGGATAAAGCGGTAATTACAGGGGCAAAACGGTAAATTTATCCTTTGTAATTATGAGGGTTCCACGTGAAGGATAATATCACGGATATAAATAAATGATAAACTAAATGGACATAACTCATCTATAGTGAGGGGAGTTCAGCTATGAATCTATAGTGGAATTATTCATAGTTAGATAATAAGTAATTAACTGATTATGTGTTAATCACTTAATTGACTAATTATTAAGCCCATGATCTATAGGTCCATCAGGTCCCTATGCTAGCCCAAATATCGTAGTCGCGAAATCAAGTAGAAGAAATGGAAATTTTAAGTAAAGTGAATTACTTAAAATAGGCAATATTAATTGTTTAAATATTGAGTATATTTAAGCGGTAATTAATATAAACATTATTAATTGTTTAAATAATGAGTTTATTTAAACATGAAATTAATAATGAAATATTATTAATTAGATATTATTAATTATTTAAATATTGAGTATATTTAAATGGTAATTAATAATTTGAAATTAATTGACAATTATTAATTGTTTAAATAATTATATTTAAACGGAAATTAGTAATTAAAATTAATTAATTAATAATAAAATATTATCAAATAAAATTATTAATTAAATAATGAGTTTATTTAATGGAAATTAATAATTAAAATATTCATTATTAATTATTTAAATAATGAAAATTATTTAAATGGAAATTAATAATTAAATATAATTTGATAATATTTAGTCGGGAGAAAATATTAATATTATTAATTGTTTAAATAAAATATTTTATTTAAATGGTAATTAATAAATAAATTAATTAAGTTGGACTTATTAATTTAAGAGAGAATTTCTAGCCCAATTGGATTAATGAACCCAATTGGAATTGGCCCAAAATAATTAATTAAATAAATTAGAATTATTTATTAATTAATATATGCAATTTTCGGCCATATGATGTATTTTGGGAAGAGATAATTGTTTGAATTATATCCTAAAATAATTACATAGATTTATTTACCCAAGATAAATAAAATAAAAGAAAAGAAAATAATCTCTTATTTATCTATGCATTTTCGAAATTGCAAGATAAAAAGAAGAGATAATATTTTTTCTTTTTGTATTTATCTCTATAGATTAATCCTAATGTGATTAGGATTCCTATTTTCCTATAAATAGGAGGGTTGGGTCATTCATAAATCACACAATTCAATTCTTTGGAAATTGAAAAATCTCTCTTCCTCCCTTCTCCCTCCCTTGGCCGATTTTCTCATAGTATTGGGAAGAAAAATATTTTTTTCTTCTTCCCAATTTCTTCTAAAGTTCGATCCCACAATCGAATTTCGTTTGATCGATCGGGATATAGCGTAGAAGATCTGGTGTTGCTGAGGATTTGAAGCTGTAAAGAAACCTCCAACCGATTCTCCATTATTCAGTCAATGTAAGTTCCGGTTTTTAATTTTCGAATATATAAGCATGAATCTACATGTTTTATCACAAATTGCATTATGTTAATAGATCCGTTATTAAATGTTAATAAGTTTACTAAACAAAATTCCGCTAATTTAGTAAATCATCCCTTCAACTACCTCCCACAAAAAAATCCATGTTCATTCACCACACTACATCTCATAAAAATCTCCAAAAAATTTTGTTCATGCACCACAACTACCGCACACAAAAATCCATCACAATATAGTTCAAAAAACCATCAAAATACTACCTATATCATAATTATGGAATGCTTGTGTTCAATCAAAACAGAGAAAAAAAAAGCCAGCATTCATCATAAACATGGCATGTCGATTGAACTTCACAATTGGGGACGAAGTCAGGCTAGTGAACATGGTGTCCTTCTAAAAGTTGATCCATCCATTGGAGCATTTTTTCTCCGAATCGAGACAATAAACAATTTAATTAAGTGAAAAAAACCACATATAAAATAAATAAAAAAACACAAAAAGATAAGTACTACTTGTAAGTTTCAAACACGCCCTCTCAAGTCTTTTTTCCATGACTTCTACATGATCTAATGTTATGCCCTTCTTTGTTACACCCGATGCACTTCATGACTAAAAGCTTCCTACTTACTTTGTTGGGATTTTTAGACTCATTTGGATCCCTTCTTCTTAGTCTCTTTGGTCTCCCAGGTTGACTCTTAAATTTTGGGGGAAGTATGGCATCCATTGATGTAATTGGCCACATCTCCATCCCATTGGTTGGTTCGATGTAAAACGAGTATGAACCAAAAAATGTTTCCCTATAGAAATATCTATGAACATAGTTCTCAGATTCTCTTCGCATAAACCAAATACTGGAAATTGCATGTGGACAAGGGATCCCAGATATCTCCCAACTAAAGCATGAACAAGTGTGCTTGTTAAGGTCAACAATATATTGTTCTCTCCCATTTGCAACCTCAAACCTTTCTTCACCCGAGACCAATGTACACCAATTTCTGGACTTCATCTCACTGTCCCTTAATTTCATTTGAATTGCAGGAGTAATGAGGTTGTTTGACTTCTCCATGAAATGTCTTTTCTTATGCACTCTTTCCATTAAGCTCCTTCTAATTGATTCCATCATGGATATAATCGGTTTGCTCCTAGCTTTCATAATATAATTATTAAAACTCTCACACAAGTTGTTCGAAAGCCAATCACATTTAGAGTGAGATTTAAAGGCATGGACAGACCAATGTTTGGGAGGCAAAGCTCTCAACCGGTCATGGGTCGCTTTATCAACCATCATCAAATTCTTCATTTCCTTTTCAAATGCAGCTTGTGTCGTTGCTTTGGCAAGGATCCACAAAGAATCACTATACAATTTTCCTTTGAAACGTTTTTTCATATTAGCATGTAAATGCCTTACACAAAACCGATGCTCGGCAGTTGGTGCGACATGCTCCATTGCAGGAACGAGTCCCTAAACATTCAAATAAATAAAACAGATTAAAATATAAGCATAAACAAAAAAACTTGCTTATATATAACTGAAATAAAATATTAATTTATAAATTACCTTTTGTCCGCTGGTTATGAACACCCACCCATGCCGCTCCACAGGCCCTATATCATCAAGTAGTTGCTCTAAAAACCACACCCACGACTCCTTTGATTCAACATCAACTAGAGCATATGCAATAGGAAAAATACCATCATTCCCATCAATTCCCACGCTCCGAGAGTAATTGTCCGCGAGTTACACCCTTCAAATGACACCCATCAAGACATATTATAGGTCTACACCCGTTAAGAAACCTTTTTTACATGCGCTCAAACACATGTACATCATCCTAAAAACGGGTTCCATGTCTAATTGTGGTCTATCAACATTTAACACACATGTACTTCCTGGATTGCTCCTCCTCACCTCCTCACAATAATCCCATAATTTAGCATATTGTTCTTTGTTTGTGCCTTCAAGGATTTTTTGGGCAATTTTCTTGGCCCTATAAGCTTTATGTCGTGAGATGATAATCTTGAAATCCCTCCTAACTTCATCAACAATTCCCTTCCAATCCCAGTCAAAATTACTCTTGAATTTATCAAAATATGTCCGAGCAATCCATTTAGATGTTGCATGTTTGTTTGTGGTCTTCCTAGAACATGTGTGCGTGTTATACAATGTCTTGATTTGAAATGTTTTCTCTCCTTGCTTCTTCGAGACATACATTTTCCACCTGGACAACCGGGATGACATTTCACTATCACCTTCGCCTCTTCATTTTTCACATATGTCAAGTCATGACCATTCTTGATAGAATAATCACTAATCGCTTTCCTCACCTTTGTTAGTGTCCCAAATTCATTCCCCAATTCAAATTTGTCTCCCTTCAACATGTCATGGTTTAATTGAGGATATTTAATACTTGTTACCTCTTCATCATCAGAACAAATAGGAGAATGTAGATGGTTATTGGTACCACAATCGAACAACCTTCCTCTCCAGTCCTCAAACACAAAGTTCATCTCTCTAATTTTAGCCAAAAATTCTTCATCAATTTCATCTTCTATTCTATCCTCTAATTCACATTCACCTTCTATTTCATCCACATTAGCTTCATACAAAAAATCCTCGTCAAATCCATCATCTAATTCACCTCCACCTTTTATTTCATCAACATGCTCCACATATATATGAATAATTTTAGTGGAATTAATTAACTTCAACATGTCCAATATATCATTATCGGACCATATTAACCTTAACCTCTATCAAGGTCCATTCCTGGTGTTAGAAAATGTAGCTTAGACCATGGAATGATTTTGTACTCCTTAACCATGGACTCTAACTCAGGGATTGACATCTTATCACTACTACAATTATCAAAGATAGTCTCTTCCCCATCAATATAAAGAGTTTTTCCATCACAACACTTAAATTGACCCCCATGATGAATATACATAGTGAAAATTATATCATCCATCTGAAAAATTGAGAGACATATGGATTAACAGAAAATTGAACTTTACATAATGAAAATTACATGTAGAAAATAACAAACATAGAAAAAAATTCAAACATCAATCACCAATGAAGAAGGTTTCATTGCACAAAATGAAAAAAATCTATTTTTTTTAGAGAAAAACTAGATAAACTGAAGGTACCCATTTTTTTTCCTTGTTATCCTAAACTTTGGATAAGAAGAAACAATCATCTCACTTGCAAAAAAACAACAAACAAAGAGAACAAATAATGGAGTCTGCCTCTGGATTAACTTGATGCATATATCTATAGATGATAAATCTCCAATAAAACCATTAATAGCATCCTTGAATAAAAGAGGAGAATATAAAAAAAATATAAAAGAATATTATGAAATTCTATAGACTAAAAAACGTAGAATGAAAGATTAGATAAAATAAAATTTGATATATTCTTCATCCAAAAATGGTAAGTGAAAAGGGGCGATATTTTTTTTCCAATTCCTCACCTTTGCGATTTTCACCTTGAAACTGAAATAGATCAGCAAGTTTTTTTTCCAAAGATTTCGTTACTCAAATAAAACGAACAGATCGATTATTGTTCGTGCGATTTTTCTCTCCAACAAAAGCTCTTGTTCTTGTGATTTTTCCACTCCAAAAGAACCCTAATATTTTTTAAGATGAAACCATTCTGCCTCAAAAGGTCTTCAATAAGAAAATGAGAATGATGAAGAGAAGTCGAGAGGGTTTCAACATTATTTTTAGACTTTTGACATTTGTTTTCACACGTATAAGAAGTCACGTGAGTCTCTGTTTAACATTTGGAAACGGAAAATTTAACAGAAGATAGATTTGCAACACTATGAATACTTTATGGGTAAAATTGATCAAATTAAAAGATAAGGGGTGAAATTGATCAAATCGAATACTACAGAGGGTAAATTTGCAATTTGCCCTAATTTTAACTATTATTATTTTGAAGATGACTCATGTAAGCATTATCCAATTTTTGTTTCCACGTGTGTTTTAAAAAATGCTAATTTTGTATATAAAAAATTGTTGACATAATTTCTGATAATATATAATTATTATGGCTATTTGTATACCATTTTATTAAAATCAAAGCTATTATTATGTGTATCAAACCGAAGTGAAGAATTTGGACTTTTTTTAAACAGAGGACATGTAGTTTAAGAATATACGATATTTCGGTGAAGAAAAAGACCGGCAGAAAACACGTAGAGGTGTTGGCTTCTATTGCTTACACGTCTCCTTTTTTTTAAAAAAAAGCAAGTCCAACGTTTAAACACTTCACTCATCAATTGCTTACACGTCTTTCTTTCCCTATTTGCCCCCCCAAGTCTTTTTATTCCCCTTTTAAATTAAACCAATACTTTTCTACTATAATTACGCTTTTTTTTTAAAAAAAAAAAGTCATTTGAAGCAAGAGAATTAACTTTATTTTTTATATATATATAATTATTAATATTTTTTTATAACTTTTATTTGAAACTTTCTTTTCTTTATCAAAAAATAAATAAATAAATAGAAGTAGAAGATTCCAATCATCTGTGAAAACATCAAATCCTTTAATTGTCTCTACAAGATGCTTATTGAAAAATTATAACTATTAGTTTGACATATTATTATTTTGATATATAATTAAATATAATTACGTGTTAAGAGAAATTAAATATATTTAATAAATGTCACCTCATATTTTAAATACAATTAAGTGTCATATTTTAAATACAATTAAGTGAACATATGGGTAATTAAAATAGAACTTATAGATAAATATAAAAAAGTCTTTTCTTCTTATTTGACTTTTTTAGGTAGACAAATGAATTATAAAACCAATAAAAAGTTTTCACTTTATGTAGAATTGAACACACATATAAAGTAATATCATCACACATATAAAGTAATAACATCACATATACCTTGTCAAATCAGATTTTAGTTAGTATAATTAATGAAAGGCGAAACATTCATTTCAAAGACCCATTTTAACAATTTTTCTAACTCTCTTATTTAATAACATGTCTAAAATTTGAAAACAATAACTAAACATTTCTCAAAAACAAAGGATTAAATTTCACTAGCTATTTCATACATAAAACCAGTGGTAATGGTGTCAACTCAACATATCTCAATATTACACGTGATCCAAAATTTGTCTATTAGAAGGTTATAAATGTAGATCATATAGTATGTGTTTGAGTTTCATATAGTTGGTATTTAAATTTTATATTAATAAAATTCTTTTTAACAATTTAATAAATTCACATTTTCAGTAATTTAAATTATATATGTAAAACAACCAAACAGGGAAATGTTAAGCTATCAAATAACTATTTAATTTACATTTGATTATGAATATAATATATCAATCAATAACGAAATTTCTTCTAAAAGAATGGAATGTTGACAATCATTTTATAAATTAATAATTGTATGAAAGAATCGGAGTCAATGCTTGGAGACTTTGGTTCTTCTTTGGATTTCCTTTTGCAGCACCTCCTCGCCGCCCACCTTTTCCAATTCCTGTCACGTCAACGGCGGTGTTTTGATTTAATTTATTTTATGTTTTAAATTAAAATGTTGGCGAGATGAAATGACATTACTAACCTCAGGTCCAAGAAACAATCCGTACGGGACGCCCTTGAATTTGTCCGTATGATGTAGCTGTCCAAAAATATAAATTAACTAAAATCCATGATAAATAAAAATATTATTGAATTTATTAAAATTTGAGAGAATAAAAATTAAACATTATTTTAACTAAAGTAAAAAAGTCAGGAAGGCAATGGAATTTTACATGATGGGCAGAAGCGACACGTCGTAAGTAAGGGACATCGGCTATGGGGCCCACTGGAAATCGACGGTGTACGAGACCGTCGTGCACGAACATGTAGGCAATTCCAAACACCGTAATTCCCAAACCCTGCCAATAAAAATTACTATTATTATGTAATAAAAAAAAAATTACTATTACTATTATTATTTATTATTCGAGAAAATCAAATGTTAGTAACCTAACAACACAACAACGGAGAATTTTATAGTACAATAGGCATGTGGATATGTTACTTGTTAATAAATGGGACAATTCATTTTCTGTGATTCATAATAATTCCACGTGATCTATTAAAACACCAACACGCAATATTATTTAATTTCTGATGGTGAATATATAAGCCTTCAAAAGAAAAATATATAAATTAAATTAGAGTAGTGGTACTATTGATACCGTTTATCCGCGTAAAATTGATGTATTATAAAGAAAAACCTCTGGTACTATATAATATTAAAAAAAAAACTCCTTATTTTCACATTTGTATTATTTTTATGGTTCACTTCATTTATATTATGTTGAATAAAATATATTTACTTCAATATAGATACGAGACATATATAAACAAAGGGAAAATACTTGGATGTACCAAGCCAATTAGGTGACAAAATTTGGAAGCACTCGAGCATGCATCCCCTATTGGGTTTAAATTGAAAAAAAAAATATTCGATTAATGTGGATGCATGTTTGGGTGCTCATTTAGGGGTCGTTTGGGTTGTTAAGCAGGACGTTGTTAAATAGGGAGTTGTTAAGCAATGAGTTGTTAACACTGGTAACCAAATGATCCCTTAAACTTTCTTCTTTCTTTTCCTACTTGATTGCATCTAATAAGTTTACTGCAGTCAAATATTATTAAGGGGCGGTTCCACAGCGGTATTATTCTAACATAGAAAAAAAAAGAGACGTACGGCACCGAAACAGAGGCAAGGAAGGAAGCCATCATTGAAGAAACCAAATGAAAGCAGAGCAATTGCTGGCAATGCGTTGATTATCGCAAATACATCGTTTAGTTCAAATGCTCCATTCCTCGGCCTGTGATGAGACTGTTTTAATTAACAACAACAATAACAATTAATTTATAGCTTTAAAAAACGTATGATTTAATTTAATTTAATACACACGTGCCTCGTGCATATTCCATAGCGAACCATGCCATAGCTCTTTATGTGCCCATCTTCCCCATAATTCCATCCCCACCTGAAAAATCATTCAAATTAATTTCAAACACCGTTTCTATAGTTTGTATAATATCTAGACGTGTCTCATTTCTATCCGATAAAATAAATGAATGAGAATAATATATTTATTTAGAAGGAGAACAAAAACTGACATATTTTATTTATTACCAACGAAAATATTTTATAAAAGTAAAAAAATTGACCAGAAATTGAAGAAAGAAAATGGAGAGATCTGTTATTTTATTTGTACTCACTGCAGCACCAACTGAGAGAGCCAAAGTTCCAAACATCTCCAAAACTGGAAACTCTGCGCCCTGTTTGGATGAAAAACAGATTATATTATTCAATACCACAACCCATTTTCTTCTTATTATTTTTTTGTAAAAAAAAAAGGGAAAGGAAAAATTACCCCAATATTGCAGGAAAATCGATAGTAAACAGCAATAGCGGCCATTGAAGTAATCCCAAAACTAGACATAACAGCAGCCATAAGATAAGCATTTCTTTCTGATTTCTTTCTGCTCATTTTCTCAACATCGTTTGGAATGATCAAAGTCGGATTATCAGTTTCAATTTCGCTGATAATAACCTCTCTTTTATTCTTCAAACAACGCCTTTGGAGAGGGTTTGTAAAAACAAGAAGTGGGATTTTATCGGAGATGGGTTTTTTAGTGTGAAAGAATTTCGGTCGGAAATGATATGTTATGGCACTGGTAATGGCCGAGATATCGGTAGCCATGAACGCCGGCGAACTCAAAGCTTGGAGAAAGAGATGTCAAGAAATGAAGACTTGGATGCCTATAAAAATAGGTGTTGGATTATGAATATGATTAAGGTGTGTGGTGTATTTACCAAATTCACCTTGTACTACTTGGCAACAAATATTTATTTAAAGTAAAATTGGATTGGAATATCATAATAACGGTAGAAATTGACTCACTTTTGTTTTGATATAGATATTCTATACAAAACTCCATAAGTCTAAGCAGAATTTCTCAATTCCCTTATAATTGAGTGTATAAAATTTTATACACTTCAATAACAATGTGTGGGATAATGCTAAAAAAAAAAAGGGTTTATAAAAAAAAACGAGAAAAATGATTGGTTAGGGTAGAGTGGAGTCACTTTTAATTTAAAAGAGATAGTTCAGAAATATATTTATTCTGATTAAGAGGATTCAGGTCTTTAGCGGGTCTATTAATAGAGATCAATCGTTATCATATTTTTACATACTGATTATTGAAATATCAGAACTTTTTTAAAATGATTCAAATAGTATAATTATATTTCTGAACAAATGCATTAAAAATAATAATGAAAACAATCAAATAGTTCAATATATTATTGAACTTAAACTTAAAAAGTGAAAAACAAACAAATTCATTGAAAATACCCATGAAAAAAAAAACAAATTATTAGTTCAATAATTTATTGAACTATAATTATGTTATTTGAGTAATTTTTAAAAAGCCCTGACATTTTAGTAATTAGTATGCAAATTTATGCTATTTGAGACAAATTCTATTTATTTCGGTCTAATTTTAGGAAATACCCCCCTCACTATATTTGAGATATATATAGAGCTATTATCACATATACCCAATATCGAGTCTCAGTTTTCAAAAAAACCACAAACATTGAAAAATATCAAAATTACCCAACACATAATTAACCCATAATTTTTTTATGAAAATTTGATTATAATTGTTATATTATTTTTGTAAATTTATATTATTGATATAAATTTAATACTAGAATTTACATTACTGATAAATTATTGTTGTAAAATTACATCAATGCTATATCATTAAATTAATAGAATATATAAAAATGGGTAAATCTGATATAAACATGAAAGTGTGGCATATGTGAAAACAAAACTCAAAAGTTGGCTACCACACATAATTTTCCATATATATATATATATATAATCGGTACCTATATATTAAAGTTGAAGGTATTCCTCAATTTAATGTAATATAAAAAAAAAGTCATGAAATCTTGGAAATAAAAAAATCTATTTTTCAGAGATGTATATAGCTAGTCTTTATTATGACTTTCGCGAGTCTAATTTAATAATATAAGGAGGTAATTTGAAAAATTAAATTTTTATAGATCCAATTTTAACATTTTATAAAATTTAGAGGGTCAATTACACAAATTAATAGTTTAAGGTGTTACTATTATGTCCCATTCATGGGTGGTTTATGTAATTTTTTTAATTAAAAAATAGTAGTGTAACAATCAGTGATTTATTATTAACATGATGGTAAGACATTTATATTTACTCTACTAAAATAGAGGTTTAAATATTATCCCCACATGTTATGTAAAAAAAAAAAAGATTTACCATGATTGACATTCACTAACTAACATCATAAAAAAAAAATCTATTATATTTACTTTTGAAAATTTCCCAATTTATATTCATAAAATCTTCAACTCTCACACATCCTAATAAAAAAAACATATTTATTAATATGAAGTATATATACAATTATAATTTACATAAAATACATCAATCTCTATATTTTTCTCCATATTTCCTACACAATTCAGAAGCCGACAATAGAGGAGGCTCCCTTTTGTTTTCCAAAAGCAAGCCAAGCCAGATAAATAAGATGAGAGTTGAGACTTAACTAAATTTCAACTCACATTGCAAATCTGATCAAAATATTACAATTTTCTCCAAAAACAACTTGCATTCAATAGCCATGTTCAACAAGAACCCAGTAAAAACTCAACTTGAAGCAGAATCCAATACTATGCAATTTGAAAACACATTATAGCAATAAAAAGAGACATAATCTAACAAAACACCCTTGACATTATTTCTTAGTTCAGATCCATGGAAAGTACAATCATCCAGTCTTTGTACCAAACTCTCCCAATATCTATTACTCTTCCCATTTCTGACTTGTTTTTGTTTTTCATTTTTTTTTTAATTTCTTCGAATTCGTTAGAAAGCTTTAAGAGTCATATAAAAGCCTAAGTAAATGGGGTTTAGCATGATTCTGGGAACCCCAATTCCCTCAGATAAATCAGCATCAGCTCCTTGTACAATAGTGGACTCCAATTTATATGGTTAAGCACACAAATTTTACGGCTGAACTATCTACTTGATGAGAGTAATCCTATTGAGGAAAAAAGTGTTCAATTTCCAGAATCCTGATCATGTCACACGCAAAGAGTCGTCCTCCTAGCTGATTCATCAGGATTGAACCTGACGGATTCTTTCCAGATGAGTTCTTTAATATGATCTTCAGTGCATGACGGTTGCTCAAAATCAAAATTGAAAGGTCTGGTACAGACCGGCTCATCGTTGATGTCATGAAGAGATTGCAAGTATGGGTGATTCAGTGCCTCCTCTACTGCAAAAGTGTAAAGAGGTATAATATTCAATGATGTTTCACAAAAATTTGACTAATAAAAACCAATATCAAGAGGTCTTTCTGTGGTTGAAACCATAACCATCATCACAAACCTGTAATGCGTTTGTTGGGATCAAATACAAGCATCTTTTCTAGAAGATCCAGGGCTGTGGGAGACATGTTTGGAAATCTAGTGGAAAATTGTTGTTTCCTGTACTGTGGAAGCTGCTTAACGTACCTTCGGGCATTATCGCTTCGGAGAAATCCTAGGCTGGCATCGTCTGGTGAACCTAATAGCTTTACATTGGGGAAAAAAGGAATGGGTATGTTGTTATGGCAATGGTACATATAAATTAACAATCAATAATCACGCGAGTAAAAAATATGCATCAAAGCATATTTCAATTATTCTTTTTTCTTATTCCAAAATAATAATAATAATAATAATAATAATAAATAACAAGAATGAGGAATCAAATAAGATACAAAATAAGAAATTTAAACAAATGGGACCTTAAAGGCCTAAAGTATTAAGAGGAGTCAAATTTCATATTCAAGTCATGCCTAGTATGGTGACACGTCCTTTAGAGTTTCACTAATTTTTATTAATGAAAAAGTCCAGTTAGAGGAGGTATTCTACGATGGGTCATGGACATACAAGTCAATCATTGCCCACAAACAATGATCTAGGGCACTAGACCAATGAGCAAATGATGTAGATTTCTAAATAATATAAAGACTCAAATAATTGAAATGAACTCTTATAGGCTTAAATTTGTACCTCGGTTATAAGTCTGAGTTGATGAACATAATCTTTTCCCGGGAAAAGAGGCTCTCTGGTCATTATCTCACCAAGTATGCATCCAACAGACCAAACATCAATTGCAGCAGTGTACTCTGAACAATTAAGGAGCAATTCTGGTGCTCTGTACCAGCGAGTAACCACATATTCAGTCATGAAGTCAGTTTCAGAAGTTGTCCTTGCCAATCCAAAGTCTCCAATTTTAAGGTCACAGTTTGCATTCAGAAGCAGGTTGCTCGGCTTGAGATCACGGTGCAAGACCTTGGCTGAGTGTACATATTTCAGTCCACGTAATAGCTGATACAAAAAGTACTGCAAATGCATAATATTTCAGTTTCATGGAAACATCAATTTCATTAACAATGAAGTAACAAAATGACTGGACACTGGCTTAAAAATCTGATCAAAGAAAAAATGCTTATACTCATTTACACTTTTAGAAGAGAGAGAAAAGATAGCGTACAAACTTGAAGAAAAAGTAACATACTCTAAGATCTTCATTCATTCCTATCTTGGCATATATCTATCAGCATACAGGAATAGAAAACTTGATGTAGTGAGAGAGCGTATGCATCTCTGAACCTCTCACATAAAAGCAAACCCCATCAGAAAGTTTACTCATTGACGTGTAAGATGAATCAATAATGAAGTAACAATTAAAATCACATCCCTGACATGTGGAAGGGACCAGTTCATTCCAGAATGCTTATAAAGTTTCCATAGTCAAAAGTGTCATCAACAGAAGAAAACTTTTCTTAAGTCAACTATGATAAGCTAATACTTTAAATATTATTGTCTTCTTTACTTTGTGGATATGGACTAGCTAAAATCAAGGATAAAATCTTCATATTCCAATAATCAACTTAGTTCTCAAAGAGGTGGATAAGAATTCAAATTGCTATGAAAATTCTATTTATAAAATGATTGTGTTGAACAAGATCTATAACAAAATTGTGGCACCAAACCTGGCAATGATCGTCTGTCAGTGATTGGTCAGAACGAATGATTTGATGAAGATCGGTGTCCATCAGTTCATAAACAATATACACATCATTGAAAACCTCCTTTTTCGGTGGTCGTATGATGTCTCTGATGGCAATAATCTGTGATAGATAAAAAATTGAGCCATAGTTACAGGGGGTGAAACAGATGAACCAACTCTCAACCTGCCTTTTTCTTAGTCATAGTTGGGGGCAGAAGAAAACAATAAATTAAAAAATCGAAAACGCTTAGAAACTCAACATACATTCTCATGTTCCATGTGGCAAAGAAGCTTAATTTCTCTCAATGTCCTTTTGGCATCTATTATATTGTCAAATGCATTACCAATTTTCTTAATGGCCATCTCCTCATGTGTCTCAGAATTTACAGCAGCACTGCAGAGAAAGAAATCATGTGATCCATCATACAGTAATCCAAATCATATTTTATTGCAACACTAAACCAAATATTCATGAAAAACAATAATTTCCTCATGGTATCGAAACGAGAAAAACATTTACAAGTAGCAACAAGCTATGCTATCATTGAGGGAAAACAGCAGGGAAGATTAGATAAAAAAAAAAAATCCACCTTTTACCAATCAAACAATGTGTAATCTAATTACAAACAAAATATCCATGTAATAAGTTCATAACACCAATCATTAATTTCCAAGCTAGATAATCATTGCTTAAATCAATACAAACTACAACAACAAAAAATGAACCAAATTGAGCCCAAAACACCATCTTCAAACTACAGAAGACTAATAGAATTTTTTTTCCCTACATATAGGTTATTAAAATTACAATCAAAATCAAACTAAATATTTCAAGCGGGGTTTATCCCAGTAGTAATTTATATTCCCGCTACTAAGTTAGACGTTCGAATCACCTCCCCCACATATTGTATTAAAAAAAAAACAAAGATCAAAGAAAATTCTAAACTAATTTCACTAAACAACCAAACAAAGAATCTATTAAACAGATCAAGCAAAGAAGAGGTAAGAAATAAAATCATTACCAGACAAGACCATAAGCACCTCTTCCAATTGGTCGAATGGGAGGAACATACTTAGCTGAAACCTCAAACAAATTACCATAAACATTATATTGAACATATCGACCGCCATGAGTAAGAACCCCTTTAATCTTTCCTTCTGAAGTAGTCGTAGAGCTTGATTCTTTAGTAGCCATTTTTGAGGAATTGAAAGAAAACCCAGAAGAGAAGAGGGAAAAAGAAAGGAAAAAAAAAGGATTTGGATTTGGTTTTGAAAGTAGTGGATCCTGTGTTGATTTTTGAGTTCTATATTTGGGTTTTGAGTGAGAATCGTAGAGAAAGTGGAATTGAAAAGTAAAAGAAAGAAAAATTGGGGCTTTTTGAAAAAGTAAGGTCTGAAAACTGTGAAGGGGATGGCAATGGCAATGGAAACGGCAGTTTCTTCTTCTTTTTTCTTTTCTTTTCGATCTGAAAATGGTTTGAAAATCCGTGAGTGAAAGCTGACTTTTTTTTCCCTCCCTCTCTTAACTCTAATTATGATGTAATTACATTACAATCAAATATTAGAATCTTCCTCACCCAAAAAAAAAAAAAAAACACAGAGGGAGAGAAATTTAGAATCTCTTGAAATAAAATAATTGCCTATAATTTCTTCCAAAATAATAATAATAATTGCCTAATAGTTGTTAATAGTAGTTTGCCAATATATTCATAGTTCAACCGCTTAGATATCAATATTTTTTTTTATGTAAGTTCTTCTATTTTCTCCCTCTATTTATAATATAATATTTTGAGAAGGTTAAAAAAATTAAATGTACAAATAAAAAACTAATTATTTCATTGTCAATCGAGTTTTTTTCCGACAAAAGTGAATTTGTTTGGCTTGATGTTGGATTTATTAAGTTTTTTATCAACTCAATTTTTTTAAAACTTTTGATATTGGATGGGACTGAATTGAAAAGTAACTTTTTATTTTTGAAATACTATGTATTAAAAAAAACCCATATTTTTTTTTTCCAAAATTACTTTGCTTTTTATGACTATAATTTTCTTAATATTGACTCGAGCACTCATTAACGTCATCATTATAGTTATTTTTGCCATCATCAACATGAGAGATGGCATATTGTTTTTTTTTTTTTTTTTTTTGTAATTTCTTTATGATATTCATGTGGGGAGTTGATTTTGTCAGATAAATGCCTATAGAACAAGTATTAGTCTACGATAATAAAATAAAATATTAAGAATAAGATGTGGAACCAAAATATTTTTGAGAGGCAATCTTCCTCAACTACTCTGCTCGTACAATAATAAAGTTGAGGAAAATAAATATTAAATGCAAAGGGTCCGTCAAAAATATAATATTATATTTTGGGTGAATTTGCAAAAGTGCCCATATATTTTAACTTATATAAGTTTGAGCACATTCTATTTCTCGCCAGCAAAAGATCCCCTGTAATTGTCTTAATATTAATTACAAGTATTGTGATTTGTCCCCTCTGCATTATATACGTTGTCCTATGTTGCTTTATTATTTAGCCAAATTTTAAGAACTAATTCTAATAGTTATTAGAATCTTATATTTTGTTTTTTCGATTTAACTAAGATTTCGAAAGTACCTTTGAAAGTACAAAATAATATATAATTTTGTTAGTAAACTATCTTATTTTAAAAGTGATTGTATAACGAATAGTTGAGTTCTCTAAGAAAGCTTATCTAAAAATCTATAATTATAGATAAGAATATTGTTAAAACATCAATAGATCCAAAAGCTTAAACTAAAAATAATAATGTAAAAGTTTGAACTTAGTACTTTGAGACTATGTGAAATCATCAATAGACTTAAAAACTTAAGTTATGAGGCTAAGATAGATTTAATCTTTTATATATTTTTGATAGATATCGATGGGGAAGAAAAAGAGGTTGGCGAATATAGGTAGAACAAGATTCGAAGTTATATTAGATTTTCGAAAGGTTTATGTCGTAATAATTACATAAAAACATTACATGTATTTTAAAGAACAAACATTAATTATTTCTGTAAATTTGTGAACCAAATGGCTAATGCTTTTAAGAATTGTATCAAAAGAGTCAAGGGGATCAATCAATGTAGAACTTTTATTCAAATTAGAGATATGGTGGTTGAGATTCACAAGAGTTAGATGTTATTGAGAAGCTTCTCTCCCACTCCTCCGCTGGTTAGCTGCTGTTTTGACAGCTAAACCCATCATTATTTTTTTACAACTTTTTTAGGTGCATTGTATTACCCATATCCATACCATTACTTATTTTGAGTTATGATCAATTCACGTGAATCATTGAATGCCTCATTCAAGTTATTAGAAAGAGACACATTTTTATTTCTATCTCTATATGAAAAAAAATAAAAAATTACCATTCCTTGGGGCTCTATTTCTTCATAGATGACCAAATATTATTCAATTCTTCAGCAATTTGTATATGTGATTCTTTTGGCATCAAGTCTTTGAAGACTGATAAAAATAATTGTCTGCATAAGAAGAGTTTTCAGTCTCTTGTTTTTTCTGTGTTTCTAGATATGTCAAATATCTTTGAGGGGAATTCACATGAGGTCTTCATATTAGGCTTTTTCCCATCACCATCAGGTTTCCCGTCGGCAGGGCATATCTCCTATTTTTCGATATTCGTGAGACGCGGTGAATCTCAACTAATCTAACTAGAAAACCACACTAAAACACTTGGTAGTATAATATCTAAAGTAGATGACCACAATCAGTTGAGCATATCAAATTTGATTACTAACAAAATCTCAATCAAAGTACCCAGGATTGTAAAGTTTAAAGTTGATAAAGATGATGGCAATTAAGTAGAATCCGACTCCTGGTGATGGTTTTATAATTAAACTCGTGATAAAAAAAAAAACAAAGTGAAGACAAATTTTAAAATTTAAGGGATAAGAAATTCAGCAACCTAAGGTTTGACAATTAATTTATACGCAAACAAAACTGGATTTGATCTTCTGAGTTGAATTTAACATCCCCATCCATTCAGAAATTAAAACTAGCTAAAACACTCAGCAAGAACCTATAATGTTCTCTCATTCAGCATTTGAAGGTGCAGGACCCCCGCCATAGCCACCGGCTCCACGGCCAAAGCCAGGTCTTCCACCAGGGCCCTACAATAATCGAGAACCAATGTAATGGATATCAATTTAGCATCTCAAGTACGAAAAAACTAACATGAATACAATTCACATAATATCAAGAACAATAATGCCATCCAAACATTCACTCTTTAACATCTCCCACATCAAATTTAGCATCTCAAGTATGGAAAAACTAACAGAAATACAATGCACATAATATCAAGAACAAGAATGCCATCCAAACATTCCCTCTTCAACATCTCCCATATCATGGTCATATCATATGCGTGTGAGGGCTTGAGGGAGGCCTATTGATTTTGAACATGAGCATTTATGTGTGCAAAAACTAATAGAAAAGCAATCCATGTGAAAAAACTAATAAAATTGCAATCCATGTAATATCAAGAACAAGAATGTCATCCAAACATTCCATCACCTTCTCTCATATCATATCATATTCTGTGTGTGCATGTGTGGGATGGGGGACTTTTTAATCGATTTCGAATGAGAATCAAAGTCAAAAGATTGTTGGAATAGTAAAATTGATTACCCCGAATGAAGGTCTGTAGTCAGCAGGAGCTCCACCCTTATCACCAAAGTCACCACCAGATCCACGGGGACCTCCACGGTAGCCATCTCGGTCACCAAACCTTCGTTCTCCCTCAAATCTTGATGGTCCACTATTCAAGATAACCATTAAAAAAATATTTGAAAAAAACAATCGCGAGCAGAACCCAAATTAATTAAGAAACAAGCAGTAAGTAATACAGAAAAATGATAAAATCACACAGGAGGTCCATTCCAGTGGCAGTAAAAGCAACAGTGGACAACCCACAACCAACAATTATGCAATACAAATACCTAGATTAGAAATGACAAGTGAGTTGGTTATATTATTTAGTGAGCCATTATATTGGATGTATAAATTCGCAAGGCTAGCAAAGGAAGACCATAAATTGTTAATGATGATATCAGCTTAGCCTACCGTTCACTACTATTTAGTCCCCTACAGAACTTCAACGCTATAAAACGGAAACTCAACAGGATAAAATACCACACAAGGATAAAAAAGAACCAATAAACAGAAAGACAAAAATTATTGAAAAAATGCAGCAAAACAATAAGAAATACCGTGGGCGATCTCCCGGGGGTCCACCAAAAGACCGACCAGCAGGCTTGGCTTGTTTCTTCAAGGTAGCAGGGACAATTTCCGAAGGTAGATTGAGATAAGTCCTCAAAAACTCAATGCCATCGTTCGTAAGGTACCAATAGTAATGCATCCAAGCAAATGTCTCTCTCACATACTCCTTAGACTTAAAGCTCTGCATCAACTTAATCACTTGCAAATTGGGCACATCTATATCTGGGTGCTTAGCTAAATTAAAGTCCTTCTTAGCATAACAAACTCCCTCTGAATCAAAACAATAAATTAAAATAATTAAAAATATGTTATATATAATAATCAGAAAGAACATTAACAAAAACGAGATCAGTACCTTGAAAGAGGTACTTGGAAATCTCTCTGCGGTTCTTCTCTGAAATTATCTAAAGATGATAAAATTGAGATAGTGATTGAGTTTTCTTAAAAGGCCGATTAAATTCATGAACAGAAAATGAGAAAATTGAAATAACCAGAGATTCAAATTTCAGGTCCATAGATGAAATTGACATTGATTATCTTACCCTAATACTATACTATCCTTAAGCTACTGGATGAAGAACCAAAAGAGAGATGGAGATATGGAATGCGAGTAGATAAGATACCATTTTTTCTGCAACAGGGAAGTGCTCGGCGGCGGCAAAGGAACGGTCGTAATTTCTTGTAGAAACCTTCAAGTCAAGCCCTAAAATTAGTAAATTTTACTTATAAACAAGAGATGACCCAACATCTCTCTCAACTTCCTACAAAATTAGGGATTTTTAAGTTAAACAAATTAGATAAAGGTTATTCATTTAAAACTTATTAATAAACTATAGTGGCATGCTGATGTGGCCCGAAAATCACCATGTCCTTTTCTTCTTCCCAGCGGTGGTCCCCGGTTTTTCAGGGTGGACCCATGAAAAATTTGAATAAGATTTTTCTCATGGACTAGTTAAATTGTACGTGTGGAGATGGCAAAATTTCCCACAGGTTAGGGGCCCCGACCCTATAGTGGCGGGGAATCCCCGTTTAATAAGGTTAAGGTTAGGGTTAGGGTTAAGGTGAGAAATTTTCCCCCAATTTATTATAGGATACGGGTATGGGAATACATCACCCACCCCGCCCCCGACCCCGAACTTGATTTTTGTAAGAATATCTTATATATTTTGTTTACTTTTATCTTTATTTATTGAAAAATATATGTAAAATATGATTATATTAACTAATAAAATATAAAATGTTTAATGTTATGTTTTCTTTTTAACTTAAAAATGTATATTTATATTTATATTTCTTTTTAAATAAGAATTAAAATATAAAACAGAGAATTTTTCCCGCAGGGAATCTCTGAACCCGACTCCTATTTTTTGATTAGGGGATAGGGTAGGGTAGGGTATGGGATTAAAAATCCCCGCGGGTTAGGGGATGGGAAGTGCATCCCCGACCCCACCCACCCCCCCTGTTGCCATCCCTATGCACGTGTAATGTAATGTTTGGATTCATTTCAAAGTGACTGTAATTGACTGCTTTTAATAATATATCTATATATATATATATATATATATATACATTTTATAAAATTATTCAATCTTAATAGTCTTTGAATAGTTAACATAATGTATTAACGTGATACATTGACCTATAATATAACAATCTATAATATATAGATAGCTTGTAAATAAAATTATATAAATAATACAAAATGGAATATAAAAAAAATAAGGGTAAAATGAGTAACTCATGTATACATAGTGTACTTACACATCATGATTGTTTTATTTATTGAACCATATAATATCAAATGGGAGAATGTAATAAATTATTGTGACTCAATTAATATATTATTAGCCACTTAATAATTAATCAATTAAAAACGTGTCTATTGATTTAAAAAAAATACATCCTTTAAACAACAAAGGGAAAGAAAAACTTAAACATACATGGTGGTTGACGTTGTCTTTTTGAGAATGTAAGAAATAATATGACCCAATTGATATATTATTAGCAATTGAATAATTAATGAATTAATTAATTAAATTTAGTTAGTCTTATTCGTAGAGGGACACATTGTAAAAATGTGTTTATTGATTCCAAATGAAAAGTTATGACTCTTTGTATGGTCATGTCTATTGATGGAAAGACATAACCATTGGTGATTATCGTCTTTTTATTAGTCAATTTAATTTAAAATAAATTTTATATGGCTGTCTTTTGATGGAAAAGACACAACCATTCATTGTAACCTTTGTCTTTTTATAATTAAGTCGATTTAATTTAAAATAATTTTTATATAGTTATGCCTTTTGATGGAAGACATGACCATTGGTGATTATCGTCTTTTTATTAGTCAATTTAATTTAAAATAAATTTTATATGGCTGTCTTTTGATGGAAAATACACAACCATACATTGTGACATTTGTCTATTTATAATTAAGTCAATTTAATTTAAAATAAATTTTATATAGTAATGCCTTTTGATGGAAAAGACACAACCATACATGGTGACCATTGTCTTTTTATAATTAAGTAAATTTAATCTAAAATAAATAAAAAAGAAACAAATGAATACAAATGGAATATTTTAAATAAGTAGGGGTAAAATAGGAAGTCAATGTTTCTCTTCACTTTCCCACTTTTATATATGTTTTTATATATGTTATAGATAGATAGATAGATAGATTATAGATTATATATATAGATTAAAGGATGGAGATAAGATAATCATCTATTTATACAAGATTAGGGTTTTTTTTATATGGAAAACATAAACTATTAAAGAAACAAAAAATAAACTATTAATATAAATTGTTGAACTGTCATTGCGGCCATGTGGCAAAGACAAATGTGCTTGGTGGGCGTTGAATCCACCAAAAATAAAGATTTATACTTTCAGTTTTATGGATTTGTAGTTGTGGAAAGTAGGGTCTCATCCACAAGGAATGGTGAAATTATAAAATGGGGGTTTTTAAAGTTTGTTGAGAAATTGAAGAAAACAATAAAATATTAAGAAAAAATCAATTAAGAGAAGGTTTCAACCAAATGCGTAATCATCGTTCAATTCATGATATTTGATCATCGATTATCTAATAAAATCCTAAATTATTCTCTAAATTAGTTATGATTATTAAGAACGTCTTATTAATCTATCTTTCTTTAGTTCGTCGGTAATTAAGATACAATAATTAATTACTTCTCTAATAAAAAAAACCCTAGAATACGACAATAGGATTTAATCATTGACAGTAATAAGATAGAAGGCTACCAATTCTAGCCAACAAATGCGAAATGTTCAATTTATTTAAACTATATCATATATTTTCATAGTATGAGATGAAAATACTTATTAATCATTCATACTAATTGTCACCAAGATTAGAATGCATAAAAAATTACGGATTTAAACACATAAATGACAATTTACCAAATTAAAGAATGATCAAAGTGTTAGGAATGGTGTCCTAGAACTTGTAATTATTTAATAATAATAATTTATTAAGAATAAATTAAATAAATAAACATAACTTCTTTATATTATCTAGATTGATTCAATTAACGATATTAGGAATATATGGAAATATATAAATATCAAACATTCAAATAGTAAACCCTAAGTTACTCTTATGAAATCACGACTTAGTATGTGAGTCATACAAGAGGATTAAAGTCGAGATGAGCAACTTAAACGTGTCTACAGTAAACGGATAACGTTTGGAAACCTTATCCTGGTAACACTGTTGATAGCTTCGCATTTTGTTTATAGACAAATGATCGAATCCTGATCATTCATGTGAGAAACATGAAATGGAAGTATCATATACAATGTTGATTGTATAAGACAGGACCACGATAGATCTCAATCCTGAGTGAAATGCGGACTCCTATTTATGGAGTTATGTTCTTTGATTCACATGGTTGAGAGCGATCTGTAAGAACGCTCAATACACTCCTGTTTTGGGAACATGGCTAGATAAGTAGCTGGGAACTCATTTACACGAGATGGAATTCATAACTTTCCTAAAGAATTAACGGTATCGGTGTGATACCTAACCATTCTAGGAACTTTAGGAAGCTCCTTGATGTCTCGATTCGAGACATGAACAAGTGGCGCCACACGTCTTATTGATCACAGTAGTATATTATCTATAGTTCGACTAAAGATAATGTTCATTGGAGAATCAACGGGAACACAAGGATAAAGCGGTAATTACAGGGGCAAAACGGTAAATCTTATCCATATGTAATTATGAGTGTTCCACGTGAAGGATTATATCACAGATATAAATAAAGATAAACTAAATGGACATAACTCATCTATAGTGAGGGGAGTTCAGCTATAAATCTATAGTGGAATTATTCATAGTTAGATAATAAGTAATTAACTGATTATGTGTTAATCACTTAATTGACTAATTATTAAGCCCATGATCTATAGGTCCATCGGGTCCCTATGCTAGCCCAAATATCGTAGTCGCGAAATCAAGTAGAAGAAATGGAAAGTTTAAGTAAAGTGAATTACTTAAATAGACAATATTAATTGTTTAAATATTGAGTATATTTAAACGGTAATTAATATAAACATTATTAATTGTTTAAATAATGAGTTTATTTAAACAGAAAATTAATAATGAAATATTATTAATTAGACATTATTAATTGTTTAAATATTGAGTATATTTAAATGGTAATTAATAATATAATTTGATAATATTTAGTCGGGAGAAAATATTAATATTATTAATTGTTTAAATAAAATATTTTATTTAAATGGTAATTAATAAATAAATTAATTAAGTTGGACTTATTAATTTAAGAGAGAGTTTCAAGCTCAATTGGATTAATGAACCCAATTAAAATTGGCCCAAAATAATTAATTAAATAAATTTGATTTATTAATTATTTATTATTAATTTTGGCCATCATAGATAATTTGTAGGAGATAATTATTTGAATTATATCCTATAATAATTATATAGATTTATTTACCCAAGATAAATAAAATAAAGAAAATAAAATATTCTCTTATTTATCTATGGCATTTTAGAAATACCAAGATAAAGGAAAGAGATAATTCTTTTTTCTTTTTGTATTTATCTCCATGGATTAATCCTAATGTGATTAGGATTCCTATTTTCCTATAAATAGGAGGCTTGGGTCATTCATAAATCACACAATTAAATTCCTTAGAAATTCGGAATTCTCTCTTCCTTCTCCCTTCCCCCTTAGCCGATTTTCCCTAGTCCATTGGGAAGAAAATATTTTTTCTTCTTCCCAATTTCTTCTAAAGTTCGATCCCACAATCGGGTTTTCGATCCCACAATCGGGTTTCTTTTGATCGATCGGGATATAGCATAGAAGATCCGGTGTTGCTGAGGATTTGATGCTGTAAAGAAACTTCCAACCGATTCTCCATTAATTACTCAATGTAAGTATAATTGGTTTTAATTTTCGAAAATAAAGCATGAATCTACATGTTCTTCGTGTTTATATCACAATTTGCATGATGTTAATAGATCTGTTATTAAATGTTAATAAGTTTACTAAATAAAATTCAGCTAGTTTAGTAAATCATCCCTTCACAAAGGATCATATTTGAGCAATCAAACAACATGATAATGAATAAATAATAGAAAATATAGAAATAGAGAAAAGAAATATGAAGAACAAATCTCACAAATAAAAAGAATCAAACTTTATTAACCTTTGGTTGGAAATTAGTTGTTGACATGGAGTTCATGGCTATCCTAGAAAAACCTAAGAAAAACGTTATATGTCTCTCCCTATCCAAAACGTCTCAAAAGAAATAGTAAACAAAGATAAGAATAAAATCCTAAATTTTCAAATCAGTGTCGTGGCACTGAATTTGGGTGCCATAACACTGAGCTCTCTGGATTTTTGGCTTGGATTCAGATTTTTCCTTCCAGTCGCGACCATTAAAAATAAGAAAGGTCCAAAATGCAATTTTAAGTCTTTTTTCATATTCTCTTCTCCAATCTAGCACATAAACACAAATCATAGACAATTAATTAGTTCTTAGGCTATTTAATCATCAAAGTATAAGCAAAAATCTCAAGTTTATGTGCAAAAATAACTACTTATTAGTGCTTCATAAATTTTCTTTCTCATTGCTGCGGCTACGGGCTTATCTCGCCGCGGCGTCCACACCCCCAACTTTTTGGCTTGTGATGAGATTTTTGTTGCAGTTTGCGGCCATGAAATGCCTTTGCCGCGCGACCATAGATCTTTTTACATTTTTCTTTTAATAAGTGTGGTTTCCTCTTTAGATCTCCAACTCATCACCCTTTAAACTTCTATCACTAACCACAAAACCTTTTTTACATTTTTTTTAAACATAGTTTTGAAAAAAACAACTTTTATGGCTTTTAATATTAATTTAGAAAAGACATAATAAAAAATTAAAAAATTTAAATCATAAATTTATAAATTATAAAGAAAAAAAATTGAAAACTGTTTTTTTAATATTTATTTTCAATGTCGCCACAATGTGGCTCTTCCATTAATAGTTATTAGATCTATATAAATATATTTTCTCTCCTATTAAAATTATAGATTAAATCAAATGATTATGATAGCTGAGCCACTTTGTTGCATTCTCATTGAATAATTTCTCCACATATATTGTATTTTCACTAGTAATAACCTATCATCAAGAAAAGATCAACCGATATAAATTTAACAAAACACAATCCATCTAGTTAGGTATACATAATTGTAACGTCCCGTTATTTTTGAAGTGAATTTTATTATTATTATTATTTATTTATTTAATGTTATTTATTTTTTTATTTATTTCAATTTAAGTATTTAGATTAATTATTATTTTTGTAATTTCGATTTTAGTAGTTAATTTCGCCCGAAATCCTTTTTAATCGTTTTAATATTTTAAATCCGCTTCGGTGGCATTAATAATTATTAATAGGCCAATTAATAATTATTAATCACCTTTAGATTTATTTAAGAGCATCGGGTTTCTTTTTATAAGTCAAAAGTCATAAAAGGACGCAACCGTCATTTCCAATTTCTTAAAATATCTAAAATTACTATTCATTTATTCTTTAATTATCACAAAATTGACAAAGTTGACATCTTTCTTCTCCTTCCCTTCTCCATGGCCGTAGCCTTCATCCACCATGGAAGTGGATTTTCTTTTCTTCGTTTCTCATTCGTTTCTCGATGGATCGGCTTGATTTCGGTTGCGTTGGATTCGTAGGGACGAAGGCTACCTATCCAACCTACCTTTTCGGAGTTTCCCGTCCTCTAAGGGAAGTCCCAAAAAGTAAGTTTTCAAAACTTTTTATATGGTTTTGTTGTTTTTGATTATAAATGAGTTTTGAAGTTGAAATCATGAATTTCTATCATGGAATTTGACGATTTTGAGCCCGGATTTTCGAAAAACACTATTCACCCTAAAACACTATTCACCCTAAAACACTATTCATCCGAAATCATTATTCACCCGAAAATGCACACTTGTTCTCATCTTAGTTATGAGTTGTAATATGTTGTGCAATTGGTGAATTGTAGGTGTGATTAGGGGTGTTCATTTTCCCCGCGGGGACGGGGCCCCGCGGGGACCCGCCCCGAAAGTGGCGGGGAATCCCCGTTCCCAACGGGGATGGGGAAGGGGATGGGGATAAAAAAATCCCCGTTCGAGTTTCGGGGACGGGGACGGGGAATGGCATCCCCGACCCCGACCCCGACCCCGTCCCCGACCCCGTCCCCGTTCCCCGATTAAATCCCCGATAATTCACTTTTTTTTATGTTTTTTATTGTTTTTTCCTTACTGTTTTTACTGTTTTTTATAAACTGTTTTTTTATTCACTGTTTTTTAAAAACTGTTTTTTATTCACTGTTTTTTAAAAACTGTTTTTATTCACTGTTTTTTAAAAACTGTTTTTATTCACTGTTTTTTATTTGCTGTTTTTTAAAAACTGTTTTTATTCACTGTTTTTGCTGTTTTTTAAAACTGTTTTTTTCTTTAATGTTTTAAAACTGTTTTTTATAACTGTTATTTTAAAAACTGTTTTTCTTTACTGTTTTTCATATGTTTTGTTTGCTGTTTTTATTGTTGTTTTTACTGTTTTGCTGTTTTTACTTGCTGTTTTTTTATTGTAATTTGTTGTTTTTGGATTTGAGTTAGATAAATTAGTGAATTTTAGGGTTTAGGGTTTAGGGTTTGATAATTGTATTGAAAAATTAACTCTATTAGGGATTTTATTTTTAAATTTAAGCGGGGAAAATTCCCCGCTAAATTCCCCGTTCCCCGTGATTCCCCCGCGGGGAATCCCCGTCCCCGTCCCCGATCCCTTTGAACGGGGAATTTTGCGGGGATGGGGACGGGGATTGGGAGCGGGGACGGGGACGGGGAATGCATTCCCCGTCCCCGCCCCGCCCCGTGAACACTCCTAGGTGTGATTGCTCGGTTGTTGTTTCGTGGGAATTGGAAACTTGGAGCAAGTCTTAATTGGCTAAGGTGAGAATAGTTAGGATTTAAAGTAATTTTAGAAAGCAAATAAGTATAATGATTTGTAGAATTGGAAACTAAGACTAACATTCAAATATAAGAATAGAGGGAAGTGAGTTAGTGCCCTTAGGATTAAGAGCTAGTCCTTTAAGTGAGAACTTAGGAGTTCTCGAGGAAACTATTGAATCTTAGAAGATTCTAAGTTAGATTCGTTTCGAAGCTTAGGTTGGATCATTGGAAGTTAAAAGATCCAAACTTTTATATAGAATGGTTAATAAAACCTCGGATTATATTGGAAGTTTAGAATCCTTGAAGGCTTAGGTTAATCATTTAAGTTATGTTTTATTTTCATTAATGTAGCGGAGAGCGATTTACATATCGTTCGTCTGGAGTTTCCTATCTATTTTATTTTATGTCTTTTATTTTATGTCTCTCTACTTTATGCTTGCATCGATGTAACAACCCAGTTTCACTTCAAGATATTTTAGTAATTTATATATTATATTTATTATTCGTTAGTATTATTAATAATCTATGGTTGGATCATATTAATTTATCAACCACTTATATATATTTTTGTAAGTATTTTTAAAGAATGATTTCATTATAAAAAAATAAATAAATAAAATATGTCATTAGTAAATCTTATCCAATTAAATATTTTCATATAGAGTATTTTAAAGTTTGGTCAAAATTTATAAATAGGTATTATATTTTAATTGGTTTTTATATAATTGTTCAGTTTTAAAGTAAGGTAAATTGATCTTCTTTCTTTAAAATGTGCTGTTTGAAAATTCTTGATGCATTATATTTCCAATTGTATATATTTAAGTTTTTAATAAAATTAAAAATTAGATTTTTAAACGAATGTGTGTCAGCTTTTATTAAACTATAATTTAGTGTTAATATTAGGTTTTCTTTTATAGATATAAGGAGATATTTAATTTTCTTCTTCATGACCACAGCAGCCACAAAGTGACAAAATTTGAAACCCTCGTTTTTGTTATCTCAATTTCGTCCAACGCCTCCACCGATTTTTTGATGTCCTTTTTAAATTCTATCTCTGAACCTTTTTGTTCCACACTACTTCACGTCTTTTTATATTATAATTTTCGTTCCCTTTCTCTGTTCATCGGAATCGCCATAAGCCGACACTGATTTCAGATTCTAATACGTTTTGAGGGTTTCATTTTAGGCGAGTCCTCAAATTAATTGGTTATGGCAATTGAGGTAGGTTAATTCCTACTTAGAAGTTAAATTAAATTCCATGTGATTGTTGTTTGTTGTGTGATTATCGTGATATTTTCGGGAGATGATTTATTGATTTTAATTATCATTATCATTATCATTATCATTATTGTTATTATGTGATTGGTTGATTTGCAAATATTGTATTTATTTAATTTATGTTTGTTAGTTGGTATGTGCGGTAATTAAGGCCTAATAGCAGTTTGAGGTTAAACTAACAACATAATTAATAAATATTAAATTTGTAGAGCGTATACTATGGCACGTATCATTAGTGGCCTTATACCCCACTATGATCATATTTTCAAGCGTATAGTATGGCACGTATCATTAATGGCTCTATACCCCATTATGATACATATATGCAAATTTAATAGTAATTTAATAATGGATGTTATGGCACGTATCATGGTGGGTTATAAGGCACCATGATCATATTTTCAAGCGCATAGCATGTCATGCAAGTTTAATAATAACAAGGAGATGACGTAGGCTAAGTACCTACTAACTATTTACAAAGTGTGTAAATGGACGAGTATCCATAAATTATTATAATTATATGATCATGTGTTGGATTTAATTTGCTTATTTGAGTTTGGTTTTAATCTACTGAGCTAAAAACTCACGGTATTTGTATGCCCTGCAAACTTTTATTTTGCAGGTAATATTGACGATAATAGGAACCGTGGCGATTGACGAGGATGGCGCTACACTTAAAAGCCCTTAGGATGTGTCATTTACTCATTTTATTTTCTTTTCGGATATTTCATTTTATTAACTATTTTGTCAGTTTATTTATGGATTTTATATTTTCATTTATTTTATTTGTTTCTAATTTATTTGTTTTAATGATTTAAAATGGCGCCAAAATAAAGGTTTTGTTTTGAATATCTGTTTGGTTATTAAATAAACGCTTCCGCTATGATTTGGTTTTACTCTGATTTAATTATATTTTTCAAATGAGTTATGTATTTACTTATTTATCCGGTTATTTTGGGTCGGGTCGTTACAATCGACTACTTTAATTCCGCACTTTACCTATTTACTTTTACAAGGATATGCAGGCATCATATTGCACCATAACATGTTTGCATCATTCATTGAAAAATAAAGGAAGGGAAGAATGTTGGAGCCTACAAGTAGTGTCCGCATCACCTTCAGGAAAAAAAAAAGAAAGTAAAACTAAAGAAAGAAGGTTGAATGGGTATCCTACGGGATGTACCTATTATCTTCATTCATGCATAAAGGGCGAATGCGAAATCCTACGGGATGTCCTCATGCATTCATGTTTATGATCGATGAATCAGATAATTGTGATGTTTTTATTTTATACAAAGTTTATTTACTTTTCTTATTTATGTCATAACAAGTTAATGGATGAGGTTTTGACTACGAGTGTTAGTAATGTCATCCTTTGGAAAGTTTAGAATGAAATTACCTAAAGTTTAGAGAACTTTAGGAGTAAATTGTGTCAGATTAATTAGATACAAATCGAAATGCGAGTTTGAGGTATACTTTTACTTTTTATTCTTATTATTCTCATTGGGCTTAAGTTGTTAGCTCATGATATTACAAAATTTCAGATAATGCCCTGGCAAGGGGTCGTGGGAGAGGAGATGGTGTTGCGTGATCAAGGGATGTTGACCTCGAGATGGACTCAGTTGTTGTAAAGTCTATGTATTTATTTTTGGTGAACTTTAAAGACTTTGATGATTTGTATTTTGTATTTAGCTCATAAGAGCTTATTGTCGTTGTTTTATGATATTAAATCTTTGAACTCCTGACTGGAACTTAAAGTTCCATGTGATTTTATTAGATTTTGAAATTAGGATGTAAACAGGTTTTGGCTAACCAATTTTCAAACATAACCACGCCAATTTTTCTTAAATTATAAAGACTTCCGCTGTAAATTCTGATTTAAATTATTTAAAAGAGTCGGATCGTCACAATAATTACTTCCCAATTTTATAATAAAGGTTTGAGTTTTTCCTCCCCAATTTGATGCAATATCTATAAAAAAAATAGTCGATATAATTAGGGAAAATTTCATTAAATGATCATTTTTATGAGTAATTTAAAAAATAGCCAATGTTTTTAAATATTTCAAAAATGACATTTTTGAGACTGGGCTTCCACCAATAGATTGGTAGATCTCAGTTTGAGAAACGTTATTTTTAAAATTTTCAAAATTTTTGTTATTTTTCAAGATCAATTCTTAAAATATCATTTTATGATTAATTAACAAATATATATATATATATCAAAATGGTAAATATACATCTCTTGACATCATAATTAATTCAAATTCCCATAATTTCATGCTCATCACAATTCCTTTATTCTTTTTTCTCTCCTCTTCTATTTCCCAAATGAACAAACATTTCCATGCCTCCTTTATGTTATTATTTACATAAATTTCCTCAGCATTTAAACCAAATGAAACCCAAAAACAAACAATCAAGCAAAAGAAAAAAAAAAAAAACAAACCCAGCCTGAAGATTTTTTTTAAAAAAAGAAAAAGCTCTTCAAAGAAAAGAAACTGAAATTAAGCCTCTCTCTGTTTTTTTTTTGTCCCGTTTTTAAACTCACCAATAATAAATAATAAAAATATAAATCTTATAGAGATGAAGGGAAATTAGATGATGATAATGTTTGAGCTCCTCCTCCTCCTCCTCCTCCTCCCATGGCGGATGAAGCTGTTGGTGCAATGATTTCCTCTTCAACATTTTCCCAGAAAAGAAAATTTGAATTATGTTGCTGAGTTGATTCGACAACCCATTCATTTAACTCATGCCTTTGTAAACATTGCAATGCTATATCACCTTCCTCGACGTCCATTCCACATGGCTGGACTTCGATCGGTACCAAGCTTTCAATGTTTTCGATCAATGGAGGCAAGTAATTGTTCATGTTCATTATAGTCGTGGTCGTGGCGGCGGTGGATAGCCCCATTTGAGGGGTGGGAAATTGATGATGATGTTGATTATTCAAATTCCAAGCTTCCGAGCTGAGACTCGACGTCGTGTTGTCGTGGAATATTTCCGGTGAGGAGGTGTCGAACATGAAGAGACCGGGGAAGGAAACTGCGGCCGGGAAGAAGGTTTCTTGATGGAGGGAAAGTTGTTGTTCGGTTGTTAGGTCTTGAGTGAGAAAATTAAGGTGGTCTTGATTAGGACCTATCTGGGAATTATTATGGTTGGTGCTAATTGTACTATTGATGGTGGTCGTGGTGGCGGTGGCGGTTGTTGTCGGAGTCGTTGCCGATGCCGAGTTAGGCTTTCGAATTTTCTTCTTGATCCAAGAATTCCAGTAGTTTTTTATCTCATTGTCTGTTCTTCCTGGAAGATGACTTGCTATATGGGCCCATCTACAATATAATGATGTGTTTGTTTGGGTTAGAATATTTGAGGAGTATTCTACTTGATCGTTAAACCATAAACTGAAAAAACTAATATCTCATGGCATGTTTTGATAATCAATTAGGATTTTTGTTTAATTAACATTTTATTTTCCTAGTCTCTCTACATTTTATAGGGTAAAAAATTTAGCTACGGACAGCTTAGACACATACATAAAAATAAAAAATAATAATAACAAATTGCGTGTTCATGAATATAAACGATATTAAGTAGCAATAATTAAGGTTTAGCAATTAATGCGTAACTCTTTCTTTTTTCTTTTTTATTTATTTTTTAACTTTTAAAATGGGATGACTTAGATGTAGTAAGATTCGGATAAAATCTTATTTTAAAAAAAACACCACCACCACAACAGTGACATTTTTTAACACCTTGATGATTTTTTATTAAATAACACTTCTAACTTTTATTAAAGTAATAAATTTGTTTCCATTAATGTTTTTTTGTCATGTATTGTATAATGGTAATTTTTTTATAATTATTGAATTATTTTAAATTAATTTTTTTAAACTTTTTTATTATTTTAGTAACCAGTTAAAAAATTTCAGTTTTAAAAATTCTGAAAACATTAATTATTTAAAAAAAATCTAAAAAAAAATGAACTAGTGATCAATTATTATTATTTAATAAATATAGGTCGGTTCATCGATGTAAATCAATACTAAAATGAAAAAAAAAAATGAATTGATTACCCGTATTAAAATCGTCAATGAGTGATTATGACTAAGAAAATGGTCACTTATGAAATAATTAATACAAAGAGAGACAATGACAGTGAGAAGAATATTACATAAGGCTAACGTTGAAGTTATACTTATAAGTGAAAATTACAGCCATTAATTTCTAATCAATGAAGTTGCCTTCTTAACACCAAGCTGTTAAAATGTAGCCATATTCCATAATTTATATTAAAAAAAAATCTCTGTATTTCTGAATAGTAACCCTAATTAGGGTTTCAAAACTTAGCAAAAATCAGGCTCTAATAGTTTGATCTGGGATACAACAATCATTAAATTTTAAAACCTTAATCTATCCAAAACAAATCAAGGAATAAAAAGGGGAAGAAATTAGAGAAAACCTGTTGCCTACAACCCCATGAAGGCTAATGATAAGCTTCTCCTCTTCTGGAGAAAACCTCCCTCTTCTAATGTCTGGTCTTAAATAATTTATCCACCTTAAACGACAGCTTTTCCCACATCTTTGGAGCCCTAAAATGAATCAAACGAGCTAACAACATTATCATTCATCATCAGATTAAAAAAAAAAAATCAATTAATTTAAGTTGGAAGGTTCGAATCTTTCCTACTCCAGTCTAATATAACATTTTAAAAAAAGAATATATCGAGATCGAGAGAGACCGGCTTTATCAGGGACTTCACTCCAGCAGCCATAACCATGAGTGGTTATGTATCTAATAAGCTTCTCATCTTCTTCGGGAGACCAAAGACCTCTCTTAACCTTCTGTTGGTTGCAGCAAGAATGGTGTCCCATTTTTTTTAATTAATAAACTAATAATAAAGATTTCGTTAGTTTTTTGTTGTTGTTTGGTTGGGGAGGGAAATAAACAGGAGGAAAAAAAAAAAAAAAGAGAATAAATAAGTGAAGAGAATAATAGTGAGGGAAGGAGGATCTATCAATCTCTCTAAATAAAAATGGTGTTTAAATGAGAGAGTCTTATAATACAGAGAAAGAGAGAGAGTGGAAGCCGACAAGACAATGAAAATAAGAGATGGGGTCCATTTTTTCTCTCTCCCATCTAACCCTAAAACGACATTTTATCGATTGATGTTCTATTTTTAATTTTTAGTTCTTCTTGTTGTTTTTGGTTTGGTGTACGTAGATTTGTATTACGTAACAAACTTTTTCACGTAGCTGAATCAATGATCATAAGCATTGCCGGTGGTTCACCAGAAATTAAAATCTTTCGCTCTCTCTTCACTTTTTTAAATTATATATAATATTAACACTCACATCACCATAACATATCATAGATTTATACATATTTGTAAAACGAGGAGGGAAAAACATGTCTCACTCTCCCGCACGCACCCATTTTGTATTTTATATTTAAGATTTAATTATTAATTTAGTTTTCATGATTCTGAGTCTCTGACTCTGTTTCAAAGTTTTTATAGTTTGATAAAAACTCACAAACGTTTATGTTATTGTCAAATTTACATTTTAATTAAAAAAATCACCTTGTAAACGAGTTCATAGAAAAATATACATATTAGGTAATCTATTAACTTTTTGGTAATGACATTGACGTTTCATGAGTTTTTATCAAATTATGAGTATTTTTTTTTTGGTAAAATACAAATGAGACCCCGGTGATTTTGGTCAAATGCATGAACACCCCTATGGTTTGAAAATAGCAAATCACCCCATTGTAGTTTTAATTTATACCCATGAGACCTCTTCCATCCAACACCATTGACTTTATTTTAGTCATAACTTATTTAGTTAAACTTCGATTTGAATGATTCAAGATGTTTTGAAATCTTCATTTTGAGCTCTACGTTATGATCACTTTAAAACTTTGAAATCATTGATAAATAAAAGAGTTTGTTATCATCAAAATGTTAAGTATGATTGAAGCCATCGTAAAGTTCAAAATGAGGATTCCAAAACATCTTGAATCATCCAAATCATAGTTCAAACGAAAAAAATATGATTAAAAAAAGTTTACAACGTTGGAGGGAAAAAGTCTCATCTGACATAATTTAGAAATATGTCATTTTTAAACTACAGAGATTATTCATGTATTTTAACCAAAACTACATTGGTATTTTGGTGTTATTTGCAGTTTACCCCTTTTTTAAACTATTGGAATTACATTGACACAAACTTTAAATTATAAATTGAAGCTTTTAAAATCATATGAACTTTTGAAACATACCTGACCGATAGAGATTAAATATATAATTAAGCCTGAATTTAGAGTTTTTTTGGCTCACAAAGGCACTAAATATAAATTAATACATTATATTATCTTCACAACCTATTTCTTGCAAAGTTGTAAAATGGTAGTACTATAAATATATTTTAGCTAGCTAGAATTTTTTTTTTCTTTTGCATATAATCCTTAAGAAATTGCCATCAATCAAAGTTTGGAATAGAGGAGAGACGTTATGTTCAACTTCTTCAACTTGTTACCAATACCAAGTTTATAACAGAAGTAATAATGAATATTTCATTGGGAAGGTGGGACATTTTGAAGATCTTATGAAAATGAAATCGATAGGTTTTTTTTTTTTTTTTTTATATATATATTTTATCTTCTCAATATATTTATATATAAATTAATTAAAATATAATTTCTTGAATTATTTGTTACGAATGAAGTATTTGAATGCTACATTATGTAGAGAAAGACACATGGGATCATTGAATATGATGTTTTTTTTTTTAATATTTAGTTTTCTATTAAGAAGAAAGAAGAAAGAACTATGGTGACGACTGGGTGATGTAATTCCATGAATGCCAATTTCTACTCCAATCAACGTTTTATGTTGTCGTTTCAATTCCTCATGGCTTCCTAATGTATCCTTGTCTTTATTATTAAAAAAAAAAATTAGTTCCATTTAATGAACTATCTTATTTTTATTTCTATTATCCAAGATAGTAGTAATAGTATTTTAGCTCCAATATATTTTTTAAATGTTTTATTGCGTACTTTATGAAATTTCGGTTGAAATTATTTAAAAAAAAAAACTCTTGAGCTAGGTATAAAGAAAATTGATATACATAACAAACATATAAAAATAGCAACAAAAACAAAGTTGTTGAGTTGATTATTATTTTTTTAATGGTTTTGTTTCTCATCATTGAAATTATTCTATATTCTTGTTTCTTAGATATAAAAAAGGATTTTTGAACATCATATATTACTACTTATATGATAATCAAATATAGTTAATATTATAATCAATGCTTTATTTCAATCGTAAAAACAGTAGTTGATAGTTTTCACCCTCTTTGGCATTCGGCTATATATGGTATTGACAATGAAAAGACGGCCTATAAACAAACCATATAAATTATTTCAAATAGCATATTAAGTCTACTAATTACTTAAATGTCATTTTTTTTAAAAATTACTTAAATAGCATAATTGAAATACTATTTAGTTATTTTTCATTGTTATTTTTAATGTTTTTTTTTTACATTTTTAGTTCGGTAAACTATTTTCAATAACTTATTGAAATATTTTGTTATTTTTCAATGAATTTATTTATTTTTTAACCTTTTTTAGTTCAATAAATTATGTTATTTGAATAATTTTTAAAAAGTTCTGAAATGCTAGTAATTAGTATGTAAAAATATGTTATTTCAGTAATTACCCCAACAAACAAAGCCTTTTGATCTAGGGGTAAAATATTTGTCGCTGCCAAATTCTTTTGCAAAAAAAAAAAATATCAATATATGACGGTTTAATATGCGTCGTGTGGAAAGGTTTTGATGAAATATAGAAAAAATTGTAAAATGTCAGAAATTATGTTAGATTTACAATCACCTTAAATAATTGATGATCCATAATTCAAATCTCCATACCTCTGAATTCTTATGAAAAATATCAATTAGATCATATTTTAAATGGTTAGACATCTGCTTCCTTCTCATGAGATTGAGAGTTTGAGTCTTCCTTTACCTCTCTCAATTTGATGAATATTGTTGAGATATATGATTAAATTTACCTTGAACCATTGGCTTAAGCTTTTGGTTCAATTGGTGATTTAACATATTCAATATGGTATCAGAGCAGGAGGTCCAAGTTCGACTCTCCGTTGTGTCATTTGCTCTAATTTCCTCCCCATTTAAATATTCCACATGTTTGGGTCTTGTGCAAATATTCAAGCCCACATGTGAGGGGGAGTGTTGAGATATATGATTAAATTTACCTTGAACCATTGACTTAAGCTTTTGGTTCAATTGGTGATTTAACATATTCAATAAATATCTAAAAAAATCTTTTATATAAATAAAAATATTGATTTAAATTAAAGGAAGATTTATAATTGTTTTTTTTCCCTTGTCTCTAAAAAACAAAATGTAGCCGCAATAATAAATATAATGATAGAGGAGAGAGATTGGTTAAGGATGTGGGCGTGTGTGAGAGGGTGGCTTTCACTTAATAGACAAGAAACATCAAACAACGACTGCTATATATAAGTAGCAAAAACGTCTATACGTAGCATGGTTTGGCAGCATCCAAAGCTTATTACAAACTAAAACGAAATCGTTTCATCTTCAATCTCAAGATTTATATGGAGATTTGAAAGATCCCTCTAAATGATTCATTTTCTGACTTTTTGGAACTCAACCATTGGCATAGGTGATAAGTAACAAGGCATTAAAATTGGTCATTATTTTTCTAGTTTATTACTTTAATCTTTTAGTTTTTGTTTTTAAAACTAAAAAATATTTTTCAAATTTATTGGGATTTGAGGACTCAGACGTTTATGTTTTTCTAGGGTTTGAGAAATGAGATTGATAAAGATGGTTTACTAGAATTATGTTTAGGAATGGTAATATTCTAAATGATTAACTCATATCGATGTCTAATGGTTGATATAAAGATGCACAACAAAAGTATTAGACAAACATAATGATGCTGATGAAGAAAGATTCATAATATTAATACCAACAATTAACAATAAATAGAGCTCCTTTAAGTTTATGATTTTAATTAGAGAAAGAGAAATCATGCTGGTAAAAAATTGACTAAATTAAAATAGCTACTAATATGACATAAAAATGAAAAATATTTTTGATGATATATATGTATACTTTACAATATAGGTGAAAATGAAAAAGTCATTAATTAAAGTTAAAATTTCAAATATTAGAGGTGTGACTTGGAATCTTTTCAATCTCAAATTTCAATACTAAGAAAAAAACTATACGGTAAGGACATAACCCGAGACCATAACCTAATATCAACGTACTGTGATATTTCTCATTTAAAAAAAAAACACAATTTTTAATTGGAGAATTTGGATCACCCAATTTTTAACATTAAATTTAACACAAAAAATCCAAAGTATATTTTAATTAATAACAATCTAGACACCAATGTTGAAAATGCATCATCCTGCCCCAATTTTCAAGAAAAGGGGATCTTCCCCTATTAGTTAGATTAGCCCCCATATTTCTTTTTTGACTTAATGGTTTCCAAATCTTATGTCCTTTCCTTTTCCACATGCTTTTTTGTATTCCAATTTTTGCTTGGAATATTGATTAGAAATTCTTTTACACCATACTTTTTAGGAGACAGGCAGGCAATGATGATAAAATTGATCGACCAATTGGATAACATTAATATCGATTGGACATACAAATTTTTTGGCCCTTTAATTTGAAACAGTAAATAAAAGCAATGAATTAGACAATTTTTAAATATTTTTTTTTTTAATATTCGTTTTGTTTCTTCATCATCATGATCAAATTTTTATTCTGAAGGAAAGATATATATATATATTTCAAAATTTCCACCCAGTAGCTCACTTGTCAATCTCGCTAGCTCCTTGTTTTCCCACTCTCTTTCATTTGTCACAATCATTACATAAATATACAGAAAATTTATAATCATATCCATAGTTAGAATTGTTTTATTTATCCATTGTTTAAGTTGCGGCTGGCTGAAATCCTGTATTTCAAACTCAAAAATATCATATCATATCAATATAGGTAGAGATTTTGAAGCGCTCATTGCCGCTTAAATTATACATCATACACAGGTAGATATTGGTCTAGCAATTTGAGTTTTCCCATAGCATGTGAGAAGAGTCTAGTGGGTTTGGAACCAATTGAAACAACGTCAAAGAGTCCGACTATTATAACCTATATGTCTCTAATAATTATATATAACATTTTTTTTTCTTCCTCTTGCATGCGTGGGTGTTTATTTTCATTTATTATTTTCCCAAAACTTATTACATATAATGTAATCTACTCAAATTTTGTGATATAAGTGCTAAAAATAGTTAAAAACGGTTGAGATATATGATTGATTACATTTGTCTTTACCCATCAGTTTAAGTTTTTAGGTCAATTGATTATTTAACATATTTAATAAAAACTATATATAAAATAGAATAAATTAGGACTAGATAATAGAGTGAGAGATCTACGAGTCCAATCCCTCCACAACCAATACACACTTTAATAAAAATTAAATGACCTATAATAACAAAAGGGATTAAGTTGCATGATATCCATTTGTCTAATCAATTTAGTATTAATAAAGAAAAAAATATCAAAGAGATCTAAAGCTTAAATCATTTCAAGCGTGGAAAAGAAACAAACGTCATTTTTTTTAGGTTGACAAAAATCCAAGGAGATTAGTTACATCAAAATAATAATTTACTTGGAGTATTTATTTGAAATGTAGTAATTAAGCTAGATAAAAATGACACATTGTTAACGTTTATACATGTATGAAACCGAAAAAGAAGTTATGTAATTATAATTAAAAAGACATATTTAAGAGTGACACAAATATGAAAACGAAAGTGAATTATGATTATGATTTTGTTGATTGACGCAAGTCATCTCACCACATTCGATGTAAATATGAAACACCAAAGAAGTGACTCTTGCTTGTATGCATCGCAAGCCAAAACTTTGAATGTAAAATTACATATAGCAATATATTCATTATTTAACCCTAAAAATTAAAAAAGAGAGAGAGGAATTGGCAAAAGGAGAGGAATGATTATGCTTAGCTTTAAGGAGGAGCAATGGGAGAGAATGAGATTTTGGGACCCTACCATTGAAGATTTTATAAGTGATTAGTGAAAGAAAATAAAAGAGAGAGAGAACTATTGAAACTTTGCTCTCTTGGGTTGGTTAGGTTAGTAAATCGTGGATGAAATGTCCCTACCAATAATCTCTCTACTCCAATGTAATCCTCGTGGTTGTCTCACTTCCAATATTGAAGTTTATATTATTATAATTAGGTTAAGTTATATGATTGGTAATGTGTATTATCATTTGTGTTAATGTTGTTTTTTTTTTCCGCCAACACGAGCATCAATCGGATATCAAGACAAACCGGGCACTATGGGGAGACGTGAAAACACTTGATCAAACTCAAGTGATTAGATATCCGCTCTCTTTCTATGAGGTCGAACGTTCTAGTCTTCCCTCCCCAAATTTAACGTAATATCTCAAAAATAAAACAATATATATTTTTGAAGTTTTAATTTAATCTATATATACTTATTTAATCTTTATATTTTAGTTAATTTTTATCAATTAATATTCTCTTTTATCAGAGAATAATGTTAATTTTGATGAGAATTATACTAATGTTTATTTTGTTTAAAAAAACTACTAATGAGAGAATATAAATATCTAAAAGAGATCATCGCGTTTAGATCAATTTTTTGTCACTAGACTAATGGCGGGAATTATTAGTAAGATTTAAATAAAATATAATGATTTCGACAAAAAAAAAAAAAAAAAACTAAAATATAATGATTAAATATTAATATTTTTTAAAACCATATGAATGAAACCAACTCTAATGGTAAGCTGTAGAAATCGAATTAAAACTTTAAAAAATATATGGATCAAACTGACTCAGATAATAAATGATCAATCGTATATAATTTAACCTAATAATTTTTCTTATTATATTAATGGGTAGATTATGATAGGCTTTGTTTGTTTTTCTCTTGCCCTCTCTTTGAATCTTCTATGTGGACCCAAGTTTCCTTCTTTGGTAGTCTTTCTTCTTTTTCTTCGATTCATTATCGTCTCAAAAGCATTAATCTCTTTCCTTCAATGGAAGTAATTTCAATTATTTTAAATTAAATATTGATCAATCAAATATTTTTTAATATCAACTATTCGATTTTGAAAGATAATAAAGGGGCATTTGTAAATCTAGCAAATTTTTTTAAGTAATATTTATAAAAATAAAAGCTCAAAAAAATATTTACAAATATAGCAAATTTTGATCGAGTTTATCAGTGATAAACATTGAATTACATATTTTTACACCATATTTATCATTGATAAACACATAAATCATTGTTAATCACTGATAAACATGATAAAAATTGCTATATTTGCAAATACGTTTTTGAGTTGATATTTTTACAAATATTGCATAAAAATTCTACCACCCAATAAAATTTCCCGATAATAAATATATATTGGAAGAAGAAGAAGAAAAAAACTTGAAATATATTTAATTGCTAGAGAACATTCAAAATGCAGAGTGACAAATACGAGAAAAGTCCAAACATGTTGGAACAATTATATGGTTTATGATTTCATCATCCAGTATGATCTCTTTTTCTCTCAAGATTTGTCTTTTACTTTGAATTTTTTTTAAGAATAGATTGGAAGAGTATAGAAGGGAACGAATTTTAGTTTAGAGAACTTGATAACTTGATAATACGATCTATATATATATATATATATATATATATATATATATAATAGCAAGTACAAAAATTATGAAATTAACTCTACACATCTTAATCATCGTGGCTAATAATGAGAGTTACCTATAAATTTATAAATCTTGTTAGGTACCTTCATTTTTTTGAGGTGAAATCCTTAACAACATTTATGATAGAATATAAGGGTTTGACTCATGGGTTTGAACAAAATTATTAAACCAAGGTTTGTTAAAATTATGTTTGGATTGAGTTAAACGGCGAGTTTATTAAATCTAAGCTAGTGAAAAAGTGTTGAAATTGTGAAAATATAAATGAATTTATTGAAAAATGTCAGGTTAAAAAACTCTATCATCCCGAAATTCAAATATGAGAGACAAACGTCAATAAAGCTTGTGTAGTGTAATCAAAACTCCTTATCTGAACTTGTGAATCAAACACTCCTAAATTTTTTTGGTAACTTGGTAGAATTTGGTTTTGGGAGTTTACATTAACATTCTCGATCAAATCCTAGCCGTTAAGGTTGCTTCGTAAGAGAGAGGGTTTTTTTTTTTCAAATAAATAAATCGGTTTTTTTTTTACTGTGGCTGAACTTCATTGGTGGGATGCATATACCTGGTGCAATCAAATTCTATCTGATATTTAGTATACAAAATAGTATAACATTTACATTTTATTTGATAGCTATTGATTTATATATCAATTATAGTAATTATTTATCGACATGTTCAATAAATTGATATATTTATAATTATTTAAAAAAATGATATTACAATCATCTCTTCTAAAAAGTAAAAAGGCAGTTATACAATAGGCCCAATTATAATTCCTAAAGGAAGCCCGTTACATATGTAGCCGAATTTTAGGCCCAATTCCAACCCTAAAGTATTTTCTTTGGCAAGCTCCCAAATCTTAAGTTTTTCTTTCCACCAGGTGGCTGGAAAGTATCTCCAAGTTTTCTCTTCTCCTTAATATAACCAATCGCAAAGATGAGCCTTCGAAGTCAAAGTCGCAAGTTTTTTTCTCGTTGACTTTCGTTCTTGATTTGTTACTAAATTTATCTCTTGAATTTTTGATCGGTTAAAACTTTTATTTAATTTTGAATCACAAGTTTCACTTAATTGTTTTATAAAGGTTAAAATATCAATAAAATCATATGATTTTGATATTATACAAATACAAACGTCCCTATGATTTAAAAATATATATTTATTTTGTTAAAAAAAATGTATATTTATTGCCAACCAGAACATAACTCACTAGTAACATTAAATATTTATAGTGTTTTCTTTATTTATTTTTTAACTGAAACATTCATAATGTTTTAATTTCAATCTCAAACTCTATTGTATTATATTTTAGGAACGCAATCCAAACCAAAAATTAAAAATAACCCGATCCACGATAACATGAAATATCAATTAACGTATCAATTTCACACAATTCAGCTAACTTAATTTAATATAATTCATTACTCAATATAATCCACAAGTTATTATCGACAAATCATACAATCCACGGATTAAAATGAATCCATGACTTACTAAACAGGACCAAAACAACAATCGAAATGGTTGAATCAAAGCATAGAATGGCGAAATAGCAGAGCTATCTATAAATAGTTCTGAATTCAATTCATGACCCTTGGAACTCCCTAGAGTCATCATCTCCATCTTCCCAATAATTTATTCCAATTTTTAATCTTTCTTTATAAACCAAACCCTCATCCCTCTCTCCATTTTCCATGTCTTCAGGTTCGGCTTCTTCACTTCTCTTTCTACTCATTCCTCCTTCTTTATTCTGATTTCTTCCATCGCCATCTTTTACAGTTCGTAGATTAATGGCCGCCGTTTCCAATTCCACGTCTTTCAAACACGGACTCTCTTATTGGTGCCCTCACTCTAATTCTTTTACTGTTACTCTTAAGCCTTCATCGGTTGCTTTCCGGAGAAGTTATGTCGCTGCCTCCACGGCTTTCGCTAATGAAAACAGAGAGTTCGTCTTTCTCATTTTCTTTATTCTGTTTTGTTTTGTTGATGCTGTTGATATTTTTGTGACTTTTGTTTGTTTGTTTTAGGTTTGTGATTGTTGGCGGTGGAAATGCTGCTGGTTATGCGGCTCGTACTTTTGTCGATCACGGGATGGCTGATGGACGGCTTTGTATTGTATCTAAAGAGGTAATTTGGTTTCATATTCATGATAATTTAGCTCGTTTTACAGTTTTCAGTTAATCACTGATCGAATCTGATAAATGATTATCACTAAATGAATGTATTCAATGATTTGCTATAGTTGTAATTATTTTTTAAAATGCTATATTTGTTTTCCCCCTTTCAAATAGTGAACTTATCACTCAGTATCTTAATGTGATTGATCTTGTTGCAGGCATTTGCGCCATATGAGCGTCCGGCTTTGACGAAAGGTTACTTGTTTCCTCTCGATAAAAAACCAGCTCGCTTGCCTGTAAGCTATATTTCTTTTCTGTTGGAGATTACAGTTTTCATTTGCAGTCAATCTTTAAACGTGCTTTTAGATTTCTTTTGGTTCAATCTTGTTAGCTAGTTAGCTTGGCTTTTACTTAACTGTGGAATCATGAATGCTGCATGTGTTTAGCTTATATAGTTTAATTTCAATTCACTTGTTGTGTTTTTTTTCCCTTCCGGGAATTGAATTCTGTTCATTTGTTTTTTACTTTTGTTATAGGGATTTCATACTTGTGTTGGATCTGGTGGGGAAAGACAAACTCCCGAATGGTACAGGGATAAAGGTATAGAGGTAATAATCATATTTTTTTTTATATTTATACATTTAGTACCTTTCAATTATTATTTTTTATTATTTTAAAGCTTTTTTAGATATATTATTTTTAAGCTTCGAGTTTACTGTTCCATTGTTACGTCTAATATTCTCATGCTATGCGTGAAATATGGCATTTATCAAATCTGCCTTATTATAGAAATATAGAATTAATTTATAGAATTGCTGGTATGGACATATAGATAGCAATAAATGTTGCATTAGCATATTATGAGTATATTATTGTTTGATCTGCAATATCATGTATTGAGTTGATCTTTTCCAAGCTTCAAAGCTACAATCAACATTTTTATGTGATATTTTTGTTTTGATATGGATTTAACATTTTGTCCATTGTATAGTAAAATGCTATTTGTAATTTCACTCCAAATTGTTTTCAGGTATTATATGGAGATCAAATAACAAGTGTTGACATTGAAAACCAAACCTTGAAAACTCATTCAGGCAAGCTACTCAAGTATGGTTCCGTTCTAATAGCAACAGGATGTACAGCCTCAAGGTGGTCATATCTTTGTCAATTGATGCCTTTTAAAAACATATTATTCTTGATAAGTGCTGTCATACTATATAAATAGACATGTAAAGTTTTGGCTATCTCTGCAATCGTGTTCTCAGATTTCCAGATAGGATCGGCGGCAGCCTACCAGGAGTTCACTACATTCGAGATGTCGCTGATGCAGATTCACTAGTTTCCTCATTGGTAATTCATCTTTTCTTCCCACCAGCCCGCTGTTAGTGTTGCACTTGCACATTCACACTACTAACATGTGTTCCAGAAGTTACTTTCAGGTTTCTACTGTTGCAATGCCAACTGACTGCAATTTCATTTCCAGGAGAAGGCACAAAAGGTCGTGATCGTTGGTGGTGGTTATATTGGTATGGAGGTTGCTGCAGCAGCTGTTGCTTGGAAACTTGATACAACAGTATGGACTCATATATAGCTTGGATTTTGTTCACTATGCAAACTCATTCTCAGGGAGAAATTTTGATATTTAACAGCACCTATTTTAATCCTTATCATAGCCATGCTGGGATTTTGAATATTGAACATCATATGGTCCTAAATCAAGTAGCATATTCTTCATTTTAATTGATAAAATGATTCATAATTAAGTATACTCAGTTGTGAATAAGAAAGAATGGAACTATATTAAATACAAGGTGTTTTTTCCTTGATGGGAAATATATGTTTATTATCTCTGTTGTCAACTGTTCTTCTTACGTCGGTGGGTTCAAAATTTAAAGTTTTTGTGGTCCTCTTTTAACTCCTTTCCACCTGCTTTTAAAACACTGTAGATTATATTTCCTGAGAGCCATCTATTGCAAAGACTTTTTACACCTTCACTAGCCAGGAAATATGAAGAATTTTACCAGGAGAATGGCGTCAAATTCTTAAAGGTTCTCTCTCCCTTACCTGATGATATCAACAAGCTTTGCAAATGTTGAATGTTCTATTGTCATCATTACTATTTTTAACTATTGATCAGGGGGCCTCCATAAAAAATTTGGAAGCTGGTGCAAATGGTCGTGTCTCTTCTGTTAAACTTGAGGATGGTTCTACAATAGAAGCAGACACGGTATTAGTTTTTTTTATGATTTCTCTCAACTGGCTGTCCTTAAACTGCAAGCAGGGAATCCGTAGAATAGCTGTAGAAGTAGAACACAGGAAGATGAAATATTTTATTAACTTTGTAGAGAAATGTACAAGTTTCTAAAGCTTTCAAGAGGTTTGGACTCTTCTTCTCCTCAGTATTTTCGGTCTGTTCCTTCTCTTCAACCTTCTCCTTATATAAAAGCAGTCTAGCTATTAGAAATATAGGAATAACTAATTTTGTAATAGACTACAGCACACGGCCCAAACTGCGCTACCGGTCTTCTTAACCCTTAACTACCTTTTTGGCAGTGTCTAACAACCAATTCCATGCTCTTGTTGTGAATTCCTCTCTTTTATATGTAAAACGGATTTTTGGTTCAATGCTATAAATAGCCTGATACTCTACTTTTCTCTTGCTATGAATCCCTAGCATTAGACCCTAACCTTCAAGCTTCAAATCAAATGCTACCGGCTCTTGCATTGGCTAAATAGAAAATGTGGATATTTGAATTCCTGTTTAGAGAGGGAGTGTGATTGCAGTCATATATAGAATTAGAGAAAATGGAACGTACTTTGACCCTGATGGAAGGAATTTCTCACTATTGGGATTTTCTCTTATCCTTTCTAGTAATCACTAGCTATTTACACGAAATAATTGGGGCCCGTTTGGGATAACTTTTAAAGTGTTTTTAAGTGTTTTTACATGGTTATCAAAAACACTTTTAAAAACTATTCCAAACGGGTACTTGGGAGTGAAATTCTAAAAAACGTTCACATGTTGATAAATGCTGAAAGTTTGATTTTGCTGCTTTCAACATTACATGTCAATTGGGAAATCCGGGTGCATTGAAATGTTGTGTTTTCCATTTCCGAATTTTGCAGGTGGTAATAGGCATTGGGGCAAAGCCTGCAATCGGGCCATTTGAGAGAGTGGGATTGAATAGCACCGTTGGTGGTATACAGGTAAACATGATGGTCATGCTAAGAAGATTCTTCATTCTTTTTTGTTATCCCAAATGAATGAGTACTCTCGCAATCTTGACGTGTTGTACTATGACAAGTTTTCATTATAGAGTTTAAACATGAAAAGTTAAATTGATTCCACATGCTTCAAAGCAATCGTGCCAGTACTATGTTAGGAATGGCATGGTAGTAAATAATTAGGAGAGTTTGTTAGAGAAGTGGTTATAAGTAGAGAGTCGTATCCAAAAAATATTGAGAATAGTAGTCTTTGGACTATTGAGGGGGAGCGCTAAGACTCTTATAAGCTTCGTGAATTTGTATTTTTTTCATATTAATGTCAGTTTGGTTCATATCATACTGCTCATTCCAAATTGAAAATGCTGGGTTGTTCATAATTGTAGTTGTGATTATTCTTATGCTGTTTGGAAGTCTCTTTTGGAGCGTAATAGGTGTATTTTTGTGGATATTAGTAAACCTTGGACTCATATTTGGGATACTAGTGTTCTTAATGCCTCCATTTGGTTGGAGTGCAAATTTTAAAGTTTTTTTTGTAATTATATTCCCTCCACCGTTCCCTCCAATTGGAAGGCTTTTTTTTTTTTTTAATCTTTGGCCTTCTTGGCTCTTTCATACATCAATGAAATAGCCGTGTTTATTATATTAAAAATAAAAATTGTAGTTGACATTTACACGTATCTTGCCTTTGGCTATTCGGGCAAGGAGAAAGGATATTTATTTATTATTATTTTCCTTAGATAAGAAACACTTTCATTTACACATTTCCTGCTTAGGCCATTGGGCCGGTCATGGGTTATCACTTTTGACTCGTCGCATCTAAATTAGCTAGCTTTGTGAGGATGAAGACTTTCTGGAAGTTAGTAGCTGATATCTATTAAAAAAAAAGTGTATATCCTAATTCCACTTCTATTTGGAGCATAATTCGAATTGTAATCACTATAAATTTATAATTATGTACGTGAACACCTTTCTTTTTATGTGTAAAAAAAGCTATGCTCTTTTAACCTAGGTGGATGGCCTGTTCAGAACCAAAATACCAGGAATCTTTGCATTTGGAGATGTGGCAGCATTCCCGTTAAAGGTATATTTCCTCAAGTGTAACAGGTGTTCTTCAATTTTTCTTATTTTAACTGGAAAATGATTGTGATTCAAATCAAACAGCTGTATGACCGTGTAGCTCGGGTTGAACATGTGGATCATGCTCGTCGATCAGCTCAGCATTGTGTCAAAGCATTACTAACTGCCCAAACACAAACGTAAGTTGGATGATTCTTCTTTGAAACTCAGATTTGCTGCATTCTCTTGGCACTCAAACAGCGGAATTACGATTCACATTGTTAATGCTTTCAGATATGATTATCTTCCATACTTCTACTCAAGGGTCTTTGAATATGAAGGGAGCCCTAGGAAAATATGGTGGCAATTTTTTGGGGATAATGGTGAGAATCTTTTTAGCATGTATTCATGTCATTTCCTAATTTATTATGTCATTTGACTGTGATTATCTGGCTTCACAGTTGGCGAGACAGTTGAAATTGGGAATTTTGATCCTAAGATTGTCACTTTCTGGATTGAATCTGGTTAGTAAAAAAAACTTGACTACATACAGAAAGAACTCAATACTTTTTTATGTGTCCAGTTTTATTAAATCAGAATTATTTGTGCAATCTACAATATAAATAAACCAATGAAAATAGACTACAGTGAAGAAGTGTGTAACCAAGTTATATTCTTCTGCAATATATTTCATTTTCCTCTATAAGTTTAACATCAATAGTTGACATGATTACTCTGTTTGCTCCACAGGTAAATTGAAAGGGGTTCTTCTTGAAAGCGGAAGTCCCGAGGTAATGTGACGCTGATGTAAAAAAAATTTGGTGTTTGGCTCGGTTTTGGTTGGGTTTGTTAAGATTGGGGTTGTGAAGCCTTGGTTTGTTAGCACCGTGTTTAGATTACCCAAAACAGTGGGTTTTTCTAGTCTGAGTTAATGTAGAATGAATTTGAATTGTGAGAAAAATGTGTTTGTTAGGGATGATGAGTTTCCGGATTGCAAAACCGGAAGACAAATAAGGTTTAAGCTTCTGTAGCCCAAGCGCCTGGTTCAAAACCATGAGCCAAACACCCCCCCGAGACTTTTTTCTTGGGAAAGTTTGTCTTTGCTTGATTTTGTTTTTTGCTTTCACGCACATTCCAAACTATACAAGTTTAAAAAATTGTTCTCTGCCTTTTATCTACTCTGCATCTTACTTATGTTGAAGTTATATTTTTGTTTTAGGAATTTGAACTTCTTCCTAAACTGGCAAGGATCCAACCTTCGGTTGATAAAGCCAAACTTCAAAGTGCATCTTCTGTCGAGGAAGCACTCGACATTGCCCGAGCATCCTTGCAATTTAATCTAAAATGAAGCTATTGAGCTTTGGAGTTTAAATCATGATGCGGAATTTCTCAGATTTTCAGGTAACAGAGAGATAGAGAGTATCTTTATACCGCTTCATTTTTTTCATTACTTCTTGGACTCTGTTTTCTGATCTTGAGATTTTTTCGAGGCGCGATTTCATAATGTCAATGAAATAATCCACGGGGTTGGATTCTTGAGAAATGCTTTGTTTGATTGCTTTGCTCAACCATCTTTGCCTCAAGATAACTTTTTAAGTTTTCTTGCAACTGTATTTGGATTCGGTTTCAGATGATGACGATTACAAAATGGCTGTTTAAAAACTTATCGATATCTAAATCGCTCTCTCTGATGTAATATTTTTAAAATAGAGAATAATACGTGATGACATTTTTTGTCATCTAATGGTAAGATAATCTTATTACTTTTTTAGGAGGAGAGGTTTGAATCGTCTCCCTACATATAAAAAATATATATAATATTATTTGACGTCTCTCTTAAAAAAGAAGATGATGGTATTAGAATAGTAAAAAGAAAAAGAAAACTCGGGTGTGGCATGACGTGAAACCTCAGAATCATATTAGTCTTAACAATACTATTGTATCTGTGGGTATTGATAATTTACCGTTAAAATCACAATTCAATAATTGATCTTAAGGCTAATATAATTTATGGGTTGCACAATGCAAATGCATCGGCTTTTTTAAAATCAACTAATGGTTCCATTGCATAGATTCTTCAACCGTCCTCTCTATGATTTATGGGTTTATACCATATATGAATCGAAACAAAAAAACAGGCTACAGAAACTCAGTTTTAATATTTTCTTATACTTAGGTTTTATAATCACACTAAGTTATAATAAATTGACCGTGCTTTTTAAACTCGTGAATCAAAACACCTCTATAATATCCAGTTATATAGATATAATAGTATAGTTATAATTGTGAGACAAAAATTTCTTGAATTAAAAGAGTCAATAAATGAAAATCTCAAAACGAAAGATGGATAGCAAAAAAATGGAGATGAAAAAGAAAGATTGATTACAAGTTGAAGACTGAAGGTGTTATAAAAATGGATCACTTTCTTTCCATTCAAATAGTAAAAAAAAAAAAAACAATCATTTAAATTAATTTTTTTAGTAGAAAGATCAACGTCGTGAAGATGAAAAAGAAAAAGAAACAAAGAAAGGCAAAGTCATACCGCGTTGGAGAAAAGCCTCTTACTAACCACAATTTGTAGTAACCAATAATTTATTAATTCAAATATTAAATTCCATTTTATTTCTCACTCCGAATCGATCGATTATAGAATAGGAGAGAAGAAAGACTTCCATTAACGAAGTCGTCTATTCTTTAATTGGAGATGAGATTAGATTCGATTCAATTCAAATTCGTTTATCCTTTATTAAAATAACAACAAAAGTGTTCTCTTCATCGTCTATAAGGATAACGACAATGGCTTTGACAGCTCCGGCCTTCTATGGCCACCACTGCGGCTGCCACATGAACACGTTTCATGAATAACACTTTTTTTTTTCTAATTTAATTTCACAATTGACTGTTTTTTTCTCTTTCAAAAACGATATTTTAACGATTGATATTTTCAATAGTAATAAACATTTAGATTTTTTTTAAAAAAATGACATTTCTTATATTGAGATCCACTAATCATAGACCATGATGAAATCTTAATATGAGAAATAACATTTTTTAAAATATTTCAAAACATTTATTATTTTTTAAATTTAATCATAAAAAAGTATCATCTATTTAATTTTATTTTTTAAATTATGGATTACCATTATAATTTTTTTTTTATCATGTTTATTGATATGTTATAATTTAAAATTAAATAATTTTTTTGTTTTATTTGTTTTTATAAATTTCTCAATTAAATGATTTTCTTTCATCAAATTAATGAATGATAAAAGTGATGTTTAAAAAAATATATTATATTTTCAATACACTCCTTTTATTTTTGTTAATAGTAGGTTTTGAAACATATATCTGACTATCTTTTGAAACTCTACTTACATATGTCATTGAATATCACAACATTATCTCTTTTTGTCACATGATTACAATGTTTATAGATAATGATCACATAAGGAACTTAATATTTTTTTGTAACGACAATTCTTAAAGTTTTATTAAATTATAAGAACTTAATTGAAAATTTTACGATCATAAAATATATGAATCCACAACAATCCTAATTCCTAAACCATATGTACTGAAAACTTATAAAATCTAAACCTAAAATAACTATGGAAAATTTCTCCCCTTTTGCATTATATTATTTAATTCCTTCAATAATTTTAAAGATTATATATAAATTCATAAAAGGTTCTGAACTGTTTGTTTGATCAAAAAAAAAAAAAGGTTCTGAACTGTTTGTCATTTGAATCTGCATTACTTCAATCACATTTCTCAATGAAGTTAGTTTATTAATGTAATAGTTTTTAATTAAGATACTTGATTCCAGAGCACGTGGATTTAATTTAGTTCACATTATAAGTTAATGACATATTAATAAGGAACAAAATACAATGCAATTGCATTTTGCATCCATATATAATTCCTTTAATTCTCTACAAATTAATTCACTAATCTCTTTGAACTTCCCAATGCATTATCTCGCCTCTTCTTCTTCTTCTTCTATATTCTTCTTCCTCTCATTGTAATTCTCACCTCTCTCACTATAATTCTTCCTCAAACTTTCAACCCCAAACAAAAAAAGAAAATGATGGTATGCTAATATTCTTTGTTTTTTTTTTTTTTGTTTTTTTCTTCCCATAAAGATCCAGAATCGTTTTAGGTCTTTTTGGGTAATGTTTAATCAATTGAATTAAAAAAATGTTTTTAAAAAAAAAAAAATTATTTAGCTTAGTGTTTCTCGTTGTTTGTTTGTTTTTTTTTCTCCCTCTCAAATTAGTTTGCCACATAATTACAAAATAATATTATATATTTGATTCAATTGATCTATTTTTGTCTGCAGAAAGTTGTGGTGAAATTGGATATAAATGATGACAAGACAAAGCAAAAGGCCTTGAAAGCTGTTTCTAGCCTTCTAGGTAACCCCACAATATATTGTTTTTCATTCAGAGGAAAAAAAAAGAAAGTTGATGAGTTACTTAGTGTTGATAATATATTAGAAGATTAAATTTGCTTTAGTTTGGTAGTTTAATTTTTTTTTAGTCAATTAATGATTTAATATAATATTAGAACAATGATAAATTATAGGATGACACTAGAATAATGAGGCTCTTTACTTTTGAATTATTGAAACTGTATTAAACTATTTATGAGTGAGAATCTTCATTGTTCCAGCCTCCTCCAATAATTTTTAATAAGAGCTCTTGAATTCAAATTTTTACATTGTTATTTTTCTCTCATTTATTAGTACTATTTGATCTATTGGTGATTTAACAATTTTTGTTTCTTATTTTCTTCCTATTAAACAAGAAATGAGAACGTTAACAAACAATCATTTATTTTCAACCCATTTTTCCATTGTTGATTTGGTTTATATTATCCACAACTTGCAGGCATTGCATCAATTTCAATGGACATGAAAGAGAAGAAGCTAACAGTAATTGGGAACATAGACCCAGTTAATGTTATTGGAAAAGTAAGAAAGATCTGGCCCTCAGCAGAACTTGTAAGTGTTGGACAAGAGAAAGAAGAAAAGAAGAAGGAAGAACCAAAGAAAGAAGAATCCAAACGAAAGGCAAAGAATATTCAAAATGATAATGAATTCATGGCATCATATAAATCCATTAATTCTTATCCCACTACTTACTACTACTATCACTCTCAACAAGAAGAAAATCCAAGTGCCTGTGTTATCTCTTGAATTTGAATTTCATTTACAACACATCCAAATCAAAATATTTGAAAGAAATAGAGAGTTGTAGGATTTAAATTGTGATGCTTCCATGCACTTAAATTTTGAGATTTTTGGTAATTGAAATGGTCAGTTGTAAAACTTTATATAATTAAGACTGAAAATATTTGGATACTAGAGAAGTTCTTTTTGACTTTCTTATGTGTCATTTTTTTTATATATATATTAATGAGGCTTGTGTTAATTATGAAGTGCTTAATCAGATGAGTGGGTATATTATGTATATCTTCTTATTAATATATTATTATTATTTATTATTAACTTTATAGATTGTATTCCCATTTGAGTGAAACTTCAAATTCATTGAATTCCAATTTAATATATGTTGCTTTTGTGGCGAAAGTGGTTACTTTAAGATCTTTTAAAAATTAAAAAATGAAGACGATCTTGATTATTGGATCTTAAAATACAGTTAAATATGAGAGGACCTTTTTGATCAAAATAATCTATTTGCAATCTCATTCTTGTTCTCAAAAGTTCAATGAATTTTATTGAATGATGACCTTTTGCATATGCATTATGTTACTCTTGACTTCATCTAGAGAGCAATTTAACTTTTAGTTTTGGGATTTGGAACTTTAAAAATTCTCATTTCATTTTTAAGGATGATGAGAACATATCGGAGTATGGTATTTGAATCATAGCAATCAAAAGAAATGGCGTTAGATCTTGGTATTTATGGTTTTATAAGCGTCAATTACATTCTCACTGAATATCGCTTTGTCGTTATCAAAAAATTAATAGATTGCATATGGTAATTTATGTGTCCATGTTCTATAAATGTGACAACTATATATAAAAATAGATGATGCATAGTGTTAATTGATATGTGTAAATGTAGTAATAATGACATTGTTCATTGTATGCGTTTTTATCAAAATATAAGTATTTAACTAAAACTTTTAAAATCATAACTAAACTATAAAGATTAATTAATTTATTTTTTTAAATTATAGAAATTAAATTGAAACACTGCAAATTTCTAATTAAATCTTTCCTATACAAAGTAGCTTTAAAGTTAGGTAGAAATTATATCTATGATCTTCCAAGTTTGTTTTTAATATATTATCTGATAAATCAATAAAAGAATTGAGAATAAATTAAATTAAGGGATTGATATTAATATATAAAAGTAAAATATCATATGAAATTGTCCCTACGAGGTAATCGTCTCTCATGTAACCTTGGCTCTCATTATTACATGGCTTGGGAATGGCTCGCCGGAGGCCAAATTGGTCACACAACCTGGCCAAATCGGATAAAAATTTAAAATTCAAACAAAATTGTTCTTTACATGATAATTTATCTTGATTACTAAAGTTTATGAGGAAGATGATGATGTATTTTTATTGAAAGTAAATCGTTTATGTAACACGCGATTTTATACTAAAATATTTTATTGGCATAATAATTTAAATTAAAAATCAGAATTATGATTTGCGAACAAAGACTTCCTTTTCGAAGTCATCGATCACCAAATTTCAAATTTCCAATAGTGGGCGTAACAATATTATTTAATGATCAAATAAGGACAAAGACCTGAAAGACAAGTCTCGCCGCCTTGATGTACGGTTTTTTTGACAAATTGTTCGTAGGGAAGTCTTCCGCTTAGACAAGTAAACGTATCAGAAATAACCAAACTCGGTCATATATATATATATATATACACAATTTATAATAATTATACACACTCTCACATATGTTTAAGATAATGAATTATTCATTCTCAAAAAAAAAAAAAAAAAGATAATGAATTATTCCATGATACAATATTATTAGAAAAATTTCAACACACTTTTTTATGAGTAATTTTAAAAATAATAAATATTTTGAAATATTTTATAAATGCCTTTATATTATGTTTTAATAAAAATAATTATTTATTTATATGTTTTTATGATTTTTTATATTAGAGATTATATGAGCGAGTGCCCAAATTTATATATCGCACTAAGTCTTTATTTTCTTAGGAATGGCCCTGAAGATTATAAACCACTTGAACCCACTACTAATTTAGTGAAATGAACTAGAATGAAATGTTATATTTGAAGAGTTGGAAATAATTATAATAATTTAAAATAAAGTTTAATTTCATGGAAACTAGGGTGTTACATAATCAATTAAAATTCTAGAATATAATTGAAACGAATTTGTAATTAATTGGAAACGATGTAGCCTACGCGCCTGCGTATAAGAGAGAGTCTCTTGCTTTATCCACTTAAAAGGGCTACATCTTTTATAAAGCACCCCCAAACTTAATTCTCAACCTTTTTAATGTGGATGGAAACTGTCTTTTTAATCCTCATCTTATAACTCTATGGGTATTCAAATTCCCATTCACTCAAATATCATTTTGAGTAAATTTCCTTTAGGAGAACACGTATCCACTAAATCTTTTTTTTTTTAATGTAAAATTTATCATCACTTATATTAAACTCTCAAATTGAGACGGATCTAAGAAGGGGAAGGGACAGAATAAAATTATATAAAATTATTTTTTATATTTTTTTCTTCAACTTTTACTACTTTATTTCCTTTTATTTATATAAAAAGAAATGGTTCAATGTGATTTCCACCCCTTAAAAAAATTCTAACTCCTTCATGAATCTCAAGAATTTTTGTATAATATAATATCAAATATTCTTATTTTTCCAATATATCTTACTTTTTGAAAAATTGTTGTTTTGAAAACAATCCTTTGAACTTGATGATTTGAATTTCTGTGGTTCTCATAAATTTGATCAATGAAAGACAGAAGTTGAGATAAGCTTTGTGATGAAGGACTTTGATGTAAACACAAATATGGATTGTTTATTTAGTGATATGACATTATTTCTACTACTTTACATTGGATTCTTGAGTTATCTTCAAGAGGATAAAGACAAGAGAAACAAAATTGTGAATATTTATTAATAAAGAAGACTATTTATTGAAATAGTCTTTGTGTAAATAAAAACTAGAATAAAAAATACAAAAACTAGTAGTGCTTCTTAATCATATGGCCGATAATAACAGCATTAGGTTAACTGAAATATGTTTTTATTCGGATCTCTAACTGATTGAATGTATTGAATTAAAAATTGATGATTTCAAATCTAAGGGAAAAAATAAATTATAATATTTATATTTATAGAGTTTTTAAAAGAATAATAGTAAAATTAGTAAAAAAAAATTAAAACAGATATAAATATGTCATTTTTATTCAACCTCGTCAATATGTGATTAATTTGCTTTTTTTAATCTTACATTTTTTCTATAGAAAGGTATTTGTAAATACTACATAAATTTTTGCTTAAATACACCTAAGGGGCCGTTCATTTCCCTTTATCTTAAATACCATGTAATCTAAGATTACTGAATATCTAGAATACATGGTATCTGGATTGCAGCGAATATAAGATTACAACGTTTTTTTTTTTGCAGTAATTAAAAATGAGAATCTCATAGGTATAAAAGATTACATTGTTTGTTAGGTTGTATTTAAGGGAGGAAATTTAATGAATTAATAATTCTTCCAATAATACCCTTGTTTTATGTTTCTCGTTAATAAATTTTATATATGAATTTAATTAATATTTTTTTGAGAGATTAATATACCTATACTATTTTTATAATTTAATTAGTTTATAACATATTTATTTAAATATTTAATTAACATAAAAATTTAAATTTAATTTTATATACTTATTTGATACTAATGAATTTATTAAAGTATCAATAATTAGTGTAACGAAAAAATTATTTATGTTTTTAAATTTAGTTATTGATGAGTAATAAATTATCTTATGTATTTATATGTAAAAAGAAAAATAACTTTTTATAATATTGAAGGACAAAAAAGTAAAAAACAGAATACATTCGTAATGTAATCTTAAAAACCCACCCGTGGAGAGTGTATTCTAAAATGGCCAGATATCATGTATTCTTTGATTACATGTAATCTAAAATATCCTTATATCTTTAAATACAGTAAAATGAACAATGTTATCTGAATACACCCCCCTCCGTAATCTTAGATAACATTGAAATGAACGGCCTCTAATAGTAATTTCTTCCACCTTAGTTTTAAATTTAAAAAGTTTGGTTTATGTAAAAAAAAAAAGTTTTTTTTTCATTAAATCAATTAACATTTATTTTTGTACTATTTAACCGAATAACAAATCTCGTTTTTTTTATGATGGTTATTAAGATATTTTAATTTAAAATGAGTAATTTTTAAGCTTAGTTAGTTTTTACTATTTTGATAATTTTGTTAATTTAATGTTTTTCTTTCATTAGATTAATGAATGTTAAAAATTATATTTTTTTTAAAAAAAAAAAGAAATTGTTATATTTAAAATTTATTTACTATTAAAAAGTTCGTTTATTGTAAATATCCCAATAAAATTTTCTAATAAAAAATCAAATAAAAATGGAAAGAGAAATTTCAACAAATGACATTTTTTTATGAGTAGTTTCAAAAATAACGAATGTTTTGAAATATTTTTAAAATGACATTTGAGATTGACTTTTGAAAATTTTCAAAATTTTTACTATTTTTGAAATCATCAATTCTTTCTTTTTTTTCTCTAAAATGAAAATTTAGAAGAAAAGAAATATCAATTACTTCCTCTCTTTCGTAATAGGGAGTTTTTCTAAACAAAAACATCCATTGGACTGTCCCAATAACATGAATGATAATAGAGAATTCACAATTAACACATCTCCAAATGTCGTGATTTTTAAAAGATGTTTTTCTCCATCGTTAAACTTTCCTTTTCCATCTTTACCCACTTGAGGAAATGAACCAACCCATCAATTTTAGGAGACTGAATGGTCAAACATTACGTAATTTCTCAATTATATGGTATTGTATTATCAATCAAATGAAACTTTTAATTCTTTATTGGTAACAAACGTCATCTTGATATAAATGAATAGAATACACTGCGTGATTGGAATCAAAAGTAAGAAAATCATGGTCTTTTCTTCAAAAAGAAAAAAAAAAAAAAAATCATTGTCTTAGTTAGGGCTATTTGTTTCGTGGGAATTTTAAATTCCTATGTTTTATGGGGATTTATGATTCTCTCATCTCTCTCAATCATCATTCTCTTTTTATTTATTTATTCACTATTTACTTTATTTCATCAATTTTCTTACTTTTTATTTTAATTTATATTTAAATTAACTCAAAATAATTTAATTTATTAATCTAATAACAAACATTCTATAAAATAAATTTTTATATTTATATATAAAAGAAAATTTTAATTCAATAGGTCAATAACATATTAAATTAAAGTAAAATTAGAAATTAAATTTATTAAAAGAATGCATTATTTTTTATAATAAGGTTAATAAAAAAACTTACAATTTAAATATTAATTTAACATGAATTAATCTATATAAATAAGAATATAATGAGAGTATTGTTAATGTAAAAAGAAGAAGGTATATTTGACATCACATGTAGTTATAAATAATACATCCTTTCAAAAAATTACTTATAAAACAAACATATCTATCTAAGGATGTCAGACGTCTAGATTAATTCCAGACATCAAAGTCGCCTAACATTCAAAGATTTCGAGTATCCATATTTCATACAAACAAAAGACTCCTTACGATACTATTTGGTATATATTGAGATCTAAAATTTAATATAAAGATTATATATTTAATTTAATTTCTTTGATTTTCATTATTCATTATTTTGAATAGAAATAATTTATTATAATGTGATTTTTCAATAAAATAGTATTTTAAATTTAATTTTATATAGTTGTTTAATTCATAAAAATAATTAATAAGATTTTAAATCATAATTAAATTAAAAAAATAATACAAAAACTATTATTTTATAAACCCTTCATTCTATAATAAACACAACGTGTAAGTTTTCAATTCTCAAATATTTTAATCTTGAGAATCTTATTTCTACTAAATTAATTGAGAGAGAGATGTATATTCAATAGAGTAGTCTCCATGTGTGAAAGGGAGGCAATACGGGGGGATAAGTACAACACGAAGGCAAACTCCAAGGATACCAATAGAAATATATTGAAAGAGTCTTACTCTTAGCTCCTGCAACTAAGAAGGGTGGATTTGTCATTTCAAATGACTATTTTTAATAATAAAAAGAACTTTAAAAAGAAACCATCCTTTTCACCCAATTAATTAATTATCTTTTGTTTTTGGATCACTAGATTTTATTTTATCCCCTTCCCATTGAGAAGTTGTCACATATATATATCTACAATTCACATTACATCAACATTGAAAAAAAAAACAGATAATAAAATAAGAAATATAATGTTTAGATGGTTTTCAACTTTTCACATTAAAATATTCAAAATTAAATAATAATAAAAAACGATAGAGATCATATATATCTAAAATCTGTCATTGATCAATTAATTTAAATAATAATAAAAAAATATCATTTTTATTTTGCTTATAATTATTATAATCAAATTCTTTATATAAATTCAAACTCGGATAAAAATTGACTCTTATTGATATGAAAGATTGGATTTATAATTTTTTTATTATATATAAACTATATATATATTTTTTAAGAGAAAGCTTCCCTTTCACTCAAATAATCACCCTTCATTTTTTTAATTTTTAATTAGGGTACTTTTACACCCGCTACCCTCACACCCACTCCCCTTTCTAAGTTGTGATATATCTATAAGGGCATTTGCAAATCTAGCAATTCTTTTAATAATATTAGTAAAATTAAAAGCTCAAAAAAATATTTACAAATATAGCAAATTTTGATCAGGTTTATTAGTGATAAACATTGAATTACATATTTCTACACTAAGTTTATCACTAATAAACACATATATCACTGATAAAAATTATTATATTTACAAATACTTTTTTGAGTTGATTTTTTTACAAATATTGCATAAAAATATGTCACCCAATAAAATTTCCCTATCTATAATATACAACATTGCATCATCATTACTTAAAAGAATAATTATAATGAAAGTAAATTTGGACTATTTGTATCCTAATTTTGTCTTAAAGTGCTAAAACGTGTATTGGGTAAAATGACAAGTTCACTTAATCTTAACTAAAAAGTGCTAAAAAGTACTAAAACGTGGATTGGGTAAAAAATGACAAGTTCACTTAATCTTAACTAAGAGATTTAGATATTACCCCAAACTAAAAAGAATATTCAAACAAAGAATTGTCTCGATCGACCAACATTAAACAAAACAATATACCGTTGTTATTGATAAAATTAATTTAATTTAACTTTATACCATAAAATAAGTTAATTAAATAGAAGAATAAACTATATTTTACAATTTCATTCTTACCTTTTAAACACATCTTATTCTCAGGGTGGAGTCACCTTTGAGAGGGGCAAAAAAAAAAAATCATATGTAAAAATTAAAATTATTTAAATAAAAAAAATGAAATTTTAGTATAATTTATCTATTTTTCCTTTAATATATAAATATTAGCTTTTATATAATTTTTATCCACTCAACTTTTTAAAAAAACAAAATAGAAATACCATTGAATGGTGAAGTTTGGGTTGGGAGGGAGTAGCTTCCGAAGGAAGCCAAGACAGACGACCGGATTTGGTCGGGTCCGAGACCTAGAATAGAAGACCTTATTGGTCGTGGCGTGCATTCCAAGAAGATTCCTTCTTTCTTATTTAAAAAACCCCTTATGTTATTCAATGTCCATCCATCTTCTTCCCTTCTTGCTCCACAAGGCACAAAGTCTCTCCCTTTCCTTTCCTTTCTTTTCTTCTCTCTTTTCAATTTTGCAAAATCCATTCTTTTTTCTTCTTCCTGTTATTTCTTGGTCATCAACTCTGAAATTTCCCAAACTCAATTGAAAAAAAATGAAGGTCAGTTTCCATTAATTCTGTCTTTTCCCCCTTTTTTTTAATTTTTTAATTTTAGCTATTTTTCTATTTGTAATTTTACTTTTTACTAAAAGTATGATCTTTTTTGTGTGTGTGTGTGTACAGAAAGTGATCTTGAAATTGGATTTACATGATGACAGAGGCAAGCAAAAGGCTTTGAAAGCTGTTTCTAGCCTTGCAGGTAATAACAACTTTTCCTCTTAAATTTTCTTGTTCCGTCTCAAAATCAATTGGTTACTAGAAAGATAACTAGTGATCTTTTGTTTTGAATTTATTAGCTTTGATACTATATTAATATTCATGAGTTCCGTCTCAATAACAATTGACAATGAGAGAGAAGTAACACGATCTTATCATAAACTGTTTTAGGTCGCTTTTATCTTTTAGATGTGAGATCTTTTAACACTTATTCTTTCCTTGGTTGTACTGAGTTGAAATTTCCCTCTCATAACTTGCAGGAGTTGAATCAATTGCCATGGATATGAAAGATAGGAAACTAACAGTAATTGGGGATGTAGACCCTGTTAACGTTGTTGCGAAAATCCGGAAGTTTTTTCCTGCAGCCGATATACTCAGCGTCGGACCAGCGAAGGAGGAGAAGAAGGAAGAACCAAAGAAGGATCCACCAAAGAAAGATGATAAACCAAAGACTGAAAAAGAGATGTTGGAAGCAATGCTTGAAGCTTACAGGCGCTACCCTCCTGTCTACCCACCTCCTTATCATGTCTATAGTGTAGAAGAGAATCCTAATTCTTGTGTCATATGTTAAATGGACCAATGATTTTTTGAGAGAGAATGAGCAAATGGTTGGTTTTTTAAAGTTTGGGGTATGAAATTTTGTTGGGTTCTTAGCTAAAAGTAGTTGTTGTTGGTTATTGAAGGTTTTTGCTTTTTCAGAGTTAGCTGATCAGGGTGAAGTTTATGTTGATCCAATCTGCAAATTATTAACACCCTCCTGCGAATGTTGTACATATATTCTTGTTCATGAATAAAATTCCTCCTTCTCCTCCAACTTCTAAGTTTTATTGTAAGCACGGAAAGAAATACGAAATTCTGGAGATACTATTTGGTGTGAACGTCACAATATGACTCCTCATTCATAATTAATTATTAGATGTTTGGTTATAAATAATAGATGAGAGAAAATAGTACCATATCTTATAGTTACGGAGTAAATTAGCTCATTATGGCCGCATGAGAATATCTTTCTACAATTTTTTTTAACTAATCACTCCTTGCATACGCTTTTAATATTAATCTCTATGTGCATTTGTTATTACTCATTTATACCTTACTATACACTTCATTCTTTACATTTTTCACAACTATGAATATAATATAAAATTATTTTTTTATTACTAATAAATAAAAATGAAAATGATGTGATGTGATGTGATGTGATGCAGAAGTTTTATCTTCTAAATTTTTAAAAAATTAAAAAATGGAGAAATGATTACATAACAAGTCTTTTTGTTAATGGTTAAAAAAATATAAAGTAGTTATCAAATTAGTCTCAACAATTAGACCCTAAAAACTAGAAATCAATAATAGAGACTGAGTTTATCATCGAGCATACATATGCAATCAAAATTTATCAAAACAAGAAAGAAGAAGAATGAGAATCACATTCTGATTTATAGGAAGCTTCCAATCTTCAAGCTTATTTGAGAAACCTTTCACTTGGAAACTCATAAAATTACACTGCTTCAACTGAGTTTATGATTTTGTGAACAATTCAGTGGGGAGTGGTCTAGGAGCAATATTACAAGGAGTAAAAGCTGTATATAATATACAACATTAAAATGTCAGGTCGAGTCATTCCATCGGTAACCAGGCAACTTTCTCTCATTATCCAGTAAACATCTTTTACATCATAGAACAGATTTAACATTGTTGGATGGAAAATGTCCTCCTAAGCTCAGCTGGAAGTGTCAGTAGCAGAAGCTCTTAGTTGCTTGGTTCCATGATCTGGCATAGGCTGTTCTGGTGCAGGTCTCTTTGTTCTTGACTGCCATTACAAAGACCACAGAAGCCCACAAGGAATGTGTGAGTGGTCTCACAAGCTCACCCATGAATAGATGTTTTTAATATCAAAACATACCAGATTCTTTACTCACCTTCTCATCAATACGCTGCTGATAAATGTGCCTTATAAGTATATTTTTTGCCTCGGTATCTATCACTGCATTTAAAATTAGTGATGTAGCATCAACAACCAAGCTAATCAGAAAATATGACGACAAAAAGGGATGGAAATAAAAGCCAAGTCAATAGTAGAAAATCTAGCAACAAAATAGATATCCTTTACTGCTCAAGACACAAAGAAATCACTATGGTTCTTTGCTCGCAGAAATCAGGGGTAAAAGAAAATAACCAGCTGAGTAATAAAGGAAAGGCTTTGCTTGATTACCTTGATTGGGTGGCGGGAGGGTCCTATTGTGGGTAGGATGATAGGTTGCAGGGGTCAACTTCTACAGTAAAATGAAACGCTCTTAGCAGAGTACTTATACCGCCAACTAGTTCATCGCATTTAGAAAATGAAAAATACTAATATTATTGCAGACTGCAGACTCTAGTTGTACAACTAATATTGCAGTCAAGTACAGAATTTAACTAATTGTAGTTTCAGTGGAAGCATTAAGTTGATTTAGAGAATTCAGCCGTTTCACGAGTTCACTCTATCCATGGTAAATTAACAAGCGATGGCTACACAAGTAGAGTGAGCTAATTTGAAAAATTTCAAACATGGTGATGTATCAAAAGCAAGCAGAAGTGTATGCATAAAATTAAAAGGAAAACATGGTTTTTATCTGCTTGAATGAGAAAAACATCTGTTACCTGTCCTACGTTTGTAGGAAGGGAATGATAACTAGCTTTAGTTGAGGTATTGTTAGAATTTTTAAATCCACGACTTTTTTTTTTAACGAGTGTCGTAGTATATATATGAAAAAAGGTGATCACACAGCCTGAGATCAAGGCACAAAGAAAATAACTCCTAGCTAAGAAAAAGCTTGAAAGAACAATCTAGAACAAGGCAACAAGCCCACAAAAACAGTCCACAACTTCTGCAATGTTTCTTAAAGTAGTCAATCATTTTGCATTATCTTAATGTTTTAAACCAAGGTAAAAAGAAGATAAGTCAAAGTCAAAACACTAAAATGACTTCTACTGAGTATCGTTCTTGAAAATTCGAACTTCTACACGAAGTGTTTGATCGAGAATTTAAGTTTGAACCCTTCAAATGGACTGTATATTACTTTCGATATCAGAGAAACCATGAAGACAACATTAACTTTCTTCAGTATAGAAGATGTATACAGCACCGCAAGTTAAGGACTTCTTTACTACAGCATACTAAGATATAAAACTATTGGACAAATGAACAGAAAAAAATTTGAAAATATGCGAAAAGCGTGTCATGTTTGGAAGATATATCACTCACATTGTAACCCATGCCTTGAAAATTTGGCATATAAAAAAATGTAACTTCTAAACTTTCATTTATTTAACTCTATACATACATGTCCCCTGGACAGCTTAAGCATTTGAAGAGCACAAGAAAAATTAAACAAACAAAAACAATAGTTCAACTACCCTCTTAATGGTTCTGTGGTTCTTTGAAAAATCTGGAATTCTCTGGTGGGTAAATGATCTGGATATATGTCAAATTGGGAACGCTTAAGCCATTTTATCTCCACAAGCTATCCGGATTTGATATCAATATATCGAGAAGTTATTAACTCGGTCACATGACTTCATTTTTGCCCAATGAACGTGTGTCAGTACTCAAAGGAAGATGCTGTTATGTTATAGAACTGATTGCAGTTTCCCCAAAACCAAATTCTTTATAAGACTAA